>JAOXJM010000012.1:90579706-90603051 GCA_026413425.1 Tringa solitaria
GGAACTAGATGATCTTTAAGGTCCCTTCCAACTCTAACCATTCTATGATTCTAACTGTAAATTAGTAGGTTGATGTACTTGAAGGCAGCTCCCCTTCAAGTGGAGCACTGTGCCTCATAATATATTTCTAGCCCATTGTAGCTGTTCCTCATCTTAAAAGTATGGAATTAAGGTTTTCTTCCTGTGAATTGTGCTCCTTATACAATGAGGGGTGGGGGGGAGTTGGGAGAGAAGCTTTATAATGCAGCTATCTTGTCTGTGCTCATAGTTTTACCACAGCAGCATGTTGTAATATAAAATTTAAGAGGTCAGTAAACAACTTGACAGTAATTGAGCAATTCAAACAAAAGCTTCTCCTCAGTATTTGGTGCCTGGGAGGGGGAAAGGAGGAGAGAGCCAGGGATCTATTGTTCAATGTATTACCACAGCTGCCCCATTTTTAAAGAATCACGTTCAATAAGGATAGTAACTATTGCAGGAAAATGGCAGGCTCCTTACCAGCTCATCTTTGAACTTGTTTTTATGAATCTGATTATTGAAACATTGCCACTAATGAATCCTCCGTCCTCCAATGAATGCAAAAAATGTGTGCGCACGTTGTGGGATTTGCAAGTCTGAGATGGTTATGCCCCAAAATATGAAGCTTTTTGACAATTTGGATTAGAAATATATTCAATATGCAGCTAGTGAAGATACCGATTCATGTTATTTTTTTCTCTTTAAGGCCTTTACGGGCTCAATATTCAGCCTATGATAAGACTTGCTTCCATTGGAGGAACTGCACTAATCTCATGATGTGACTGACTTTATTAAAAAAAACCAAACCACCAAATCCTGCATGTTAATAATTAAAACCTGATTGTTTTGTTTGTACTACATGGCCAAGATTTGTTTCATAGTCTACTGGATCATGCTAAAATCATCTAACGGATGGTAAATTAGCAAAATACATGGATCTGAATTCTTCATTTATTTGCATCTCAGCTCCTGTGGTGATGATTTTCTAGAGTTACTGTTTAACTATTTTCAAGAAAAATTTTAAAGGTCCTTTTCAAATTCTGATTATAGAATCAGTGCAATTTTGAACTGAACCTCTTCCTTGTCTCCACTTATACTGCTTATTGGTTCGGTTCACAAAGTGGTTTTGGTGTCTAGAAGCAAGATTCCTTGGAGGAGGACTGTACAGGAAACTTCTTTCCAAGTGTGGTTCAGCCTCTAGTGGGAACAGACAGCGTTTGCAGTCCCTTTTAACAACTTGGTAGCACTTCTGCATTGGGAACACTTGTCATGAGAATGAAGCAAAATGTAGTTTTGAGTAAAATGCCCCAGCTGCAGATAGATGTAGGTCTTCAGTGCCAATTGCTTCAAACCCGAGCAGAATAGTAAAAATGTCCTTGTTACTTTAAACAGAGCTAGCAGACACTGTGGAGATCATCAGGAGTCTTAGCTGTTGGCATGGCCTACAAGCTGGGACTCTTGTGTGAGGCCCGTGGAAGCAGTTTACTTCATGTAGACAAGCCCTAGGAGCTGCATTCAGCTCTTTTCTGTGATACACTCCAAACAGACCCGCAGAGAAGCAAAGGGGTGCCACATTGACAATTCTTACCTATTAGTTTCTGTGTGCTGATAATGCACTCACCGCTGTGTGCCTTGGATGCTAATTGCATGAATGTTGAACCCACTTGAAATAACTAATCACAATAAATCCAGGAATAATGGCCATTATGCCATGGTTGGGCCTGATACCTATTTACATACTGTTTGTTCATGTAGGGAAGGTAAGTTGTGTTGAAATAGAATCATAGAATGGTTTGGGTTGGAAGGGACCTTAAAGACCATCAAGTTCCCACCCCCCTGCCATGGGCAGGGACACCTCCCACTAGACCAGGTTGCCCAAAGCCCCATCCAGGATGGTCTTGAAATAGACCTATGGATTTTCTCTACCCCATTCCTGAAGGCATGAAACCAGAGAGGAGAGAGAACGTGTAAGCAATGCCAGAAGGATTTTACTGGGCATGAGACCAAAGGGAAGTCGTACAGTTCTGAATGTCTCCCAACATGACATGGCAGTTAAAGATTAAGTCTCTGAGAGGCAAAAAGGTTTGTAGACCAGAGGACTGGCTGGGCATACAGGAGTTGTGTGTAGGGCAGCCATGACCTGCCAAGGCACAGAGAGCTTCTTACAGGGAAGGTGTTTACCTGGGGAAAAACCTACCTAACCTTTGCGTTAGTTAGAATGCAGGGGTAGGGGGTAGTGTTAAGAAATGTAACTCTGCAACCAGTGGTGAACAAGTCTGTACAATACCTTTCTTATGAAGGTTTTCTTTTGCCTGAGTACGGGGCACAGCACTGGGTGGCTGTAATGTGATCGCTGCAGCTCTGTCCCGGTGGCCGATGTGCCGCTGTGTTAACTACGTGAGGCAGGAAAACTCTGCAGGGAAACTCAATACGGAGAGAATTACAATAGCTGGTCTTTGTGGCTGCAAGGACATGTGTTTTGCTGTTGTGAGGCTGTACAGAGATAAATAAGGGACAACCTGTTTAAACTATGCAGCTGCAAGAATTCTTTTTCATCGTGCGTCTGACACCGCCATTCAGTGGAATGGCTGAGGTCAGAAAAGTTGCAAGGGTTCCTGAAGTGCCACGTTGCTCTCACGCATCCAGAGCAGCAGGCACACTGCTTCATGTCACGTTTTTGGGGACAGGGTGTCCCTCCACTGAGGGTAGCTTCCTCGTGTTACGCAGATGTGTTTTGGGTCAAACGATAATCTAGTGCTTCAAAGAAAGATCTGTCATAACTGCAGTAGCCAATTTGATTGTGGTTTTGGTTTTTAATCTGAAAAAAAAAAAGTTTCAGACTGACAAGAATCAGATTTCAGCTGGAAATTGTTAGTGAAATGAAGAAACACTGGAATTTTCCATTGACTCCCTCCTCTTCTGTCCAGCTCTCTGTCTCCTCCCCTCCCAAGCAGGGTGTACACAGCACATCACAAGCAGGTAATTATTGTCAGAAGACCCAGATGGTTCATTTTTCAGCTCATGAATAAAGCCCAAAAGGGCGGATTGGGCTACAAAATTGTTCACCTTCGCTTTCAGGCACAGTGTTATCATTAGTTTTGATTGACTTGTTTTTTCTTTAGATCCTCCAGGATTTTTTCCACATGTATGACTGCTGTTGAGGAGAGTGCTGAACGTATTTTTCCTGAGCACTGCCAGGCTGAATCTGACCACTGGCAGTATAAACCCTTTTGCAACTCATTAAGTCCTTTCACTTCTCCCTTTTTTTTCCTTCCCTCTCAGTATTTTACATTCCACAAGGTATTTGTACATCTGTGTTGGCCCTTGTCATGATAGCCTCCTCAGTTCCAGTATTTCTCATATATGCTATGAAGGGGTGGGAGACATTTAAAAAAATTAAAGTTGTTATACCACTTTAGAGAAATTCTCTTAATCTTTCCAAAGCTTATCGTTTAGGTTTCATGATATTCTGTGATAGTTAGGAGGGCCTGGGGCCCACAGCCTCATCCAAGTACATGAAAAGTTTTCACTGTTCAGCTTGCTATTAGGCCACGTCCCTTTCATTTCTGCTGCTGCTAGTGGTGGTGTGGGGAGATCAAGGAGGGAGGACTTACTAGTTACATGCTCAAGAGAACAAATTGAATGCATGAGGTCAAATATGGGTATCAGAAGAGGACATAAATCATTCAAGGCAGAAACAACTCCTATTTTTCCCCCACAATGTATGCTCTTGCATGGGCAAGGCATACAGAGCAATTACTGTAGACTGTTTTACATTGCTGTACCTTGTACTATCACTGCTACTTGATGCTTGTACCTGTGATGTGGAAGAATTTACAGCCCTTGTATAAAGATGAATTTTACACTTTCCTTTCCTCTGTGATGGTAGAAGTGCTTGGTATTGGTCATACTCATTATCCTTCAGTTCCTCAGGGCAGTTTGGAAGAACTAAAGGGCATAAATATCCCAAGTGGATTCAGTTTTAATTATGCAAAAATTGGTTCTCATTGAATGGTACTCTGGCAATTGAATGACTGTAGACTAGGGATTGAACAAGCTTACTTTGTTGAATTGCAAGTGTAGCTTGTCATCTGGGACTGAGATTTTTTTTTTTTTTCCAGCTGAAGAGTAAAAGATGCTGAGTATAGAGATGTGGAAGTTTCAGCACTGAAACTGTCATTTGGGGAGGACAAAATAGGGAGTGAACATAGGAAAACTACTGTATTTCCATAAAGCCATTAAAGACTAACTTTACTCTCTTCTGTGCCTTAGCATTTGGCCTAACCCCTAAGGGATGGAAATTGGTTTGCTTAGTTTTGCCTCTAAGTAGCTTCTACAATCCCTCTGCAGAAAACCCAGTCTTAAACTTAGTATTCTCAATATAAAATCCATTTTCATAGCTACTTGCTAATGTCTCTGCTCCTGAAAATCTCCTTCCAGTTTCACTTGATTTCTGTGAATGAACATTAAAAATGTAATGATGGTAGAGTTTGTAGATCTGTAGTTTCCTATCTTTGTTTTTCAATCTCAAGACTTATTTTAAAACAATAATTTCACAGAAAGTGGAAGAAGTGGAATATTCTGCTGTCTGTTTTCCAGCTGCTGGGAGGAAAAAGCAAGAACTTATATTTGCTCCAATAGGTGCAAAATAAATTCAAGAGACTGAGTATTTGGTGTATAACTTGTGTGTTACTTGTAAATGTGGACTGAATTGATCTAATAGTTTTGACTCAGAAGAATTCTGAAACAATCCTACTAGTGGAATTGTTCATGGTTTGTTGTGGTTTTTACATTTTCTCTCCCCCGTTCCCCCTCCCCCTATATTCAGGATGATGATAATATTTCTTGTGGCTGAGGTACAGAAGACATTAGCTGAAATGCCTCTTTTGTCTGAAAGGACTGAATCCATGTCTGTCTTCTGACTTCTGCTACTTCAAGGATGGGATATTCTGAGCTGGGGTTATCTTTCCTGTTTTGCAGCTCTGTCACACTGAGATATTTATCAAGCAAGACAGCAAGTGTTTCTTGTCTGAGAGGATGAAGATTTTGATTCACACATCTGCTCCAGTGTGTATATAATGGCAAAATTAGGAACTTGTCTTAAGTTTTATGCCACCCTAGAAAAGCTGATCTGCCAGCAGGGAGCTGTTCTGGGATGTAATGTGTTTAAGTTACCTTGGACTAAGGAAATGCTCTGCACAGTAGGATATTAGATAAAAGGGAACAACTCCTGCTTTCTGCTTTTATATTTATGTAGATTCTTCACTTCTTTCTAAGTGCTCAAGCCTGTATATTTAGTTTTGGATTTGCTAGAACCTTTTGTTTGATCTGAATACAAACAAAATTTTTGTGAGGTATTGTGCATTCATGTTCAGTTTTATTCAATGGCCAAGCCAAGAAATGTCATCTACACAGCCTTACATTTGAGTTTCGTTGAAAGGCAGTAGTGGAATATTATGCAAAAAATGTGAGAGTTCTCTCACTGCACTCTTTCACCATCAGCCAGTGTTATAAGCTGCTGTAATACATCGGTTTTTTTGCTAAAGTGGATCCAGCTGAGGTGGGGGACAGCTTCTGGGTCAATAGCTGGTTTAGGTCCATGTTATATTAAGCACAAGGGCATGAACTTTAGGGTAACAATGATTTAATTACAACCTAAAAAGATCTCATTGGAAAGCTTGTCTAAGACACTTACCTACAAGGACAGGAAAATTATTGCATGGTAAACCTCTAATACCCGTCTTCAATTTACATTTGGAATGCAGCATTATAAGAAAAATGCCTGGAGTGACTCTTTGTGAATGAAACTTGCACTAGCCCTCAATTTTAAAGTGTAATCGTAATCATCAAATTGCTGGTGAAATGTTTTGCTGTCAGGGCTGCTTGCATAGAATCTGTCAATTTGCCAAAGAGCCTTTAATAACTCTCTTGTTTTTAAAGCACTTTGGTTCCAAACTGTGCATGCTCAGAAAGAATGCAAAATTGGGTCTTGTAAAGCAAAGGCGTTTCTCAGAGGCACCCAGAACAAAAGGACCCTTTTGTTTTATTTTTGTGGCAAAATGCTGAATGGTAACTCTGAAGCAGTTTGGGCTACTCTTTGGAAGCCTGAAGTATCTTTGAACTGGCTTCCATGCATTGGGAATATGAGAATAGTCTTATAAAAGAGGATACAGCAAAGCTGATGTGAATATCAGAGCAAAGAACTGCTTGAAGTTCACATTTTGCTCGCTGAATGGTTCTCTCGGTTTCAATGAAGTATTTCTTTTCCATGGAGATTTTACAGAGCTTTCTTCAACCCCACTGCCACCACTTTGCAAATGCCGCTTCATTTATGCAAGGGACTCCAGGTTATCTGTGGCGGTAGGACAGAGCAGAGAAGGACAAGGACAATGACAGTGGGTGGCTGTGAAAAACAAACACAAACAATACAAAACATATGCAAATCACACTATTATAAAAATGCACAGTAAAAGTGTAATGGAAATGAGATGTCAGTGAGCTAATATTCACCAGAGCCAGCTGGACGCTTGCCATATGGGCCTGGTTATTCGGGTGCAGAGCCTGAGCTGGTTCTGCCTGGAGTCAGCACAGGTGCCCCTGCGCCTGTAGCTTGTGCCTGGGTACTCTGCCCATGGGTAGTGCTAAGTTGACTGGGTTTGATATAAAGGCATTTTCCAAATCTTTGCTGGGATTTCTAGCACTACAATTTTAGTCTCAGCTGAGTGCGTTTAACCCACTCTTAAGGCTATAAAACTTTCTCCTTAAGGGATTTCCTGTCTTCAGGATGAAACTTGTGGCTTTTTCTAGAAATGCCATGATGTTACACTTGAGGACAGGTGACATCTGAAGAGTTCAGATTTGAACAGGCATGATTGTGTATAATTACTATGTGGAGGAAACTGAGAAAAACCCATGAACAATGTTTTCAGGGTGTGTAGGAAAGCTAGCGAAATGGAATAAATTTGAGACTTGCCAGGAGATTAAATGAGAACAGTAAGAAGTAGTTGCTTTCTCTTAAGTTTCTGAATTTCCCATTTTAGTTGGACACAGACGTACTTGTTCATCAGACTTTTATTAACAATATGTAGGTCCTTGCAATAGTTTTTTGTAGAATAACACAAGTCTTATAAATTCACAAAATAAAAGTAAGTATTTTAATGATTAACTAAGGCCAAGCAAGAACTTGATGCGAGCTTGAGCACATCTCTTTATAGTGTGGGTGATATGCTGAGCATAAGTTCATGAGTGGAGTGAATCCAAACATTGGATGGACGGATGCATCCCTGTTCCCTAGCATCTGCTGTGGACAGCTGGATTGATGCTGAGCATAGGCATCCTCTGACCACATACAGCTGCCTCTCAATGTCTTTCTTCATCCTAGTAAACTGACTTTCACCACTGTTTCAGAGCAGATGGATGATGGCTAGCACAAGGCACTCTCAGTAGTCTGTCCCCTACTTCTAGAAGCAGTGGTCTTTCCACAATTATGTATACTGGGATAAGATTAACACAAGGCACGAGCTATGTCTTGTGCCTTTGAACTACAGCAAGCATCCATCTGTTGTTCAAATGCCATTTGGAATGCTTAACCCCTGCCAAATCCTGCTGCCTTTGAAGTCCACAGGAGTCCTGCCACTGACTCCAGTTGGGATAGGATTTAGCGGACAAAATTTTTGTTTGCCTTTATTTCACGTAATTTGTATCTGGACTCTAACAGACAGTAACATCTACTTACCATCAGGGCTGGGTGAGGGAAGAGGGGATTTATAAGCAATATGTATCTCTGGCCTAGTGATGGAACATTTATAGTTCAGTGAGGTTTTATTGAGGTTATAAAGCCATTGAAGTTTTGATATGTCTTGTCATTCCCTTTTAGGAATCGTTTACTGGTGGTATGCCTTGACAAAGGGAAATTTAATTATGTGGACTTGGACATCATACCAATTGTTCAAAAAAATCAATTATACAGTGCTGCTTTTCCTGAAGAGTGTAGAAATATTTACCCTTGTTAGGAAAGACAGATGAATGACTCCAGATGCTCCTTGTAGTGAGTGATTGTATGAAATATTTAATAGATCCTTCAGTAACATACAGTTCAACACTTGTGGAATGTATGGTCTTTTCTTCTTGGATCACTTGTGCACTTGTCATGTGTATTACACTTTTAAGCATCTGCTTAGGTACTGCCTGCACTTCATATTTTCAGGATCTGTGATTACACCATATGCTGCCATGGAGAGGATTATGCTGTCAGTGTTGTGTCAGAGTAGCATGGAATTGCAGTCTGGTGCATAATTAGAAGGATATATTCAGGAACACTTCTTAGATGACTCAATTTATATTGATTATTCAAAATAAGTGCACGTCAAATTACAGTCTTTGTATGTAAGAAGCATACATACACTTAAAATTTCACAGGCTGATAGGGCAATGAAAAAATATGGAAGGATGAGCAGAAATAGTCTGTGGACTAGATCAAGTGCTCAGAACAGATTAGGGAGAGGTGTTTTGTACAAAATGATTTTTGTGCTTAGTGGCTCCTCATTTTTCCTACTGTCAGACTGTTCCTGTTACACAGATCAGAGATGGCCAGAGGGTGGATTCGGAGAGTTCTGAAGGGCCTTTGCAGCAGCCAGCACCTATAAGGCACAGCGGCATGTCTGTTTTGGTGCTGGGATAGGAAGGAGAGTTTTTTTTCACATAGAATATATCTGGAATGGGAAGAGACCATGCGTTTCTGGTACATGCTAGATTTATCTGTAGCAGGATAAATCAAAGCTGCCCTAGAGCCTCCAGAAAGCTGTCCCTATCAGCTGCTGCAGCTCTGGCACTGGACAAAGAAGAAGAAAGGGGCTAAATCACTCAAGATAGAGGCTGCTCTGCTTTCTGCTGGCAGAAAAAAATAATGGTTGAAGAAAGTTTCCATTTAGCCTTTGCTTTTTCACAATCCGGAAATGCAAATCATAACAAATTATGTGATTTTTATCCAGAATCTCCAGCTGCTGTTTTAAGGAGACCTTGCATATAAGGGCTTATATTGAAAACATAATAGATAAAAGAGGTGGTTCCAGACTGTGTGAAACTGTAGCTCATTGTTTAGGGTGCTGCAGAATTTAACATGAGTTTTAAGTGTACTTCCAAATGCTATACTTCAGTGCCTTAGTGGCTAGCCTTCACTAATGACATGCAAGCCCATATAACTGAAGAGCTTTTTCTTGTATTTCTTCTCCTACCAGATGCTAGATTGGAGTTTCAGGTGCTTATCACTGTACAATTTGACCCAAAAGGAAACGTATATTTTGAGGAAGAATCATTGTAAACATAGAAAGAATAATTATTCCTAACTTACATGGTATTGGTTATACATATCTATTGGTTATAGATGCATTGTCTAAATGTCATCTGATTTTTGTATCACTGTGGAGCTGTTGAACTGAGTTTCTGACTTAAAAACCTGAAAAGAGGAGAATCATGGCTTCTGTCTGTAGAGTCATATGTAAGATGGAACACAGCACTTGTTATGGTTGCCCTGTGGCAGATACTAAATATTTCATGTGAAGTGCTATTTTAAGTATCTTTTTAATTATTTAAAGCTAAGCACTGTTTCTCTTTACAACATATGAGAGATTTGTGAGTGGCAAAGGCTAAATTGTATAGAATATTGTTGCCAAAATGCAGTAATCTGCTAAAGCCAGATGTACATGAGCAGGGATGAAGATAAGATTAATATCATATATAAAACTAGACACTGTAACAGGGATTTATGAATGGCCATTTAGGTCAGCTTAGTGGTCTGTTAGATTCAGTGTCCTGTCACTGCTATTAGCCACTCCCAGATCTTTCTGAGAAAAGTGAAAGAAATCCATATATAAAACTGATGAGAATTTTTTTTCTTTTTTAGATTATAGTTGTTAAAATTAATTCATCAGAGAAAACTCATTGGTTCTCCTTTATCTCCAAGTATATCTTGCTGACTTTTTTTCAGCTGTTATATGCTGCTGAAATCATAAATAAAGAAAACAATTTCTATTTATTGTAAATTTACCCTTGACAAGCTAGAACACAAACTGTTACTAAATATATAAACTATTAAAGCACCAATTATGAGAACACTACATGGGGAAAAAAAAAACCCTGATATTTTTCTCCAGTCCCAGAAGCCTAGCCTTACAGATTTTTTTTTTTTTTAGTTGTCTTTTACTGAGAGCCTCATCACATGGCAGGTTACATTATGTTGCTGCTTCTTAAGGTTTCTGGTAACAACCTTTTCAGATCAGTACCCCACCTAATATCTAACTGGTATACTCACAACACTTACTTTATATGCCTTTTCATCATACAATAAAATATCCAGATTTTTTAATTCAACTGATCATTTTGCTTTATCATATATACTTTTCCTTTTATAAGAGATGGGGTGATTTTCTTCACCAAAAAAAAAAAAATCCCAAGAGAGATACCTAATAATGTTTAGGATTCTGTTCAAGGAATTGAAGACATTCATAATCTGACGTAGAGTTCATGTAAACAAATCGGATTTGGGATGCTGCAGGTTAATGGATGCTTAAGACTTATGGGAGAGCATGGCTATTGTTTTAATATGTTATACTAAAGCTTTTAAAACTCATTCCTTACCACCTTACACAGTGATACTTGGATGTATATTTAAACTGAGAATCATTGTTGCATTCATGTATTTCTATCCCACTAGTGGGGAGTTACACTTATCTTCCTATTGTGACCATGATTATGGACAGCTTTAGTCCCACAGTGCTGTGTATCAGATTCTCATTAGAGCTGGAACCTTTCCCTAATATATTGCAAGATGGCACAAGGATGCAGCACTGAACGGAAGATCTCTGTGTGTGTCACCCCGCTTCTGAGAGGTGCTTAATAACTTCTGAAAGTGGATGACTACCCTCCTGGGATCTTGTCTTTCTCTGCCTGCCTTGGTGGTTGGTTCTCTCCATCCTTCAGCTCTGGCGGGCAGGCATGCCAGTAATGGCGTCCCACCCAGTATGCCATCAGGGAGAAGCACTGGTTCCTTTCTTCTTTCCCTATAAAAAGAGAACCCTTTTTGGTTTGGGTTAGCCCACGTCTTCTTTGATTACTCTGTCAAGTAATTCTATCTATGGGTTTTTATCCTTAAAAAATTATCATACCCTTTAAATGTTTTGAGTTGCAACACAGGTTTCGAACCTAAGCAGCAGTAGGGGGAAAAATGCACAGAATTTAACTGAAGCATGAGATGTTTTTGACATGAATGTTTCTTAAGCTTGACAGTAAGCATGTGTGGACTTCATGAGATTCCTTTATATATAATTTGAGCTGTTACAGAAAAATAATTAGTAGCGTGCATTTGTTAATTAGTGTAATAATATGCTACTTTGTGGATCTCCTTTTTCTCTGAAAATACTTGGAGGCAGTTGAGATTTAAGGGTTATATTGGATATAATATGCTTAAGAGTGGCTTGGAGGAAAAAAAAGTGATGTATTATAAATAGTTTTTTTACTATTTTTTTTCTTGCAGCTAAAGAAGCATGTGATTTTTCTTTCTACATAGTGGTAGTTTATGCTGCTTTTTTTCAGGGCTGCTGAGTGATAGGGAGCATCCTCTAACAGTTTGAGTGGGATTCTCAAAATTTTGTAAAAAAGTTGTTGAAATCTATGAATATACAGTATTTAAAATCTCAAGAGCTTCTCTCCTGCGCTGCTTTTGAAGAGTGTGTCAAAGTCACACTTGCATACTGTTCTTGGGATCGGATGGTACTGTCTCTCACTTGGCTTGTTTCTTCTGAAGGGTGGAAGTCCTTCTGTGAGCGAAGAACTATTCATTGATCTGTGCTTCATCCAAAAGTGTTCAATGACACTGAAGTGGTTTTAATTTTAGACCGAGCAGGAGGGGGGGTTGAGAACACAGGTTGCTGCCAAGTCTGTAAGTTTATCAGTGTTTCATCTGAAGGTCTTCTGTGAGGGAAGAGTGCAAGTCTTCTGAAAGTTTCATACACTGTAGTAACAAGCATTGGTTGGTAGCATTAAAGAAAAATGAGCTTTTTGCAAAAGTTTGGTTTCGTATGCTGAAGTGAATGTGTCTGAGGTACTTGAAGCCTCATTTCCTGTAGAAACTATCCATGTGGTGTTTGCAGCACCTGCACTGTCTGATTTTAAAAAAAAAAAGTTCCTTACGTCTTTAAGTTCTCTGCCTTTTCTACTTTTTTCTTTCACTTCTAGTCATTTGCAGCCTTTGCTTGTGATACTATTTTTTTTTCCTCTTCCTTTAAGCTGTATGGTGTCTCCCACTGGTTGCCTGCCAGCTGGCTACCTGCTCTTGAAGATGGGGTATCTGTAGGTGAGACAGGTCAAGCTGGCAGGTGTTCACACTAAGTTGAATGTCATGGGAGCAAAGAAGCAAAGCTTTTCTTATTGCACTTGGCCTCATAAGTGGTGTCCCTTCAGGATTAGGGACATGAAAAGGTTTTAGATCCTTCTGTTTCAGGCTGCAGGACAGAGCATGTTGCAAAAACACATTCAGATTTAACCTGGGTATGATTTCTTGCCCACACAACCACTTGCAACAATCCCTTCCCCCAAGACCTGATGGTTTTTCTCACCTTGTATTCTCTTCCCTGCTCCTGCCCTGAGAGGACTTGGGTGCAGCAACAGCTACCTAACTGGGAAGTGTTGATGGTAGAAACCCAACGTTTGCTTCCTTCATAGGAAGCAAGCAACTTGTAGAATAAGAGGGGTTGTGCGATGGGGATGGGGGTCTAACACAACTGGCCAGCTTTCTGTTAGGTCTGATGTTATGAATTCATTGAGCCTTTCCCCAGCAGCTGTGGGGTGTTGCTGACTGTAAAACACAGCATACATCAAGTCTGCTTTGCCTGGCTGCGCTTGAAGCTTCCTGTTCTTTACAGACATCTGCAAACAGACACTGTCAAAGGTGGATATATTAAATATGTTCTTGCACCTCATGTTATCGGTGTTTTGTGCTGTCAGTACGGGTGGGTTTTGGTTTTCGGTGTTGTTTTTTTTCTTTCATAATCTGAGTTATCCTATTATCTGTTACCCCAGATAATTGAGCTGGCTAAATACTGCCTTTTGTGGAGATTTGGATTTATTAATAGCAGTTGGGCATTCCCTGTTGCGTACTCTGAATACATGAGCTTAGGCCTTGCACAAACACATCCAAAGCACCAGTGATGTTAGTAGGAGTTTTGTCACTGACTTCTGCCAAGTTCAGGATTTTCCATGTGGTTCTGAAGCAAGATCTGGCTTTGCAGTTGTTTTTCTTTTGTCTTTGTACTTAACTTGTATATGATCTGTGTTTAACCTGAGCACTCGATATATAGTTTTCTATACAAGCTTTCTGCTTCTCTATGTCTCAGCTTGGCTGCCTAATTAGGAAGAGCTCTCTAAACAATTTTTTAGTAGACATAAGAAACAAGCGTGCTTAACATAATTGCAAGTGTGAAATAAGCAACCTTCTGCTGAAAGTTCATATGCCAAACATGGCTAATCCACCATATGTGTGACCTACCTAAAAAGTACAGACACGGGGATATTCTTCCCTCCCCCAGTTTCTTAGCCTTTTTATGGCTGCTACTGTTGTAAGTAGCCCAGTAACACTATATGCTTGATCAATGTATGGGATCTGGGATGGAATTTTGCAGTTAGGGTTGCTGCATTGCATAGCATGCCTCGAAGTGAAATGAAAGCAATACTGTAAGCTTTTCAGCTGTGATATGCCACTTCAGCAGTGGTATGCCTTCAGGACAGAGGAGTGTGACAACCTTTCAGTAGCTCAGGAAGCATGTTACATACCAGGAAATATTCTGGTCGTGATTCTTATTCGGGTGGCTTGTACGTTCCTGATGAGTTTTCCATACAAGGGACGTGAATCTGTCCTTGCCTTCTGACTGCATCTGCTGCGGCCCCTGAAGTTGCCCTGGTTCCATTGTAGAGACAAAGAGACTCATGGTGTCCTGGACTATATGGAAAATAATAAGAATCCATTAGAAAAGGATTTATTTCTTGAGCATAGCATAAGGGGTATATGACTGCCATACTCCTGGAATTTGTTTCCCTGCCTCCAAAGACCAGTTACAGAAGTTTAAGCAGTTGCCAACCCTGCACCCCCTGAAGTCATTTGAGGTCTGATCCTGCACGGCAGTTGTCCCATAAATGGCAGAACTTTTATTCATTTGCAAGTAGGTTGGTGCCTATCTTGGGTTCAGTTTTGTGACACATAATCTGTGTCACTTACTACATTGCTGCAGGATGTAGTATGTTACCTGCTTATCTCGAGACTGAAAAAATATGCACAATACGTATTGTGTCATCACCAAAGTGTAAGCATGTGCTCCACGACTCTGTTGTAGGCAGAATACAGTTTGGCCAAAGTGAGTATAATCAGTTCATTTGTATGCACAGCTAAAATTACTGAAGAGTAGCTTCCATAAGGATTCATTTAGGGAACTGTGGCAACTACCTATTAGCTATAGGTATGCCTTTAATTGCAGTCTGTAGCCAGTAAAGAATATGTCTGGTCTATAGGAAGAGGCAAAGGAATAGAATATGTGCATGAAACAGTTTAAAGTACTGTTTACAAATACAAGCTATTAAAGAAGCGAATCATGCTGGAAAATGGTCCCAAGCCATAAAATATTAATTGATCACTGATATATACCCTGAACCTAAATGCATCCTGTTTAACTTCCATATGCTGTTTGATGGAAAAATAACAACCTTTTTTTCATAAGAATCAAAATGGAACAAAATGTTTGCATTTTACAGAGGTTGTAATGCACAAAGGTTGATCAATATTTCACCAAGAAGAAAGCTTGTCTTAATGGAATGATTTCATTAACGTTCAAGATTTTCTCAAAGCAACTAGAAAACATCCATTGCCTGTAACAGAAAATAGGTAACCATGTCTCTTACAGTGCTTTAATAGTCTCAGTTCGAAGTCAAAATGTTTGGGGACATGGCAGGCATGGATATATGGTGGTACTAATGTTATATCAAGGGCCTAATTATCCTTGTAGTAGGGGAGAGTATACATACCATATGGATATGGAAGCTAGGAGATGGCTTGAATATTTCAGCCCTAAGGTAGATAATCTGGAGAAGCTTTTTAGCTTGCAGGCGGAGGGTATGGAGTCACAATCATTGCAAGGTCTGGTTTGGGGAGGGAGACCTCTTCAAGAGACAGCAGAATCTGGGCTGGTTTATGTGTCCATAGGGGGGAAGACTCTCAGGTGATAGCCTGTATCTGAAGGACTTAGCAACAGATAGAGGACCTGAGAATTATTTAGCCAATGCGGTGACAGTTTTTCATGTGACAATCAGATCTCTCAGCTGAAAATGGCACTATGTCTTGTGTGGTAAGGGAAAGAGTGGTCCTCTGCTGTTGCTCATAGCTGTGGGTCAGTAATATTAATTGATGGTATAAGCTTTATGACAGGTAAGTTGTTATATTGATCTGCAATAAGTATGTGAGCCAGGAGAAACAGCAGAGCACACAGTGAAATGTGCTGGATGTTCTTGTGCTTACTGTTTTCTGTGAGTATAATTGACTACTGTCTTCTGAGAAACACTGAGTTTCATAACAATCAATCTGCTGTGAAAGCAAACACAAAACAGGATGATACTTATATTACTTAAATATATAATGTGCTAGAGCGGCACTAAAATACTATCCACAAGTACCATATATAGTATATCGCTGTAGATTTTCAAAAACTGAAGTCTGATGGCCCAGAAAGTAATAATTGTTTCTCTGCTTACCACTGATACGTTTAGTACTGCTCTGCCAGGGGAAACATCACAGTTGGGAAAGGGATTGGAAGTATGGCATATTTGCCTACTTGGAGAACTAGATTTCTCTCTAGATCTTCTCACTTGTGCTTTCTAGACTTTCCGAACACAGACTAATAATTTCTTATGCATTCTAGTTCTAGTGGGAGTCTTTGGTAGTGGTAGTGTGATCCTTCCATTTAATACCAAAACTTGGCAAACTATTCTAATGTGAGTAACTGATCTAAGAAATAAGTAAGTATTCCAAATTTAATACCTTAATCTTCTGAAATACAGGAATATGTACCCACTTTTTCAAAATATTGTATTATGGAGAAAACTTAAAAAAATCACTTTTTTTTTCTTCCTGACTCTTTTTTTCTTTTTTAAAAAGCCAACCCCCAAATTAAAGAATAGATGAAAAATTAAGGAGAAAATGTCTGCTTGACCTACAAGTGCTAGATACTGCTTCTCTGCATTTGAATTTTGTGTGGGCTCTGACCTGGGGACTACCAGATAACTTGTATATATATTATTCCCATGGATATTTTGGGTTCTTTCAAACTACTCCCGCATAGAAGGTGAAGTAAAAAGCATGGCCAAACCATACTATTATAGTCTGTCTGCCTCTAAATGGTGCACTATGGGTACTACTTTAATTGTGTGTTTGGAATTTGTGTAAAATGTTTTGTAGAACTATTAACAGAAACTCTGTTTTTACCAAAGTAGACATATTTTATTCACTCCAGACTGTTACCGGGTAGTAGTAATGGAAGTCACGCTTCAGTTTCTGTTTTCAATATTTCATTTTGCAAACTTCGTTTTGTTCAACTTTCCTCTATTAGAATATTTTAGTTTCTGCTTGTACCTCAGTGAAAAAGGGGGTACTTGGAAGGAAGATTTTTTTCCTTGCCCCTTTAGCAGGGCAAGCCAATGTATCATACTTGCTGTGCTGTATGATGCATACCTATGTCAATATCACAAATGGTGCAGGGAATAGGGAGAGGGCTACTTTTCCTTCTCAAACTTGTACCTTACTGCAGGTCCAAGTGTGTACCTATGGTCCTCTTCTGTAGGTCTTGCTTGACTTTCATAGATAAATCAGCTGTTGTGCATGGTCTC
Organism: Tringa solitaria; assembly: GCA_026413425.1. Lineage (NCBI taxonomy): Eukaryota > Metazoa > Chordata > Aves > Charadriiformes > Scolopacidae > Tringa > Tringa solitaria. The sequence goes on from JAOXJM010000012.1 coordinate 90,596,645, forward strand.
AACTATTCTAGATCTTCAGTATCAAACCTGACCAAGTCCTAACTAATCCTAACAACACATCCGTTGCATATTCAAACTTGTAAAACACATGGACTTGTTTATTTCTTTTGCTTGTTTACACCGATAGTCAAGTGAATGTAGTGATGAAAGGGACAGTCCATCCATCCCCACCTAGTTCTCTGCAATCACAGGCAATTGTGCAACTGCTGTGAAGCCTGTAGTATCTATTGCATATGGGCAATGCACAAGGAGCTATAAAACATTTCTTTTGTGACAAACTTAATCTATAATTAACAGAAAACCCCACAACTGTTACTGTTTCCCTCCCCACAGAATACTCTTTGCCCAAGAAGCTGGGAGGAATTGAGTATGTTACCCATTCTCAAAGTTCTGCTATAGCACAAGACTTTGTTATAGCAAAACTCACTGTTTTGGACCTCTGTGTGTGTTTGTTATGCACTGTTATGTGGAGCCAATTAAGAGTGCCTGCTGAGTCCTAGAAGAAACATGAGAGGGTCCTCAGGAAACTTATAGGATGCTGAAATTTTAGATATTTGAGCATTCTGTGTTGCAGAATTCTTTGTTCCTCTGGAAGTTGGAAATAGCTTGTAATTACCCTTCAAGCTCAAGCAGGGATGGTGGTTAAATATCTCAGGCTGGCCCAGTGGCTGGAAAGATCTCATGTGGCATGGGCTGAAAGTCAGTGGAAGTTAGCTGGAAATTGGAAGGCTGGGCATAGAGTAATAGGACTCCATGGACTTTCTCCTGGGTGAGAATTACTGTTGTTCTGGTATTCTTACTGAGTACAGAATTTTAGAACCACAAAATGCATAGTAATGACAGACTGTCAACGTTTCACAGCAGAAATCATTCTTCTTTCTCTGTGTCACTAAACTGATGGCAGTTACACGCAGAAAAGATTGACATAGGTCAGCTTTTCAAATTTTTATACATCTCCCCATCATTTAAGTAAATTCTTCACCTGAAGCAGGGATAAAAAGTTGAAATAGCATTTTCAAACTAAGGTTTTTCTCTCAGGTTGGTCCCAGCTAAATAAAACATTTTGGCATGCTTTTTACCCGTTATTTTTTTGAGCTGAATACTTTCTTCTCATGCAAAAAGTTTATTATTTTTTTGTTTGGAGGCAGACACCCTAAACTTTTAAGAATTTTCATAATTTATTTTTGCTTTAAAACAAAACAAAAACCAAACTACAAACCTTTGCAAGAAGAAATAAACTATAAAAAGTCAGTGATAGTTTCCAAGCTGACCAGTTCTACTCTAGCTCTGTGACTTTACTTCTGAGACTCCGTCAGGACACCTTGCACACTTCTTGCTAATCAGAGATGTCATAATGAAAGACTATGGAAATCACCAAGGTAGTTCGGTTACTGGCTTCACTGTTGCCTTATTAAAACGGTGCTACAACATGTTTATTTATGCACCTGTTACCTCTCAGCGAAGTAGCATTAGCTGTAGATCAAATAAGTTTCTCTAACTTGACAAAATTCCTATTCTCTGTTGAAGGACAGTGCTTTTCTGCTCTCTATTCTCTGTTTAGGCTCTTGTTCTGAAATGTGAAGATGCACAGGAGTCCCTGGTGCAAATTAATCATTTGTGGTCGTCTTTCAAGTGAAACTAACTTCCATGCTAATCTGTTCTGTGTGGCTGTCAAGCTGTTCGGAAGACTTATTGATCCTCACCACAATAGAAAAGTGACACTTGAGCAACAGCAAACTGCTTTTGAATGTTTTCTGATGTAGTCCTGGCATTAATGCTATTCAGCTTAGCGCTTGGACAGATACACTGTTTTGTTTCACCTGTTGTTGCTCTATTTTTTGTATATTGTCTTCAAATATGGTGATGCTTGCAATCTAATTTACATGGCACCTTAGAAACAGACTTCCACTCTTTTAAAGTGGATTGCTGTGTACTACTGGTTTTTACAAACAGAGAAGCAAACAAGCCCTAGCATTGCAGTTTGTTCGGGTGCTGAAAAAGGAGGGGAAGAATTGCTGGAATCTATATCATACATGGAGCTAAGGCTGGGGAAGTTCATGGGTCACTGAGGTGTTCTAACAGGACTGGGAGTGGGGCAGGTGTGTGTGTATATACATCTTTCATGAATGCATAAGTAATGAAAACCATCTGGCTGCACTAGTCTTTGGCCATAAATTAATTGAAAGGAAGATTTGTAATGACTGAGACCTGGGAGGATCTTACAGCAATTTTGAGAAGCAGAACCTTGTAGATCCTGTTTCACACTGGTCAGAGATAACATCCGTTCAGAGATGTTTTTATTGAACTGCACTGAAAGATGCACGAGAGATTTAGGGAAGTCTGATGGTAAACAAGGAGGTATGTAAGGTAGTGACAGCAAGAGTGAATACGACAGAGGGAACAGTGGGACGGTTGTCATACTTATTTGTTGATGTCAATCCTTTCCACAAAAACATGTCAGCTTGGTTTTTTTTGAAGCCTAATTATGATTTGATTGTCAAACTACAGAAAAATTCATAAAAACACTAGGTGTATAAATAGTACACATCTTGAAAATACTCCAGTTTGAGACTGTCGAACTTTGTTGTAGAATATCCAATATACTGACGTTTTATGGAGAGCCCTGCAAGTCCTCTGGAATTTCAAGCCAAAATGTCATGCTTTTGGGTGGGATTGTTTGCATAAGGGTATTCAGGAGGATCTTGAGGCCATAAACAAATAGCTAAGTGTAGATAGTGTTTATTCTCACAAATTTATTATGTAAGCGTTACAACTGTGGGGGTTTGTGGGTATTTCTTATTTTAGAAAAGATGGCATGGGTAAAATACTACTTAAAATGCCATTTGCAAGAAGCAGATCTCATGAAAGCATTCACACGAGTCAGGTGTTTGAGGTAGATGTTTTTATACAGCATGTGGTAAATGCACTGAGTACACTCTTATTAACCAGTCTGTCCCTCCAGACCTGCAAGAAATGTCTTTTGTTTGAAGCCTGGGGCTGGGAAAAATCTCACAGATGCAATTTGGCAGACAGGAGACAGATGAGACTCTTTGTGTCTTCTCCAGTGACCGCTCAGAAATGCTGTCTGCTGTGTCCTGTGGCCACAGAGCAAAGAGAAAAGGCAAGACTGGAAGCCCCTATAAACAGCAGCAGGTTGACAATAGTTCTTTTTTTTTTCCCCAGGAAATAGTTGTGGGGGAAAGATGTCAAGCTCTGCTGTGTGACCTTTGAGCACAGGTTATGGGGTAAATTGAAGACTTCTCTTGAAGCCAAATTGAGGCACCTGTAAAGTGAGGAGGGAAGAGGATCAAGCATTGTCGATGGGAGCAGAAGCATATGGAGACAAAGAAATTAAGGGGCCTTAAGAGGGGTGCTCTGGAAAAATAAAAGTATAGAGGCCATCTCTTATTTTCCTATCTGCCCTGGTTTTTGTTTGGGGTTTTTTTGTGTCATATGACCAAAAGTAACAAGAGCATGCATATATTGTATCTGGGTTATGACAAAGCAGATTGCTCAATTTTCTGATGAAGATGTAATACAGGGTTGTTATTTCCCTTTCTATTGTGCTGAGAAACCCTGAGAAGTGAAAATTCTAGGGAATTGCTTGTGACAAATGAAAATTTCAGGTTTGCATTTTTCATTCAGTTGCAGTTGGGTGTGTATCCTGTACTTCTGTGTGACAGACTGTCAGAGAATGAGTACTTTGTTAAGTACTGGTTAATTTATTGTGACATTAATCTGTTTGGAGTGATTAGCTTTTTGACAGAATTTCCCCCCTTCCCCTTTAATTAGAGCCTCAAGAATTAAGGGCTTCATGTGGAACAACGAGCAAAGATAGCAGCTGCAGGAACGCAGGAGGAAAACCTGAAATCTTGGTAGGTTATTTGAACTATCCTAGGTCTATTTTATATCCATGTGTGAAAGAATACACATGGTACGCTGTAAGCAACTTCCAGCCCTGAGTCAAGGAAGTGAATATTCTTCTTTCTAAAACTAAAGCACTCCTCCTCTGCTGCCTGCCTAAATCTTTCCTACTGGCTCCTTTACCAAAGGCTCTGCCCCTGGCTCTGCTCTCCTGAGTGGTATCGCCTAAAAAAGAGTTCAATGCTCCCTGTGCTTGCAGTGCTGGCTGGTGGAGTCTCATACTTCTGCAAAAACTAAAACTTCTCTGGTAATGCTGCTAAACTGCTTTAAAAATAATGGGTTATTAATGGGTTCAAATGTGTTTTTCTGCAAGTATATTTAAACATAAAAAATTTTCAAAGGTTCTAATAGCCCTTTTATGGGATACTCAAATCTAAAAGCTCTATCAATGCTTGATCACTTATTTGTATGATTATTTAAGAAAATTAAATCTTTGGTTCTTCAGTCTTGGTCTGAGCATCTGGCCTACGGAAGTACATAAACCTCTCTTCTCTTGGAAGCATAAGTTCTACAAGCGGACTACATGTTGCGGTGAAAATAATTTCTTATACAGCAGAATGGCCAAGAAAGCTTTGAATATCTTTATATAGGCAAGAGGTTATCAGTAGAGCTTACCAATTAAAAGTTTTAGGTTACCCATGTTAGTAATAAAGTGGAAAAGAGAAAATCTGAATGTGTAGGACAGTAATCCCTGAGAGGTTACCATCGCTTATAAGGTTGAGGTAGCTGCCTACCAAACTCCATGTTCAGCTGTCTTGGTAAGGCTGTCCACCAGGACATAATTGCAAGGAGAGGGCAGCACAGTTGTCACTTGCCAGGGCCAGCAGGGAGCCACATCTCCATCTACTGTTCTGTGTCTGATGGGGAGTCAGCACAGTGTGGTCCTCAGTCATTTCCAGGAGCTTGTGGGTCAGGCCATGGTTGGGAGAGGCCCTGCCTGGTAACATGAGGCAGCAAGAACTGTGCTGAAGGAGTGGTGAGGTAAGAGGCTCTCTGTCTCCCTTAGCCAGAATAAAGAACCCCCTTTACACTCCTTGCAATTTCAATGCTGTTTTCACTCTAAGAAAGATCCTGCAGGCACCTAATACAGGGAAGGTGCTTAAAGCAATAAAGAATAGCAATAACAACTGATTAGGTCTGGGCAGGTAAGAAGAGGGGGAATACTTTGCAAATATTTAAAATCTTAAATGTATTGCAAGCAAGTCCCTCCATGCAATATTGTTAATTACCTAGACAAGAGAAGCTCTGCAATCGCCTTCAATCACAGGCTTCTATTTAATAAGCTTATTGTAATGTATTGCTATTAAAACTCTTAAGTTTGTGTAAATTTCCAGCTCTTTCTCCCAGGGCAGCATTGCAAATCAAGCTATAAAATTCATTGGTAAAGCTACTTTCCCCCTGTTAAAGTAAGCAGATGAAAATACCTAGTGGCAGAGCTGAGTGGCATCCTCTGGGCAGAGCGATGGGATTGTCAGGAAGCAGCAGCGAGCCACAGCCGTGCTGCCCAGAGTGGCATGGCTTAGCCAACTAATAGCTAAAGCTCTTGGGGAGATCTCACAAATCCCGCAGAAACACTTGCACATGCACGCTATTAAAAATGCTTTTGGTGGCAGGAACTGAATCTTATTTGTTGCTTATCCATAGGTAAGTCAACTAAATTCCTGCTCTGTTATACCAACCTTGTTCAGAGCAGCACTGTTACAGGAAGGATGTTCCCCCAATTGACCTCAAAAAACTGAGAATAAAGTTTATCTTAATGAAGTTCCTTATGAGGTCAATTTGCCTGTTTCTGTTGATTTGACTGAACTTGTTTCTTAAATGCATCTGCAATACAGCATCCGCTCATGAGATTCTTGCTGCCAGACAGCTCTTGTGTGTGGTGTTAATAGTCACAAAAAATAAGGAATGAGAGGGAACATCCAAGAAATTATTCTGCAAGGATGATGCTGCACAGGAAGCAATTCTTTACAGATAGGGCAATACTGTTTAGGATATTATTCCTTGGCTATTTATGATCATAAATATAAGTTCTTTTGTTCCAGGTTAAATTTAGACAGTGCACTAAAGTGATAAAAAACACTGCACCATTTCTTTTATTTCGACCTCCAGCAATAAGGAATAAATTGTGAGATGTTCCTCCTGTCCTACTAATTTGGTTAGATTGTTTACAGGTTTTGCAAAATATTTATGGAGGTGAAATATCTGCAACAGTCAGGTGAGACATTATACCAATTTAAAAAATGTATATGTATGGTATCTGAAGATACCACCCTATGTAGAATCAGACAATATAAATACCATCTGTGGTGTTTGTACATGTTTGTGTCTGACTTTTCAAGCTGGAGGTTGGGTAGAGGAAGCAAGGAAATTCTAAAAAGAAAACAAAAGCAAATAGAGGCAAGTAGAGGAGGTGGGATTGTTTAGCCTGGAGAAAAGGAGGCTGAGTGGAGACCTTATCACTCTCTACAACTACCTGAAAGGAG
>JAOXJM010000012.1:90636409-90652592 GCA_026413425.1 Tringa solitaria
TGGCAGGAGGGTTGGAACTTGATGATCTTTAAGGTCCCTTCCAACCTAAACCATTTTATGATTCTGTGACCCAGTACTGAAGCGTGCAAATGATTGAAAAAGTTTGGGGCTGAATTTGTTTGGATTAGTATTCTATATTTGCTTGCCCCATCTTGATTTTTTTTAAGTAGGCATAGTGGGGTTTTTTTCTGATTCAATAGGATTCACTAGGAAAGACAAACCAGTCAGAACTTCAGCTTCTTGGAACAGTGATTTGAATTCACATGAGACCAGGGAAACCTTTCCATGTCTGGTTTTTTGAAGTACAAATTATTTAAGTTAAATTCAGGAAAAATGAGCAGATTTCAGATGATCTGGTAAACATGAGAAAACAATTTGCTCCCTGCCCGTCCCCGCCCCGCCCAGTAAAGATGCATAATCAAAGGACAATGTTTATTGACTTGAGGTAGAACTTTTCAGATTCACAATGTTTATTTTTAAATTCCTAATCCAAAACACCCACAACAGACAGATTTACCTGTTACAGATTTTAATATGTATGTTTCACACAGTGTTCATTCTGATGACTCCTGTTCCAATTAACATCTTTTTTTTTTTTGTTTAATGAATAATCCATTACTCTAGAGTTCTATTTAGCAGGACATGGAACATAAGCTGTGGCTTGTTGAGTGATCCTTGTGAACTCAGATCTATCCCAGTAGTATCAGCCATATTATTTGGTTTACCTTCAGCTATGCTTGTCTTTGAGATTTTAATGGAAACCTGCCAGAAACTGTTTACTAGAAAAAGAACTTCATTTCTTCAACAGCTCTTGTCTCCATGCTTTATTTATAGTTAGGTCTTCATGTTTGGGCTGAGAGTGGCTTTCTTGATAAATACAACTCACTAACCCAAAGAGTACTATTGTGAGGTTAAAGAAAATCTTGAAATCCCTCGGGGCGGGGGAGGGGGGGCGGGGTATTTCTGTCAGAAAACAGTTAAATGGCTTGGTGTTTCAAACCCAGGTGTTATTTTAGTGCCCGCATTGCTCTGCAGAGATGGTGGGTTATGACCTTACTGTAACTAATGTGGGATTTGTTCGCCAGCAAAAACATACAAGTGTGAAGTTCACACAGTTTTTGGAAGCTGCTAATTAAAATCAAATACTTTTAACTTTGGAAAGTCTTCCTAATTCCCATCTTGTGGCTGTTTAAAATTGCATCAAAAAGATTAGTATCTTTCGTCACTGAGACTGTTATAGCTGAGGTTTTGACCTACAATTTTCAAAAGGAATAGGGATCAAAATTCACCTAACTTTCACAAACATGACTATGATGCCTGATAATTATTTTTGAAACTTTGTTCTAGCAGATATTTTATTGGCTTTGTCACTTGCTGGTGTAATTGTGTACTTCTTCTGAGAGACAATTCATGGAGTTGTAGTCCTTGGGCTTGGAAAGTTTCCTGATTTTCTTTTGGTTTATGATACCAACCAATGCAAATAGGGGTGATAGGATAGGACAGAGCGAGGGACAGAACCCACTTTAAATGAAGTTAACTATTTTTATGGCACCATAAGGACTAACAGTAATAATTGTTACTAATGACCTCATAAATCAGACTAGGAAAAAGTGAATAAAAGCCCTCTGGATATGAAGAATTTCTTTTGTAAACTGAGGAGACAAACATCCTTGGGTTGTATCTAAAGTCCTCTTTCGCTTAAAAAAACTTTTCATGCCTATAACATATTACAAAGCCTTTTAAAACCTTTGCAGTGGTTTTGCCCTTGAAAGGTAAAGTAGAAAGATCTCTATTATGTAGTATTAATGTTTTATACGGAATTCCTCTTCCCTATTTGAGTTGCAGGCTTGCTTTCAAGGAAAATCTGTACTGAAGTATCCTGGTAGACATTTGCTTTCCTTCTTTCCTTTTCAGAAGCACAATGCAGGGCTCAGCTTCTAAGTTGTATTCCAAAATTCCCAGGAAAGGGAAAATGTTTTCCTCTAACCTAAGTCTCTGGGCCTATTACTGCACCTCTTGGGCTTGTTTAATTATTGTTTAATGTTTTTTAGCTCAATCTGATCAAGAAATTCTGTAGCAGTTATTTGGAAAATTCATTCATTAACAGCTGTATTTTCAGATGTCTTCAGCTTCCCACAGTAAACATGAAATGTCTTCACTTTTTTCAGCTTTTATTCTATTCTGGGCCAATCTCAGATAAAGCAAAAATCAAAGCCATAATGTTTGATGGTGACATGTGAGGGCAATAGTTTGTTTTGTGGATAGAGACAAGAGGGATACCTCTTATTCTTAAAAGTTAACAGTATCGAGCCAATAAATTGCTTTAGATGACACTGTCACTTTTGTTTTTAACAAAATATAAGCTGGTACCTGTTTAATAATGAAAGACCTGATCTGACTTTTGGAGTAACAAAACTTACTGGACTGCTAGGGCAGCGTGTAGGTTACAGCAACTTCATTTTTAGTCAAAGATACAAGGTGTTGTGTTAATGGTGCAATATTATCTTAATAGTTGTTTTGTTTACTGGAATGCATTTCTTTTGGAAAGGACAGTAAGAAATTTCTGACTTTGTATAGGTGTTGTTCCCAAATTTTATATCTTGTTGAAGGTTCTTATCTTAATTATCTTATCAAAGCAGGAGATTTGGGAATGACAAGACATCCTGATATCTAAACATTTACGAGATCTATAAAACCTTGTTTGATTCAGAATTCGTGTGTTTATCTAAATGTGATCAATTTATGTGTTTCAAAATAGAGTTATTAAGTAGGCTGTTATATGAATATAACAAAATAGTATGTTTTAGGGGATTCAGAATCCTCTTAAGCAAAGCCATTAAAAAAAATAAATCTAAGCACACTCGTATTTATAATTTCTTAGCCTACCTAAACTATGTTATCCTGGATCACCACTTCCTGTGCAGTGGTTCCCCCCAAGACACAGAAATCCTGTCCTGTTTTTTAATAAACTAATGGAGTCTATGACCTCATCGGACCATTGCACTTCATATTTTCTTTTATTGAATTTTCATGGAGAAAATATCTTTGAGTAGTTTCCTTTCCCCTTCTTCCTACTTTCCTTCTGAAAATATGGGACTTGAATCTGAAGCAGCAGTGTGGGTGCGTTTGAAGTACAGGATTGGGAAAACGCTCTCTAGTTCCAGTGATTTTTGTGATGTTCTCCCAACAGTAAGGCTGAGAATAAGTGCAGGTCCCTGTTCTGGCTAATCTGTTAATGGCACGGGATCATGCTCCCTCAAGGTGATGTTGCTTTGGTGCAGAGTAAGAGGCAGTGCTGTCCACTGTCACTATTACCCATAGCTGATAACAGGAGGCCAGGCCCATGCCAAGCCAGCCCTCACCTGACAGACCATGTTCAAATATGTGTGGATGAGAACAGATTACTACCAGGGCCAGGTCTGGTGTGGAAGCAATATACTCCCTGGTCTCGCAGTGTGAAGCCTGAAGAAATAAATCTGCCTGGGGCCCAAGATGACTCCATGCATGTCCATGGCACACGTGTCTGTGTTTTTGGAAGTCAGTATAGGCATAATGACGTGGTTTTGTATGGAGACAGCAGTGGTCCTGAGCAGCTCGTGTTTGTCTCAGTTGCTGGACTGGATCCAGCCTTGTTCCTCAAGAGCTATGTCAGCACATAGGCACCATGCTTCCTAACCTTGCTGGTTTTTGAGATTCCTTTCATTTGTGAGTGTACTGCAGATACATGGCACATCGCAATTCCTATGCAAAATCAGTCTGGATCCCTTAATAGCTGTTAGCTTGGATGCTACACTATTTTAAAAAATAAATAATAATTTTAAAAATCTTGTATTTCAAAGAAGGGAGTCCTGCTAAAAAGTCCAAACAGAAGCCACAAGACTTCAGGCAAAGAAACATTAGTATAATCGAGCATGGAGCAGAGCTAAAAACTGAATCAGTGGTATTAATAGGAAAAAAAAAAAGCATCAGGTGAATGGTTTAGCAGGCTGGACAAGAATAAGTATGAGAATTTAAGAACTTTTGGGAAGTTTTTGTTTGGTGTGTGTGGTTTTTTTTTTTTTTTTTTTTAGCTCATCTTATGCTTTTAGAGCTAGAAACTTCCCTGGTTGACAGCCCAGAGGAATATTGATAGGCCCAGAAGGGAAACTCTGCCTGTCTTAACTGTGACAAAATCTTTGAAGAGAGACATAGGAATAATATCAGCACTTTCAGAAAGCAGAACAACACCCTGGAGTACTGAAAATGTTTCAGAGAAGCTTCCCAGTGGGGACGTATGAGGAGTTTAAAGAGGCCATGTGAATTCACGGAAGGGAACTAAGTTGTCCTTTTACCTTTCTGTAAGGTGGGGAGTTACCTGTGGGAAGCTATTCTAGTAAGCTGACAAATTTTTTTAGGAGGTAAGTAATGCAAGGGGAGAGGGTAGCATCCAGTTATGGGACTCGTTTCCCACAAGAACCACGCACTTCCTCCAAGGAGCTGAAGGGGGACAGGCTCCAGATATATGGCTGTTAGCATTTGGGGCTCTTTTATAGCTGGCAGGTAACTCAGGATCTGATTGCATAGGTGAAGTTTGAAATTCACCTTAAAATGTCCTAAGAAAAATCTTTGCCCTGTGAAGTAATTCTCCTCACTCAGGGCATGAGCAGAGAGCTCAGCAAGGATGGCAAATGAATGGCACTCGTTAGTACTTCAGAGGAAGGAGAGAAACTTTTTATTAAATATTTCAGTGTGGAAAATGGAGATTCTGGAATAGTAACATTGACAAGCTTGGAGGTTTCTTGCAGATCAACCCCGTGTGGAAAGCCAGTTGATCCGTACGTGGCAGAAGCAGTTGATACCACACCCAGGGATTCAGGCTTTGAAATCAGCCATGTATTTCACATGTAAAATGGAATAGCCATTATACTGACTTTTTCCTGTTCTATGATGTTTAAAGCCATCTATGCATGACATGCATAGTCAAAATATGTGACTAATGGCTGAAATACTTATTTTTGCGTCTTATGGTATCCATGATATCACGGATGACTGCAGGATATCCTACAGTCTTAAAAACTATGCTAATAACACGTGTTGTTTGAGTGATTAAATCACTTTTTCTAGAAAAGAGAGGATTGTGGGGAGAAAGCAGAGATGCAAAGGCATTTTCAGCAGGTGCAAATGTAATTTTTACATATATGTGTACTCTGTAAAGACGTGAGCAGTTGACTTTTAAATTTGTTATGAGGACTTGTAATGTTTGATCCAGGGATGTATAGTGGATACTTGCAATAACGTATTACCTGCCAGCTGTCAGCAAGGGCATGAACTGCCATACACAACAAAATATAATAGCGGAGGAGTGACTTCTGGCTTTGCTTTTTCTTTATTCATTTTAATTTCTTTCAAGAAATGCTTTAGCATCTTCTGTTCAAATGGATCTCATTGATTATTTTTTTTCATATGCTATTATAAATTCAAATACATAGTGGCTTCTAGAGGTTCTTGACAGAATCAAATTAAGGCATACTGCACTTGATGAACCTGTAAATAAAGAGTTCTGCTTTCACTACTATTTCAATCAATGAATATCCATTAAATAACAGGGGAAGAAAATAAGCACATTTTTCCTTCAGTTGTAGACTGCTGGGTTGTCTGAGGGATAGGAAAGGAAAAATGTGTTTGAAATCATTGTGTTAAAAAAAAAAGAAAAATCACAAAAAAACCCCAACCACAAAAAACACAACCTGTTTTGGTTCAAGATTGTTCAAGGAAAGAAGGCCTTTATCAAAGATTGTTTCAGCTGAAAGTAACTAACAGCTGTTTCTCAGCAGTATTGTTGCTGGGTGTGCAGCCACACATAACTGCATGATGTCTTTCAGTTGTGTGTTTTTTTCCCCCATATTCTAGGAAGAAAATAGTAAATTATGCAAAGCTTTTATTGCTCAGTCTTCATTCAAGCTTTTGCAAATTCAGGGCTTAAAGTGTGTACAACTTGGTATCCTGATCCTGTATGTTTTCCTGGACTTTTGCAAATGGAAAAAGATATTTTTTTTTATTTTTTTTCTGGAATAACTGGAAGAGTTAACCAGGAAATTGCTGCACCTGGTGGCAGTGCCTGTGAAAGTAACAGTTAATCTCTGTATGTGTAGTAAGCTAAGATCCATTTGACCTGTTTAGTACTCTAAAGAGTAGCAGGATTTTTATTTCTCAGCAAAAATTCTGAGGTCTAATGCATATTCTTTCTCTGCTGCTATCTTATCTATTGTCAATTTATGCCTCTGAGTGGTGAAAAGTGGCCTTTCTCAATGGTCATAAGAAGACTCATTCTTTACTCTTAAATTTGAGATACCAGTGTGTCTGCTTTTTGTTTTTACCTTCCTGTTTTTTCCATTTGGATTGAAACAGATACACTCTTGTTTAATCATTTCTGCTTACAAACATGTTTTTATTTATTTTTTTTATTTAAAGACATGACTGCTTCTGTTAACAATACCACTTATCCAGAGAGGAGTAAAAAATAATAATAATACAATATTTATTGTCTGAAGCAATTACTTTACAGCAGACCTAAGATCTTGTATTAGATGGATATTCTGAAAATGCAAAACAACACAAACTCAGTAATTTGTGGTGAAGTTCAAGGTTAGCAGTCAGGAAAACAACCAATAAAGTACACGAACAAAACTCCATACACCACAATTCTGATTTTACAGAAATGTGAAGCGGAACCAAGTGCAGATAGATCTAGTGAAAAGCCTTTCAAAGGTAACATGGTAAATGTGTGAAGAAAACTGACCCAAAATTTAAGATATAAGCTGCTTTGATTTTTTTGATATTTATTTTTAACTTGGCTGGTAAGAAAATTTTACGTGGTTTGTTCTGCCTCCCCTGCCAGTTTTACATTTGCCCATGCCCTGTGTTTACATTGCCAAGCAACAAGTGTTTCCTCTCTCTGTTGCTGGTACCTAATTTTGTTCTTGAGATCAAGCCAGGCGAGAACAGTTCAGGTGCCTGTTTATTTGAAATGCTGAAACACGGGGGGATGTCATCACTTCATGCACCGGGCAGCTGCTAATGAATAGCGGGGGGTTTAATGGAGCTGCTTCCAGGTTGTGTACTCGAGGTACCTGAACTCAGAATGGTCGTTTCTCTTTACTGCAGATTTTGCAATGCTCACCTCTCCTTCCCTTGCAGCAAAAGGGAAGGGGGATGAAGAGAACCCTTCAAATCTTGGCATTTATTTGAAAAAACCAAAACATGTAGACCTTACTTCTGTTGAGGAAAGCTTGTAAATATGGGAAAGAAAATCCCAGAGACTTGGAAACAGAAAGCAAAGGAAAGAACTCTGAATTTTAGAAATATCCGATTTTAACAAGTTTAGCAATTCAAAGTATATATTATCTCACAGATTAGCAGAAAGCGTTTCTTCCAACAGACGGTATTGTTGCTGCAATGAGCACCGGTGTTCAAGGCAAGGTGCACACCATGGAAGAGTCTGAGCACCAGAGGAGGATGTCGTGAGAAACTCTGCCGGTTATTTTAGCTAGGAAAGCGTACAGCAGATGAAAATGGGGTCAGTACCTCTGAGTACGTTTGGGGATCTGGTAGCTCTGGGAGGTCTCTGTGCTGGGAATGAAAGTGGTGCTGTGGCTGGTGCTGTGACTGCATGTTGCTTTTCCTTGTGGTGCCGCAGTCAGCCCCAGATTTCTTTGAAATGACCGAAAAGATCCATGGTTGCGTGAAGCTGTGCATGGGCAGCCTCTTCAGTGCCCTTGGACCTTGTTTAGCAACTTTGCCTGTTGATAGGAAATTATTTGCTGAATCTGAATACAAGTTAATATTGGTATGCTTGCCATTCGTATGTTATTTCTTGCTGGTTTTTAACAACCAGTTCTTCAAAACTATAGGAGACACAATGATTGTGTTTTTCACTACCTGATACTTTTCAACACAATACTAACATTTGTATTGAGGTTATAGTTTGAAGAATTTTTATAGGAGATGACATATAAAAGTAGGTTGTTTGATAAATAATAGCGAAACAATTCCTCAAAATCAAAGAATGTGATACAGCCATAATTTTTAAATAACTTCATAATTATAATTGCGTGTTAATTTTTAATTTAGTTTTCAGCTCCAAAACAGTATCTAAACCTAAGAGAAGTTCAGGTGCTTTGCATTTCTACAGTCATTGACTCTAGTTAAGGGACTGTTTGGGAGCTGACATGCAATAGCGAAGCTAATTGACCTGAAAAGGCATTTGCAGTAATTTTATTGGTAGCATTGAAAAGATGAGTCATAGTTTTAAACCAGCTTCTCCCAATTTGGGAAATTGTCCAAATTGTTAAAATAACAACAGTGGTGCATTTCAGAAGGCGACGATTTGAGTCATCAAGCACAGGGAGAGGCGTCCTGCTGTACACGATGCAGAGGTTTTAAAGGTGTGTAAATGCTGATAAAGGAGGAGGAGGAGAGGCTGGGGCAGTTCAGAGGATGTGAAGCCCCACACCTAAAGCCCCCTCCTCAGGGCTCAATCTCTACCCCTTGTTGTTGCCTGTTTCAGATCATCGAGGTTCTATGTGTTGATTTCAGGTAAGGCTAAGCTGCAAGCTATAGAAGTCAGCATGGACCAACTCGAAGTCAGTGCTTTTTGGGCAGCCAGGAGCAAAAAGAATGCAGGGGTGTGTATAGCAAGCAGTTGTGTGCTGCCAGCCGCTGATGGGGACACAGGCTGATGGGAGCCCTTCTGACAGGGGGGTTGTTGTACCAGGACGTCGCTGATTAAAAGGCTGGGTGTTGTGGATGCCAGGACTTGTGGAACACAGAGAAAAGAATAAAATCTTGTGTGGCCAGTGTGCTTGAAGGGAAGGGAGGAGGGAGACAGAAGGCTTTATTTCATATTTAGAAACAAGCCTTTTATTACTTTGGAAGCTGTGCCCAACAAGTCATGTCAAAACAATGAAATGCCATCCCTGTGAAGTTAAGGAGTTTAATGGATGACTTTAGGGCTTAAATTTCTGTGGCAGGAATTATTACAAGTTTATGTGAGTGCCAGTGCATTAAATTGCTGATTAAAAGTTAGATTAGTTTTCAAATGATGGGACAGTGAGAAGAAACGTTGTTCTTTGGAGGTGGGAAAAGAAGAGAGGCTTGTGTAGGTGTTTAACAGCATAATGATGTGTTTGCTATTAAGATTCTTGCCAATTTTAGTGCCATTACAGCAAATGCTGTGATATCCGTATAGCAGTAAGAACAATACAAAGAACATTACCTGCCACGTTAGCTGCCTTGCACTCATTCTCATGGGAATTTGGGATGGGCAATATATTCAGTAGCTTCTGCAGAAACATATTCACAAATACCACATATGATTTTGAACTAACTTTTTCTTTTGTTTTCCCCACCCTAACTTCCTTTTATACACAATACTTTTCTTCTCCCTTTCTTCTTTGCGGGTTTGACCGTTTCCATTACTTATTTCTGCTGAGGCTGGTAAGCTGGTTTGATGCATTCAGCAGTCAGAAGTGCAGCTCCGTGTGCATTTGTGTTGGCTGAGTAAGCAAAATGAAAGAGGCTGACTGTGAAAGTGAAAAGGTGATTTACGCTGGTGTCATAATGCTGTGCAGTAATAAAACACAGGGATTGTTGGACACACATTATATTGTGCAATTATATAATTATAAACAATATAATTGGAGGCAGTTGAGCTTGAATGCAGCAGGCTGTTATTTAGCAATCATATCTTTCAAGGCTCATTAAACGCAGATTTATATACAAAATAAAAGCTTTGCTCTATAAAGGCTAAATATGTAGTGGCATTTATTCACCAAAACGTAATACATAGATCTAGAGCTGTCAACATCAGTAATGGATTTAGTCAGTGGTTGTAAATGAAGTTATTCAGTGGGTATGACAATACTGAGCTCTTTGCCTTTATTTAACGTATTATTTCTGTGACTGCCTTTGTATGTCCAGTTTGGAAGGCTAAAGAGCCTGCATATACAGTTGCAATCTTGGATTTTGAAATCTGACAAGCAGGGACACTACAGATGGTCAAAGTATTTTGAAAGGTAATGAAGATCTCTTAAAAATTATCAGTATTTTGGGCCTATGTTAACCCTTTAAGTCTTTTTAATTTTGAAATTATGAATGAGTTTACGGGGAAGAAAATCAAGAAGATCAAATATCTTGTTGCTGTTACCCCAAGTCATTTAGGGTTTTGGTGGTTGATTTTTTTTCTGTATTCAACTTTATTACCTGAAGTAAAATAAATATTTAAAAAAATAAAGGGAGGAGAATCTTAGGAGGTAAAAGGAAAAAAACACAGAAGAATCTCTTAAGGTGCAAAGATCTACAATGTATATAGTGTTACAGTCCAATTCAAACTTTTAATAGTTGACAGAAGTTTGGAACATAAATGTATATTTAAATGTATACAAATAAGCTCAAATTTAGGTGCTTAAATATTTTATGTTAGGGTTTTTTAGTATCTAGAATTCCCACTGACTTGTTAACAGATCCATGAAACAATGTAAATACTGTAAAATACTGTAAATAATGTAAATACAATGTAAATAACTAAGAAAAGTTCTTGAAGGAGACCCTACAGGCCTCATATCGGAGTACGGCTCTTGTGAGAGTACAGCTCGGCACTACAAAGCATCTGACTCTCACATGTGCTAGAGACACTTTTGTATTGTTTTCAATCCACACGTGAATTCTTAAATGCTCAGTATTAATGCTTTTCCTGACATGTCGGTAGCTCCAGTCCCATTTTGTAATTCTGGGCAGTGTGTTTAAGTTTCATTCCTTCTTTAAGTGATTGACAGAAGCCTGGCAGATGCAAGGCTCCTGTGAGCGTTGGGATGCCTCTGATTACACAGAAGGACTGGCATGATACAGCCACTGCATTGCTGTTTCCAGCACACATGGTACCTGACCTTAGCAGTTTGTGGCTGTCAACCCTTTAAGAAGCTACTGTGTTTTCCATCATTAACTTTCACTTTGGTACATCAGAAATGTGTCTGCACGATAATTGCAGTTTACTTGAGTTCACGTATGGTACTGGAAAATGTTAATTAATATAGCGTGAGAGATTGTAGTTAACTGTTTTGAATACATGTGAAATATTGTGGTGCTGATGACTTTATCGACTGTGTCTTAGTTTTAGCCTTTGGTGACTGTGATGCAGAGCTGTATTTCGGAGCTGCTTTCCTTTCCCCACTTCTGCCTTGTTTGCTTATGTATCCAAATGTGTTAACTCACAGTGTTTCTCAGAGTCATGTTAGTGAATTAACAAGGTCCAGCTTCTTGTAACACCATTCTAAAACACTGCAATCTTTAGTTTAGAGATAAAGCATTCCCAAATGCAAGTCATGAAATTCAAGTGTTGCTCAGTAAGCCTCCTTTTCTTTGCTTTTTCTTTAATTAAAAAAAAAAATATATATTTTTTAGTCATGTAGGGACAGATGCTCTAACAGACTTTACTGGCTCCATTGTAAATTGATATTACAACATTACCACAGTGGTTTGCTAGAGGGTTTTTTACTTTGTCCTTTAGGCAAATGTAAATTCCTACACAACATACAAAGCAATGGAGATCATGTTTAGTAAGTTAAGAATTTCAGGTTTAATTCTTCAGTGGTGAACTATTGTGATCTGATAAGTTGCAGGAGTGCCTCAAGAAATTAGTTTGGTTGTTTAATTTGATTTGGTTTTTTTGTGGACATACATTTATATTTTGAAACTGCCAACTCATTTGTATGTTCTGCAGAATGAGTGGAAACTGCTTGATCTATCTAGCTAGTCTCTTAGGTTTGGGTAGTTGGCTTGATTTGTAGGATTGGGGTTTTTTTTTCTTTTTCAGAAGACCATAGATAATGAACCTTAGCTGGAAACAGCCTCGGAAAATCTTGTATTGCACATGTTCGTTCTGTATCTTCTTAGTGTATAAGCAGTGCATAACTCAACCTTTCAACTTTTCAATTATATTAAACTCCATTTTAAAAGAAAATACTGAGTTATGTTAATCCACATTGCCTTTTTTGTTTCCATCTAAAGTTTACTCCTTTCAAATAAATTGCCAGTAGTCTCCCTGTGAGCTGGATAAAAGTAGTAATCCCTTATCTAGTGTTTTATGGCATTTCATGGCTAGGAAACAGCAAAGTGAAAATTTATCTTGGTTGATCACTGCAGCAGAGTGTGCTGGTTTGTATGATATGCAAAAAATTGAAGTTAGACCCCAAAACAAGAACTCATCTTTCCACATGTGTTTTGGTTTTGTGTTGCTGTCTCCTGATACACCACTGTTATACGGTAATTGGTATATCGCAGGGCTTTATCACCCTATGGGCTGGCATGAAGAAGCAGCCCTGTCATGGCATTTCTCTTAACATTCGTGTTAACTACATCTCCACCACAGGGATCCTCACAGGGTCTTTGGTTTGCATGACTTTTGGTGTTTTGGTGTTTGCCTGCCCTTTTCACAAAGGAGAGCAGATAATCCTCCAGGACACCTAGTTTTGCCCAGTTTAGTCCATCATGACTTGCTCATTGGGAAGATCTGCACAGGGGCAGAGCAGCGCCTGAATAAGCCTATGTCTTTAGAAACAGTGTGGTATCTGAACTTTTGCCATTTCCCATACTTCAAGCAGGAAATTAATGTCTTAGACTTAGTGGATTAATAATTTAAAGTTGAGGATCTTTATCCTCCCTCAAGTAACAATTTAAAGCAATACATATGCTGTAATCGTCAAACAACTTTAAGAGGAAAATGGAATAGCAGTGCATGCTGAATAGAACATGTCACTCACTGAGCAAATTACTCTTTTTGGAAGCTTTAACTCTTAAGAAATTGGGTGCTTGTTTGGGTGACTTGCATATTTTTCTAATTGTATTCATACCAGCTTTTGTATAATACATTTCCTACTCTTAAGGTCTAGTCCAAAGATGATAAAATGTTTTTGTAAACAGCTGTACTGCAGAAAAACAACACTGAGCATATCTAATAGGATTCATGCAAGGATCTTTTTCCTCATTAGTATTGCATAAATGCATGCTATGTGCTGAAAGGTGGTGGTTTTTTGAAAGAAAGAAGCAAAGAGATGATTGAGTTGTGAACTCCATCTTGATATAAAATGGAAAGGTCATTTCACTTCTGTATATGAGGAAACACAAGTTTTGAAATTAAAGAAGGAAAGTGTTGTGTATTAAATGTGTGTGTGAATATTCAAGGTAATGTTTTATCTAGATGAACATATGTATCAATGGTTCAACAGGTTGCTAATATATTTCCATTGTACTGAGGTTGATTCATAAACCTTCCTTTAATCATAAATGCAAATAAAGAGAAAGACACTATAGATTTAAAAAGTAGTGAGTAATATTGCTAAAGAAATTATAGGTCTTAAAGCATAAAAAAAGACTTTTTCTTCAGTCTCTAGCAAATAGAGGATAAAGATGTAGTAGATGTGTCAGTGTTGATCCTGCTACTCACCTTTTAAAATGTTTCAAGACTCACATAGAGAGGCTACAAAAGCTCTTCTCAGTTATGGCTGTTACTAGAGCAGAGCCTGCTCAGATGCCTGAACCATGCACTGAAATTCACAGGACTTGTGCACCTTCAGGGAAAAGCAGAGAGCCACCCTTCTGAGAACAGCAGAGGAGTAAAGGAGCTGGTTTCATTTCCCCCTCCTAACAATTAGAAAGACAGAGGTTTGACTGCTTCTAAGGACCTAATGCAAATATTACTTCAAAGTTATTCAAGCCACAGAACAAAGGAGATGTAAAATGAAGTATAGTTCACGTACTGGGGAGAGAAATTAGCTTTGGATTGTTTGAAAAGAAGTGGATGCATTTAAGCTGAGCTGCAGAGCATTGTCCAGCTGGCTTCAAGCTCATCTGTTTTGATTGAAATGTTCCCTGTTGTAATAGCAAACAAGTGATGCAAACCAGCAGAAGGGGATATCTGTGTAACTCTCATGTCATATGAAGGTCTAAGTGTGTGACAAGACAACTTGCTTGCAGACGATATCAGAAACTTGAAGGTCTTTAATTGGTCCATTAGAAATCTTCACCTCCCCTCTCAAGTCATTTATTCAGTTCTCCATCACCTTCCTCTTTTTAGCATGCAAACATGCTGTGACAGCATTATTCCTGAGGAAATTTCCTGATGTATTATAAACCAGATTGTTCTTATTTTCCCTTGCGGCACATCGCACAATGTTAGTTTTTACTTTCTTGTTTGCACTTGGCTATGTGTCAACATGGCTTGCCACAAAACAAACAAACAAACAAAACCATGGAAATAATCCCTTCTCTCAACTCTTCCAAATAACTGATTATTATTATTATTATAGTCTAAAAAAATTGATGGCTATAATCCCTACCCCAAGGCAAGAAAAGGTGGCCTGCAGAATATCTTTTGTCATTCAGGCACTGCCATACCTCCCTATCAAGTTAATGAAAGTTCTGCCACTCATTTGAGTGGAAATGGGGTTGAGTCTTTGCTTGCTGACCTCATTCTGATGCAACAGAGTTCCCTGCACCTGTATGACCAAGGGGAAAAATAGGAAGGCCAACATTAATATAGATTGAGTAAAAAAAAAAAAATCAATGTCGGGTGTCATAGGTTAAATTTTTCTGACTTACCTATCTTTTCCTAGTTTACCCTGAAACCTGATCTCTTGTACTGCTTAAGTGGTGTCAGTTTAACAGTTTAAGTCACATTTTGTGCTTCATTTTGAAGGCAGTTCTTTTGACTTTGGGTGAGGAATGATCTGTAGAAAGGAGCAATGATGAAAAGTGGAAGTAAAGAAGGGGGGCACATTTTCCTTTCTGGTCTTTGCAGATTGTTTCAAAGGGCACCGTAAGAATTTGTGTGTACAATTTTTTTGCAATTAGTAAGCTTCAGGGTTTTCTGTAAACCTTTCTGAGATACTTCTTATGACTAAATTCTGAACCTCAGTGAACACTCTGTGTCAAGATTGAAATGAGATAGGATATTGATTGGCAAATGGAAGTTATCCATAAGTATTTGAATTGTAACAGAAAGCAAAAAGAAAGTCGTGGGATGCTAAGCTCTCTGTGGTGACAGAGTCCTTTTTGTTTTTCCCCACAAAAATCTGTGGCTTTTTAGCCTGTTCTAAAGAGGGCAAGACTTCATCACAGGTGAAAATGTATTGCTTCATATTCAACAGGTCAAGTTTTCTTTGGATTGAGGCAGAATTGTGGCTCATGGACATCTGATGTGATAGGTAAGTTGATTTTGACATGTCTTTTTACATTACTGCCACACGACAAATATTGTCTTTGATTATGCTAGTGTAAGTAAAAACTATAGACATATTATCTTGCTTATTTTTCGTTTACACTGGTGGAAGTGCAATGAAAATTTACTTCCTTTCCCTCTCTCCCAAATGACGCTTCAAGGTTTAAATAACTATTAATGAACTCTTTATCCAGAAACAATGTACAGCAGGAGATAAGTGAATGCAAAAAACAACTTCAATATACCTTATCTCTTTAAATGAGGTGGTAAGATATTTAGTGTGAAAAAGGATATTTGGATTTATGGGGAGACAGCTCAAAATCTAGTGTAATTGATGCATAGCTCACATGCTCATAGAGTAATAAATAACTCCTTGGGTATGGTAATAGTCATTGATGCTGAATCAGTTAGTGGCACTGTTTCTCTTTTCAGCCATTTAATCAGACGGGCAGTGTTGTAAAGGTATCCAAGCATGTCATCAGTACATAAAGGAGAGGCTGAAGTCAGGGTAGAGTCTGAGTTCACGGAGTTTTGTTATTCATGGCAGTTGTTTAATACTTAGGGCAGAGATCTACAGACCCATTTAGTCTTACAGTCATGAAACTGTGTGACCAAGCAGGAGTTTTGCTTACCCTGGAGTATGTGACATTGCTCCAGTTCCAGAGAAACAGTGGAGAGACATATGAGAGGATTTGATTTAAGATTTTGTGAGGCTCTAAAAACCCTTTATCACAGGGACATCCACTGTGGAAATGATTACTGGAGGGCTTGTGGCAGTCAGAAGCACTTAGGCAACTGGGGGTGTCCAGCGCTACTTGTGTTGCTCAGGCAGATGCATTGTGGAGAAGCGTATTTAATCGGATAGAGTTTGCCTGACAAAGAAAGTTGCACTGAAACATGCAGTAGAAATTTCTAAGTATGGGGGGGGGGACG
>JAOXJM010000012.1:90664043-90676493 GCA_026413425.1 Tringa solitaria
GGGGTATAAAAAACAATTTTTCAACCTGAAAGATTTAAAAAAAAAAAAAAAAAAAAAAAAAAAGAAGTAAAACTGTCAGAAATTCTTTTACATGCACAGGCTGTGATATAGTATTATGAATTCTTGGCAAAAAGGGTTATTAGAGCAAAGGTAGAGACACAAACTTCAGCTTGGAAAGTCCCTTTGCTGTTAAGGAAATATTGCTGTCATTTCACTGTTCATTTACTCTTTCTAAGTCAACAGTTGCTGATAGTGGTAGTCAAAGGTGTAATAGTGAATAGTGGACATTGTGTATGTCTTATTTTTTTTTCCTACTAATGCCATAGACCATGCACATGTTAGTCTTTTAAATAAAAGTATACTTTAGGGGTTGTTTGCAGCACTTAAGTGCTTGATTTGGTAGATGAAGATAACTGGTTGTGTTTAAAATACAGTATCTGTATATGTTTCATTAAAATTTCTTAAATTCAGAAATAGACTGAAAGTGTATGCCTGGATAGAAATTATTTGTGAATGGTTAGGCAATATTTGTTATTGGCCTGCAGATCTAGGTCCTGATTTTGTTTATTATCATCTTCACTGTCCTTGTTTTGCCTTTGGAGTTCTCAGGATCTGCAGTTCTAATGAACAGGGCCAAATTGTATGGGATACAATAGGAGCTCATTCACATTCAGATTGTGCAAGACTGTGAGTGCTATTCTACCTGTCTCTGAGAAACAACAACGTTTTACAAGACTGATTTTTAATTGCATCTTTTACTTGGGTGCAGAGAAAACCCTGGAGGATGCCTTTTTGCTTCTTAAAATGGAAAGCAGCAGTGCAAAACATCATGTTCAAGGAAGAAGCTGTAGATGTTTGGAAGTTGCTCACTGGCTTATCTTCCTTGTTTATTTTGAACAACCCTGTAAGAAAATAGTTTTTTTGAAGACAGTTTTCAGTATCAGACAGTGGAATTTTTTTTTTTAATTCTAATTCTACAAAGCAAACAGTCACAAAGATGATTTCCTAGCTTCAGAGTGAGGAAGCTGAAATTTTATTCTGTTTTAGGAGCTCTTGGATAAAGAATTTGTATGTATAATATAATAATATTTTATTTCATTAGTAGTATAACTATAACATGCTTAGTATTAATAAAAAACAGAATGCATGTGACAGGGCTTGAGAGAAAAAGGCCTTCTAATTCACTAGTATTGTTTTTTACTATATAGTTTCCATAGGCCTGGAGATCTATGAGCTTCTACTAAAGCCTAACCGAGAAAAGCAAGTTTATTGTCAATGAGCTTAAATTTACTATGCTGCCACTGGGAAGTTTTTAAGGGTCTGTTAATCTCAAAATGATTGGAAAAAAATAATTTAATTTGGGCACCTTCTTTCTTCAGCTGTTCTTTGCCAGTTACCATTGAAGTATGTTATGTTAGACAAGAGGTAGCAGAGGCGCTCTTCGTTTTTGTGTGCATCAAGACCCACCTTGAACTCGGTGGGGTGCAGTGCCAGCGAGCCACATACAGCATCACTGATTCTTGGCTTTGAAATAGGTTGGTACTAATGACGGGTGTTCCCTCTGCATGGCTTGCCTGGAAATGGGAGCAGCAAATATATGAAGTGTTTTTGCTGTGTGTGTCAACACTACACCGGGATGCAGATCTGGACTGGTGGCTGTTAGTGAAAGATGATGCTGCAGCCAAGAGGCAGCAGACCATGGACCTCTGTTAAGGTTGCTGAGACCTGGTGAATTTGCTGGGGAGCTACCCAAAGTGCTTCCCTGGTAACTGGGGTTTGCTTGATTGTATTCCTGTCAAAGTACCTATATTATTCATATATACATGAGCTCTCTTAACTTTCTTCCTTTTACTGATCATTTTCAGGGTACAGAATGGTGGGTTGCTAATATTTTTGGTTTCATCTGATCAGATTCTGTCTATTTTGGCATTATGTTCCTCTGCTTTTAGCACAGCAGAAAGAAGAATATTTCCCCAGGTATCTGTATAAGGTTTGTTGGCCTGTGAGCGTTTACTCACTCATAAAGTTTTTGGATGGTATTTGAGTTGAAGTTGGAGGTGGCTCCAGCATTCTTCTTCCTTTGTACTGGTAAAAACCCTAAATATTTTTCAATTTTGGGAGAAAAAAGGAAGAAAGCACAGAACTTATGGTAGTGATTATTCTGAGATTTCAGCGTATGGCTGAAGATTATTTAGTGGTTTATGTGAAATGGAATAGCTGCAGCAAAAGACAGAAAAGCAAGTAGAATGTTGATCAAATTAAAGCAGCCTGGAAGGTACTATTTTGTAAAAAATTCCCTGCTGAAAAAATGTTCAGGTATTTCCCCATGGAAGATATTGAGGGACAGAAGGAAAGGCTGTTGTTTGTTAATGTTTTTTTTCCCTTTGGGAAACATTTTTGATGGGAAGCTGAAGCATATTTTGAAAGCAGAACACCCCAGCCAAGTTTGATAACTGATGTGTGAGGATGGCAGTTCAAAGCTGTACTTCTCTTTGTCCAGGCTTTTGACGCTTTCAATTTGATGCGTTTAAGTCTGTTAGCTAAAGCAGAAGTACTGGAGGATGCTGTGTGTAATGCCCTTATAGAACTATAGTACCAAAAATTTAAATGCTTATATCATCTTGAAGAATACCAGCTTCTAACTTTTACAGGAAAGAAATACCTCCTAAATAGTTTTGTCAATGCTCACATATTTTTCTAGCTGATATTTTTCTCATAATGTTGCAGCTTATGTGGTGACATGAATTCCTCATTTAGTGTTCTATACATTTATGCAATATAGCATGAGCAAGGACATCTGATCCTACGTTTTTCAGTCCAAGATTATTCCCCTTAGTTATGTTTATGAGGACTCCTATTTACAGGTTTTAAACTACCTGTTTATGTCTGTTGTGTGGTGTGACAAGGATGAAAGCACACCAATGTCTGATTGTTAGGGAATACTGCAATGCACATTACTGATATTAAATACGAGATAAATGTGCAGCTAATATTTTCCCAGTTCTGCCCTTTCATGTATTATATGGATGAGATCAGTTCGTCCACCTGAGGCAGGACTCCTTGGAAAGCCAGTCAGAGAGGTTTCCCCTGAGCAAGGAAGAAAAAAGGCAGCAAAACTCTGTTCCTGTTTTGCAGAGTACTAACAGGGAAAACATAATATGTCATCACGGGAAGACTTTGTGGTTGATGCTCAGAAAATCAAAGAGAGATGAAAGCTATATGGATGTAGCCTTATAGTCTTGATTTTTAAAAGCAAGGCTGCTCAAAAGTTTGTTGAATGTACCAGTCCTAGAAAAGGGAGCAACAAAATAGACAAAAAAAAGGGTGGTCATGATGATTCTAATAAAGGCTAAATTTGAGTCTTTACCTGTTATTTTAAGGAGAGAATTTATGGAGTACATGGAAATTTCATAGTTCTAATTCTCAAGCTATCAGGATCTGTGGCTGAATTTGATAATCCATTAGTAACCAAAAAGTTGCAAGAGACTATTAAAAATGTATAAAGTTTTTAATAGTTGCCAGGTAGAATGATCTGCGTTTATTGCAAATATTCCATTGTAATAAAAATCTAAGGCATTTTTAAGATAGCTGAGGTGCTAGCAAAAGCACAAGTTCTGAAAGCTATTTTTTTTTTCAAGAAAATTGAGTAACATCATTTTCTGTGTTAAAATTTTATCTAACAGAAAGTACAATATGATTCAATGAAATTCCTCTGATATTTGAAACCAGAGACTGAATGCCTGTGAGGTCTATAATTCCAGTATTTCACAGTGGTATGTAGCATCTAGCAAAGGATTTCTCCAAGCTCAGAAATAGTTGTAGTGGCTGTCTAAAATTTGGTTTCCAATTGGTCTTATTGGAATATCAGTACATTTTCAGTAAGGATTTAGTATGATGGAAGCAAACCTTCCCCTCCCCCAAATTTAATTAATCAGTCCTTTAGGTGACTAATTAAACGTGCTGAATTTCCAGCACAATGTTTCATCCTAGTTCTTCACGCCTGTGTTACCCAGCTGATATCTGTAAACTGAAAGAGGATGTTGCTACAGTGCATGATTCCTAATAAAATTCCAATTAAATAATCACCTCAATTATAGATTGGATAATTGTTGAACCTGAGTTTTTTAAAGAGCTCTACTTCACTGCAACCCGCAATCGTGTACCTACTCCTTTAGCTTCCTGCCTGAATTTATAGCTCTCTCACGCAGATATAATTTAGATTTAGCTTAAATTGTGCCATAAATTGTTTCCATTATCTCAACCTGGAGCAACCCGTGTCTATTCCTGGAATATGATATCATTATTCTTGAACTGCATTACCTACAGTGTATGCTATCTTTTCTATATTGAACATTTTCAGGGAAAACCTTTTTCAGTTCCTGTTAGCGGTTAGACATTTGCCTCAGTTAAATGTGGAAGGAGGAAGACTGTGTCTGATATATTCATTCCAGATATGGTAATGGTCTTTGAAGAACATTTTTATTTATTTGTAGTTTATACCAAGTTTTTTGATGTCCAATCTAATGTTTATAGTAGAGAATTATACTGTATGTTGTAGATAAATGAGCAGTACTATTAGGTGGAAGAAGGAACAGCTAAAAGCTATTCTTACTCCTGAGTCACTGTCTCCACAAGCATCCCAATTTACTGGGTTGGCAATTCTGGTGAGGACATTCGGGTTTTCAGAGACTTGGTTCAAAACCCATGGGAATTATTTTATTACAAAGGCATTGCATCTTTCTTGTCACGTGCCCACGTGCTCTGTACAATTTTGATTTGCTGCCGCTCACTGGGAAGCCAAATAATGGAAATTCTTTCTCTTTGCTTGCTCAAAAATACATCTTTTTAAATGCTGTAACCCTGCAGAGACTCTGTACAGAAGTCTTTGGAGTCAAGGGCTAATCTGTGTACCAGAAGTAAACAGCAAACTAGGATCACATATTTTTCCCATAATAACCGCCTGGAAATAGGGAGTTCTGATTTCTATTGAAACTTCTGAATTGTGGATTTCCTTTGTATTCTTTGAGAGATAGTGTTTTGAGAACGAATGGTGTTGTCACTGAATTTGTGTGTGCTGATGAAGTGTTAGATATGTGCTATGGACAACATGCCTAATGTGCAAAGTACGTAATGGCTTTTGTGCCCTTTCAGAAGAAAATCTTGCCTTGGAATTCTGTGGAGTACGTTAGCAATGTCATTAGACTAAAAAACTCAGCTTATTGATGCACAGTGCAAATGTGACCTCAGCATCCAAGACACTGCTAAAGCTCTGGTCCTACTCACCAAAGATGAAGTGCTGAGGCTGGGGCAGCTACTGGGGCTGAGACCAAGCTCAAGAGAAAGCGAATGAAGAAAAAGCTGAAGGCCTAATTTGATTTTTCTGTCTAGAGCTAGTGCTTCAAGTCTCTGTAGGCATAGGCACCAGGAGCAGGAGTAAGGAAGGAGGGGGCTAGCGCTAACTATCGAGGAGATAGTACAGTTAATTGTAATTTAATTTATAGTCGGTGCTAGCAGTCTATCAGTGCTGCTGTCTGCATAAACGATGGGCCAGATGATTCAAGGCAGGGAGAATCACTTGGCCTCGGGCCAGGAGAAGTAGTGCTGATGGTGACCCTGGTTCTCTCCCTTTCCTAAAAAGGGATATCCTAAAGAAGCTATAGAAGTTTTCCAAGTTGCCCTGGAGTTTCAGGTCTGATTGCATCCATACCCAGGTGTTCCTGCTTCTGGTTCCACTCCAGAGGAAGCTGGGGGAAGAAGGGTGTGGCATCAGGAGGTGTCAAAAGACAGGGGCATGGCCTGGCACTGTAAAGTTGCTGCTTCAGGGTTCTTCTACCCATAAATTGCCCAAGGGAAGAGGACTTCGGCCATGGAAGCAGCCAGGAAGATTTAAGAGCTGGTTGAGTTCACTGTGCTAACACAGAGCCTGGCATTTCATTATGTGATTTTTCAAAACCCCAAAGGATGTGAAATGTATTGAGTTACCCAGCATAATGCGGTGTTTGTAGAGATGTCTTAACTTTTCAAGGTTTCCATGCTTTCACTTCCATGATTCCTTAGGAATTTTGGAAGAGCAAAATGATTGCAGTCTGAGAGTGCACAATCTGAGAGTTTCTTAGCCTTACCAGCAAAGAAACAGAAGTGATGGTCGTGCCTAAAATAACTGGATTTGGAATTCTGTCATCTTTGAAACTCAAGTTTGTAGCTGCCTTTTATGTTGTTCACATTCAGCATCTTCTTTTGAGCTGTTTGCTGTATATATTGCTAACCAGTAACAAATTCCACATTTATAGGAAGGCAGATAAAGCCCATGTACCTCATCACATGTTGTATTTACTTCACTGGTTGGTTTGAACTACAACGTAATAGCAAAGATCCACTTTCAGTGCATTGCTCAGGTATGTCCTTGCAACCTAATGACCACAAAGGTGATATTGAATTAATACTAAGCATGCACTGATATACTCTGCTAAATGAGGCTAATTGGTGAAATGCTGTCTGGGGTGATCAGACCTATTGAAGTTGAATCACTATCACTTCTACTTCACTGTCAAGTGGCAGGATTTTTGCTGTTCGCAGAAAATTATTAGTTTGCTTTACCAATGCTTCTGTTGATTTAACAGATGTTTATATTTTATAATTATTATTTACTTGACTTAGTAAGGAGTAGAAAGGGTTATTTTGGATTTTACATGGTTTGCAGAGAAGAAAAGTAATGACTTTACTCTAAATACAGGAAAAGATTCTATTTTCCTGGTACATTTGAAATGTAATTTTGCCTGGCAATTAGAGCCTATGAGAGACTGACTGGCTGGGTATATTAGGTTATGGCCGTAATCAAACAGAGTCCACTTTAATTAATCTGATTATTATACATTTTGTGGTACTCTAAAATTGTTCAGCTTCTCTGTCATTTATTAAGAATAAACGTCTCTTTTACCTAGGGATGATTGCATAATGCAGAATTATTAATGGTTACTCATAAGAAACTAATCAAGTTAGAGGCAACATGGAGTGAGGGAATGAGCCCAGAACCAGGAGCTAAGTTCTTCCGTTAATTTGATACATGGTCTTGGAAAAAATCTCTTACTGCTCACCGCAGTCTTTCAATTTTCCTTCAGCTAAGAAGGGATATTAATACTTATTTCCGTACTTCACCAGAGTATTGTGAGAATTAGCTAATGCACATGTTTATGATTCAAATATTAGTGTTTCAAAAATGATAATTTTTTTTAAATTAAATGTTAATGTGTATATCTGTGTGTTTACCAGTGTGTGCAGACAATTAATAATGAAACTGGAGAACTGATTATGTTATTTATATCCTTAATTGCCAACCTATTTGTTTGAAAGGACCATTCTCTATCTATTATCTACTTAAATTTCTTCTATCACCACTAATACCCAAATGAATTTATCCTACCAAAAGCTGTATGAGGAAGTGAAGTACAGATTAAGGCCAAACCAGAATATTATGATAATTTAGTCTGACTCCTGTAAAACAGAAGACAATGAATTTTCTTCCGGTAATTTCTGTGCCAAGGCCCTATTGCATTTCCTGTTTTATAACAGGAAATAAAGCTCAAGGAGAATCAACTCTGATTTTTCAGACCTTTAGATTTACATGTAACTTAAATTAGATAAGTAAAATTTTACTTGCTATTAACTGCTCACTGATATATTCGTAGTGAAAAAATATCATGTGCCTTGAAGTATCAAAGGGTTGGTTTTAGTAATTGCCAAAGGAGACACAGTGTAAAAGGAGGCGAGGAGCAGAACTTGGTTCTTCTGGAGTCCTCATTTATTCCATGTAATTGCAAGGCTCTATGGGTGATAAATAACTTGGGCTCACCCGTGGTGTAAGCTTTTTTAAATTAAAGGCTCAAGCTCTGAGGTAAACCTTATTTATTTGTAGAAAAGCTCATTTGCTTTATTCCAGTGAAGCACTGTAATTTTTTGGATGCCAAAGTGCTTTCCGCCAGCAAGTGAAGTGCTGTTTGAAGAAAACACTGAACCCTGAAACAGGAGAAGGACTTATTGGTGTTGTGTACTCCTTATCAAGCAATTTTATATTTCTAGTAAAAAATATTAAAAATTGTGGAGTCATAGATTTGTTTAAGGTAGAAGAGACCTCTGGAGGCCATCTGGTCCAATCCACTCTCCCCCTCAGGAGCTGGTAACAGGGTTAGCTTCAAAGTTGGAGCTAATTTCAGAGTTACATCGTGTTACCTCAGGTCATCTATAAAATGTCTACTATTTCTATCTTCCTAATAGCTCATTGTAGTGGGATTTCTTATCTGACATCATCTGGGGATTCTTAGGATTTAGTCCTCACAGAATCATAGAATCACCATAGTTGGAAAGGACCTCTGAGATCACTGAGTCCAACCATACACACACAAAAAAACCCCCAAAACACGCTTACAGTCTCGGTCGCTAAAGCATGCCCTGAAGTGCCACATCTACACGTTTCTTAAATGACTCCAGGGGTGGTGACTCAACCATGTCCATGGGCAGGCTGTTCTTCTCCTAAATGAACACATTAATGGTGTGATCTAGCTGAGTCAATCATTGATCATTTTATCTACATTTTCTGGACACCAAGCTTTCTCAATATGCTTGTGTTTTGGGAGAAAAATTTCAGGCAGGTGACAAAATAGTAAGGAAATATATGCTTTGTACAGTGCCTAGCCCATTTGACTGAGTAACAAATAATAACCTGCAATATTGTTTTACTATAGTGCAATCAAAAGCAGAATTTAGTATCTGATGTTGAAATAATGTTCAATTATTGTGTTCTATCCCTCAGAAAAAAAGAAAACACCTTACAGGACTATTTCAAACCCTTTTTCTTACTTTTTTTCACTTTCTGAGCTGTGCCAGCCCTTCTGTGTGTGGATGGGTAATATATGTTTATCACTTACGTAGGAACTCTGCAGGTTGTATGTATTCTCTTACCGTGGTTAACCTTGCTTCCTTTTCTGCATCATGTGTTTTACACTTGTTTTGCATACACTGGAAACATGAAAATTACTGCATTTCGCATCCATTTCTTACCACACAGTTTATCACTCTACCAAATTTGAGCTTGAAGCTTCTTTCACATTCTCTGTAACGTGTTGTATCTTTATTTAAACAATAGTTCAATTATTGGGTGTAGAAACAGCATAAGGTTGTCTTATTTTAGTAGACTCATCCCAACAGGAAGACCTCAGGACAGGAGAATTAGACAAACATGCTGAAGAGCAGTTACAGCAGCTGTCTCTAGGTTTACGCAGGCGTTGTTCCAGTGTCATTCCTTGGACTGAACTCTCCTTAGCAGTGGGATGCATTAGATATACTCCTGGAGCACATCTTTTGGTTTACAGAATCATTGAGCTTGGAAAAGGCCTTTTAAGATTATCAAGTTCAACTGCAAACCTAGCACTGCCAAGTTTACCACTGAACCATGTCCCTAACCATCACATATACATGTCTTTCAAGTACCACCAGGGATGGTGACTCAGCCACTTCCCTGGGCAGCCTGTTCAATGCTTGACAATCCTTTTGGTGAAGAAATTTGCCTTAATATTGATTCTAAACCTCCCCTGGTGCAACTTAAGGCCATTATCTCTCATCCTGTCACTTGTACTTGGGAAAAGAGACCGACCCCAACCTTGCTACAACCTCATTTCAAGTTAGACTGTAAAGGGTGATAAGGTCTCCCCTCAGCCTACTTTTCTCCAGGCTAAACAACCCCAGTACCCTCAGCCAATTCTCACAGGACTTGTTCTCTAGACCCCTCACCAGCTTCATTGCTGCTCTTTGGATGTGAAGTCCAAAGTTCAGCTTCATTCACGAGGAATCCAGTTTGTTCACTGTGGGATTTCTTTGGGATGTGAACCAAAGTGCAAAGTGAGGACATCTGGGAGATCTGCTTCAAAAGTGCACTCCTGAGCTGGACTAAGCCATCATTGTAGACATGCTCTTAATCATTTAACAGATACACTTGAAAGGTTCTAAATACTTGCCTATGATGTAGTCTTAGCATTGGTCATGAGATAAACTAAGGTGATGCATGGAAGGAATCATTCCCTAGAGAGTTATATTAGTGTGTTATCAGAAGCAGGCTGTTTGGGTTTCCTGTTATGACAGATGAGAACTATCAGAAACCTGAGTTTTTGTGCTTAGTAAAGCAGGTTATGGAAATAATTCTTCTTAGTAATTGTGTCAAAGATTTAGTTAGAATTAAAATGAATGGAAGCTGTGCCAGAAATTCTCAATGAAACTGGTATAGAAAACCTAGCTTTCAGACTTCTGCCAGATCAAGCTCACTGCTTACATTTTTTCTAAACTCACTTAGATAAGCTCACAAAACATTGACAGGAGCTTTGTTCCAGCAGGCTTCATGCCTCATTGCGTATCATCTGTTCTTCTGCAGCCAGCATAACCACATCTACAGTGTACAGTGTGCCTTGGTGAATTTCAGCAAGGTGCTGTAGTGTATCTGTGCCTGGTTTGGAACATGCTCCTACTGCTGAGTAAGCCAACATCCACAGGTCCAGCCCTTGGGATCGTGGCACCATGACTGCAGGACCCTCACATAAATCTATTTCAGTTCTTTGGTAACACTGTTCATTAAGTGCACGCTCCTAGTTTCTCATAATAATTATTGTTAAAGTAATTTTTAATGACACAGGGATGGGCTTTTCTGTCCATTTTTTCCTGCTGTGGCTTGTGCAAAATAGCTTTTTAATGACTTCTAAGACATGCAGGTATAATCAGTGTTAATACTTCATGCTCTTAGAAAACTTACTCTTTGCCTGGGCAGAGGATCTGCTGCTTTCCTCAGATGTAAAAATGCAAGTGAATACTCTTCTTTCAAAGCATAAAATGGTCTCTGCTCTGGAATGCAAAGAAAATAGCAGGAGATAGGCATAATAAGCAACTGAACATTCAACAGTTTATAAAGTGAAAAAAACTAAAATTTAAATGCATACAGTTGTTTCTGAGGGTGTGGCTTTGGTCTGAATTGTTAATGATAAAATATTGAGTACATGTATTAATCAGTTTGGACAGATTTCTTTCCTTTTCACACGCATACAGTAACTACCTGGTTGCATAGTTTTACAAAAACATATTTTAGAATCGTCTATTACTTATGATGGAAATAAAAGGTTTAATATTTTCTGAGGGCTCTTATGACACAATAATTCTGGTCCATGACACAATGACATCTTTCAGGTGTAATTTTCTGACAAGTAACTTCCCTGAAATAAATGCAATGAACTGCTACTTCAAAAATATTAGTATATCTGTGGACTCTTTGGGAACTGACTTGTGAGCCTTTGTAATAACCCTATACACTCCATATCCCTATTTATTCTTGCACTGAATTTGGCATTACAGTTGCATGTCAAGTAAGAAAAGATAGCCTCTCTTCTTAATAATGAAAGCATCTTGAATATGTTTTTTTCTTACTAAGCACTTAAAAAGCAAGAATTTTTTTTTCTACTTTCAGGAGCACCAGGGAAAATACCTAAATCTGAGATTAAAATATGTTTGAACTCTGTTAAATGACATACATTGAAAGGAATAGAACATTAAAAAAAAATCACTTTTTTTCCTCTGTTATGTAAGTTTTATCTAGTATAATGTTCCTGGAGGAACTCTGTGTAAAAAGGAAAGAAACAATTTTAGTACTGACAATTAGATGGTCAAATAACAACTGAAAAGGGAGACAGTGAGCAATGCTGTGCAGAATTAGTAAGCTCAAGGGAAAGAGCATCCTTAAACTTTGAAGGGTTTCATATTTATTCAGAAATGAGAGACTTACGGCTTCTGGAACATGATTAGTGGGTATGCATTTCACTTGCTTCTGATTTACAGCAGTGTAGCCGCTTTTTGTTTGTCTGGTCATTGTGTATGGTTTTATAACTGTAGTGTCTGAACAGTTTATGATCCTTAATGGGAGTTTATCATCCCAGTATCCCTCTGAGAGTGGAATTGTTATTTTCACATTAAGGGAGAACTGAGCCACACGTAAAGTGGCGTCATTCCCTGTGAGTGTAGAAAGAATATATGGTGAGGATTCAGAGTCAGAGAGCCAGAAATCCTCTGTTGTTTTTCATTCTAACTATATCCTTTATCCTTTCTCTTTGTTTTCTTCCTTTCTTTTTTTTTTTCTTTAAACCTAATTTCGTAAGGAAACAAGACTCTCATGATCATTCTCGGGATGTATCTGAGAGTCCTCTTAATAGCATTTAAACCAACTTCAGCCAAACTTGACAGGGGAGTGGATTTCTAAAGCTATCGAGTTACAGTGAGTGTGATAAGAATAGGCAGCCGGGCTATGTTTGTGCCCTAACTGAGCAAAAAACAACTGAAAAAGACCAGTCCATATTGAACACTAGACAGTGCACACAGTTCCCTTGGGAAATCCGTGCTTATTGGTTCTGATCCCCATTACATTAT
>JAOXJM010000012.1:90676538-90695809 GCA_026413425.1 Tringa solitaria
GCTTTGGATGTTTTCTTTTTGCTGCTTACAAGCCATCAGTTGTACATCATATGTATCAAATACATACATGAATTTACATATGCATACATATGTATATATATTTTTCTTGA
Organism: Tringa solitaria; assembly: GCA_026413425.1. NCBI lineage: Eukaryota > Metazoa > Chordata > Aves > Charadriiformes > Scolopacidae > Tringa > Tringa solitaria. The sequence continues at coordinate 90,676,649 of JAOXJM010000012.1, forward strand.
ACATATAGACAGAAAAAAGGAGAACACATCCTATTTCTCCTATGGGTTCAGACATACTTTTAAATAAATTTTCTAGTTTTCAAACTGAAAGGAAGCTAATGAGCTCACTGGGTAATCCTGTCCTAGGCCCAACTGGTTTGTGAAGAAACTGCCTATGTACATCCCACATATTTAGGAATAGTTCCACGTGAAAAACAGTGATTTGGGTATGACAAATGTTACTGAAATGACTGAACTAGCATGGTCTTTGCAAGAATAAAATTGGGTGAATAGCATAGAAATACTTACACCAAACAACATTGGTGGTTGTGGGACAAAAAGGAAAAAAAATATTAAAATTTGGAGGGATTGCTGTAACCTGCCCATTTGAATGCTGAAGTAAAATACAGCCTTGACAGCCTCAATGGCAATATATATTTCACCTTCTTTCATTTAAGCCTTTGAAAAGTTGTCCTCAATTACTGACAGCAAAAGACTCTTGTAAGCCTTGTAGGGTTTTTTGGCCTGAGTAACTGTTGTGTTTCAACCTATATTGCAGTTCTGGTAGAATTAACTCAATACTGTGTGGGTGCTGGAAGTTGAAAGGTAATTAATAATCCCTAGCAATATGTCTGAGCTCTATTAAAACAGTCAGATGAAAACTCTTCTATTGCAGCCTGTCAAGAATAATGCATGTTTTGGAATAGACCGATGCTATTAGTTATTTGTAACGATACACTGGACTCGCTGTTCTGGAAGAAGACCATCTAGAACTGAAAAAGTGTTCTCAAGACTTTTGGTGCAGTAGTCTCTCCTGATGTCAAAGAGCAGCTCTGCATGTGCCACCACACCAAGCTACATTCCTGCCTGTTAGATCTCCAACTCTAGATTAAATCCCACCCTCTGAGTTGGAAAATATCTGAAAACAGGCTGTTTCTGTTTTCTGCTGGCTTATTGCTGAACACACAGTTCATCCTCTCATTGATATGTACCTATTCGAACTGCTTGTGTTGCTTATGCATGGTGTGGATAATCTCTGAAGTTGGCATGCCAACAGCACTCTTGAGAACTGCAGATCCATGTCCAGCCAAGGGTGAGAACTATGCAAGTGATTCAGTGGCTGGATATCCGTCAATTGTTGTGGTGTATATTCGGATGAAGAGAATTAGGCATGGTTGGGTTCTGCTCTTAACAATCCTGGCTAGTGGAAAGGAATGGGTGCCAGGATGCATTTACAGTATAAAGGAGAGGCACTTGAAATGGGATAGAGGCTGGTATCCAGGCCAAGTGGAAAACCCTGCACAAGACATACAAGTAGATAATGTACTGTCTAGAAATAATGAACAGGGGAAGAATCACTTGCATGTCCTCTGGCACTAAGAGACCTGACATTAGATTGGGGCTGGGTGCATCACAGGTGTGGCACCTGCCCGCTCTGGTCTACAAGCATAGCTTAGGGCACAGAGAAGAGACAGACCTGGCTTGCTTTTTGGCAGCAGCTCTGCAGCAGTAGTGCTGTATCAGATAAAGTTCACCAAAAAATAGTAACTATGACTTTCATTTTTGGCTGATTATAAGCGGCCATAATTTCTTTACCTCAGACCTATTTTATTAAAAGCAGTGATGCTGCCCAGAGGTAGTATTCTCAGGTCCAAAATTTCTGAGAGCAGTAAGGACTCCTTTGTGCAAACGGCAAGACTAGTATGCCAAGCATGGGAAGAAGGATAGGAGTTCAAATTTGGTTTTTTTTGTACTTGTTAATCAGTGATGTGTATTGAGTCAGCAAATCATGTTTCTGTGGGGAAAAAAATTTGACTGACCATCAAACTATTTGCGTGATTGACGGGTAAAACAGTTTAAGAGCTACATTGTGTTTTGCTGTACCTTTAACAAAACCTTTTGTGCATGCATGCACATAGACTGCTTTTTGTTTTCATAGTAAAGGAAAGCAAAATATTAATGCTCGTTTGCAGAAAAAATTTGCAAGGCTGCAAATGGCTCTGAAAGCCTTTCTTTTGCCAGCATTATTGCATCCCTGCTTTATAACTGATTCAAGGCAGATGTTTTCCAAGCAAAGAAGGCAAGGATGGATTCATTCATGTATTAAACAATTTGTATTTTGGATATTGGTTGGGTTTTATGAGTAAATCTAAAACCCTAGTGATTTGTGTGTTCCCGAAATGTTTTATGGCTTTGTCGCCTTTTAACAGTTTGAATTAATTTAAACAATAGTACAGAAGGTTATGTAAGAGGTATAAAAATGGGTAGAATTTGACTTGGTTTAGACAATTTAGTTCTCCCAAATCGCCTCATTGTTCTCCCATGTAAGTAATTACTGCAGTTGAACAGTTGCTTTATACAGGGCTTAAAACACTAACTAAAAGTACCCAAAAGAGAGAAGATTGTGAGGTGAAATTTTACAAGAGAGAAATAAAACACCAAGATTACTGGGGAGGTCCCATTTCTGTCAAAACATGGAGAAGTTGGTATTATATTACATGGTTTGAAAGGCAGGTGTGAAAGGCATCAAAGGACAGGGCAACCTCTATTACAGTGAACAAAGTAATTCTAGCATCTATCACTCTAATTAGTGATTAATTAACGATAGAAGATTGGGTTAAGAATTTTTTTAACTGCTGCTCAAGTTTCAGTCTGAACAAGATGATGACATTTATAATGAAGTCAGTGCTCTTGCATTAATGAGTGTGGAGTTGCTTTACAAGATCTCTGAATGTGACTTCCACTAGTATTGCTCCCAGGTAGAAATGAAAGAGTTTGGCTGTATGTATTATATCTACTAAGTTCACAGGCATCACTTCTCTGGGATTGTGTCCTCACTCAGGACAACCTAATGTGTGTCGAGCTGGTGGGAGAGTATTATTTTGCAGAGCTTTCACTGAATCCCTCTTGCAGAACCAGAATTTTTAAACTCATGGCTTAGTCTGGTGAAGCAAACAGTCCACATCATCAAATGCAATATGGATTCACAAACCATAGCATGATCCTCAGTGACACTGATTTCAAACTCATAGTTCAAATTAACATTAGGTAATCACTGTTCCTCTGGATGTGCTTTCATAAGAGGAGTTAGTTTTTATTTCCACCCATAGAACAGTTTCCTTGATTTTTTTTTTGTGCCTGAAAGAAGCTTGTCCTAATCCTCTATGGCCCATTTCCTCCTTTTCCGCACGCAGGAAGCAAGTGCCATCATACTCAACACTTGCACTTTCAACTGGAAGAGCAGGTGAGCAGAGCCCTGCAAATCTGATGCAAATTCCAGCAGAAAAATTGGTTGCCAAGGGAGTGTTGGATGAGTTGGAGGCGATGACTCCATCCTCTTGATAGATCTATCACCTTCATTTGTGCAAGATCAAGGCTTGGTGGTTTTACTCCCCAATTAAAATTTGCAACTTGTCAGGTAGCGTGCAGCCTTTGTGCCTTTGGGCCAGCTGTCTGATAGACTGTACACATCAGGCTTGTACAGCTGTTCCAGTAGGAGAGGAAGTAAATAATTTCCTAAATATGCCACCCCATAGGTTCTGTAATTGTGGCGCGGTCTGTTAACTGTACTTTAAATAAGTCATTAGCAGGGAAGATCAAAAGGCAACAGTGTTTTGAGATACTATTGGAGATGTTCTTTTTACATAAGAATAGAGAATCACTCCAATATGTGTTTAAATAAGTTGAAGCTAAATTATCTTAGATGATTTAAAACTTTTAAACTATTGCTTTGTGGGATACCAGGTTATATCATAGTCATCTGAAAATCACCTTTCTTTTCAAGATTCAAATTAGCATTACCAAGAAGGTTTGGTTATTGTCCAGTCTGTTTACATTTTATAAGGTTGTCTCCTATTTCTGTCATTATCCTGTTGTCTCTTTGTCACATCTAGTTTCTCCATCTATAATGAGCAGTTGTGGTGTCACATGTCAGGTTAGCCCAGGAACTTCCCTTTTGATATAAGGGCAGCTGGGAAAATCTCATTCCTCTAAAAGAAGCTGAAGTGAATATGCTCAGCCAACTGAGCTGAGCATGTTGAAAGATTTGTGGGGAAGAGGAATGCCTTGGACTCTGTGGACCATACCTGGGAACCTGGAGTAGTGGAAGGATCTGGCTTCCCCAGCTACACAGGGACATATATTTGGGCTGTAGAGAGGAAGGGCTGATGATGTGTGACTGCAATTTGTGTCTGCTCTATTCTCAAGTTATGGAGCCGTGACCACGGTCCTAGGACACTGCAGTGAGCTTTTTCATAAAGGCTTTCCACATGACCTTCATTAGGATGAATTAATTTCCAACCTGATCCCTAATCTAACTACCTTTTTTTTTTTTTTCTCACAGCTCTAGAAAATTTCTTAGCAAACCCATTTCCTGCATTAGCTGGCTATTACTTCTCTTTCTCGTTGTGAGGCTCCTCACAGTGAATCTCTTATTGTAGGGATGTATTTGTTTGGATTTTTATTCCACTGAGAGTGCCTTCTCTTTCTCCTAGCTCTCTGCTACATGATGCCACGCTTGTGCTGGAGCATCTAGCACCAGCCAGAGACACCATTCTGAGCCGGATGTGTTGCTCTGTCTGACTCAGTATTTCACTTCATGTGACACAGCAAATGTTCAGGTTGATGCGGTGAGAAAAGCAAATGCAGTGCTTTCCCACTGCCGCTGCTTAAAGGATGAGTCACTGTCCTTTTTCCAGTCTTTAGGCTGTTATATACAAAATTACCTGCAGGCAGATGGCTTTCATTTCAGTAATACTGAGGTGGGTAATTCTTACAGCCATTTCAGATATCCCAGTTTAGTTTTTGAAACATCTGCAGTGGGTTCTTGCCAGGGTCGCAATAGATTTTTTTTCAGTGTATGGCTTGTTTGTGGGCTCAGTTTAAATGTGAAAACAAGCAATGACTCTGCTGAGATGAAGGGTAGGTTTCTGTGCCTTTGAGCATGGTACTATCTCTGTCACTTTTCCTAGGCACCTCCCAGTTTGGCCAGAAGAGCAGGGACGCTTTTGTGAGCAGAATGAAAAGAAATGAAAAGTGTATTAAACAAGTGCTAAAGACCCTATGATCCATCTTTGTATTTTATGGTAGTATTCTGGTCTCACTTTATGATGACTGTAGTAGCAGTGATTCTTAATAAAGCCTATACTGAAGAGGAAAGCAGTTACTGTTGGCTTCCTAATTTTAATGAATCAAGCCTCACTAAGATGACAAGCTCCCTTTGCAACAGTCTGTCTCTGAAAAATGGCATCCGTAAGTGCTGTAGAGGAGTTGGGGGGTGTTTTTGTTTTGGGAAGCATTGCCACTGTTTTGATGGATTATTTTTTTTCTTGACTATCTCTTTTGCTTTCTCTCCTGCTGTAATTTTCTTTGAAAAGCAATATTGTGTTTACCTAGTGACAGTGAAGGATAAGTTGTTCTCAGCTGTCAAACAGGAAACTTCAATTTGGGTTTGTCCTAGAAACATTTAATGGCAATGTCTTTCTCAGTGTCAGAATGGAAGGCTGGGAAAGTTGGAAGCAACCTATGAGAAATTAAAAAGGGGGCTGCTTCACAATGCATGAAAAAAAATCATAAAATAGATCTTTCATTACTTGTTAGAAAGTAATAGGGAAAAATAAAAGAACTTTTTTTTTTCCTTTTACTGGTAAAGAGATTGAAAAGCAATGTAACATGAAGTAGATTTTTATCTTAGATAACAGACATTACTTTTTCTCCCAGATGGACAACCTAGAAACTGCTGTACAGAAAGCAAAAATATTTGCTGTCTGAAGAACAAGTTACAAGGGATGGCAAGTTCTCTGGTAGTATTTCCAGTGAGATGGCTGAGGTTACCTCACCCTCAGCCTCTTATCTATGGGTTCAGAGATGCTCTCTACCATGTTGAACAAGCCTGTCAGGCCTTTACTCAGACAAAGGTTGCTGGTGATTAACAGCCTAGATCATTACCTATTGCTATCCAGTTCTTGGTTTTGAGCAAATGCAGGGAGAAAGTTACTGATGAAGCAGTTTGTGCCATGTTACATGATGACAGACTTGATTTTGGCACAGCAATATATTTTGAACACTTTGTTAATTTTTCTCTTTCCACCATGAAGTGCCATGACACGCATTTATTAAAGTTAGGCCTGAACATGAAGAGCACTAAATTGCCTGCTTTTCTTACTTTGATTGTGGGTGCTATTGTGGCATGCTGCACAGCAGAATTTCTAGGACCCTTGACAGTGAAAAAGATGTGGATCTTGTGGACACGATGTTGCCTAGACATACAAGTTGTCTGCACCAACTTCTGCATATAAGCTTTTACAGTCTACTGAGTGCTTATTCCTCTTCAAACAGTAACCCTAAGTAGATGTTAGGTTCACTTAGCTGAAGTTAATAGCCTGGTTTTGTACTGATATCTAATTACAGAGCATAAGGCAATTGTTTGGGTTTTTTTTAACATGTTGTTTAATTTCCTGGTCATATAAATATGAATGCCTCTAGTTGTGTGGTTCCTGTACGAATGATTGTGAGAATTCTAGGACTCATTACACCTTGATACATTAAGGCATGTATATATTACTCTTCCTTTCTCAAGGAAGGCACTTTATACCCTTTCCATTATCCTTAATTGATGGCTTGTGCCTATAGACATGGACTTATGTTGCATATATATAGATATCATTACAGGGTTTTATGTTTTTTATTCACTGAAAGGCTTTTGTCTTAAAATGCAGTAGCTGTTCAACTGATACTCTCAAAAGAATAGTCAGTCCCTCCATGGAGGAATCTGATTTTTTACAATGCCATTGACTGTCCATGAATAATTTATGATTGTCAGTCCACCTCTAGTATTACATGCAGGCTGCAGTGCTTATGAAATGTATTTAACAACGGTTTTAGCTAAGCAGCATTGAATGCCATTGTGGATGAAGTAATAGTTCTTGCTAGCATTTGGAAAGTTAGTCCTGTTAACTTAGGTTTGTTCAGCTTCCAGCCAGCCAATATGTTTAACCTAGCTTGGTTATCTTACAGTTGGGACTTTTGGCAAAGCTCAACAATAACTAGGACAAGCAGGACTGCTAGATCTAGCGTAAGTGGGCTCTGATCCTACTAATGCATATTTAAGAGAAATAACTCCAGATTTCAGTAGAGGTGTTATCCGTGTATCACATGACTGAGATCTGACTCCACTTCCCTCTGGCACTTCAGTTAAATAAACAGCAATAATTGTAATGCAGTTCACACTAGAATTTCACATCTGAATGGCACAAAATCAGAAGAAAGGTAGTGATTAGAGATAGTGTTTGTGGATTATGTATACATTTTACTAGAATTCTGTGAACAATGAATGACACATCTGTACCTTCAAGCAGAGTTTACATGATGAAGGTGAAATAAATCTTTTTTATATTAGTTTTGAATTAAGCAAAAGCTTTGAAATATTAAGAAAGGAACAATATCATTAAAAATGGTAGTTGCTGACAAAGCTTGTATTGACAGTAAAATTAATGCCAGAAGAGCTTTGCAATGTCTAAAGCAGTGACAGTGACTATTATGTTAGCTTTTGAAAATACTTTAGAGATAAGTTATTATTAATGAAAATTAACTGAGTTTTCACTGCTGCTGAGGATTTAGAGGTATTTATCAGGAGCAGAACAAGTAATCTAAAAAGATGCTGTCCTTGCTGTTGACAAAGATCCACTCTGGAGCTTGGCAGAGCATGCATGGGCATAAAGAGTTCTTGGGTAGGTAGCAGCATAGAGGACAGTTTGTTTAATAAGACTGAGGAAGAAGCAGGAGATTTGACAGTCTTCAAGGTCCTGAATAAAGAATCTTCATTATGTTTGTCATAACTGAGTCTCATCCCTTCACTCTAAATAAGCTGCAGCCTGTGAGTATCTAATCACACAAGGAGACAGGAGGTTTCATCCTGCTCATTTCCTTCTTTGCTCAAGTGCAATTTGTCCTGAGATTATGGTGATTCACAATGCACTTTATTAGAAGCATTAAACAGAAAAACAGCAAATTCATGTGCCTGTGTACAAAAGCCATTAGCAACTGATTCTCCAGGAACCCATGAAAAGAAATAAACAGGAAAATAACAGAAAATTCAGGAAGGTCTCTGACATGGGAGAATTCTGACACACAGAACAGTAAGGTGCAGATGCATTCCTTTGTCATGTGCACTGAAGGTGAAAATATTTGGAATTCATTCGCTTTCACTATAAGAATGAGATCTGAATAACGGTGACTTCTTGCAAAAGTTAATCTAATTCCAAGACTGGAGGTAATTTATGAATGGACATGTTTTTAAGGGAGCACACAGAGGCCTTGGGGGTCCCTGAAGAAATGTATGTGATCAAGTAGGTGTTTTGAGTTCAGTATAAGTAAGGAGGAAAACATAAGAAATTGCCTGATTGCTGTGACCTTAGGACCTTTCAGATGAAAGCCCACTTTAATACCATCAGCCCACTTTGTGTTTCACTTAGCTTTAACCTAACAGAAATGGAATATGCACCCCTGGCTTTGTGAAGATCACTTAGAAGTCCTAAAAGATGTAAAAAAGGATCTGTGCCTTACAATATGATAAAATCAGTGTTGAACTCTCAAGTCCTACGAAGTGTTCTTTGCTGCTAGCCGACAGATATCCATGGTGATGGTCCAAACATGAAATCCTAAAACAAATATGAAACATCTAATCTTATGTAGTACTGTTTGTGACCAACCTGAAGGTACAGATTCTTAAAATTACATGCTTATTAAAGATGACCCAGAGCAGGGAATCAGAGATGTCTGGGCCTCTGATTCAGTGATGATAAGTTAGGCACTGTGATGCTCAGTGTCTCTTGTGTATATTTAGCACTTGCCAAAAAAAAAAAATAATAAGGCCAACACATCCTAGTTTCAGCAGATTAGTAAACCTGGTAATCTGTGGTATATTGAGTGAATGAGATTTTTTCTAGTCTTGTACTGTTAGAATAGGTGAAATATTCAACTATTTGTCTTAGGTGTAATTGTCAGCAGAAACAGAACATCAATACTAAAGATTAAAAATTGCCTTGAGGTATAAGTAACTATTTGTATAAGTAATGGTTGGACTCGATGATCTTAAAGGTCTTTTCCAACCTCAATGATTCTATGATTTATCTTGGTTTCCTCCCTCGTAGTTAGTGTAGTTAATTTTTCTTACAGTTGGATATAGATGTTATTTTGCTTCTATTAACATGCACTTTTTATACATCTTTTCCATCACAAATATGGATCAAATTAATTTATCATTTATGTATTTTTTTAACCCACTCAGGCCTGAGTATGCTTTCATTGTTTAAGTACAGGATTTAAATGGCTATAAATCATTTCTCAATGACTTTAAAGGTCTTTTCTAACCTAAATGATTCCATGGTTCTGTAGCAAAGATATGTGGGTTAGTGTATTTAAGCTATTTCTGGTCCTCTTTAGGAAATAGCTTGGTTTACTATATTGGTGCCGTTCTTGACACTGCTTTCAGGAGCACCAAACTCTTACAGACTCTAAACTTGGAAGAAATTATTAGGCTAGAAAGGGATAGTAGAGGACTAAGCAGCATGTGACTGAGCAAACTTTTGGTGGACTCAAACTTGTGAGTCAGCAATGTGCATTGGCAGCCTTTGTTTGCTGTCTAATCCTTTTGAGCCAGAACGGGACTAGGCATAGTAATGTATATTAGGGAAACATCAGGATAGCGCACTAATGCGCCAGTCCTCACAGTGATCTAATTGCTTAAGATGTCACTAGCATAAGTAAGTAATCTTAGATGTGGCCAGTTTTGAAATATGAAGGGTGTGGTAAAACAGACCAGTGGTCAGTTAGGCCAGTTGTGTCTGGAACACATTTCTCCAGCTGACTGGTAATAGAGAAATGTATCATAAGCCAAAATGAGAAAATTTGAGTTACACAATGAAGTTAAATGTTTGTGGAGAAGCAATTAAGTGACTTCCATCCCATCTCTACAGGAAGTGCAATGCTACTTTGGAAGGTTGGTTGTTTCGGAGAAGCTTGATGCTAACTAAAAATGACTGCATACTCCAGGCAGGCACTTTTGGTAGCTCCCTGTAAGTCTCGGAATCCTGCTGTGACCTCACTTAGAACTCTGTCCTCCTCTAACATTTGTTGCCTTGCTGACTGCATCTTCTCATTCACCTTTTTAAACTCTTTACTTTTTAGGACTGAAGTAATTTGTCAGAAACAACTCATAGCATTTGCATCCTATTAAGAAACACTCTGAACTCATTCTTTATGACCGGTAACAATGGTGACAATCATTTTCATTTGCACAGAAAGTCATTCCAAAGCTTCTAACAAAGTGGTAAGCAGTGACAGGTGAAGAACTGTAATTCCATTACTAAATTGCGGTCATTTCAAAGGGTCAAAATAAACAACTGTTTAATGACCTTGCTCTTGCAGAAATTGATGTGAAAAGTTTGAACGTGAGAGGTTGTGTTTCCTTTTTAATGCATATTTAATGCGTTATTTTTCTTAATAGAGAAAAATAATCTTCAACTGAATAATAGTTTTCAGTATCCTTAGGCAGCTATGATTCAGTCCTAGCAGGATGTAAAAATGCAAGTGATGGGGAAAGATTTCCCATCACCATACCTCCATTTGCTGGAGGTATTAATATACCTGTCTTGCAGTACACTTTCGAGAGAAGCCACTGTGTGTGTAGTGCCTTCAGTCCTATAGGGATGGATTCAGACACTGAGTAGACAAACTGAAGAGACATGAAGATGACCTATTTACTCATAATCTTCGCTCAGAAAATAATTAAAAGCAGCTAGTAAATCAGAGGTTTTCTTTGTCTAGTCACTGGAAAATTATGCTTAGGAATGATGTTTTAAATATGCACTTGTAATCAGAACAATGTTTCATTTTATTTGCTGAAAGGTTGATTGCAAAATGGGTACGAGGATGGAAAGAAGAAACAATTATCTTAAAACTGTGAGGAATACATCAGTTCTTCTCTCTGAGCCATCTTGACGCTTTCTGACAGTGCAGATGGAGTTTGCTACTCCTGATGCTGTCAGGGGCAAGGTGTCAGCTGCTTAGGGGACCATTTCTTCCTTGCAGTAGCTGCTATGTTCTCCAGCTCGGCCTCACCCTCTGTGGTAGCAGCAGAACTGAAGGGTCTGTTCAAGGGGGAGAAGCTGCACAGGATACTGGCATTTCTGGATGTCTTCTCTAGCCACAGTCGACTCAGTAGTCTGCTGTCAGTGGCATCTTTTACTTATACCTACAGTAAGGTTTGTGTCTTCTGGCTGGCTGTTGTAAAACCAGTGTGGACTGTGCATCATGGCAAAATTAGAATAGATAGTTCTCCCCTTGGGGATATCTGCTTTTGATGACACTTCCTGTAAAATTTTTGGGGAAAATTAACTTCTTTTTTTTTTTCCCTATTAAATTTCCCAGTTTTCATGCAGACTGGTAATGCCTCCAGGGAGTTCCAAAGCCTGAAGGGGAGTAAGTGACTCGGCTTAGAAAGGAAATCATGTTGGGGCAGTCCAGCTTTCAGACACAGAGAAGAAAAGATTGTTAGTGAAGTTTGTGCTAAAGGAACATATATATTTCAGTGTGGAGGATGATTTTCTTTTAAAGTCTTGATTATGAAGGCTTCAGGAGCCAAAATACAGTGCACAAAGTCTAAGAAAAAACACCATAAAGCAGCGAGAAATGCACAGAGTTCCTACAAGATGACTTGTCTCCTAATTAGTGTAATTTCACAGAGCTTTATTAATGCAGCTTGTACATTTAAAATGACAGATAAATGGGCAGTTTTACTTCCCTCCCTGTTGTATAGAACCCTGGATATTTTTTTTCGCTTCTCATATCAATCGTCATAGTTCCAGTGTTGTTTAGTTTGGTGTGAGTTCAGTTTCCTAGACAAGTCACTAGTTCTGGAGACAGTCTCTAGTTAGTCAAGGTTAGGTTTGTTTTGTCACAATGCTAATGGTATGCTAACTAGCTGATTTAGCAAGCAGCCTTTGTGTCAGACAATAAATGAAACCACTTGATATGTCAGCTTAAGTAATAGTTTCTGTATATGGATGTTCATATGTGTGTGTTTATACCTATTCAAATATCCATACACAATTTTGCTTTATATAGTTGAAGAAATCCTCGGGAGTTCTCTCTCTTACTCTATTTTGTTGAAGGAAAGACGACTACTCTTTCTTTAACCCAGCTGAACTTGATATAAAGACCTAGATTAGATCCTTTTGAGGCTCTTGGGCATTAGTTTGGATTTAACTGTTTATTATGTCTAGATTTTCAGATGCATTATTTTAGAGCAACATAGTTTTGACATAGAGCAAATGATAGGAAGTTGTACGTTAGGAGGAAGCAGTTGGGGAAATTCATCTGGTGCTTCTTAGAGTTTTCAAAAGCAGAACACTTCACAGCTGCTCATGAATGCATCATGTTTCTATTCCAGGGTACACCTCCTGGCTAGTAAAAGAGCTGCAGAATGTGCCCAGTGCAGAGTGTTCAAGTGTTCTGAACTTTGCTAGGTCAGAACTCTTTTAAAGGTTGAGAAGACCTGAGCAAGGGCCATGTGTATCTCTCACATCCCATCTACTTTTGAAGTAGCTTTGTTGAAAAGGAGTAAAATGTGCGGTTTGGTGTTCTTCCTTTTCTGTATATAAACAGATGGTGGATTATTATTTTTTTAGTGTTCCTTAAAGGTGTGGGTTTTATAGCTTAAGCTGCATTAGACAGGCTCTCAGCTTAAAAGAATAGTTTTTGTCTCTAGTGTATTCTTTTCAGCTGCATGCTGTACCTGTCAGCAGTGGAGGCAGAAACTGGGGAGAGACACTGGTAATTGTGTTACTCCACTGAACTTCTGTGGAGTTGGGTTGATTTTTTCTGTGGGGGGAAATGTGGCATGGCACTTCAGAAAGAATTTTGATTTGCTCTTCCAAAATTTCAACTGTAAGGGGTAGTCAGAGGTATTAGAGCCATCTTCTGCTCTGGCAGGGATGCAGCTTGGTCTCATTCTATATTTAGTCAATTCATAAGGACAACTCTTCTTGTCTTTTATATATAGCTGGACCATAGATGATCTAACACAGGGTGCAGTTACTGCTCCTGAAAAGAATTCAACAGACCTAGTGATCAGGCCATGGATGAAAAATTTTGCATTCCATCTTTTGTGTGTGTGTTCTGTTTACAATTTTGCTAGTGCCTTATTTACATGGATTCAGAATGTGACTGGAGAAATCAATGGAAGAACAGCATCAAGGTTTACCTAACTGAAGATAGCATCTTTGGCTCAGGAAGTCCTTGAGTTGCTAGAGTCTGAAACAATTATGTTTGGCCTACTGCTGATGGTGCTAGTGAGTTCTTAGGTCCTCATTTGAATTTAGTAAGATTATTTGTAAAATTGCTAATAATACCAAGCAAAAAATTAGCCTCTTGCAGGTCATAAGTGTATGCTGTTCAGCCATATATAACAGTGGGTAACTCCAGCTGTTGCCTTTGGAGAAAACAGTGTGCTGGGATAAAGAAATTACACCTTCACTGAAATACTGTGAACATTTTTCAGTAAGACAAAACTAACAGGAGTAACCTGAGAAGCCTTCCACCAAATGGTCCTCGGTCAGATTGGGATGTCTGGAGGACAATCAAGACCGAGGTGTCAACATTTCTACTAGGTGCAATAGCAGTCTGGGATAATGTTTCTAAGGCAAGACAGAAAATGTTTATGTCCTTAGGTGAATAATTGGTTATCTTCTTTCGCAGAAATATAGGAAATCAAAAACAAATGTAGTGTATTCATTTAAATGGACTGCCAAGAAAGGAGCTAGCATAGTGGTATGTGTAGTTCTAAAGAAATTGTGTAAATCTAAGAATTAAGATGGAACTGGAATTCATATTTAATGAAAACATAGATGTAATAGTGTATGTCAACACCTTACCGGAAAGAAGACAATTAGAGGCACTAATACCAAATATACAAGAAAGATAAAGTGGAATAATAATACCATAAGTTAAAAGAGATAAGATCCAAATCACATTGATCAACTCATCACTGCAATTTGTAACACTAGAATCCATCTGGATTGAAATTCCAGGCGTGAACAGGAGGAATATAATACTCTTCAGCAGTGAGTGCTGATGTAATCAAGAAGAGTCCCACAACAAAACCTTTTTTTGGAAAGGGCACAACAGCAACTTTGTGTGGAATTGAAATAAATGTTGAAGATGTAGTACAAATAGAGGAAATGAATACTAACAGAATACGAGGACTAGACAATATTCACAAAGTTATTCCCCAAATAACTCAGCGATAAAATAGATTAATAGTAGCAGAGTATAACATCCTGGTTTAAAACTCTGTTGGTATTTGAATATGAGAAGATGGTGTGATGCCCATCCTCAAAGAAAGATTTAGGTGGAACCTGCAAACAGCAGACCTGTAACTGGCATCTGTGCTGAGTAACTAGTAGAAATTATAACGAAAGATAGACTTAGTGGGCACCTGGATAAACATGATCTATTTGCAAAGAATCAGTATGGCTGCTGTAAAGAAATCTTTGTCATCACATCTTTTCTAGTTTAAGTGGTAAGCAAGTATGTGGAGATGAGTGACTTAACTAATCTAGTCTGCTTTGACTCAAAGTCCCTCAGTACAGGTCTTTGACAGAATTAAACTCCTGTGTGAAAAGGATGTGAAATGACTTCCACATAAGAAACCACTAAGTAGGCTGGGACTTCTTTTCCTGGAAAAGGGATGACTGAGGTGAGATTTGACAGAAATCTATGAAATTGCAAGTGTGGTTGGAGGGTGAATAATACTGATTGCTCACCACTCTTTCAGTACAAGAACTAGAAGCCGTTGAGTGACACTGGTAGAAACCAGGTTCAAAACAAACAGATGAAGGATGATTTTCATCCACAGTGTTGTAAATGTGCAACTCCTTAATGGAGGTTGTTATGAAGGCAAAAAGTAGGCTCGACAGTACATTGGAAAAATGCTTAGACAAGACACATCTTGGAAATTGCTTTTGTTGAAATTTCGGTGATTACACAAGCTCTACTGTGGTTCAGCTAGGATTATCAGCATTTTGCAGAGTACATCTTACATTATTTGTATACTTCCTCAGAAGTTTGTTAATTTCACTTATACTTTAGAAAATTGGAAGGTGAACTCCACCTAACACGATGTTGGAACTAATGATAAGCAGAACGATGACTGATGTAAATCAAGACCACTAGTAACAAAACTTTCCATTTTTCTGTGGGAAACAGAATGAAAGCACTGAGGTTTACATCTGTTCATAAATTTTTGTGTAATGAAGTAAAGCGTAATTTAATTTATAATATAGTAGGTCTGGTTCTGATTATTTTTGCTCTTTCAAAATTTTTTTTCTTAATTTAATTTTAATAGAAACTAGATCAAAATCAAATTTCCAAATTTTCATTATTTGTGCAACTGGAATGTGGTGATAAGTTTTTATGTAATTTCTGATCTGTGAAGCAGTTGACAATTTTGGCTTTTAAGGGCATTTTTAAGTAGAATAGACTTCTATGTCATGCAAATAGCAAAACAAATTCATTTTCAGAGAACTTTTAAGTATTACTATGATTCAGGATAGGCTACTCTTGCTAAGAGAGGAGGAACAAATGGATTCATTTAAAAGTGAGTAGAATCAGGAAAAGCAGTAACAGCTGCTGAAAAAAATTGTGCAGAAACAAAAAGCAAATACAAATTATGAGCATTTGGATTTGGGAGCAGGGGGTTGTCAAGTGACTTAGAAGCAATGACATGTTGACACTGAGTTGAGAAATTATTACCATTTTTTATGGGTATGAGAGTGGCTGAGAAAATTCTAATACCAATAACGCATTGAAAAGAACCTTATGTTCAACTAGTCATGGTGAGACAGAAACAGCGACTGCTATGTTGTAAAGAAATAAAGGCACTTGCGAGTCACCATTTGGGGTTTGATTTGAGGGTGGGTTTTTTCATGAAAGCAAAGCTGTATCTTCAGAACGCCTAGAAGCTGTACTATATAAACCAATCAATTTAGGAAGAATATAATTTTTGTTTCTGCAATTTCATCACACGTAGTCTTTCTTGGGATTACAGAACTGCTTGCTTTGTTGTAGATTTGTCTTGATTCTCCTCAGTTATTAATGTGGTTTTTTACAAGGTCCTTTTCTTTTTCACAGATCCAAATTTCCATTTACTCATATCCATTTCTTAGGAGGCCTGTAGTTCCCAGAAGGAGTTCTTTTTATAATGTTTCTCTCTGTGCTATTTCGTTGACATTTTTATGTCTAAGCAAAGTTTAATAATGGAAATTAGCGGAACAGAGCACTGCAGTGTGGGAGGATGAGAGAGAAAGGCGGTACCCTATTCTAAAAGGGAAAAAATACTTTGTTGCTGTTAAATGGGGTTGCAGAAAGGATATTTATTTTTTTTTTAAGTTGGTCCCTGTTCATACACATCCTTCTTTCCCTGGTGTCTGTCTACAAACCTACCACATCATGTGCCATTGACAAGTCAGTTGCTTTTAACAGTGTCTTAGACTATCATATGTAAAGATAAACCTGTTTTTCGGTGTTGCCAAAATTTATGTAACCAGATGAACAAAAAAAAAATAAGAGGGGAGGAGGTAGGGGGGAAGAGAGGGAAGAAGAAGGAAAGGAGTATTAAGAAAGGAAAGGAGTATGAAGAACCTGTCAAGGAAGAGGTGGTGGCTTAAAAGAAAAGTTCAGCTTCCTCTTGGCATATTTTGTGTAAGACCTTCTTTGCTGGTGTTTTTCACTAGTGTCCTAGAGCTCCATTTCCCATATTCCAACTGGTATATAGTAACTTAAGTGATCTTGGTCTATAGGTTTGTGGTTGCACAAGAGAAATTTTAAAAGCAATTATAGAAACTTAAAGCCCAGATGCAGCTACAAAGAATTCTCAATGCATTATTTAAAGGGGAAGAGAAGCTTAAATTATTAATTAGTTCTTAGGCATCAAAATACCTATTTGGAGCAAGACTGAGGGTTTGACTTCCCAGTAGTGCCAACACTGGAAACTAGTGAAAGTAGTCTAGAATCCCTGCCTCATGCTGAACACTTCAGCTGAAAACAAGAAACCAATGAAACAGTCCTCCCGTGTGAAAAAGTTACTTTCCCTGTTAAGTCTGTGTATTTAAACACCAAACTTTCAAAAAGAGTTTGAATAGATTTGAAGCCTAATCTTTAAAAGGAACTTCACAAAGTGTTTAGTTGATGTGGAATTCATTCCATTGTCTCAGAGGTTTTTCTACTTCAGAAAACTTCAGCCATACTGTGGTTCCCAAAACACTCAATGTGATTAAGAATTTTTAAATAAATCTTCTCAGCTGTAGGGAACTGCATGCAAAAAAGACCCCAATCCAAACAAATGATGAAAACCCTCTCATATTCTTTCTTTTACACTTGTAATAGAATAAAGCTTTGTAAATATTATCCGAGTGACTTAGAAACTTTGGCTAATTAAGAATCCCATTGGTTAAGTGGGGGATATGTGTAGTTTCCCTAACTCCCCCAGCAAGGTATTGATAGAGACAGGAAAAGAAGGGTATTCAATTTCCACAGACTTGCTGAAATATGGAATATGACTCTAAGTCAAATGTCTGTTCAAGGCCCCTACATTTTTACCAGTGCATTTTTTTTTTAATAAGTACTGCTCAGAAAGGAGATATACTGATATACATTGATTACATATCAGAAGCCAGGTTAATGGAAAAAGCAAAATCGTGAATAATTTCCACATTTTCAGAAGTAAATAGGATCTCTAATGATTATTCATCCACTTTTCATTTGAACATGCAGGAGCAGTAATGCTTTCTGCTTGTCAACATTTACACAAAGCCCATTTTTTCATGCTGAAATACTGACTTTGAAGATTCAGACTGATTCTGTTTTGCAGAATCTGATGACAAAACTGCTCGTCACCTGTAGTGGAAAGATTAGGATTCATAATCTAGTTCTTCAATAATGTAATGATGCGGGAGTTATGATTAGAGCTCTTTCATAACAGCAGAAAGAGGAGGAGTTCATTCAGCCTTTTCTGAGATACTGAAATGAAAAATATATCACTTATTTCAAAGTATGTTTACAAAGAATCACAGTTGACGTTCTCCAAAAATACACAGCATCTCTTTGTCTTTCACAGGGTTATCCATGTTTGTCATAGTGCACTTCCTTTCTTGCAACATTACATGTTACTATTAATGTATTTTAGTTCATTTTTTTTAATAACAGGTAATCGGTGGGTATTTGTTGCACTAAGCATCTGCTTTACTGGGTATGGATATTGTTTTCCAGTCCTTTCAGATGTCTAATCTCTGCACATTAGTCTGTTTCTGTAGCATTGCAAAAAGTAAATCAGAAATCAGATACTCTAATACTATAATATGCTGTACTATCACCTCGTCAGTTTTCAATTCTGTCGCTTACTGTAAGCCCAAATTAAATTTCCTGCACCAGAATGGATGAACTAAAAATGATTCCAGCACTCCAAATCTGAAAATATTGTATTAGCAGATTGAGGTCAAGGATTAGCAACATAAAGCACATTAACAGAATGCTAATAGAAGCACACCTTTCCTCCCTTCCCATGACTTTAATATCTTGGTCACTCTGCAGTCATTTAGTAGGCCTTTAGTATTATACAATGGAGAACCCAGAAGCTCTGCTTTTTAATCAATATTGGAAACAAGCTATATATAAACTTTAGACTTTAAAAGCTTGCAGGGTAGATGTGGGAACAGTGTCTCATGCAGTCCAGAAAATATTGTTAGTAAGAAATAGTAACAGGAACAGTAATTAAAGGGTGCCATTGTGATAGGTATTACACACAATGAACAAAAAAGACCCTGCATTTTCCAAGAGCCTGAGTGTGGTTGATGGGTCTGCCCGCCCAGGTGGCTGCTGTTTAGACTGTGTGCTTCTGGCTGTTCTTCCAGTTGATATGGTTGGAGGAGCCAGATGTGTGTGCAGTGTACTGGGAACCATGCATTTCCATTTGCAATGATGTATGGAAAAGTGGTTGGACCTCCAGCTCCTGACATCCACGCAGTTCTCGGGGAGAGCCATGCTGATAAGCATTACGGTCTTCAACGCTTCCTGTTAGAATCATAGAATGGTTAGAGTTGGAAGGGACCTTAAAGATCATCTAGTTCC
>JAOXJM010000012.1:90707997-90718110 GCA_026413425.1 Tringa solitaria
CAATAATACCCCCTTTAAGCTCAACACAGTAATTTTTATCTATTATCTAGCATATATTATTTTAAATACCAGAAAAATTATACCCTAGAATGAGCTGTGCTGCACATTGAGTTTTAATCTCCTTCTCCCTAGCAACCATCAAGAGGAACAATAAGGGCAATAAATAACCAAATAGGGCATCAAAAATGAATAAAAATAGTGTATCTGCTGGGGTAAATAGGTCTTTAATCACTTTTCCTCTCATGTCCCTAAAATTGAAGGTTAGAACTATAAACACTTTGAAAAAGCAGTTTCAAAATAGCCTCAGAAATTATCTTAGTCTCTAGAACAATAGGTCTTTTCTAAAATAAACACGATAATGCCCAGGGGATCCTCCTGACTTCAGGAAGTTCAAAAGACATCCGTGCTCCAATACATAGAGAAAGAAGCAGCAGCATCAGGCTGTGTCTTCACTGAAAAAAAAGAGATGTCTTTACACTGTATTAAATACATTGAGATGGCAGTGCTGTTGATTTACTGTGACAGTGGCAGAAAGAATAAGGTAGTTTTAGCTTTGTCATAGGCAATTTGAGGTCACCCTTAAACTGAGGTACAAAGCCAGCCCTGATGAGATTCAACAATTGTTTGAAGCTGGGGGTTTCAGAAGACGTAATGGCCATGCTGAGTTATTTCAATGTAAAATGGCAATGATTCCCCCATATCCATGGGAAGGTAAGCCTGAATATGTTGTACACCGGCAAACTGGCTGCAATCCTACAGCCAGGAGCAGTGCTCTGACTTTCTGTGTTTAACACAGGTTATGTTAAAATAAGGTAAATAACGGACTCTCTTTCAGTACAGACTCAAAGGGTGGGGTTTGTATTTCCAAGGGTCAGCCTCCAATTGAAAGGTCTGCTTGTAGTTGAAGATGTTTGCATTTGGGTAAATGGCTGGTAGTCTAGATAGTCCCCTGCTGCATTGCTCTTTGCTCTCTACGCTCTGCAAGTGAGCTGTCTGTGATTAGGGGAATTAAATCCCATCCCCAGCAGCCCTTTTAGGTGAAAGGAGCAGAAAACCAGGACTGTGCACGGATGTGTTGATTTTAAAACTTAATTTTGCTAAATGTGAGAGCAATAGGAAGTAGCTAAGTGCTATGTATCCCTCTGACTTGGCTATGGAAGGAGCCTAGGAAAACAAGTTAGTTGGCTAGCATCATGTGGCCCAAACGTACGCTACTTCTCCAAGTGAACAGTAGATTTACAGATGCTATTTTCCATTGAGTAACTGACCGTGGTTCAATCCCTCAGACTGCTGACACATTATTTTTCAGAAGGGCTCATCTAACATTTCACAGAAGTCAGTGGAAGATTTGTCACTGGCTTACAACAAGAGCTTTTCAAAACCCCATAGCGATGCCTTGTATCAGAAAGTTAAATTCAAAGATATGACGGTACAGTTGCACAGTTTGTTCTTCCTTA
Source organism: Tringa solitaria (assembly GCA_026413425.1). Taxonomy (NCBI): domain Eukaryota; kingdom Metazoa; phylum Chordata; class Aves; order Charadriiformes; family Scolopacidae; genus Tringa; species Tringa solitaria. Next base: position 90,709,455 of record JAOXJM010000012.1, read on the forward strand.
ATGATTTAAGGCTGTTGTGTGCATAAATGCGTTATTCATTGTGAGGCTTTTGTCCTAGTCTATGGGTGGGAATTGACGTTGCAGTTAACTGGGCAGGTTATCTGGGCCATCAGTCCAATCTGAATCCACTGTGTCATTGTGCTGCACCCCACACTAGGGAGGGCAAATTTTTCAAAAGCATACAATGGGAGTTGAGTACCAGTTGCAGCTTGGATAATGTTTTTTCTTGCTTCAATAACTTTTATTTCCTGTTTGTTTTGTTGCTTGTTTTATTTTTTAAGTTCAAAAATAACTGAGTTTATAGATTAATAATAATACACTCAAAAATTAACAAGGATTTCATGTTTATGTATAGTCAACATAAAAATCACTGTCGTTGCTTTCAAAAATAAAAAATTCTGGTTTGAAAGTTTCTACAAATTTTAAGGGATTTCTTACCCTTAAAATACTGTTGCACTGAAAAAATCCTGAAGGAGAAATATTTCACCAAAGGCAATTTTGTATTATTGTTTTATTCTGTCTTGCTTTTTAAAGAGATTCAAAGCTTTCCAGAAGGATAAAAAGCATAAATAAGCCCAGAATTGCAATTTTTAGCTCATATTTTTATAGAATCTGCTCTTGTTTGTTGTTCTAAACCCAGGACACTTTCTGTTTCTTAGTTTGTAATTTAGCCTTGCAGGTTCACAGGAGAAAGCTGGCACAGAGAGCTCTCTTAAACTGTTCTTTTGCCCATGTGGGTAACTTGATGAGTTATGAGGTGCATTTACATTAACAGGTATGACCCTCAACCTTTTCTGAGGAAAACTTGTGCAGTGCAGTAAAATGCACAGTTGAGAGATGTTTCCTTATCTTTTATTACCCTAAATTTGCTTTTTGTTATGATCATTCAATTATTACTAATTTTTGTTCATCAAGTACAAGCAATTTCTCTCCCATTTCATTGCTTATGACATTCCAATACTTCAGTTGATTGTCATACACCCTTTCACCATAACCTTAATTTAACCAGACATTAATATTTTGGTGTTTACCCATGAATCACAATGCCCTGTTCTTTAGTAATTTGCTCTACTTTTCTGTAAACTTTTATTTTTTGTGATGCTGTTTTTTCAGAAATAGAAGCACAGCATTTTAGATGTCATCTCATTGGAATATTTGATGGGATTTTTCTTATAGCTCCTGTTGGTGTTAAACAATCCCATGTTCTTTGTTCTGCCATAAAACATTATCTGTCTTGTATGGTTAAATGCATATTGGATTTCTTGTTTTCCTTTTAACATTGGATGCTCATGATATAGAATAGGTACTGCTGAAATAACCCAGTGTGGTCCCCGACTGGAAACCATTATGAAAGGGGAACTTCTCTCACTTCCACCAGTCACTGCCTGATGAAGCAGACACACTACACCTGCTCTTGGAGAATACGCTGTCCCCTGTGCGTCACTTTGCTTCACTTCGCTTCTGTCTGCGAAAACAGCAAAAGAGGAAGGCCAGAGCCGATGTGTTATCTGGATTTTTAGGCAGCTGTAGAGACTACATATTTAGATGACTGTACATGGAAACCATCAGTATCACCTTTGTTTCCACTGAACATCATTGCTGATCCAGAGGCAAAATTTTGTTATGTTTTCCTTCAAATAAGTTGATTAGAAATGTGTGAGACATATAAATGCGAAATTGGTTTTACCATATGAAGACTGATTTTTTAGGTAGCTTTCTGAAACAATGAAATTACTGTGCACAACCTTTGCACTCAAATCTTTATAGTTACACTTACAAAGAGGAAGTTTGCTGCAACAGCTAAAGAAAAAGTTAAAATTTTTCTCAAGTTTAGCTTTTCTTCCCTTTTGTGAATCATTTGCAGGCAGAACTGAATTTCTATAAACATGTCTGTTACTAAAGATTGTGTCAGAAACCACTTCTGTGTTTGTACTATAGCTCTGTGGCAGTAATTTATGTTCAGAAAAAGGGAAATTTTAAAGATTTTAGTGTGACTACTTCACTGTGGTAATATATAAATGCTTCTAAGTACATCAGTGACCATGCTCTTTGACGCACACGGGGAACTTGTTAAAATTGCCTTCTCTCTTCTTAGCCCTTCAGGCAATTCAGACTTCTATTTTTCTCACCAAGCACACACTTCTGGTGGAAGCTGTGGCTCTCTCTTGGAAATTTTCCTTTGGCAGTCTCGTCTTCTAGTCTTTGCCTCTTCTTTTCCTCTTGTCTTTTTCAGAAGTCTGAGGGAAAGATGTCCATCTGGCTAGCTAACCCCACCTAAAGCGTTCACATTTTATCCTCCTTTCCTCCCTCATAAGCATCAGTAGCACACAACTCCTTTGCATATGGGTTTGGAGATGCTTAAAAAGCTAGGAGGGAAGAGGATGGTTTCAGATAGGTTCTGCTGAAGAAAAAGGATTTTTCTACATGTGTTGCGGGAGAGCAACCCCAATACCAAGTCAGAACTTTTGCGGAACCGGAAGAGTTTCCTTTCCACTAATGGATTCCTAGAGTCCTGTTGAAATGGTCAGTATGATGGAGCAATCAGGGCTGACAGATGCCCAGTGACTCCCAGAGCAGTGATTTTGTTTCATCTAAAGAGATAAAAAGCAATACAGGCTGACACAGCAAGGTCTTTGGAGCCTTTCTTAGCAGGATACGTCTTGCTACACTTTGCTCCTAAGCGCTCAGTATCCCATGGCAACCTCTTTTCTTCAGGGAGCTTTAGATTTTGACATATCATTAATACATGAGTTCAGGAAGCAAAGCTGCAAACCTGGAGATTGGTTCATGGATTTAGCTGAGGGAAATAGCACGGAAATTTAAAGGCAGGCCGAAACCAATTTTATGGTCCTTCCTTTGGGATTAATGCCTAAATTTGTTTGCCTGGTAATGAAGAAAAGTTATCACTTGCAGGAAGGTTGCAGGTGCAGGTAAAAATTGTAGAGGAGAGGTGTTTTTAAAGAAATAAGCTGCAAGATAACAAGGCCAAACATTTTGAAAACCAGTGTATTTTACAGCATCAGCTGCTAAATGAAAAAGAGGGCTAGCGAAATTCACTCAGTATTGCACAATGTCTGACTGCAGAATAGATATTAATGAGAGGGTAACAAGACCACTGGGGAAAAAATAGGCTGAAGTATAAACTTCATATATTGATGTCTACTTCAGTTAATAACAGACTGAAACACTATGTGGCAACTACAAACTGCCCGAGTTCATCCTTTTGGTGTATTGAGTCTTCAGCCGCTACAGGGTAGTTTTTCACTTTTTTGCCTCCGGTTGTTGTAGCAGAGGCATTTGCAAGGTATGAGGCACTCATCCAGAAGCCGAAAAATATGATGTGCACGGAGATGATAAGAAGCAAACACTACATGTCCTGACTGTGCTTTTTAGGCTCATATTATCATTAATTGACCAACCTCTATCTTTAATTTCTATCAGGAACAAAACATGATGATTCTGCACCAAGATTCAGGTTTTCTTTCCTCTGGAGTGTACATGGCCTTGCTTAGCAAGAAAGATAGAAGTGTTTTAGCATTGCCAAGTGCTTATTGTCTGCCCGTGACAACCTTATTTGGATTGTGTAAGGAAGAAAGACGCATGGATGCAAATACGGAACCAGATTCCTCCAGCTTTATTTATGAGAAGCTGGATCTTATTTCCTCAGATCTTTTTGCCCCCAAGATGCTTGTTGGCTTAACTGAATGCAATTTCTGAAGTCAGGGATAGATTCAAAGACGTACAGAGAGGTAAAATATGTTTATGAATTTTGTCCTGTGCTGTCTCTAAGTGCAAAGTTGGTCAAATGGGGATTCAGCTTTAAAAAAAAAAGTTGCTTGTGGGTGGAAAGAACTCTGACAGGAAGGAATTCAGTGACTTCCAACATTAATACCTGGTGTAATAATTTCCCGTGAGATTGATAGAAGCTCATTTATTCCAGACTAGACATGAAAAGCAACATGTATACTTTATCTAGAGAAAACAGATGATAGGTGTGTAAATTCTCTACTCATATTTTACTAACACTAAAACAGAGCAGCATTAAAACAGAGCACTAAAACAGATAGCATTAGCAAAGACCATTCTCTCTGAGTGCAGCTTAGCCAGAGACCATCTAAGAAATGGTTAAATAGCATTTCAGATACTGAACTTTCTAAATTAGATCTGACATTTTACATTAGAGCTTCAGCCTCAGATTTTCTAAATGCCTCTAGAAGATTTTGGGACAGAAATGTCATTATTTGTTCTGATCACTTGCCCAGTGTAATTTTCCTTAGGACAAAATAATGTTTTAGACAGTAGCGCAGTTAATTTGTCCATGTCCAGCCTGAAATTTCAACTTTAAGGTACTAGGGAAAGATGACAGTGTGCTACTTGCTGGAGTGTTCAAGAAGCCTGTCAGAAAAAGAATAACAATAATTACAAAAAACTACCAAGGAATATCTGTATGAAAAACCTTATCTAATCTACCATATGTTTTTATGAAGCCTGAAAAAATTATGTGTCCAATCTTAGAGAAATGACATTGGTCTTGTGGAAGGTGTCCCTGCCCATGGCAGTGGGGTTGAATCTAGATGATCTTTAAGCTCCCTTCCAACCCAAACCATTCTATGATTCTATGAAATGCCCCTGGCAGATACAAGATCCTTTCTAGAGCCTGTGGAAATGGTACGGTTATTCAGAAAATGGTCATAGTACTTCTTATACTGGGAAGCATTAGGCACTTATGTAGATGAAAGGCTACTGCTATTTTTTTCTTTAACTCACTGTATCTGCTTAACCATAACTCTGAGACAGTGTTTAGAACATTGAATGTATTTTCTGCACAATGTCGTCTACTTGCGTAGTCATAGTCACAGTGTGCCTTTTTAATCTCCCATATCCAAAATTTTAATGATTGAAGGTATCTTACAGTGCTGTTAATTCTGTTATTTTTACTGCAAGACGTGTAGCCATACATTTTCCTAAAATCTATAGTTTTGGGGGGGAAGCCAAGAGCAGAAACTTGATAGTCTTCACGTTGCAGAGGAAAGTGTGAAAATATGGTCTGGCTGCATTTTGGAGGTTCAAAGTCACATTTGAAACTTCCAATTTTGTGATTAGCCAGCTTGTGTTTGACTAATAGTTACTGTTCTGTTTGGAGTTGATGATAGAAATGAGATTCTCAAGAGCAGTTTGATCTTCATAAATGCAACTTTGAGATAAGCAGTAATAGCTACAGTAAGTTGTGGTGCAGTGTCCTCAGAACACGAGAAGTGAATTACCTGTGGTGGCTATCATGGTCCGACACTTATCCTTCTTCCTATATTTTTCAGGGGTTGACTTCTCACAAAGTGGATGGAAATGGATAATTAGGAATCCTTCTTCTCCTTGGGGAACAGCACTTTTTATGTGCACAAACTGAACGCCCAAGTATGACCTAATGAGGTGTGGGGCACACAGATTGTGCATCGCTGAGCGTATGTGGAAGGTGTGGGACTACATGGGGGAAGATTGACTTAGACCTTGACTTAGAAAAATGTGCTCCAGTTATACTTGAATATGCCTCTAATATATGTTTCTCAGATATTTTATTCAGCAGGACTTCCTGCTATTGAAAGATATTTAAATGAAAAAAGGCCCAGAAAAATCGCAGCAACTAAACAAAATGAGCGTAAGTGTGCTAGTTTGGGTTGTCAACCAATGAGTTTGAATTTCCTGTACATGAGATGCTTTTTATAAGGATAGTAACAAGCAGCATCCTGCAGACCTTGATCGCATTAACATCAAACAATCATACAACTATTGGGGAAAACAGGGGGCAGCTGTGAGTGTGTAGTTCATTTTATATCATGTTTTTTTTAAGAGGCAGGTTCCATGTTAGAAACAGCAAAAATAACAGCAAAAAAGGGCTGTCAGCTGTGACCAGGCTCATGTGAACTGGCTGGCTGTAGATGGCCTCATAAATAATAAAACAAATAAGTGATAAAAGCATCTTCAAATATCCTTTACATACTAAAAGACATATACTTGGGTGGGTCTTGTTGTCTTTATGCATTTTAGTTTCCCAGCCACAATACATAGCAGAAACTCTCTTGTGATATACCTGGGAATTTTTAATTTTAAATTAATTTTAAAAGTACTGGAATGCAAATACGTAAGAGGGGTGAGAACCATGATGTGTAGCACATCCTTTTCTTCATCTCTCACCGCTCCCTGTCACTGGAGATTCTTAAATAAATTTTGTTACGTGAATATTTTTAATTGATGGTATTTTTCCATTTGATTGAAAACTGCTTACAGGTTCTGCAAGCAGAATAGCTGAGCTAAAGCTCATTGCTTACACAGTAGTTGCAGCTGGAAGACGCTATATGTCTCTGTACATATACGGAAAGAGGGAAAGGCTGCTGATTCCAGATAGCTATCTTGCCTTGGCCCTACTTCACCACCATGACCCTAGACCTCAGAAGCTGATCCATTTGGAACAGTTAAGCAAACATTTAACTGGTTAATATCTGTTGTGTAGCCCTTCTCCACTCCCACAGTTACTCAAATTCCTTTCCTATGTCTTTTCTCATACCCCTACAAAGCAAAGGAGAGAGCATGTGCTGTGTGTGGTGTAGCACTTCATCAGCTGGGACTGAATGTCCAGATAGTGGATTCATGTTTTTGTAGCAGCCTGGGGCTTGCTGTCTCTCAGTTATTTGCAGACTAAAGCAAGATAGCAAAAGAGAGTGCTAAACGTAGAAGTTATCTACATTGGTTCTACTGGTCCTTCTGAGTTCTCCTTTGAACTGCTCAACCATTACAGGAATTCATAATACTCCTTGTCACCTGATGCTCCTCTCTTGCACTGGCTGGGCAGTGGCAAGTCCTCAGAGATGTTTTCTGTCTTTGAGCACAGGACATGTGGGCTTTCCCCATGGATTAATATACTCATGATCTTTATCTGGTTTTTTTTAATCCCCAATTCTGAATTAAGCTCAGAAAGTAGTCAACAAAGCATTTAAAAGTGTTCAACATACCTAAATATTTAAATTTGGGGTGGCTGCTATTTTAGGTCTTTAAGCATCGTGTGTTAGGCTCAAGGAAATAAGGAGTGTACTTACAATGAGGCAAAGATGAGTGATGCAAGGTGTCCAAGCAGGGTTAATATCTTTCATTAGATCACTAATAAAGTCAGAAAGATGGACAGGCTTTTGGCAACATGGTCCTGTATCTGGGTCACATATACAAATGAGTGTGCAATAAGGAATGTACATAGCAGGATGTGTTATGCTTTAGTTTTATCTTTGTATCTGTTGATTTTATTAGGCTGACATGAAAGTGAAGGAAGAATACAGTCCTATTTCTGTCTGAACCAACCACATCTTCTAATAACTTCCTTTTTTTGATACCCTCTTCAATTTATATGGCCTCTACCTCTACACCCCAGTGCAATTTTATAGTTACAAAAGCCCACATGCATTTTACAGCCTATTGACAGGAAAAAAAAGGTACAATTTTAGCTGTATCCTAGACATGCAGAACCAGAAATGTAAACAGTTAAAAAGGAAGTATATCACTATTTTTCTTAATGCACAATGTTAAAAAAACAGATTTAGGCTCATGTGCTGATTGGGATGGGATACATAGCATCTTCAGAAAGGCCTTGACAGTTCAGCCATTCTTGTACTCTAATATTCTTCGGTGGTCACTGTCAACTCTGTGACCCAGGTCAATGCAAATAGCAAGTAAGAGGTAAGTACAGAAGAGAAATAAGAAGTAACTTCATGTGTCTAGTCATTGCTCTCTCTCGAAATTGTCATTGAGCATTATCATCTTCACATTTCATCATATTTTTGTAGTATTAGAACAATTGTCATAGAAAAACTTTTAAACTATACATCATCTGATGCTGCACCTTTTTTTTCTTTTGTTAAATGATGCTCGCTCTCTCAAATTGTCTGTTAGTTTGCAGCAGATATTTTTTTATGCCTAATCTTTTCAACTTCTTTCTCATTTACCTTCAATGTCTCACAAAGGTCTTTGGAGTGGTTGCAGTTAAACATACTTATGTTTTTCAGTGTTCAGTAGAAATAAGACAAATAGAATGAAAACAGTGATGAAAAATCAATATTGCAGTGCTGGACTCCCAAAGATCTATGGACCCAGGGAATCAGGAATTCTCTGAGGTGCTGTGCAGACACTGCGCTCCCTCAATGCACTCATTGTGCCCTGTAGCTTCCTCAAAGAGCCGGATGGGAAGAAAAGCCTGAAGGTCACGTACTGTTGTTCTGCAGGCAGTGTGGTGTTCATCACCGAACCAGGTCTTTGGCTGTGTTTTGTCAGCATTTCATCACATTCATTTACTTTCCCTGTCTCCCTTGCCTGTGTGTGTGCTAGGAAATATTTTGAAAAAAAATAGCTTCATCTTTCTTTCTCTTGTCCTTAAGTATAGCAGATGGTAGCTCTGTTTCTGAGCATGCTCTAGCAGACTTTGATTAACGCTTAGTAAGCATGGTCTTTCAGGCTTTGCTTCCAGTATTATGGCAGCTCCCCATCATTAATTGTTATTGTTTTCACTAGAGTCGTTTTGCTGAATTGGTCAAAGTAAATTCCATGGTTGCAGACTTAAAAGTAGAGAGTGTAGCTTTACTGGGGAAATGAGAAATGGGAAAACAGTAGGATCTTTTTA
>JAOXJM010000012.1:90718210-90752476 GCA_026413425.1 Tringa solitaria
AAAACAGTAGGATCTTTTTATGTGTCACAGGTCATTTAACATCTGCTGTCGTATTTTGTCTATGACATTGACCTTTCTTGAACCAAACATCTTAATTTTTGAGACAAATAATTGCATCATCATTGGAAATTAGTATCTTTAGTATCTTATTAAAACTTGTATCTTTTTATGATTACTTGTGTGAATCACGTACTACAGGTTTAGGCCTAATCTTTTGCAGTTATAAAGCATGCCAGAGAAGATATCTCCAGACCTGCTACATTGGCATCCACTTCAGCTTTCACTCAGTGAGGCTGGATCTGCAGTTTTGCTGCAGTAATTGTCTGTACAATAGGATGAGAACCTGAAATAAATGCTGTACAAATGATTACTTGACTCAGCAATTACTTCCCTTCCAAACCTTTCAGTACCTTGGAACTGCTGGAGTTGCAGACCTCTTGCTCAAACATGCCCAAGCACCCGGTTTTCCAGCACATTTTACTCTTCGCTCAGTTCCACTTTCTTTAGAAGTTCCCACTAACACCTCACACCATATATTTTCTATGAAGTTAAGAGATGGTGTTTGAAGCCTCCTGAGTGTCCTTCCTTAAGCTCTGCATGGTGGTAGCTGGAATGTGTAACTTTGTGAAAGTAAAAGGGACAGTATAAGCCTGGAAGAAAATTAAGGAGTTTTAGAGGTTTCTCTGAGGTTCACTGGACCTCTAGAATGAGCAAAAGTAATGCCAGTAATATTACCCAGGAGGTCAGTTCTCATCCTTCCTGCCTTATAGACTCAACTGTTACTTATACTTCATAAAGCTATGTATCTCTCTGTGGAGTTTAATAGCCCTGTTTTTTATGATTGAAAACATAAAGTAAATGTCACCTGCTTTCTCTCCCTTCCTCCCCACCAATTGCTGTGTTGCGCTCTGTTCTGTGGCACTGACTGCAAAGCTTAATGATGATGGACACATGTACAGACCACAAAGCGATTTCCCACCCATTTTTACTAAAGCTATTCCCATTCAGAGGAATGGGCTGACAGAAGTGTGTCTTTCTGGAATTCCTTTGAGTTACATGGCAGCTACTGTGGTGAGATGGTCATCACAGAGGAGACATTTGTAGATTGTTGTAGGTCTGGCTGGGGGATCAGGACTGCAGGCTGTTCATGGGGCTCCTCATACCAGGAGTGCGGTGAGCTCGAGCAGTGGTGTCTTTGCTGCTGAGGATTTTGCAAACTGCTCCCAGCTTTTCCTTTGGTATTCATTGCACAAGGGTTGTGAGGTGCAATGGGAACCTGCAAGTTTCTGTTTTTCTTACATGCGTGAGCAGACATTTCCTGTTTCCTAGATGAGTGGGAAGGTGTTAATGAGTGGCCTGATGGGGAGCCCCCTATCCTGGTAAGGTTGCAGGAGAGTCCAAGAATTCAGGACTGTTTGCAGCCTTGTGAACAGTGTGCAAAATGGAAGAAAAAAACCCCATAAGGCATTATGCTTAAAGATAAGATAAAATAAATCAGAGCCATGGTGACTTCCAGTGCCATATGGTAAATGAGAGAAGTGCAAGGAACACTGTGTTGAGGATTGAGCTCTGGGGTGAGCCCTCCTCTGGCTGAGGCATTCGGCAGGGCCAAGTGCAGGTCTCACCTTGTCTCTGGTCTGGGAGCAGGACTGGTTCTCTAAGACCTGGGAGGTTTGCACAGCTGCAGTGAGAGAATACCAAACGTGGATCCATATAAAAGATCACTCTGAAGTGATAACTCTCTGAAGTATAACACTCTGAAGGTATTAAACCATAGCTGCTTGTGGACAATTTTGTCATCATCAATGCTAACAGTTATTTTGCTCTTTACAGAAGTAAAATCAAAGATTTCACAGCCCTGCAGAAGCTAATCATGAGCTGCAAGAGAGCTCTGTTTGTAAAATCCCTTTGGGAATCATAATTTTAAGGCAGAGACTTGTATGAACACTGCTTTTGAGGAAATGGCACTGCTCACCTGCCTAGATGGGCATAGCACTCCTTGAGTATTTACTGATGTTTACATTTTTGAAGTATCTGAATAAATTTCAATGTATCCAGTTTAATGTGCTTAGTACTTGAGATATCACTTTTTTTACCCCATTCTTAGAAAAACAGTGTCTATAATATCTCTGACAATGGATTGTGTCTTAATAAATATACCTATCCATCTGCTTCTTGGAATGGTCTTAAAAGTAATGGTGTATCAAATCCTGCTTTTAAGAGGATTTGTGTAAATACTTCCATCAAATTCCAGGACTTAAGTCTGACAGCGTCATATAACTAAAAGAATTAAACACAGAACAACCTGCCTTCTTTCTAAAACTATTAATTTTGTTACTTATAAGCTATGTGCTCATCTGTGCAAGCTAAAAATTATTGGGCAAAATGTAAGGTCAAACAGATTTCTTACTCAGTTCTGCAATTCAGATTCCAGTTAGGTCCCCTACAGTTAGGGGATTTTAACTGCATGTTCAGAGAGTACTGATCTCCAGGTCTCACTTTTCTATTAGGGACAGGTCCACTAAAATGTTTTAGACTACCCTGTCATGCCTATATCCATGAAACTATACATGCATTTCAGATCAAAGAGCTTTTAAATCTGGAAGTGTTTAAAAGATGTTACTTCCCTCGCTCATGGCGTTATTTGCGTGTTTGTCTCCAGGTTCGGGCAATCTCTTGTTACTTCTGAAGCAAACTATTGTAGATCTTCTTTCCATTGAAATGGTGTGGTATTGTTTTTTATTGAAAAGGAAGGAGGGAACAAGGGGGAAACTTTTCCCAGGAAAACTATAGGTTGTTGCTGAACGGAAATTTTACTTGATGATCGGTTCAAATCAAAATACAGCCATTTGGGTAAAGCTTCAGAGTATGTCCCTTGCAATTCCAGACTTAAATATCTTAAGATAGTTAGACCAGAGAGCCGGTCACTTGAATTAACACAGATGGTGAAATGTAATGAAACTACACTACAAGTAGCTTCACATGTGAAGCAATGCTTCTAATGCTGACCTTTAATTATATTTCTATTGTAACATTACATAGACTCACCCTAAGAAAATGTCAGTTTGGATGAAACAACATATTTCTAAACTGTCCCATAAATATATTACACAAGTAATTAAGCAAAGCTAAATGTCAGGATGACAGATGCATTCAGAGTGTAATCACTGTATTGCCTTCTTGCTGAGAGCATGGTCACTGCTGACTTCCTTGCTGAATGTATGTATCCAGAATGGAATATTTTCTCATATTTGAGTCTACATATGTAAGTGTTCCAAAAACACCTTCAGTGTTCTGTTGAAGAGTGCAGATTGTTATGGGCTGAAAACTGATTTAAGATTACAGAGCAGGGCTTTTATAGTTTATCATCATGTTTGTGTACCTTTCGAAGATGTAGAAGTCACACATGTTGTTGCTTATTAATAATTTCTGTGCTGGATAGAAGTCTTTGTGTTACTTTATTTCACATGATTTTTGCCCTTTCATCTCAATGAATCCATACTGTTTTCATGCTTGTTTACCATGGAAAAGCCAAGGCCTAAATGTTCTAATGAAGTCAATGAGAGTACTGCAGAGAACAAATATTGTGGAATTGGGTTGGTTTTGATAATAGTTCAGGACACTGATTTGTTTGTCCTGATTGGCATCGTGTTTGTGGAGGTGGGAGAGATATGGGCTTGGAAATGACCAATGAAAGCTCTTGCATAGTGCAGCACTAACAGCCTGGTGGGCATGACTGAATGAATATGTAACAAGTTGACAGGCAATTCTCACCACTAGAAGAACCTAGTAAGGACTTGGAGCTCCTCTGCTGCACTCTGGTCAGACCCACTTTCCTCTTTCTTCCCTTTCAGTTCAAGCCCTGAGAATAACTTCTCAATTCCTAAATAATCCATTCATGGGAAGAGGCAACACTCCTTAAAATGTGCCTTTCTTATGGTTGCTTTTTGCCATGCTGGGTTCAGGGAAACATCTCTACCAAGAATCACAATAGGAGGCTGTAGAAGAACAGGCTTAGAAATGAGAAGTTTGCTGGGACATTTTAATCAATAAAAGCTGAGGATGCTGAATCAGGCAAGTTGTCGATTGAGTGTGCTTAATCAGGTGCTGTGCAACCATAAGCTACATTCAAATTCATTCATATCTGAAACATCGGTTTTAATTTTTGCCATCCATATGCGTATCACTTCAGCTTAGGAAAAAGTATCTGCAGAATAAATTTAATTTAAAAGACTCTCTTCAGGAGTTAATTTTTTTTTGTGTAGTATCACAAAAGAAACCGTGTTTTTTCCCTTGTTCTTTTCATTAGGCATATATAGCTAGCAAGTGATCTGATTAGATGATAGCCTCTTTTGGCTAGTTTGTAGCAATTCAATATGTAATTCAGTATTGCAATTCAGAATAGCACAGAAATTTGAACTCTTGAAAATCAATAAATATCATACAGTGCTTTAACAGGATTCCTTCATGATACAGGCTATGCGAAGTGCAAATTAAAACTGTCTTTGCTTTCTACTAGATGGTTGAGAATTTAAAATAAAATTCAAAATTACAGTCCATTTCTCTGGCAGTGATCCCCTGGAGGCCTTTGGGATGCTCAATCGTAGGGTGAGAACCTCTCTCAAAAGTACTGTTCCTTCTGTGATGCAATTTCTCACCTCTTTTAAATCAAAGTAGATAACCTGCCCTTCTCAAACAAATTCAGGGGACGCACAAATCTTTTTGAAAAGAACAGATGGACAGAGTATTAGCTGCCATATTTAATTTAATTTACAAACAAACAGGAAAGAAAATTTTATTGAAGTTCCTTTAAATTTATTTTTATTTCTTTGTTTCTGTTTACTTGAACAGGAACATGCATGTCATATTTTTAAATCTTTTTTGATTTTAAAGTTTTTTAATTACTTTTAGAACCAGTTTCCAATATCTCCCGTGTCACTGGTTGAGTAATATTATACTACAATATTGGTAAAGTCTAGCTGGATGAGACACAATTTGGGAGAAAAAAGTTCTCAACTGGTCTTTCTTAAGAAGTGAGATTGCCCACAATCTTATCATACTTGCCTCTAGATATGGGCACATGTCTTCGACACAACTCTTTCCAATGAATAAACAGTGAATTCTATTCTTATTATAATCTTAAAAGAAAAAAATTGTTTCTAAACTGCACACCTACCCTGCACTGGGAAGATGACAAGTTAATTAAAAGCACATGTTGGATCTTAATCATGTTATTTAACGCACTGTTGGAAGGTGTTAGCAACTTATTTTGTGATTTTATTTAACTATTTAATTATTTACTTATTACTCAAGTTATTTGAAACTCTAAATATTTAATTACTTTTTTTATAAAAAGCAAAGCAGATTATAATTGAAAATCACTAGCAGATCATAACTCGGTCAGTTCTTATTGTGACCAGTCAAAAATTATACCCTAAGAGAAAAACTTAGTTTGCTTTCATTTCTCTTTTTTATCTGAGTTTCCTCTTGGCCTAAAGTGCCTACTATAGGAAACTGAGCTTCCAATTTTCTCTTTCTGTTCTGCACACAGGTGTAAGGAATAAAGTAGCAATTTAAATAAAATATGTGCCTGTGAACCCTATTCTTTCTGTATGAAAAGCTGGTTGTTACAGTCCACAGATGAAATCAGAAATGAATGTGCAGACTGAACTCTGTTTAATATTTATGGTCACATACTAGAAAGACTTTAACAGAGTTGTGAAAGAGAACAACAAAATAAGTAATTTAAAATTGTGTTTTAAACACTAGCTTTCAGGAATACTCCAGGAGAGGTCTCCAAATAACCTTGCTGCCACGGATAAATAAATCCTTAGCTAAATTCAGCTGTGGCATAGGAATGGTGTCAATTTGTTTGCTATAGGAAAAAAAATAGTATATTAATCTGAGAATTAGGCTTGTTTGCCTTGTGGTATTAAAATCTGGATATTTACACTTGGATGTCACCATATACTAGACAAGCAATACTAGGTCATACCTACGGCTGAATGAATGGAAGTGAGAATGGGTGTGAGAGATGTCCCTGAGAAGTGCCAGAAGATCAAAATTCCCCTGGGAGAAGGGAGTGAATTTTTAGAAGCTTGGTGGAGCTTCAAAAAAATGGAGCTAGGAGGTTCATCCTTCTTTAGGAAAATGGGAATGGTAGTGCTCTATTATAAAATAAAACCACTGAGTAGACAGCCCTGTGGACCAGATGCTGACTGCTATGGCTGTTTCCAAATTTTCTATGACAGCATGGAAATTCTGGCGCTTGAGTTGGTCCCTGGTAGGTACCTGGAAACTTCCAGAAACATGACACTGCCTCTGGCAGATGTTGTCAGAGCACAAGCGAGTGCTTTTAGTTGTGCAGAATGCCTGTGTGCAATGCTAGGATGTCAATATAGAGATCGCATCTCACTTTCAGCTGAAGAAAGAATGACAAAAACTACATTTCTTTGACAGCCCTTGAGACACAGGGAACTGAAGAGCAGGGACCGCTGTCAATGTGCAGAAAGGCTAAAGACAAGCAGAGGCAGGCAGATCTTTTGTCTAAAATCAGGTCCAAGGTAGTGAATGCTTGATGATCCTTGTACGTAAATCAACAAAACTGAATTTGGGCTGCTTGTTTCTGATGTGGTGCTAGTGATGGAAATAAAACATTTTTTCTAAATAAGCTGGACTTATTCTCACTCTGCACTGAACTAGGCATCAGGTGGCAACTCTGTGCAGTAGTGTGGAGCAAGTTGGCAGTAGTCTTAAATATCACAGACTATCGAATACAAGAAACTTCAGAGGTGTTTTGAATGACTTATTGGTAAAATGGCCAAGGAAAGAGTGTGACTGGGAAAGACAAAGGTGTCGATTTTGACTTCAAACCTCAAAATACTGAGGAGATGAGCACATTAGTATAAGTGAAATGTGGACTTCTAGTCCAGCGAAAACTAGATCATCTACCCAGACTTGTGCAAAGCATTTCATACTGTCCTGCACAACATCTCTGTCTCTAAATTGGAGAGATATGGATTTGATGGGTGGACCACTCAGTGGAAAAGGAGTTGACTATATGGTTGGACTCAAAGAGCTGAGGTCAACAGCTCAGTGTCCAAGTGGCAATCATTGACGACTGGTGTTCCATAGGGGTTGGTATTGGGACCAGCACTATATAACATCATTGTCAGTGACAATGAGTGCACCCTCAGCAACATTACTGATGACACCAAGCTGTGTGGAGTGTTCAACATACTAGAGGGAAGGGATGCCATCCAGAGGGACCTGGAAAGGCTTGAGAAGTGGGCCAGTGTGGACCTCATGGAGTTCAACAAGGCCAAGTGCAGGGGTCCTGCACCTGAATTGGGGCAATCCCAAGCACATATACAGGCTGGGTGGAGAATGAACAGAGAGCAGCCCTGCCTAGAAGGGTTTGTGGGTTCTGGTGTATGAAAAGCTGGACATGAGCTGACAATGTGCACTCGCAACCCAGATGGCTAACCTCATCCTGGGCTGCATCAGAAGATGTATGGGTAGTAGGTCAAGGGAGCTGATTCTGCTCCTCTGCTCCACCCTGGTGAGACCCTACCTGGAGTCTTGCATCCAGCTCTGGAGCCCCCCACATAAGAAGGACATGGGCCTGTTGGAGCGAGTCTAGAGGAAGGCCACAAAGATGATTAGAAAGCTGGAGCACCTCTACTATGAGGACAGGCTAAGAGAGTTGGCGTTGTTCAGCCTGGTGTAAAGAAGGCTCTGGGGACACCTTATAGCAGCCTTTCCATACTTAAAGGGAGCCTCAAGGAAAGATGAGGGACTCTTTATCAAGGAGTGTAGTAATAGGATGAGGGTCAATGGTTTTAAACTGGAAGAGGGTAGATTTAGATTAGGTATCACTCACTGTGAGGGTGGTGAGACACGGGAACAGGTTGCCCAGAGAAGTTGTGGATTCCCTGTCCCTGGCAGGTTGGATGGGCTTTGAGCAACCTAGTCTAGTGGAAGGTGTCCCTGATAATGGCAGGGGAGTTGGAAAAGATGATCTTTAAGGTTTCTTCCAACCCAAACTATTCTGTGATTCTATGATAATTTCTGTGAAACACCCAAAGGGTAGTAAACCACCTATAAAAAGGAGTGCCTTTGAATCTTGTGCAGCTTGATGAACATGTAAAATATGGATGGGGATATCAAATGAAAGATGACAGCAGTGTAAATTATTAATGCCTTCAACATTTCTTGATTTCAGTGCTTAGGCAAATCCTGCTGTAAATGGCTTTGTGGTTGTAAACTACTGAAATTGCTCAAATCCAGAGATTGTTCTTGTATTCTGCTGTTTTCTTTAACACTAGGTGACAGTGAAGTGTGGACAAGTCTTGTTGATGGATGGATCATTGTTAAGAAGGTGATGAAAACTCAGTTCGCTTTTGGTTTCTTCATGAAGGCATTCGAAGTTCTGTTCAGTAGAAATATTATAGTGATTGTGGGAAGCAGTGGACTGGTAGGTCCAAAAAGAGTACTTTTATATCTTCAGAAACTTGAGACACTTTCTGCAAGAACTTTCTTCCCTCAGAAGGACCACTGCTATATGTGATGGAAGTGAAATTTGTGCTGGTTCAGCCTACCAATGCTCTCCTTTGATGTCATCATGCATGGTCTTGTGCCTGTTTGAGGGCTTGTGTGTGGAAAATCATGTATCCAAAAATGGAATGAAATTAACAATTTTGCATAGTCTGAAGAAGAGAATGACTGCTAGGTATGAACACTTGGCAAAGACTGATGTAAAAACAACCCTTACCATATGTAAGCTCTACTGTTAGCAATAGTACCAACGTAATAGTATTTGAACCCCTCAGATGAAAGTAAATATGGAATCCTGCTTATAAGGCATATATATCAGTGTGTTTTACAATTACCCATTATTTATTGGACACAACAAACTTAAGACATAAGCATGGCTACTCACTTGTTCCAGATAATGAAACTGCATTTTACTGTCTTTTACAGAAGAAGCAGAGGGGAAAAAACATTAGCTGTTTTGTCACTGTCTTTCAAATTCTCCATAATAAGGGCAACTCTACCAGCTTGACATCAAAGTTTTAATTTTTGTTATTGTTAAAATTTTGGTATAAGTTATCCCCATCTGTCTTTAGTTATGCATGTGCACGTACACTTGCTTTTACATAGTAAGTTTAAAAAGCAAAATAAAACCAAAATAGTTATTTTTATTATATAAATAATCCTTACTACTTTGAAGTCATATTCACCCCAGAACTAACACATCTATTAGAAGTTACTGTTTTACTTATTTTTATAGTTTTCATTTGGTCACTTCAAAGTCTTCAATGGATTTGTCTTCACAATAGTCCCTCAAGATAATGAAGAACACATGTTTCCATTTTACAGGAGGGAATTAACTAGACAAAGGCTATCAGAGATATTAGTTCTAGTCTTTTTCCAAGCCCCTGTCACTGTTCTTCTCCTTCTACCACAACCTCTCACCAGGCTAGCAGAGAAGGAGAAAAATCAGAAGCTCAGGTTCCGTTTCTATTCTGAAACACAACTGGCATTTTGGAGGTGCTGCTTTAAAACTATAATACTCAGTGTTTTATTTGCAATACAGGAGTAGTGACACTTCCTAGCCACTTATAAGGACATAAAAAAAATGTACCTGAGAGATTGTGGCAAAGAGCACAAGTGACTTTTACAATGGAACCTAAATAAGCCTACAATTATGTTACATTTGGTTCTTTCCCAGTATTTATGTGCGGCGGCTTCCTCCTCTGTGCTAGGTGGTGGTGAAGAGAAGACAGACTCCATGTCCTCCATTACACTGTCCTGTACCGCTACAGCTCAGAGGGATGAAGGAGGTTTATCTCCTTCTCTGTGTTGGAGCAATCTGAGTCCTGCAGGGCAGGTGATACACGAGGTGGTAAGTCCAATCATAGAGAGGAACGGGGAAAGGATGGAACTTCCTCAGCAGGAAGAGAAGCTCCAAGCAATTTAGACAGCTCCAAGAAAACTCTTGTAAGTGCATAAGTGCTTTTCATAGTGCTAGTTCACGATTTCATAGTTTGGCCAGTTTGGAGAGGAATTGCATAAGATTAAGAAGGATATTTCTGACACAAAAGCCCACCCACTAATTTCCAAATTTCAAGTTACACTTCAAGTGTATGAAATGGCACAGTTTCACATGGAATGATCATCTAATGGTCTGAAATTCCAGAGCAATGCGTTTTTCTCTAACCTCATTTATGGAAATGCCTGAAGAGTTGTGTCTGAAATTGGGTGGTGTGGTTGTGTATGGGTAATCTAGCTACAGACTATCAGAAAATGTCAACCCAGTTGCTTATTTTCCCTTTTTTTTTTTCAGAGCTTCATAAGGAGAATTAGGAATAGTCCTAGGAACTAGCAAAGCTGTGAGTTCTGCCAGTGATAATGTTATTGATATAGTTACTAATGTTATTGGCTTTCTAACAATGCGTGTTGTCTAAAACTTACTCTTCTTTCTGTGTTGTTGAGACTCAGTATAGCTTTTTTACCAGCTAGCCAAAGACTGATATTAATGATGCCTGACATACATCATCAGGCACAAATATTTGTCATTTACAGGGTACAAATGCTGGAAGCAGAAGGTTTTAATGTGTTTCTCTGGTGCTTACTCTTTGTGGATATGCGAACACTTCATATGGTACAGTGTCATGATATAGTTTACTCCTTTATACTGAGATGTATGTGAGAGTTATTCTAGAAAAATACAGGAAAGAAGAGTTTGGCAACTTCTGTAAGTGGGAAATTTAAACGTGATTCAGCTTTTAATTAAGAGAGTCATTCTCTTTCATCCCTCTGCTAGACATGTAATTGTAGCTGGTCCTTCATTAGTACAGCTTTCATCAGCGTGAAGATAAAGCTGTATTTAAGAAATTACTTAAGATTTGAGTTCAGTATGATTTTTGTTTGCTATCTAAAAATGTGTTGAGTTTTTCATACTACAGAGTTTTATTGAACATGTCACAAAAAATGTGTTCCTTCTGGACTTTTTTTTAAGTTTTTATTTTTCTGTCGAGGGGATGTGATAGTATTCCGGAAGCCAGAGCTACTCTGAAACCCTTCAAATAGACATGATGTCTGCCACATACAGTTACGAATTAGTGAAGGAAAGGTTGAGAGCAAATTGTGTTATCAAAGGTGGATGTAGTATTACATAATTTATTGCAAGCAGTGTTTTGTAAAATTAATATAAAATCTAATGTAGTCTTTAAAGGTGTAATGGGAAAAGATGGATTGCGTCAGATCCATTTTGTTTTGTTTCCTGGTTAGTGAATTCCAGCTGACAGCCTAGGAAACCCACACCTCATTACCATATTTTGAAACATCTGTTAAGGAAAATAAATCTGGTTGCCAGAATTCATCTTTCTTTCAGAAGTGCCAACTGTGTGAACAGAACCATTGTTGCTTAGGCAGGGAAGACCGTGTTCAGCTTTGCTGTCATCAACCACATTAAGGCTTTATTTGGTTAGAATGTATGTAATTAATAGAGGGAAGCTATTCATACAATGTTATTGTAATTACTGAAACATGAACAATTTTCTCTCTTGTATTTAATCTGAGAAATAATCCTTGGGTATCAGCCATATTCATCTTAATTCCACGTTTTAACGGCTTGCTACCTGTTATAGTTATAATTGCAACGTCAGAGCTGCTGCTCTGTAAATGAGCTTACATCAGAAACCAGATGCTAAAGTTGTGTTTTACGTGAAGGGAGAGGTTGTCCTTTGGTCCTTTGTTCTGGGCCAGTGGTTCACACACTGCTTGTAACAGCATGCACCATAAGCACCTGCCTCTCAAAATACCTCCTGCAGGAACAGTACCTCCCTTAATTCTAGTCACTAAAGAATCCAGTAAACCTTTTAAAAGGTACTTTTTAAAGACCTGTTTCACAAAACCAGTGAAATATTAGCCCTTTATATTTGCACGCTTTTTTCTTTTTTTCTAGCTTTGCTTATTCCAAGTCTCTGTGGCCTTAACAGGGATGCAGTTATTGACATGTAAGAAGATGATGAGGCTCTAGAGGATGTCGGTTTTCTACTTATTTCCAAGGGTAGATAGCTGTTTAAGCACACCATGCCTATGTACCACTTTCCTTTTCCTAATTAGCGCAGTGTGCTCACAAGGAAAATGAAAAGCAAAACATTTAATGCAGCTTTCTCCTTATTTGCTAATGAGACAATGGCGACAGGGAACAAAGCAGAGCACTGCTAATGCATAACTGGCCAGCTCTCTAGACTGGTACACCTGCCTTACGTGGTTCCAGGATGGATGGCAGATGTTTGTGCTGTGAATATGTTGCAGGGTTGTACTGGGTATCAGGGTGATGGGTGCTTTGAACTCATCTAAGGTTGCCACTGTTTTAATACCATTGCTGATCATGCAGCCATGTGATCGGTTAGATTTGGGGAGGGATCCAGCTGAAAAGTAAGATGGGGATGAGCTTAGTTTTCAAGCTGATTTGAAGTCTTTGATCAGACTCATCACACTGCTACTCATTAACTGGTGCTGGCATGAGAAGGGGAAGGAGGGTAGGGCATCAACCCTGACAGTTTACCTTGGTAACAGAAGCTTCATGGTACATGAAAGTTAGTTTTCAGGTGTTCTTTTCACTTTGTTCCTTTGTTTGTATGTATGTATGTATGTATGCATGTATACTTTTGTAATGCTTTTCTTTCTTCTATTTCCCCTTATACTTTCAACTCTTCCCTGACCTCTTGATCAGTCAGCTGTGCATCTGAGTGTGAATTTTTCACATTAGCTCTGCACTTACCTCTAGCCCCTGCTAGAGTCAGAGTACCTTTCTTTATACTGCATGTTAAATCCATGCCCAGATGGATGAATTACTAGCCCTCCCCTGCCTTTTTTCCATGCTGCCTGTGCATGGGCATCTCCTGCTCTGTAGCCCTCGAGCATTTCCAGGGTCAGTACAGCAAGACAACTCATGCCTTCACATTGTAATGGAAGTGTATTTGAAGGGGTGAAAGGAAATATGCCTTGAAGTGATCTAGCTGCTCCCCACAGCCACCAAGAGGGGACATTATTATTCTTCATTCCATCATCTTCTCTGTTCTTCCTACTCACACAGTTCTGTTCGGTACCTCGGGCCAGGTCTGGTGCCTGTCCAGCCTCTCCTTGGAATGCTTCATTCCCCTGATCTGTTAGGAAACTCATCCAGCAAAGAGAAGGTAGATACACCCAGTACAAGGAAAGGGGAAGAGTCCCAGGGCTTGGAGTGGGATTGTGGATGGGAAGAACAGGAAAGGAGAGAGCGGAAGGTGAGACCTTGTGCTTTTGGCAGTGGTTTGGTTTAAGTATCTTTATTGCCAGGCTGACCTCACTGCTGGGGTCCCATTTGACAAATTATCAGCTGATCACTGAAGCAATCAAGTGTGTGGCATCTGTATATATTTGTACTGATTGTTATAAGATAGCCAAGACTAGCCTAGTCTGTAAATGTGCAAATATCAGTGGGATGTTGTCCTATTACCATTAGGAAAGTTGGTGACACAAGGAGCTGTCAGTAGTCCTTGAAAAGGCCAACACAGTCCCCTGCACAAGCTCTTAGTGTCCTTCAGAAAGTAGTCTTGTTGCTCTTTCCTTGCCTTTCCACTTTTTCCTGCTGCCAGTTGAATAATTGCTGCTCCTCTTAACTCAGCTGGTGCTCTGTCAGGTGAAGCACCTAAAGCAGCAAGTGTAGCAATCACAAAGTGGCTTTGTCACAGCACGAGTAGTGCTCATCAGTCACTTGTAAATTACTGACCAAACATCTCTTCTCTGTGTGTATGTGTACTCTTGCCTTTCTTGTTTGGGTCCAGAGGACCTGATACACCACCACACGTTGAGAGAAAAGGTGCCTGTGCCTGCAAAACAGGTGGGCCAAAGTCAAGGCCCCCCACCTGATTTCGGTGTGCCGTGTCACCACATGACTGCAGCCTGATCTCTGTGTTTGAACTTCTGCATCTTTGATCATCGTAGCTAAACCAGGAGGAGGTTGCTAATCTCAGATTTGCTGTTTGTGTGCCAGCCAAGCCTTCCGAATGGGTTAGCAATATATTGTTATGCCATGTCTTTAGGTTCTGGTTTACAGTTGTTTAAAAAATTTATCCTTCGTTTGTGATCCTTTTCTGAAGGCTTTCCCCCTGTGATGCAAAAAGAGACAGGTAATTAACTGCTGCTCCAGCCACATCCAGCACCGCAGGAGGAGGACTTCAGTGCACTGTCACAATTGTTGAATTGCTTTACTTTTCTGGATTGAGCTCATTTTCAACTATTCTTTTTAAATATTCTGTTTCACTAACATCGGTGAGTTGTATCACCTCTGGCAGCATGCTCATCATTTAGATATTAGAAGTAGCCAAGGCAGGATAATTGTTCATCCCTTTCTCCTTCTTCTATATTAGTGATTGACAACATTGCTTGTATCTCTATTGGTGTTTATAGTAAAAATATGTCATGTGATTACTTTTGCTTAAGACACACAAAATATATTGTTAGAAGTTTTTTAGAGAAATGTGCACTGATGTTATTATAAAGTAAATGAAAGAAAGGGAGATGAGGAGAGAATGTGGCCTTTTTTCATACTTCTCACTACTTAAATATGGGATGTAGAGAACCGGCCTGAAGGATGAAATAACGTGGCGAATTTTAGGTGACTACGTGAAAGAAAGTGTGCTTAAAATGGGCTTGCTTCCTTGCTTAAAAGAAAAAGATGACATGTTTTGTTGGTTACAGATCTGGAACAGGAAAAACATGACTCACTAAGGCTCATGTTTTTCCAAAACCTTTTTTTCCAGTGGCAGTCAAGTCTTCATCCCTCTGTGTCTGTGAGAGCAGTTACTCTTTACTTGTCTGCCTATATGAGTTGAAAATTCTCTTCAGTGACAGCTGTTACTGAACATTTTTGTAATTTCCCCCAAAATGGGACTCCTGATTCAAGAGAGGCCTCTTAGTGAGACTGCTTTTTAAATAACGCAAATAGGGCTAATAAAGATCACTCTTATGGAGGATGAATGTGAAGGCTGGTGGAATTTCAATAGCCTGATCTCAGCTGTATCGAAAATTTAAAGAAACTGAGTGCTCAGACACACCTCTGAAAAATTGAAGACATCACTTCCCCACATCAAAGTAGTCCTGGGGACTCTGACTGGAGGTAGTTTTTTGTTTTTTTTTGTTTTCCTGGGAGAAAATCCTGGTTTTCATTATCTCTGCCTCTACGTCCGAGTCTCACCTTCAAGAACTTTCTCTGCATTACCCTGTGCAACTCTTAGGAACACGTGACATGGAGAGCATACTTAGCTGCCATTTTTAGTATGCTCCCATTCACCAGGAATCAGGAAAAAAAGGGCTTATATGTAACACCCCAAACTATCTTGGACATATACTTTGCACCTATAGATAAGGTGGCAAATTTTGCCTAAGGTGATGTTTTCCTTCCCTATCATGGATATCATTTGATTGCTCGGAAGCTGAACTTCCTGGGAAATTCCTCCTGATGCTTCCCTTCGTATTTGTATGTCAGACAAAAGTTTGGAAACAAAATTATGTTACTACTTATTTGTTCCCCATTTCACATTCATGTTACCTCTTCCTCCTCTCTTTTTGCTTCTTCCTCTAAAGGTTGAGATTGTCTAAAGTAATTTATGCTCCTGCATTTTGAATTTTCTGAACTGTTTGTAATGTGATTGCCAAATGGTTTTGTGACTCAAAGAAACTAGAGGGACCCCAAGGGTGTAGTATAAAACACTCCGAGTGCCTTGAAACCAGAAAAGAGTTGGGTTGAACTTACCATCAAGGTTTGACCTTTCTGTAATTTTGTGGAACTGTGAAGGTCTACTGGGACAGAAACATTTTTATTTTTTTTTAAATTCTGTTTGCAGTACAGTCAGCACACTAGGGTGCAAGTCTGTTCCTGAGTATACTGCAGCTCAGATAATAATAACCTGTATTTCTATGTGTCTAACCTGCAGGTTACCTGCTTGAAAAATAGAGTGTCATTCAGCAGCAGAGTGGGTTGTATATGTGTGTGAGTAAGACAAAGAAAAATTTTCCTGGGAGCCCCTCTGTTGTCTGTTCCCTCTCCCTCAGTAACCCCTCCTTCACCTTTCTTACCTCTTATTTTGTTTGAGTTATCTGAGGGTGCAATATGTATTTTTAAGGAGTAGTACTTTTAGAGGTATCTGAGGGCAAGGACTTTACATATGAAAACACAGTGATACTAATAAAATTGTCTGAGTTTGTGTTAATCAGCTGCAATGAGCTATTAAATTCACTTTAAAAAAAAAAGAAAAAAATCTATTCCTCCTTCCCTATCTTGAACAGAAAACAGGAGAGGATTGAATTCCTAGCAGTGGCAAAGGAGAACTGCTCTGAGTTAATTTTCATTACCGGCTTAATTACTAACACTTTGTGAAATCGTATTTTAACAGCTAGTATTTGTCTGTCCTGTGCAACAAAAGCCCCATGATCACACAATACTCTAGGGCACCCTGTGGTAAAATACATCAATGAACATACTGTAGCTATGTCCATACATTTCAGCCTGCATAAGTGAAAGGGACTATTTTACTGTTCCTGTTTGTGGGGCAGCTGTCTGTGGAGCCACAAGCAGTGGGATTCTGTACGATGGAGCAAAGCAGTGCATCAACCTACTTTCTTTGGGTATAAGATTTGGCTTTAAATCAAAATATAAACAGTTTCTGCTAACATGTTGAGAGCTGGATTGGAGTGAGATCCCAGCGGCCTGTGGAAAAAGAAAATTTTGCCACTAGTTTCTTAACAGCAAGATTTATCCCTTGGTACAGAAAGCAGAGCTGTACTAGGATTCCTTATCTAATCTCTGCAAAACTGTCTGAAGGATGCTTCAGGGTGTCTCACACCTTGTCTAAGCTTCGTGGACCCTCTAAATTCAGATGCTCAAGCTTTTAGTATATCTGAGACCATTAAAATTCAGCAGTATGCATTGTGTGAGAAAAGAATATAAATGTGTTGTAAAGTAATCTTTATGCTTTCTCTGGGGAACTTTTCAGATAGCTTAGAGTTCACAGGGATGGACTGTGCTGGATTAAGCTACCGCACTAAGGACATTGTTGCTTCCAGGTGTCCATACACCGAGCCATGAGAGACCAGCAGGTATGTGGTGGAGAGGCAAAAGAGAATGCTGCTCTCCTCAGCATCCTGCTGAGGACTGGTTAAACCCTGCAGCTAAATCCAACAGAGTGAGGCTAGTTTAAACTAATGCACTGAACTTGTGAACTTTAGTGTCCAGAGAGCTATTGCTTGTTTTTTGCATGTTGTTTCTGCTGTCCTTGCTGTGGAGATTGTAATTGCTAAGAGGGTGGGAGTCCTAGAATGTAATATCTTGAGCTTCAGCACTTTAATCCCACAGAATAAATCTGTGGGAACACTGCAGGAGATGAGATCCACAGTTTAGAAACATTGCTTGACTTGTTTCTTCTGCTCATAAGATCATGACTAAATGTTTATGTCCCTTTTGGGTATGTTTGTTGTTGTTCTAATTTTCACACTGGATATATAACTTAGTGTGGAACTTTTTATGATTGCTTTCTCTTAAAACACATTCAGTGTATTTGCTCTGCATACAAATGTACAATGCAGAAAATAAGTGCCGTAGTAGACAACAAAACCTATCTATCATTATTTATTCACTCAGCAAAGCTATAAAAAACATTTACTACATAATAGACCAAAGTTATTCCTTTTGTTTCACCATTTATTTTAACTGAGTTATACCAGGGGTAAATGTGAACCAATAAATCTGTGTAATAGCTCCTCACCTGCTAAGATGTAACACAATTCTAAAATTATTCAGATGTGTTTCAGTTGATGATACAGGACCTTGCTGTCTTTTACTTTGATTCTTTTATAACTGTCAGATCATGCTTTGTTTAGTTTCATGGAGCGAAATGATGATGGCTTTTATGTTATTGGTTTCATTGTTGTTATACATCTCTTTATGGTTACTGGCTTGCTCATTAATACAAAATAAAATAAACCATGAAACTACAGGAACAGTTGTACCAAAGATTAGATCAGAAATGGAGAGGAGCCAAACCTTGAACTAAGGCATCCTTCTTCACTCAAATACAGTTACAGCTGCAATCAGACTCGGAGAGGGAGCTGTTTCCCAAATGTTAGTTGAGCACTGTGTGTACTCATGGACTATCCCAGGTATCTGCCACTGAGGTGTGGTCAGTACATGATGGCAAGGGTTTAGAGGAAAGGATTGAGGAGTATTCAAGCATTAACTTAACAAAGTCTATAGAAAAGCTTGTGATGCCACTTTATATTGTCTCTGTTTAGTGGAAAAATCAGAAAGGGGATCTATGCCAATGTGCTTGCAAATCCTGGCTGCAGTACATTCTACTCTTTTAAAGCCAGCTAGACACCAGCCATGTGCATGCAAGATGCTGTAATTGTTTTTCCTTTACTACTTGCTGGGAAGAAGGGACCCCTAATTTTATTTTCACTCCATGTAGGAAATCAAAAATATCTCCCTTATTCCCCATAAGAAAATTCTGCCAGTGTTCCTGATCCTTACAGATACAGTCCTTGACATAGTCTTTTTTCTGAATTCTTGCCTAAGGTAACGGACACTCCATGAAGCTGGAGGGTTATGTGGCAATCAAAAAAAAACCCAAGCAAATAAAAAACAACAAACTAAAACACCACTCAGTAAGAAGGAAGACAAAACTTTGCTGTGGCAAATTCTCCCTTTCACAGGTTTTTCAGCATTTCTTTGGAAGACTAGACCAGCTGGTCGTTTTTCAGGTACCGACTGAAATATCTAACTTAATTTTTCTAGGCACCCACAGGCTAGTTGACTAAGGGTTATTTTATTATAATTTTGTTATTCTGTGTATGACACTTAGCTTGATAAATTAGGAGGATGCTTTTCTTTTTTTTTTCACGGAGTATTTTTTTCACAGACAAAGCCTCTTTCAGTGGTGAGTCTCCCCACTCAACTTTTGTTAAAGTCATATGTGAATAAACTTAAGCTGAAGCTGAACTACCTGATCTAATACAGAGCGTAGTGCTAACAGTGTTATATGAACACCAAGCCAAGCACAGAGATTCTTCTGACTTGATAGTCCCCGGTGTTACTCTACACTTTCTAAACCATTGGACCTCAGGAACAATCAGGCAGTCCTTTGGAGTGCATGAAATTACAGTGGGTTATTGAATCAAAGCCCAGGTAGTCTGAAAAGCAGAAGTCGTCATAAGTCTGACATGCCCAAGCCTCCAAACTATACTTCAAGGTTTAACCTTACTGTAGATAATAAAATCTTACCAGGAATAAATGGGGCCCATTACTTCCTTTTTTCCCCATTGTCAATATGAAATTCTGATGATAGTCACTTTATTGCTCTGCATGAAGCTGCATATATTATTTAACTAGTATGAAAGATTTCCATCTATTCAGCTACGTGGGCAGCTTTCATATGATAAAGTTTTATTCTGACAGGGGAGTATTGTCAAGCATTACTTTGGTTAAGTGCGTTAAAGAAATTCTATAACCTCTGTGAGTCTGCATTGTAAAATTGTGGTTTGTTGCCTGGATAGTTATTTGCACTAAAGTTATCAATGCAAGAAACTTTTTCAGTAATCTTTAGCACATGTTTGCTATGTAAATCATATCATAAGTAGAAGATAAACTCTTGCTAGGGCTTCTGAAAGTGTAGGTGTGAAATGGATTTGAAATCAATATGAAAACTAACTTACAGAGTAAAGAGATTTGCTGTCTTACAAAATCCTGTATATACAGCTGTAAATCTCCAGTTCACAGCACATTCTGTTTTGGTGTCCTTGCCACTAAAATAATTTCATCATGTATAGGCACTACTATAAATATTCCTTTGGTTTACTAGCATACATTTTATGCTGTTAAAACTAACATTAAGTATTAGTAAAAGATTGAAGTGAGATCAGGTTTCTGACAGAAGGATACAGGAGAGAAAGGATTTGTTCCATGCCATCCTATTATTGAAAGTTGTCACAGCACCTATTACTTCTGGGATTTGGGCAGGAAAAGTGAACATAAAATATCGTCATCCCCTTACTTCGGGTGTGTTCTTGTCTCTTGGGAGAACCAGTAGTATACAATTTTCCAGTCTTTATTAAGGTAAGGTAACACTCTGAGGCACTATCACAGTGGAAATGATAAGCAGAAAACACCATTTCAGGAAACAAAAATCTCTGACTACTTCCCCATATGTTTCTGGGAGGCAGAACTATTCACCCTATTAAAATCCTATACCACACTCTGAAAAAAGACACCGACAGTGGGGCAGAAGTGCTCATTTTAGTTCTATGCAATGAGATACTTCTTGGTACATTTCATCAGATAAGTTTTTTCTGGAATTTTGAGGAGTTCAAAGGCCTCTGTTCCATTCTTTAATGTCATGATAGTTGCTTTGGGAGGGCGTGATGGGACAGACTCGAGTCTGCTAGAGCTACAGACGAAATAGTTTTGGTTTATCATGAGTCCTTTTGCACCCTTTCCCTTGTTCTCTTTCAAGGTTACTAATAGTTCAGGAATCTGATACCTCTTTTCAGCATAGTCCCATTGCCACCAAGATCCTTACATACTTTGAGATGAACTGTGTTTACCTCCACTGGATTTTGATCCCTCTCGAATTTGACCATGTTGCACCTGCTTTCCCATCATTCACTTCTCTACTCCCCCAGATCAGACACATACCTTCATGGCTGCTTCTGCTCTGTATTGTCTTCAGCCCTCTCTTGACCACCTCATTCTTTGGTTTCTTGACTATGTCCTTGGACTTCTCTTTTTAGGCAGTTCTAGTAGTGCCCGCAGCATTAATCAATGTGAAAGAAGACAGAAAGAAAACATCCAAAGAGAGAAATAAACTTAAGATCAAATATATCATTAGTCTTCTCAGTTCTTGGAAGAGTCTCAAAGGCAATATTTTCTTCAAGAATTACTGGGAAAATGTAATGGAACATGTAGTCTTATTAACCTTACTTCAGGCTTTTCTTTTTCATGTCAAAAGCTGATAGTGCTGTGTCAAAAGCATTTATTACAGGCTTGTCCCCTTCAGTTCATGACTCCTGGGCATCAAGTTTAATGTAATTCCATTTGTTATCAGTATCAGCAGCAGAGAAAAAATTCAAAGACAACACACTCTTGCAACTCTGCCTTCCCAAATTTCAGGTGTGAACTTAGTAAATCTGACAACTACACCATGTGATTTTTCTTGGGTCTGAAAGAAGGGTATTGTAACAGCGGTATTGCAGAAAATAGAGAAGCAAGAAGTAAATATACAAATATACGTATGTTGAAATTCCTTAGAAAATTGACCCTTGAAATTTGCCTAGTTTACTTCGCTGTAAGTTTTCTGTTCAGTGCCTTGCAGTTCTCTTTTATTGGTACATTTGTGGGTGTGTTACTGGCAAGCAGATACAGATGGAAATCAATAATCATATGAATGCTCAGGAAGCAGGTAAAGGCTGGGGTAGCTACAGGTCCGGGAAGTGGCCTTTACAATCACAAGTGAGGCAAGATAAGCAAGGAGGAAAGTAATCATGTCTCATCTGACCAACAAAATACAAACAGACAAACTTGAAGAAAACCTCTTCTTTCTAGTTTGTCTGTGCAAGCCTGTGTTAACAGCATGTGTTAACATGATCTGGCTATGGGAAAACTTGTACTGCACTGTAAATCACAACATACAATACCGGTATACTTGTTACCAGGTATTTTGCAGGCTTGTCTCATGGAGATGTATCCTAGGTCTTCCTAGAGGATCAGGGCTAAGTCAGAACTGGAGCTCAGGTGGTGGAATGGTGTTGCTGTCCTCCATTGATTTGCCTTCCTTCCGATGTGTAGATAGCTTATTTTTGCACACGCATTTTCTTTGAAGGCAACTTAGAGAGTGTATAATAAGCACATTGCATTGTATTTGGGAACATTGATATAAGGTAAATGAGAGCAGTGAGTCCTTTCCATCCCCATATTGTATGGCGTATTTACAGCGGTCAGTTTATGTAATTTAAAGCATCATAAATTCATACACAATCTCATTCAGAAGCTTTAATCTTTACAGCTTAATCCACGTGAAATTGGTCACAAACTTCTTTACCTCTTGCAAGACAGTGTCTATATGCTACTTACATGAAGGGACTTCACAATTTTATTGATTTTTCATCGTTTTCCTTGTTCTCCCATAGAGATCTTAATTTTGTAACTGAGGATAGTTGTGTGAATCTTCTATTTTAAAAATAATTACTACTTTTAAAAGACTAGTACTTCAAATTATAACACATACACAAAACCGCAAAGAGCATTGAATATTTTTCACACTGACTTTAAGCTAACGGCAACTATGAAGTGTGTCTACTTGACAGACCAAAAAATCTGCTGATGCTTCTAGCAGGACCTCCAGGTTTCACTCCAATGTAAACTGGATTGTAATTAATGTAATGAGGCAAAAGCTTATGCATAGATCTGTTCTAAATTTGTTTGACCTTGACCCGCAAACTAGTCATGACTAATAGAGACAATCCTTTTCATCATTGAGCATATATTGCAAGTGAACAGTTAAGCAGAACATACATTTTTAGATACCTTGTCTTGTGTTATCTTGAATTATTACAGATTTTTATGTCTGTTTGGACAAAAAAATCTGGGAAGGCCACTTAGCAAAAGCACATAGCTTTTTTTCATAAGGTTTTGTGGAAGAGGCAGCTTCACATTAAAGTGAAATATTATCATTTTGTAGGAGAAGTTTTGTGATTATATTTGAATTTCTGAGCCACTGTAATTCAGCTTTCCTGAAATTGAGATGGAGGAAAGAGAATTTCACACTTTAGCATAAGCATGATTGAGTCAAATGGGTTATGTCTACATTAGCTTTTTAGTTTACATGAGGGGGGAACTTTTGATGCAAGTCTCCCAACTGTCCTTACAGGCTGTGCGTTGGGTTGTATTGTGGGGCTATCTCAGAGCATGTGAGCTGTTTTCCTTTGGGAGGAAATTAAGCTGGAAGATTTGCTCCAGGGGTGCTCATAGAGTATTCCAGTTGTAAATGAGCATTTGGCCAATGGAGTCAGACCAGGGCTAGTCTGAATTGAAAAGCTGCAAAATGGGTGTGATGCAGGTGTGGGTTCTCATCTGTGGGATCTCATTTCCATTACAAGCATTTTGCTCCATGGAGCCACTCTTGCTGGAGTGTACAGCTGGATAAGGTAGGGGGCAGCCCTGCGATCCCAGGTGTGCAGTACATTTGTGTGGGTAGAGATTCCCCTGACTTCCATCTGAGTAATAGAAAATAATTTACTCCAATATACGCTGGGACAAAGAGTACGGCATTAAAAGATGTGTATAAACTAAGGAAGGGCAAGGAAGATTTAGAGTTCAAGGTACCTTTCTAAAATACAAATGTATGCCTGTCCTGGTTTGACATGAATGAATCATTCTAAGCACTGGAGGCATCTGCAGACACCTAATCCTGCATAGTCAGTTCAGCAAAATTAAAAGCTAGTTATTAAGTTTAATCACCAATGTTTATAGAGCAGATTAGTGCTCTCGGATACCACTGATGTAGATATCTGATATACCACCAGTGACGTACCAAGTGAGAAGTTGATTTCTCAAGGCTCATTATGTAATTAGTTCATGTTTTTTACTAGGTGTTTTTTACTGTAATGTCTTCATATCAGCTGCAAAATCTGTAAAGTAATTTTCACAGATAAATTATCAGAGAGTGCAGAAATTCTGCCATGCTAATTAAGTGTAAGAAATGTACTCATTGCATTTGTGAATATGCATGTCATTTCATATGAGGTTGCTTGCAAATATATCAAAGGAGTTTATATCGGAAAGTAGGTAATCATGTTTTGGAAAACTTACAGTTGTTTTTACCATGCTCCTGTGTTTCTTTTTCTGTAAACATGTGTGGATGCATTATACACATGTTTCTCCTTGCAGCTTCTTACAATAAAGAGGCTTTATTCATCCTCGTGGCAACTTTGTTGTTATTAAACAATCCAGTCCAGTTACTTGAAATGCCCTGAGTTACTGCTCCCATCCTTGTGCTGCAATGCAGATGTACAGAATGGACACCAGATGGCCTGTGCCCATACTTTTCTGCACTTCATTTTGAGAGGGGAAAGGGTGCAGCAGGGCAGAAGGCTAGCCTGTTATGAAGTGGTCTCTGACAAATCCCCTTGGTCTTGACCTCCAAGATGAATGTAATCATGTAGCTTATTTACTCTGAGTTAATAGAGTCAGTGTTTAACATTCATTGTATTTGATTAATGAAGGTTTTGCTGTTCCTTTGCTGAAGGAAAGGACAGATGTGTTTGTGGTCCACTGCTTCCACTTAAACAAACACAAAATCGAGTTTCAAATCTTACTCAAGGACATACTGCATCAAGGGGACAATATATAGCCTTCAGTTTGAAATCAGCTGTCAGAAGCAGAAAGTATTATGTTTTTTTTTAATCATAGGTGAGAAAGTAGCTGTCCTTGAGCATCTAACTTTCCATACCATTGAACTGTCCAGTGTTCAGTGCCAGTGGGAAGAAGCAACAGCCCTGGAAACGCAAGGCTGATTCAGCCTTTGTGTTCTTCATGTTCATCAGCATAATATCCCACATCCCCTGCTTCTGGTTCCCTTTCAGGTGCTCAGAGCCCACAGCAGATGCTGTCTAATCTGAATAATAGCTCCCATCTCATGTTTAGTTTGATGTGCAGTACTGGCTCTTAGACACTGCATGTAATTTACTGCCATTTACAGCAGCTCAGTTCCTGTATACCAAACATGCAAACGTATTAGTCTATTCTTCCCTTCATCTGCTTTATTTACCAATTTATTATCATTGTTATTTTTTACTGGCTCCTGCAAAGTGTCCATAATAAGGCTAGGGTAACCATTTAGGTCTTTAAAACTGATATTGCTTTATATTGTATTACCTGGCTTCAATTAGATGCTAGTAACCTGTACACCTGCCTTTCATTCTCTAATTATCCACTGTTGCTGCTAATACATTGCTTGCTTTTTTGTTAGTGCATTGCTCCAAGAGATAGCTCAGTCACTGTCTATAAATCTATCCTCTTCCCATAAGTGCAGAAGTAGGCTTTTGACACTCAGGACACTTTTCCCATTCAGGGGAAAACCAGAGCAAGAATGGCACAGTTGCTTACCATGAGATTGACTTAAAGAAACTTGAGTTGAAACAATGACACATAGTTTTGTTTGTGAAGCAACAGGATGATGAAGTGGTATTTTAGTAAACATGAAGCATACCTCAAAAACAAAATCTCTTTTTTGATCAGCTGTGTAGAAGCTTAGTATTGCAGTGTAGAAGTCAATATTGTAATAAAATAAGTAGAAATATGCAATGATTCATGTTGCTGGTGGGCAGATATCCCCCTTGGCCACACTTTAGAATTGTACACTAGTGCTCTCTCAACTTTGTGGCTTATCTAGTAAATACAGAGTTTGTCACTAAAGTAGCAGCTTCGACACTTTTGTTTAACTTGTTAGTTCTAATGCAAGCTCCTTGTACTGAATAAGTTCTAACTATTTACAAGAAAAGTAGGCAGTATCCACGATAGTGCCACTACTATTGACTCTTCAGCTGATGCTGTGCATAACAAAACATTTTTATATTAATATTTTCCCAGGACAGAGACTCTAGGCCTAGATGTGCTGTGCTAGGAAATGTGTGTGTTACTGCTGCTAAAAATATTTAACTGGAAATGAAATTCCTTGCTGTTTTTCAGGCATTGCTTCTTAGGAAAACTTGAAAAATAGCAGAAAGATGACTTCATGCAGGCTTCTGCTGGATGGAGTGACGTCCTTTCTCTGCATAGCTAACCTACTAGTTAGCCTACTGGATAGTCAGGGCCCTACCATGGTGTTCATTTCTCATGCACATTTGGAGATGTGACAGCTTATCCGTGTCCAGTATTTCTAGGTCAGGAGGTTGGGCAAGTAAGTTACCTGAACAATTCCTGTCAGTATGAGCTTTTGTCATGGTTTTTGGCTGATACAGGCTTCCTCTATTGTTTGGGTTTATCTCAGCAGAATATTATGCTTGTGGTCCTGTAAGGCTTATGTGGCATACAGCTTCCTCCATGGAGACGAAACCATCACTGGGATTTCCATCATCATATGTGGCTCTTGAAAGGAAGAACAAGCTATAAAGCTTTGTCCTGTGATATGAAGGCTTTTTTCCTCCTGAAAAGAAAGAAATATATGAGATTTTCCTAGAAAAAAAAAGTATGACCTACATTCTAGATGTAGCCAAGGGTTTTCACATCACTTTAAGGCAAATGTGCTTAAACAGTCTTAAATTTATTTCAGTGCAGTTGGAAACATAGGATAGACATATAACTGTACTCTACAAATTACGAAGATCTTTATCATAGGGAACCAGGCAGAGGACTTTCTGATTCCATCTTTCTCTTTAAAAAACTGACTGTCACTAACATATCCAAAAATATCTTTGGTCTATTACTGTATTATATATCAAAGTCACCCACCAGCAGAAGAAGCAGTCAAAAAAGGCAAAACATTATATGCAGCTTCATTTTCATCAAGAATCTGAAAGTGGCAAACATATTTACTGGTGCATCTTCCCACACACCCTCAGAATAGCTTTTGAGGAGACCAGATTTTCAGACAAATTCAGACTACCAAGTTACCAGAAGTAGTCATACCAAAGTTATTGTTTCTGGTATAAATTCTTAAAATAAGTGGAATAAATGCATCATTAAAAATACGAGCAAAGGTAGTAGAAGTACAGACACAAATACTCTGGAATCTGCCAGTGATCAAAATCTGAATGAAATTAAAGGTGTCTGACAGAATGGGAAAAAATTAAAGAATTGATAAAAGTATTCTTGGAAAGGTGCAGGGAAAAAAGTTCTTTCCCAGTCTCTGAATACTGAAATTGCATGTGTGAGGTCTCTGTGTTTGGAGCAATTATTTTGAATCCTGCTTATTCAAGACATGCAATTGTGACTCGATCTTATGCATAAAAATTCGGAAGAGTCCAAATAAACTGAAAATACTTTTTAAACTTTATTCAGCAATACTTTTCAAGATGCCTGTTTTCCCCCTCTAAAGTATATGAAAAATAGCAACAAAAAATGCATCCTATGAAGTGTCAATAAAAATGCTAGAGCACAAAAATTGATTATTAGGAATTATTTGCTATTTTTAGGTTATTCAGAACAATATATGTTTTGTACATTTTATAAAGATGGTAATAAGAGAGCGTTTGAAACAGAAATCTAACACAAAACCAGAATCACCACTCTGCATGTGTGAATTTATGTGCATTTCTTTGTTTGTTCTAAAAGCTGTATTAGTCAGGTATTGCAGTGCTGAGGAGCAGTCTGATCTGTAATTTCTATATATTGCCAAAGCAATTTCTTTACAAGAAATCCAGGACATGCATAAAACACCATTTTCTGAAATGTTTAATGGACCACATACATAACATTCCTACTTCAGGCTACTTCTCTACTGACAACTTGGGATTTATCCAACTGGGGTGACACCTTTATACAGCTTTGCTCTTTCTAATTTTTGGTGGTGAATACCAACAGAAAGCTAGTGGTAGTGATATGAGAGACAGATAGTGCATTAAGTAATATGCTGGCAAATATGGTAAACCACTCTCTATATTAAAAATGTACCCTACTAGGGCATTGGTTATATGGCATTCATTATACAGTAGTGTTGGAGGTGATTGGTTTGCCCAGGTGCTTGAAATTAACTGTATATCTTGAAACTGCACAGAAATGATTAGCAAATGTTCATTTTTAGGGATTTCTGCCAAACATCAATAAGCGTGACCGCTGGGAAACGTCTGTTCCACAGCCATTGTTCTGTTTCTGGCAGAAGAATATCATGTCTTTTCTGAATCTGCTGGCAATAATCTCATTTTACCAGAATGCTAAATTCCAGAAGTTCATAACAGTGCTCCCAACTGCTTTTAGTGTATAGAGCCCTGCTGGCCATCCAAACCTGGCCTCTACCCAGCAGCTCTTATCACAGCCTGTGGAATAGCAGAATAACCTGCACCAAAAAGATGGGTTTGTCTGGATCTCTCATCACCTGGTGCATTGCCACAGCAGTACATGCTGCAGACATCATGTATCTCTTGCTGGAACTGTGGAATAACTCAAATGTATTTGTGAAGGCGTGCTTGTCTTTAGTAGAATCCAGCAGCAGTGCTGAATCAAAGCCACTTATGTTACTCTGGTCCTATATATCTTGTCTTAGCAAAAGAGGCTAGAATCAAGTTTATTTCCCTGGTATGGTAGTCAAGATGTTGTATGATCTCTTCCTTGATTATTGCTTTTGTCCCTAATGTGTCTAATATGCTGTATTTCTCTTGCATTCAGAGGGATGTCCTGCTGAGGTAGAATAAAGGTTTTTTGAGAATCTTTACTCGAATCAGTGCTCGATACACATTTTTCTCTGTGAGTCCCATATTCAGCAACTGTCTCAACCTCACCAGAAAGTGCATAACTTTGCCAGCTGCATAGAACTTGTTGAATCTGAGAGGGTTATATAGAGCAGGTATTTCTTCAGGTGGCTTGAAGACAGGAAAATCCTGTGCAGGATAATCTTCACATTTACATTTTGAACAGCGTACTGGGGTAGTTCAGTGTTCCAGAGGCAGGCATACAAATCAGGTCTTGCGATACAAAAATCCTAAAAGAAAAAGCTGCTAAAGTAAATTTTTATTATGGTCAGTGTTTCTCTTGACAGAAGCTTGACTTTGAACCTAAGGACACCCCATGTTAAAGCAGAGGTTAATTGGCAGCCTGCCACATCAGCATGTACCGCAGAAACCACTGCAAAACCAGATTGAGATGGGCAGTGTGTGGCTCCAGACCCAGAGTATATTCACAAAGTGCCTGACAGATATGTGTGCAGGGTGAAAAGAGCTTGAGTGTCCTGTGTGTTAATAGCTCTGTCATCTGGAGAAGCTTGTCGGTTCATCTGGTTTTTAGTCCCAGCTTGTCTTTCTTTAACTGAACTATGAGATATGAAAATATTCTGGTGTATGACCTGCTTTTCAGTCTCATGAAGGACAAAACATCCTAACAGCTGTGGCCAGCATGACCTTAGTGCTTGGGCATGAAATGGGCAATTAGAGTAAGTAAACTGTAAAATATTCATAGCACATGATACTGTTGTGGTTTTCTGGCAGATTGATTTCTTCAGTCAGGCTGAGGGGACTGGCTGCCAAGGATTTATATTGGCTAGCGAAGAGCACTTATAATAATAGTTCCTTCTGGTAAAAATGACAAAAAGCTGGAGGTCAAAGTGCATGAAACAAGTACTGAAATAAAAATGACTCTGTTGTGACTCTGTTCTGTCCTAGGTGAGAGCAGCTAGTCCCGCATGCTAACACACTGGGTAGATGGTTGGCTGCTTTGCCCTGTGCAAAGCTACGCTGAGTGGGAAAAAAGCTCTTCTTTTAAAATGAGTTTCTGATAAGGAACTACTGGCAGAAAGGTTATAAGGTTATGGTAAAAGCTACTTCACAGAATTTGTTCTCACTAAACAGTTAGTTTAAATTGCATACACTCAAGCTAATGCCCCTCAAGTTAATGTGGCTTGAATGAGGAAAGCCACCCTGTCAATTAACACTACAGCAATATAGCGTAGCTGTGTTAGTAGCTGATGTGGTGTGTATCTTTTCCACTGACGGGCCACTGAATTCCAGTTAAAAATGAAACTAAATGAAATTCTTGAATTAGAGTTGCTGGGTGTCGGTGGGTACTTTTTCATTAATGGACCCGAGTTATCAACAGCCCACAAGTTGACTGAAGCTAACTCTACAGTGAAAAAAAAAGGCACATGTCTTAATGATCTAGTGTTTTCAGATAACTCAGTGACCAACAGGAGAGAGCTGCTGATATATAGACTGGAGAATCTGACCCATGGTGAAAGTCATGGAGTTAAAACAACTAATTTTGAAAAGCATTGAATATCCTGCCTCCCTTGAAGATTTTGACTATTAACTTTGTTGAAGAACAGGCCACTTACTTTGTTCTCTAGAGTATAGCTCTTTTGAAGACATTGGCTTGA
The DNA here is from genome assembly GCA_026413425.1 of Tringa solitaria. Classification (NCBI taxonomy): domain Eukaryota; kingdom Metazoa; phylum Chordata; class Aves; order Charadriiformes; family Scolopacidae; genus Tringa; species Tringa solitaria. Next base: position 90,748,336 of record JAOXJM010000012.1, read on the forward strand.
AGACCTGACAACATTGTGCTGTCTGGCTGAGAAGTACGAAGAGCTCTGAAGAAGTCTCAGGCTCTCCTCCAGGGTCCCATAAAGTCTCCGCGCAGTCCCTGGTCCCCTTTGCAGGCTGAGAGAGGTATCATCTCTGCCTGTGGCCAGAGACAGATCTTGGGTAGGATGTTCCCATATGTTGCATGTTTCTTTTGCTGAGGGCTTTTACACTGGGAAAGTTAGCAAACAGGACTTAATCCTCTCACTGAACTTCAGAGGAGTTTTGCTAAAGTAAAAGCAAGAAGGCACAGCTTCAGTTTTGCAGATAGGCTTGTGCTTATATTAGCTACAAGGGAAAGATATGCTTAAATAACAGAATGTTTGTCACAAAAGTGACAAAAGACAGTCAGGTGTATGACACAAAGGAGGAACAAGTGTGTAAGCAACTAGCTACTGCTGTAAACATACAAAACAAGGGCACTGATGAGGCACTGAAGGACAGTGTTACTTTGCAATTCTTTCTCTTCCAGTATTTGTTACAATCTTGGTGTCTACTGAGCAGTAGTAGTTGAGGAATATTTAAATTCTCTTTTAAAATCATTTATGAAGTTATATAAATTGAAAAATATTTCCCTGTGAAGATGGAATACCTTATTTGAATGCAGTCATGTCTCCAGAGTAAATACTCAGTTAGGCAGTTGTTTGAAATGTGTATCATTTTGCTCGATAGCTACTCAAGTCTGACAGTTAAAAACAAGTTTACAAGCAGATTAAGGGCACTGCTTTATAAATTAGATTTAAAATGGATGTGAAAAGGACAGAAGGAAACCTCCCTTGTTGAATTTCCGTGTTCAACTTAATCCAAGACAGGCAAGTTTCCACATCAGTTCAGATCAAAGAGAGGATCATAAGCTTCTTTTTGTAATGACTAGATACCCAGACTGCTTCATGTGCAAGGTCAGAAGCTAATTTCCTTCTTTCTGAAATACTGAGGAGCTGTGTCTGTGCTCAGGACAACATGGGGGCCACAGCTTGCTTTAATCCAGGTAGTGATTTAGCCTTTCATTTCCTTGTTCTCTTTTTTCTTTTGTATGCCTTCAAAAATTAAGTAACCACAGTTTATTTTATATCCTTTAAAAAACTGGCACAGTTCTGTGTGAGTATAGAAAATCTTGGAGGAAGAGAAATAAAGCCAAATCTAATCACTAAGGTCTGACAGATTTCCCTGTTGTCACTATTTCAGTCTAGCACAAGGGCTTTCTATTTTTTTCAGATTTTTTTTTCTTTTTGGATCCAAATATTTTTACTTGGAAAGCTCTAACACTATACTCATGTAAAAGTCCCTTATACCAACACAGTGTGTTTCCCATCCCATTCAGGTACAATACTGTTAGTTTAGGCAATTTTATGTTGCTATACTCTGGCCCACTGATTGAGCTGCCAGGTGGAACCATCAATTGTGTGCATAAACACCTTACATGCTGATCTTAGAGCTGAGATTTGGTCAGCAATGTGTCAGCAGATCTGACATAGCAGCAGTAAAGGCAAGAGAAATGTTTCCACTTGCACCTTGCTTTGCTGGGGGTAGAATTTGAGCTACAAAATGTTGCTTGACCTTTGGGTGATGATCCTTTGATGTCCTTACTGACAAGAGTAAAAATTGGGAAAATTACAGTTGTTCTCCAGTTCTTGTCTTGCTATTTTAGCTGTGGAGCTCGCACACTGGAAGAGAGTTTATTGTTGGCCGCTTTGTGGTTTATTTCTTCTAGTTAGTGCTTAGTTAGGTAACGGAATGATCTTATTGGTGGTAGAGCCTTGGTTTAGAGGGTAAAAATGTATTTTGGTTGATGAGGTCTACAAAAACATCTGCTACCTTTTGGCAGTGATATGGTAACCAATTTCACAGAATTATGTCCCCAGTGCAGAGCAAATACTGTGCAAATTGCAGCTGAAGACTCAGATCACATTGTGTGACAACCTCAATACTTTTTGAAGTTCTTCATTCACAGTGGGTGCAGCAAACAACCCCTCCTGTTGATTACTGTGCACTAAAACACACAGAATCGATACACTGTATAGCAAGAAGTCGGTACTACAAACATTGCCCACAAGCTCACTTGTTATATCTCTTACCTTGAATATCCTGATGCTGAGGGACCATAAATATAGGTGGAACAGACCTGGAGATCTCAGATCTCATCTCACTTGTACTCAGTATTCTTTGGTATCAGCTATTGCTCCTCTGGAAGGCTCAAATTTCTTTCAATTTTTTAAGAAATCTAGTTTTATTTCTTTCTTTCTGTATTTCAGGGCACATGAAACTAGATGACCTTAATCTGGCAATTCTAGACAGAAGCAAGTTATTTTTCAGTACCTCCTTATCCTGTTGTCTGTTGTCCCTTTAAGAACTTCACCTTCTTATGAGTTATTGTCCAGGAAGGAAATCAACTTCTGCAATTTGGAGCAGTGTAAATTGAGAGCATGAAATTGCAAATATTTCTCCGGCATCATTTTCTGGTCTGGAAGAAGGAAGGGCTCCAGTGCTCTGCTCAAAGCCTTTGTTTTTTCAAGTATGTTTACCAGTTGAAATACAAGATGGATTTCTGTGCCAGGTCTTTTAGACTGATTTTTTTTTTCTTTTCTTTGAGAGACAGATACTTCTGTATTGTATTTCACCTGTTCCATAAGAATTATCAGTGGTTAGTGGGACAATCTCATTATCATTTCAGAGTGCTTTCATGAAGTTCTTTACATTACTTATTGATTTTCTGCGGGTGACTGCTGTAATTTGGAAGCATGGCAAAGTGGCAAAAGGTTCAGTTCCTTTATGTCTGTTCTTGCAGGGCTACAACTTGTGTTTCATTTGCAGGGCAGGAGCTCACAATGTTCTTTTTAGCATTTTATGGAAATCTAGCAAGCCAGTAAAGTAAAATCAATTAACGTGTAAACTTTTTTCTTTTACAAAACTGATTACAAGAGACTAGTACAATCAACAAATCAAATTTGCAGTTGGAACCACATTGATTTTGCTTAGTTGATTAAATTGATCTTTTAATGAATTAGTATCTGTGTGAAATTAAATCAACAGCATCCAGTTGTAGGTGGAAGGAAAATTCAAATCAAGAAGTTGTGCAGCACAGCCACAGAAGTGCAAAGGGTTTAACAAATTATTCATCTCTTCAAGGCACAGCTGTGCCAATCAGATTTGCTTCATGAGTTACTTTTTTCCTTTTATTTCTGCTTGTTCTGCCATACAGAAGGTGGAATTCTCGATGCCAAAAATAAATTTTTTCAGCATAAATGTTGATGTAACCAAGTTTCTCAGTTAGCACTTTTTTAGTTCATGGAGAGTAATAAGCAGTTGTAGGACATAAATAATTTCATTCTAAATTTTGTATTTAAAAATGGTCACAGAAAACATACCTTACAAATGTTTATTTGACTCCAAAGAAAGTGCAGATTACTAGCTTAGCTGTAGAAATCTACATTGTAGATATCAAATATTAGGTGGGAATTATCTTATAAAATTTTCTTCATTTTTTTTTCCAGAAGATTAGTTTCACACAAACATACTCTTGCTTTCTCCAACAAAGCATGCTTATTGAAGGTAGCATTTGCTAAAATGTAGATACTGAAGTGTTAGCACTTCTTATGCACACAGATGTGCATTCACACCTTGTGAAGTGTTACAGCAAATCAGTAATAAGGAGGCAGAAAACTCCAGTTCAATAAAATACAGAAGAAAAGGAAATGGTATTTAGAGAAAAAAGAAAAAGCATCTCTACTTGCATGGAATTGAGCTCTTCAGAAGCAGTAATACAGATGAGGGGGCTCCAAGTATGTCTCTGGTTTGCAAATCAAGCTTGTAGTTTTCATATTGCATAGACGATAAAATTTCCAAGGTAGTGACCAGTTTTGGTCATACAGGTCTAGAAGAAATCTGCCATCTCTGGAGCATAGTTGGACATTTATGGTTGTAATCCCATGTTTCCTCCTCAAAGAGGATCTAAGCAAATCTCAGTATAAATAATACGATCTGGCAAACTGGCCCGATTTGAAATACGAGCTGTGAATGTCACTTTAGTTAAAGAATTTCTTTTTATTTCTTTCCTCTGCAAATTAGATATAATGTGCTGTTTTTAAAAATTATATAAATGCACTC
>JAOXJM010000012.1:90753712-90772952 GCA_026413425.1 Tringa solitaria
TGAAAGCTTTTTTTCATGCAGCTGAAAGCTACTGGCAACACCTTCTTGCTGAAGCATTGTTTTCTCAGGAAAAATAAGTAATCTGGAGGAAGAAATATGAAAAAATAATAGAGCATCTGAATCCTTCAGAACTCAAGAATAATTTAATTAACATAGGCAGGCTTCATTAAAAGAATATGAATATTGTATCCTAAGGCAGTGAAAGCAGGGAAACATAGGAAAAGATTAAATACTAAATGAGTATGAAGAACAGGTAATGCTAAGCAGGTTTTCCATCATTCCTGGCCATTGGAGAGTTATCCATTAATAGTTTTAGGCATAATGCTAAATCATAAGATTTACGGTTTGTATGGGAATGCTTCGGTTTTAATTTGTTTTACAAGTTTCACCTTAAACATAAGACAATTGGGACCAAAACTGACTTCCAATAGAGAAGCTTAATCTGCCTGCTCCACTAGCACTGTGGTGCTGCTCTGAGTTTGCAGGATGTTCCTGTGTCCTGTTCCCTCTCCTCTTGTGAAGCAGAGATCCCATTAAACCTCTGTTGAATCATGTCACAAGGAACTGAAACAGCTTCTACTGTGAATTGAAGGCTCAAATATAGTAGGGTTTCTGAGAATGACAAAAGATCTCGTTCTGAATTAAAGGAAAACAGCCTGTCGTGTTTCTTATTTTTAGAATGAACTCATTTTTATGCCAAAAAGTAGGGAAAGCAAACATTAATATATTGAAAGCTTATATGTGTGCATATACATACTCTACTCACTTTAATAAAAAAAAAAGAAAAAAAGTAAATCCATAAAAGCAAATCCCGAAAACCAGCAAAATATTGTCACCAAGAGGAGAAAGTATATTTTCTGAAGGAATATTTGCATGTTCCAGGTAAGGCAGAGATATTTTTTATGCTGTTTTACATTTGTACACATACACGTTGTACAGTGTATCATGGGACTTTTGATATTTACACCATAGCATTGCAGGTGCAGACTTGCAAGACTTTCAGACTTGCTATTCTTAGTAAGGCACTGCAGTAATGCATATTGAGCTCCTAAATCTTTAGTAAGTTGGTTTTAAGGTATGCTTGAATATACACACAGTGCAAGGGCAGGACACAAGAAAGTCTGGCCTCCCCCTCCACGGCAGTACGTGGCACACTCTTCTCCCACTCGTTCCCAGGCAGAGCTCTGTGCAACATCCAGATCAGCAGGTGCACACAACCACACCATCACAGCAGTCAGAAGATGGAGTGTTCTTTTTTTTTTATTGACTTTTATTAAGCTTTTACTTTTTTTTGTTCTTGATTTCAAACTTACGCATCAGAAGTTTCTTTCTGACTAAAAACTTTTAGATTAACTTTTCTAATCTCAAGATTAAAATACCATAGCTTCAAAAGACTGAGAACTAAGACTGTCACCAATGTAAAACAGCAGCACCAAACAAAAATCACGAGCTGTCATTAAATTGTAGGGATCCAGGATAACCCTTAGCATTGCACTGAAAGTGCAAAAGTTCATATGAGGAATTAAGATGCTGAACTGAACATGTGTTAGACTGTATATGTCTAGCCTTTGTATGCATTATTATATGCTCTCCCTTTGCAATCTTTCAACTTTGTATTCCTGTGTAGGGCTGACTGGAAACCTTACACAGAAAAATGAAATGGGTTTTTCTCTCTACCAGTGTATCGTTCTATGCCTTTGCATTATAGCTCTACAACACAGTTATCTCCAAGTGTTTATTTTTCAGATTATTTCCGATTTTTCAGGTCTTTGTAGATTCCAAGAATTCCTTGAAAGAAAAAAAAATACAAATGGATGCTCTTTTGTTCTGCCTTTCTAATAGCAAAAAAAAATATGTATTTGCGGTTATTTCAAGTTGGTCAGGAAGATTGCAAATTCACAGAATAAATAGCTTTAACAGAGGATGGCTATAATGTAATCTTCTGTGTTTACAAGCCAGCCTGCAGAGCAGGCTGTCACTTGGGAAATTTCTAGCTTTTGTTCCATTAACAAGTAAGGAAATAACAGATCATTGCAAGAAGAGGAAATATTCAGAAAAGGTTATGGGTGAGACTTCCAATTAACTTGGCTAGCACAGGTATTATTGAAATTTGGAACCTTTTGATAGTCCTCCTCATTATTATATTTACATATAGCATATCAATATTCAGACTTCTTCACAGTCATGTACATTTTTCCCAGGTAGTGGCTCGCTTACTCTCTAAAATGGGGTTTTCTGTTAGCACACTATTCACAAGTCCTTGGCTTTAACAAGTTTGTTGTATGGTATGCTTGTATATGTAGACAGAGCTTGCCCCTCTTGGCACAAGAATTTGTATATGGGCTTTTTATTGGCTATTATATAGCAATCATAATTTACAAAACATCAGTTTGAGTGTACTAGTTGTAATATCTCCTCTGTAAATAATTAAAAAGTTACTCAACAACTTGCTGTTAAATTTGCATATTGGTGAACTTGGTGGGGAAAACATATAACATGTTTATGCTGTTTCTTAAGCAACTGGGATCTAGATGTCTATTTTCTGTGTAGTTTAACCAATGTATGCGATGTCACCCATTCACATATTTTCATCCCTACGTCCAAATTCATACTTACTTCCTATTTTTCCTTCTACAGAAAGATGTCTAGCCTCTGTGTACATTGCTGACGCTGTTCTTTAACTGGCTTTTCTGGTTTCTGTTCCTGGGTAGGAGTAAAGAGAAGCCTCTAAAAAAATCTCTTAACAATATATTTATTTCTCTTTACCTGTCTATCCATCTATATTCTTAAGTTATCATTCTGCCACATAGTATCTCTGAGCTAAATGTATTCCCTTGCTTTGGCTCTGGTGTTCCTTGGACTCTTCCAGGAGGACTCGTCTGTGACTCAGTTCACTTAAACAGCAGAAAAAACCTCTTTTGGACATAGTTTCAAGGTATGGTTTAATCCAAACTGACCGGTTTGTTACTGCTCAGATGCAGAGATTCAACTGCTGCCCTCCCCAAAGCCTACCTCCTAATGCCTTGCTCACATCAACCACCTTCTGCCAAATTGAGTGTCATCCACAGCAAGCCAGTTTGGTCCACTGAAATGGCACAAAACTAAGTTGCAAAAATCTGCTTAGATACACCTTGCAACTTTACCCTTTGCACAAATCCCTGCATGCATCCCTCTGTGAATGACATATCAGAAAAGGGCTTCTGACTTCTGGTGACTTGCCTTTTCCACCCCTGCCGTGAGGCTGTGTTGTACACACAATAATTGATGAAAATAATTAGCAAAATATAGCAAAACAAGAAGATATAAGCATTTGTCCCAACCCCCTCTGGAAGAAAGAAAATGGGTGAAAGTCCAACTATCTAATGTCAAAATATTCTGAATTCACATTACACTTTCATAAATATAGCTCAGAATAAAAGAGAACCTGTCTCAGTATTTTTTATTGTCCCCTGAACTTTTAAAAATAAGCTTGATCCTCAAAGCTTAGATTATTGCATCCCACTGATTTAAGCAGTTTAGAAAGATACAAACATACACCTCCACAGCTGTAAAACATTAAGCCTCTAAAGCTCTTAGTGCTACTGCCTAGAATTGATGTTTCATTTACTAAACTCTGTACTAACTGGTGTATTTTTTGACCAACCTGGAGTGATGCAGATTGCTGATAAAGGACCAGCTGCTTTAATGTCTCTCTTGATAAGGCTATCCTATTAGTATGTGGGAAAACATAGTGATTTAGTTGTAAACTAAAAAAAAAAAAGGGTCAAATTTATAAGCAGCAATAGCAAAAAAGAAATACAATGTATTAAAAAGAAAAAAGGATTGTCCTTCAGAACATGGACATCTTTTAGATCTGCAACTGTATAAATGCTTTGGACAACATACATTCAGTGGGCTAGTGCTGTGCTTGCAGACCCTTGCACTTGGCCTTATTGAACTCCATGAGGTTCACACTGGCCCACTTCTCAAGCCTGTCCAATTCCCTCTGGATGGCAGAGATTCAAGTGGGGCATCAGCCTTAGGCAGTGCTGGGCTGCAGTACTACTGTCCTGCTACTCATGACAACTTTCTGCTTGTTAATTCAGTCATCACAGCAAACAGTAGAAAAGAATCTTTCTCCTGCTGTTAATGTTAAGGGGATATTGAAACATAGTGTAAGCATCCAAGAACATATGCATGACTAAATGAGAAATAATGTATTTCTAACATACTTTTAGATTCTTTTCACAGGGCAACAAATAGTGAATCTTAATCAAAGGGAATGAGGAAAGTGCTAGGCTGTCTCTAATAAAATCCACTTTTTGTGTGTTAAGGCAAGTAGTGACTGACTCTTGGCTGACTATTTTTCCAAGCTTGACATAAAAAAGGATCAGACATTTCTGCAGTCTGAACAACTATACTTTCAGGATCTGATAAGCAGATAATAAAAGTTAACCTGAACAAGAAATAGGTAGATTTTGGCATACATCCATTTTAATATAAGGACTGTCAGGTTGCTGTTATGTTTTCTTTGGACATCCAAAAAGTTGTGAAATTTAGGCCTGTGAGATACTGGTGAAGGTGAAGGCATGTACAAAGGAGTTTTAATTTAAGGGTTGAGACACTTACCAATGTATTTATTATATGTTTTTTTATTCTTTAATGAAAATCACCCAATAAGCTAAATCTTATATACCCTAGTATTTTTGAGTTGGAGGTTATGCATCTTTCAGTAATCATGCTACCACTGTAAACTGCTTGTATGAATAAATCGAAGAGGTTTTTCACGAATAGGCCTGTCTTACCAGAACAAAGAAAAACTGTAAAAGTGATTTGTGTTATGGCAAAATTGGTTCCTGACACAGGTGACATTGCAAGTATCTTCTATCCTTACCAAAAGCAGGGGAAAAGAAAAAGGCAATTCCTGATCAATTATTATATTGTATTTTCCCAGTAATGCCAGACATGTTCAGAAGCTTATCTGTCAGGCAGCTGTGGAGAATCATTCAACTTTGAAGCATTAACTCTTATCAGAGCACATTCATCCACTTGGACATTGCAAATCAATAACTGGGAATGATTTGGGGGACATTGTGACAAAACACTCTCAGAACATAGCCATTAATGAAGTGGATATTGTGTACATTTTTTTAAGCTGTCTAAATTTGGATGTTTAGTTCTAGCTACAACTTGCTGGTAGGTATTCCATTTTAGAGATTCAGATTTCTGTGGGCATCTTGTTTAATTTGGGTTTTGACAGAATTAGTTTTGAAGTAAGGGTCTTGCTATATTTAGAAATTATGGCACTTCTCAGTACAATATGTTGATGACTTTCTTTCTGTAAGTTCATTCTGTTATTTATATCGTTCAGTAAAGAACACAGCCTGTATCCAGTAGCTGTGCTTGAACTGCAGCGTAGTTTTTTAGAAAAGCATCAATCTTGATTTGACATCAACAGCAAAATGTAGCATTTTGTTCAGTAGTTAATTACCCTCCTTGGTTAAAATTAAATGCATTAGTAAACAAATCTGCCTTTTGTCCTTTCTGAATTTATTTATATTCAGCCTTCAACCATTGGACCTTTGGTAATTAGGCAGGAGATAAACTCCTTTACTGTCAAACTTCCGCTTCTCATATTAGATGTGAGACTATGATTAAGTCCCAACCCCTTAACCTTCTCTTTGATGAGCTAAGTAGATTAACCTTCTGGAGTCTTTCACTAGAAGGCATGTCTTCTAATTCTTTAATCATTCCCTAGGCTCTGTTATGAACCTTGTCCAATTTCTCAGCATCCTTCTTGAAATTTGGATGCTTGAAATAGGCACAGTGTTCCAGCCACAGTTACACTGGTGCCAAACATAGGATTAATATATTGTACTTCTGTCCCCCTCAATCAAATCTTATGAGTAAATTGGGAGTTGGTCTGCCTTGTTTTATACAGATGAAACACAGAGACACCGTCTTACCCTTGAGACTTATTGTCATCCTTTTTGTCATGCTACATCTGTGGTAGCATCCTTATTCTTATTCACAGTGCTGCTCTTCTGCAGACTCGCTGGAAAGGAGCTTGGTGGGTTTGGCAGGCTTCAGTTTAGCTTTCATGTTAAGCCCTCCAACGCATAAGGCTTTTTTCTTTGATGATGCTCCATTCTAGAGGAGACGTGTAATCAGCTGTAGCAGTGAGCTGACATTTTAAATAGCCACATTGAGCTTCCCTCTAGTCGCAGGATGTGTGAGAGCTAAGAAAAGGCAGCACCCTATGCTACTTGCAGCTTTGTGCATCCTGATGTGTTCCTGGATTGAGAGAGTAGGAAAACAGAACCGTTCGGTGTTGGACCTCCGTCACCCTCACATCCCAAGATGGAGGAATGTCTAAATCAACACCTGGGATGGCACACAGGAACAGATCAAAGTCTTTATTTTCTAAGTTCTTAAAGAGATGCAGTTGTTTCATGGTGCCATTTTCCAATATCACCTCATATTTTTTAGTCTTTTCTGTTCCTATAGTGTTTTTACCACCCATAGACCTGTTAGCGTGGAGGATTATTTAAGAGTTCAATTCCTGTACTTGCCACTTGACCCCATTATATTTTGGGCCAAATTCCCAGGTCAGTTTAAAAGTCTGAGGGTGAAATGAAAGATTTAACGAAGTCAGAAGGTGCTCTGTCAAGCAGTGAACAACCAAGGCTAGGTTCTTCCCTCAGGCTTTTCCTGTAAGCTCTTAAGAGAAAGGCATTTAAGTAACTAGCTGCCTATGGCCTTTTATATTTTTTCTCCTGTGCATTTTTAAATTGAAGGTAATATTTTAAGTGTAGGCTAGTTGTTTTGAACCTTATAGTGCCCCCAGCTTTCAGGAGAGTGATGTCCCTCAATTCAATGCAAAGACCAAGTATACCATAGAGTGCTTTGCTGTTTGTTGACAAACAAGAACGTGTGGTCTCACAGAGAGAACTCAAGGAAAGTCAGTCACAGAATCACAGAATATCCATGGTAGAAAGGGACCTTTGAAATCATCGAGTCCAACCACAAAACAAACAAACAAACAAACAAAAACCCAACAAAAAACAAAAACCACACCCACCCACAGACAGACAAAACACAACAATCTTGGGCATTAGAGCATGCCCTGAAGTGCCACGTGTACACGTTTCTTAAATACCTCCAGGGATGGTGACTCCACCACCTCCCCAGGCAGGCTGTTCCAGTGCCTGACCACTCTTTCAGTAAAGTAATTCTTCCTAATATCTAATCTAAACCTCCCCTGCTACAACTTTAGACCATTTCTTGAAGTCCTTGACTTTACTCCCCAACAAAGGATTGTTCAACATTGGAAGGAAGGAGAGAGTAACTTGCATTGGGCTTACATAAATCTGATGTATAGAATAACTTCTCTGAAGCTAATATATGCATGTAGGATGCAATTAAAAATACCACCCTACACTGAATAAATTATGACTAGCTGAAGGGTATTGCAAATAGTTTGGTTAGAGGATATGGTATGGTAGGATTTACTTTAATGTAGGAAAGTGTTCATTGAGCTTCTAACATGTAATTCAGTTTTTCTACATACGCAGTTGCATGAATGACCTTTCAAAGTTTTGTGAAAATATGCTCTTGTTTTAAAGTTGAATAGTAACCATGATAGAAAACTTAAAAGAAATCAAACAAAAACCAGAGCCAGAAAGTTGAAAAATATAGAGTTGCAGACACAGGTACTCAAGTGTATTCATTTTGTCAAGCTTGAAATGACTTTGCAAATGAATGGATGAATCTATTACCAATAGCACACATAAAGAAAACAGATATCAGTACTTCAGACACATTTTTGAAGGATAAAAGGAAATGCTGTGGAAGTTTCAGAGGTAAGAGATATTGCTAAGTGTGCTATTTTTTTTCTTATTCTCGTTTCTGTATATGGATCACATTCACATTTACTGCACACCTTAGACATATTATGTTTTTCAGGAAAGTATCAGCTTGCCTTGGTTTCCGTGTCGCTTTTCATTAGTAGTAAAGTAGTAATTTTTCTGGGTGTTTTCATTTTATGTTTTTTTATTTTTAATAGTAATATCTCCTGAGAAAGCAATCAGGGAAAAATCTAACAGCGTTCATCAACTCTGTACGGATTAATACTAGTCTTTGCAAGTGGGAATGGTCAATAGTTTTATGGAAAACAAATCTGTGTGCGTGATAATGATATGTTGATTAAGTGACTGTTTATAAAATTATACAATCCTTATAGTTTATTTCGTGGTTCAGAAATTGATACACATTTTAATTAGTGCTGCCATTAGAATTTACACTGTCATATTTGTGAGATACTCCAGCAAGGGGCAGTGCAGGACACAGAAAGCAGTCTTCACAGTAAATCAACTGCTCCCTAGAGAGGTTTGAATCATATTTGTTTCAGTTATTCTCTGTGTTTGTTTATAATAGAAGTTCAAGGAAATGAAATTAATTTTAAGTTGAGGAAACACTTTTTGTTATTGGTCTATGTGCAATATATGAAAAGGCAAAACCCTTTCTTAAAGGCAATTAAAGATTGTATATCACCCTTAGCATTTGTAAAATACATTGTCTATAGAACAATGGGACACAAGATTAAGGCTGCAGAATCAGACCTTTAGTTTACTTTTTACCTTTTTAAAAATGGCTAATGACATTTTTAAAATATTCTTGCAGATAGATGAAATTAATCACACATCCTTTGTATACATCCTGCTACAAGCAGAAGATAGGCAGTAATTTAAAACTTTATGCAAGTTAGCAGAAAACATTGATCAGATCAAAATTTCATTCAGAATCATTTATGGAACTAAACAAGACCTGCGAAGAAATTTTCAATGTGTAATTGTATAAAACTATTTTCATAGTGGAAAGAATTTCAACCTCATTCTTACCCCTTGGAACAGGGCAAACACAGGATATAAAAGAATGCAAAAGTTGTTTCCAGGGTGCTTTACACCTTGGGTTTACATTTACCTCCTGATTTTCTTAGAGCAATCATTAGCCTGATGATTGATAGTGAATTTTTAAAAATAGGTGTCATAGAATCTGACCTATATTTCTCTGTTAAATTCTAAGCTTGGCAAAGCCATTCTTAAGAAGCAGCAACCTATTTGGCATCATATTGAAAAGATGGAACAGAAAAATATACATTTGTTTTGAGGTAAATTGGACACCCTGCTTGTAAAACCTTGGATAAATTCACCTTGTCAGAACCAGTAATGTCACTGGCCTGGCAATCTAATTCTAGTTCTCTCATATATATTTAGCTTTACCTTTTTTTACTTCACTTTACTGTATGAATTAGATTTTGCAAAGATTCTGCATTCCTCCAGTTTGAGTGAGCCTTATCTTTTTTTAACCCGGGACCTTGCATTTTCCATTTGAGAAATGCAAGTGAATGGGCTGATGTGAGTTTAGCGTGTTTCTGGGAGTGACAAACCCAGGTACCTAGGTTTTTGAGGATGTACAAGGTACTTTAAACATTTGGGATTTATACGCCAATTGTTTGGAAATTTAAAATAAGAATAATTAGTCTGTCATGATTAGCTGCATGTTAACCGTACCCAACCTCTGGTTCCTCATTATACTTCACCTGTTTCAATTAAATGTTTTGCAACATTTGGATTTTAATAAGAAGTGTAAATTTCCTCAGTGGGCTGGGTTTTAGTCCTGAGTGTTGGTACGTATGCTTGTGCCCTCTTCCGCAGTCAGCAATAGGTAGAGAGCCCTTTCTAGTAGCAGAGCATTAACGCCACTCAGTGCTTCTGAACCCAAAAAGGAAAAAGTAACAAAAGTTGATTAAACTTACGCTCAGCATTGTGTCAGATGGCTAACACTTCATATTTAAATAGATCTTGAAGATCAGTTAATAATAAAGCCTTAATGGATTCAGCTAGGCAAGCTCAAGGCCTTCACTGTGCTTCTACAAAGAAGCTGTCTCACTCCCACAGTTTTTATTAAAATAAAATGCGGCTTGCAGTGAAGCTGACAGCTGAGCAGTTGGGTTACAAATCAGACAGTGATGGTAGGGCAGGCCGAATGAATATTGCCATTCTGGTTGTCAAAGCGGGGTGAAAAACAAGGCTTGATGAATAGCGGAGTTTGGCCTACATAGAGCAAGGAGGCAAGGGCCGTGGGAGGGGGCCTGGGCCGGCAGTACCTACAAAAAGATGTGTTGTGGCACGTTAATTTTTACGTTATGTGGGCGTGAAGCTTTCATTAACAAAAATATGCCGGAAGTTGAACTGTGACTATTCAAAATGAGAGCTGCTTAATTACTATCTATAACGGTGACAAGCAGTAACTGCAAACAGAGTTGAACCAAGACCATCCGTTTTTTCCTCATGGTGCGTGAGTTTATGGGGTAGTGACAGCCTGTCTGCATGGCATTAGTGCAGGGAGTTAAAACCAGAAGAATGATTTTAACCAACAGTCTTTTGCTGCGGTTGGTTAATGCTGATAAACTGAGTTCTTGGCACCTATTTGGATCAAGTGATAGGTGATCCCTTTGAGTGATTTTTTTAGCATGTAATTCTGGCTCTCCAGGGAATGCACTTCTCCGCAGCCCTGCATGGCACAGTAGTAATGGCGTCTTCTGATTTTGCTTTCTCATCTTGATACAAGCCCACAGAATCTGTTCTGGAATAACATTTTTGTCACTCAGAGTCTGTGAAATAATAAATATTTTTTAGAAGTTAGAGATTTTTAAATTTATTATAAGGGATAGCCCATAACTGTTTTCCAGATCAAGATGCTTCGGCTACAGAACTGCATCTCTTCACAACAGTAGTCATGTTGGTGGTGAACATAAGAGCAGATTCAAGTTAAAATAAAGGTATCAACACTGTGTAGTATGATTTGGGTTTTTCCTTTTTTAATTAAGGTTCTGGTAAAGCTACATAATTATTACTTGCATATAGAAGAAAGAAGATCAATGTGTACTAAAGAGTAGATCAAGAAAATAATCTGTTTTGAGAAGCTATAAAGGCATATTAATTAAAAAAATAAAAAGAGCAGCAGAGGAGAACAGTAGCTGAATTACAAAGAAGCAATGGTGAGAGTCACTGCAGAAGACTGCAGGAGACATATGCTAGGGGCTTGGTTTCTCGAAGTTTTGGCATTTACAGTGACCATGAGCAAATTAAAATGCAAATGCATAGTTCTGCCTGACAAGAGGATGGTGAGTGCCAGTCTCGGCTGTGGGTTTGCCCCACAAGCCGGTAATCCAGGGCACACACCCAGCAGACTGATGGCACCGAGCGGGCAGCTTCATCACAGCACACTCTGTAGTCCTGCGGACAAGACACCATCAAACCTCTTAGGCTTCAAATCAGATCAGCCGGCTTTGTCTTGGTTTGCAGCCAAGGCATGTACTGTCTGTCACCTCTGTTTTCATGTTTTCCAGTGCCCTTGTAAATTGACAAACATACTGAAACTGTCTAAAATCCTCTGTTCCTCAGAAGAATTCCTTCAGTATCAACACCTTATGAAGAAAAAAAGCCCGTCTCCAAGGTGGTTTTGTCTCTCTCCATCTGAACTGTCCTCTTAGTATAGAAGGGAGATGTTTTAATAATATTTTAACAGCGGGAATATTTTACACGTATTTTAAAGGCAGATCAATATAGAGAAACATCAAATGAGCAATGGCCCTTCAGCTAGTACACTGTTCTTTCTAGCATCTTCTTATTAAAAATCATTGTATTAAGAAGAATCTAGTTGAATAGGTTAGAGCTATTATTACATTATCTTGTACATATACATGTACATGTATATATTTCTATCCTCTAAACAAAGTAAAACATGTATAATAATAATTTATTTGTGCCCGAGATACTGTAATGAAAGATGAATGGAATTTCATTCTGGGTGAAATTTCACTGAATTTTTTTGAATGTACTGCAACAATTAGACATGGTACAAAAATGTTTTACTATAACACTGATCAGAAAGAATATGTTTCTAATTTATTTGATCCACTTCATTCAAGTAAAAAACTAAACATGAATAACTTCATCCCCTTCAACAGGATTTCCTCACAGGAAACAAATTGCACATGTGCATTGGACTTTTTATGATTAGGTGTAAGAATTAAAAAAGGGGATGTGTTGCAGTTGCTAGGTGACATACCACTCAAACATATAGCATACTGTAAATAAACACAGAAAGACATGATTCAGTTCAACTGCAGACTATTAAATGAAATCATCCTCTTCTGCGGGGAGACTTTGGAAAAATTTCGTTTGAATGCTGAAATGAGTTGAAAGTAGGAAACAATGCATTTAAAGCCTGTAGAGGTTGATACTTAGTGAAATGTAGGTCAGTCAGATTACACCATACAGTCTCAGCTGCTGTGTTTTGTCATCTGCCTGTAATAAGAAGAACCAACGTAGGGAGCAGTTATACTAGAGAGAAATGTATTTTTCTCCTAAGGAGAAAAGATTGACTGATATATAGGAATGTGACTATGCCGAGTTTAAGCCTGATGTTGATGCCAAGCTCCAAAAAAGGAGGAATAGCAAGTGACATGGATCAGTGGGGGAATGGTCAGCACAGCACAGATTTTTTTCTGAAAACTCCTGCATTCAGGAAACTGATTTTCTTTGACCTAGAGAAAAATACAGAAGGATCAGGAGTTAAAAAAAGCAAAATACAGCAAAAACAAGCCAACAAGCAAGCTTTCCTCCCCCAATATGATCTCTGCTTCCAAGCGTTCAGCCTCTCACGTGCCATTAGAGCACGATAGTCCTCTGACACCATCAGGCTCTGTGTCAGTACCCACACACAGAATCTTTCTTCTCTCGGAGGTTCATTTGTCATTTTCCTCAATAAAGTGGGTGGACACCACCACAGATAATTCAGCAGCTGATAGGTGCTATTTTATATTGTGCTATCTTAGGTGTAATGTTTCTCATCAGCAAAAGCATTTAAGTCATAGATAAATTAGAAAGACTGTTATTAAAATGTTTCTGAAGTTATATTGCAATTAATTAATTTGTGATTACAGTTGCTGAAGATGTAAGTCTCTTTTTCATTATTGAGTGCTGTCATTTTTCCTGAAACCTGACTGTTATACATGCTAAATCTTAATACATAGTTTATTTATCACTCTTAGGAGATTCTTTTTTTTTAGTGGGTGGGGGATAGTTTGGGTACTTGCTAATAAAGGTTACTTCATAAGAGCAAATAAGCACAAAGCCACTCAGAATTTTTGGAGTCTCACAAGATTCAGTTAATTGTACTCATGTAGCTTTCTACAAGTCACATATATCTTTTGGTGATAATTATTCAATAAGAATGCAGTAACTGAATCTGTTTTTAAAAAGGTAAACTGTTTGCTATATTCCTCCAAACAGTGTGGGAAAGGCTGATGCTTATCTCTGGGAAGGAATTTAAATGCTGTCCACATGGGTTCATATGAGTCTAGAGAGGTCTGAAGGAGGGAGATATTGGACATAATGAAATATGTGGTGCAGGTGGAAGGGAACATGTTGCCAGAGATGGAGCTGAATCTTCTTACAGTAAACCGATGGGTAAGGAAGAGCTCAAGAGGGACTGGTTTTCAAGGGAAGAGAGCTTACAGTGGTATGAGGTTGTTTTTAAGACTTTTTAAGGGCTGTGCAGCCAGTTCTTTCAGGGCCGTAGGGTTTCTCAGGCATAAAAGACAGTAAGTCTGTGGCCCCACAGACACTAGTATATAGTTCACAGACCTTCTCTGGGCCTTCACCTTCACAAGGTGTCTCATGCAGAGGCTTGTGTTCCTCTGTCTTCATTAATGACAGCAACTACTGTGTCATTGACAAGCAGGCTGAGTTGATTAAAGGGTATGTTTGTTTAAAGGTATGATTTCACCTTTAGTTTTGCTATAGCCTTCCTGGGAGTGGGGAACAATGCACCTGTCTGTCATCTCTGCTGACAAATTATTCTCCCCCAGGCAGCTTTTTTTCCCTTGTCCCTGTCCCCTTTGGGAAAGGAGCTAAGAGAGTCGGCTTTGGCTCATGTCTCTTTGTTGGTACAATGTACTCGCCTTGTTGGCAGCTCAGGTGAGCTGGAAGCAAAATGATGAGCCAGAGACGGGTTCCTGCTGTCAGACTTGGGGCCACACTGTGAGGCTTTTCTTGCAGCTCCCTCTGTGTAGTCAGGCTGCAGGAGTCACCGTTGTTGCTGCCAAGTGTCTGAGTGTTGTATAATGCATGATGTTTGGCAGCTCTCTCACTTTAAACAAAAGGGGTGTCCTGCTTCAAATAGACCCAACTAAAGGTAAGCAAATGATGATGGTATTGATTCACATCACAGGAAATTCATAAGCTTGTCCTTGAAACAGGCACTTTTTTAGTAGAAAATTATGGTAGCTAGTCTGTGTATTACCTCCAGGGACTGAAACAAGTTATTCATTCATTATGTATTTATGAGATTGGTTATTCATCTGCTAATGTGTCTAAGGAGTAAAAATGCCTATTTACTTAGATGAAATCTAAGGTATGAAAGCTCCTATTACAGCATACTTTAGTCACACTGAACAATGGTCTTACAGGCTCTGCCACTAACATAGAAACAACTGTTTTAAGTTCTCCTTTTATTTTGTGTATCATGAGATTCACTGGGGACAAAACTGTACAGAGATATTCACTGTTTTAAGGCTTGGTTGTTGCAGATTATTTGGTGACATTTCTAATAGACTACTTTTCTGTATTTATCCACTTCAGGACTAATTGTATCAGATAAACATAGTTATTTCCTTCACTTGCTAGAGTATGTTAGAGTCACAGACCTGAAAAGGACCACAAAAAGCTATCTCGACAATTTTTTCATCCTGTAGCAGGCTCATCTTTAACAGAGGTTTGAAAACTTTTTGTTGGTGGTCACAGACAGAGTGTGTGTGAAAAGAAAAAAATAATTTGTGGAGATCTTAGTGTAAGGTGAAAAATACAGAGGGGAACAAATCTCCTGAAAGGAATGTTTGGTCTGTGGTGGTGATAGGATTCTCCATTGCAAGGGTACTTGCAGCAGCATCTTCAGCTGCATGGAGTGAAACCCTTGAACTCTCTCTCACTCCCTCTGCTCACTTAGAGCCCAGCTGCCATGGTCTAAAGTCACCATCCAGCACTTGTATAATTCATTGTTATTTATATATCTCAAATACATACAAAATATCTCCTAAATATCTTAACTTTACATAAAAGACTGTTTTACATGACTATTTCTGCAGGAACAGGTTGTATTGGCAGCTTACAAATGCCTTATCTCTGTAAAATTCTGCAGCGGGAAGCACTGAGAGCAGTCTTTGGGACGCTCCAGCCAGGGTAGTAACACATCCAGCCTTACAAATTGGACTAGACCCCTGTAAGGGGACAGTAATTTCTAGAACTGTCACAAATTCCCTCCAGGAGGGCTCCTGTAACACCAATCAAACACTTGACTGAGAATGATCAGACCATCACCTAGTTTTGGGCTAGTCCCTGGTCTCAAACCAGTCCCTTCTCTCATCTATACAGGTGACTGGCTGGGGAGTTCCTGATCTAAAGAATGAGTGAAGTGCACTGGGTGTGCAAAACCACAGCCCTGATACTAGCCTACAACCCCATTATAAGTATAAAACAAACTTTATTTTCATGAACGTAACTCACTCAAAACGCTCACCATGCCATACTTCTGCAGTTGATTTTTTCTGCCTAAGAATAGTGTAACTCGCTCTTTTCCATACTGAGTAACGCTCTTCTTTGTTTGTTTGTTTCCAAACCACTTCTCTAATTTATTGACTTTCTTTTGGTTGCTTATGTATTTTTCAACGTCCTTGCAGTCCTTCGTAATGTGCTGCGATCTGCAAACTTGGCAAGCATACTTTCTATTCTGTCATCTACATCGCTAGTGAAAATATTGGGCAATACTGATTATGAGACCCCTGGATAACTCTGTTTATTCCATCCTTTGATTTTGCAGTAAACATAGTGCTTCATTAACTAATCTGATAAACTTAGTCATGATTTTATCTTTTGTATGAACATTTCATTCATACCTGGCTTTCTCCATGTTTCTTGTAAGAATGTTATATGAGACAGAATCAAAATCTAAGCAACTACCACTTCTCTTCTAAAAAGCCTGTTATCATGTTGTAGAAGGAAATTAGATTGGTTTGACAGTACTCTTGGCAAATCGAAGCTGGCTGCTAATCATCCTTTAAACCACATCCATTATCTTCAAAATTGTCTGAAATAATTAGTAGAAGTTCCTTTTAACAACTCTAATCTTTTAAGTTTTCCCTCATTTTATTACTATAAATGTGTGTAAAGTTACTACCAAATAATTCCTGATCTGAATTTTAGGCAAACATAGAGCAAATAGTTGGTCACTAGCATTAGGTGTTTACTGCCTAAGTGAAAAATGAAACAGGTCAAGGAAATAAAAGGTAAGAGTGAAACCTGTGTGAGGTAAATGGTCAGCACTGCTAATGGTCTAGTATAACAAGGAAATGGTGTTCTTCATTTCAACAGTGGACTGGAGTTAAGGACATCATCCTTGACTCTTTCCTTAAGGAAAAGGTGAAAGATGAGAAGGGAGCACTCAGAAAGTACTGGTATAGATCACTTCAATTCAGACAGATCTTCTCTGTCACTGTGGAGACTGCACCAGTTTTCAGAAATAATTTGCTCCTGGCTTGGGAGATGGGTAAATGACTTCCAGTGGTCCCTTCCATCTCCTTTTCTGTGTTCACTATTTATAGGCATCATAGAAAATAAGAATTTTGAGAAGGGATTTGAAGGAGGATAATTGGGTAACTTCAAGTACTTGTGCGAACTTCATCTTAAGTATGAAACAGAAGGTTGGAGAAAGCACAAAGGTGTGTGACTGAATATTCAACAAGTGGGTATATAAGAGAATTTCCATTCCTTTAAGCATTCCATTGTCTGCTCCATTCAAAACTTTAGATTAATGCAGATGTTCCTTCTGGAGGAGTGGTTTGAGGACACTTCTCTAAATAAATTGTTTTAAGATATCACTGAGACTAATAGAATGTGAAGTCTTTAAAATATTTTTATTTGAAAAAGTAGGATTTAGCAGTTTGTGGTTGAGGTGATGTCATCTGAAATAAAAAGTATTTCTTTTTAAACTGATACCTATTACTTAACCATTTCTAGCTTTGTGGGTATATTGCATAGATTCATTTACTTCTGTCTGAACAGAGGTACTTGACAACTTAACAATCACAGCTAGTGATTCAAAATGTGCTCCATAGAGTAAGAGCTTCAGAAAATGTAGCTGACTGAGCCTGTCCTTAGCAGTGAGAGGCGTACTCTTTCAAATTTAGTTTTGTACTCATTATTCTGTTCCTTCTCTTAGTGGCATCTATCCCCCTAACATTGAAGGTACTGCCTGTCCTATGAGAACACGTAAGTTTTCCCTTGATATGCCTTTACAGAGGCTGCTTGCTCTCCCCTGACCCCCACCCCCCTTGTCTGAGCAGAAGGGGAGGGTAGGAGATATAATAGTGCAATGGTATCTTGACACTCGAACAAAAGAGGGTCATCCAGATACAAGCCTTGGTGCTACCGAATATGGAACCTGTGTAAAGCCAATAAACACTATAACTGGAGAGAGAGTCTTGCATCCAGAACGTTTCCTAGTTAAAAAATAGCTTCCCTTATATTTATCTTTGAGTCCCGATGCACCAGGAGCTGAGGTAAACTTAAGAATATCCTTAAGAGGTAGATAAACCTACGTGAGTTAAGATCACAAGTATCTGCTTTGAAATTGCTAACCTTATCTGCCCTAATTAGTTTCCTTAGTGTATATTACGCTGTATTCGTAGCCATGCTACTTTTATCGTTTTAAGGATAATCATATAATGTTGTGGATAAGGGATCGTGGTTTAGGTACAATTATCCCTAATCTGTGGATACTGGTCTGAAATCATTATTGGGATCACATTTCTTCCTGCAAATTGTTGTTTCTCCCTTCTGTTCTGCTGTGCACTTGCCTAGGCATGTTTGCTTTTTAGCTTTGATTGAACCCTACGCCTCAAAACAATTCTGTCACCCTTGTTGACTCCTTCCTTAAAGGGTATTCCCCCCTCCCATCCTTTTTCCTCTTCTTCTGCCATACTTCACAAAGATCTTATTAATTTCTCAAATAGAAAATAGAGAAGACTCAAATTCTAATCTTCTCTTCCTGTTGTTCTCACCCTTGCAAGGACTTACAAGACATGAAATTTCCCACTCAGTCCAAAATTTCAGTCAGCCTCCATCTTTGCATCAAGAAAGAAAATCATAGAAAAGAGGAGCCCTTCAGCAAAAGTGTAGATCTTTCTGCTGTGCACTACTTCTCTCGTGGTTATTATGCTAAGTATCATAAATACTAATCACGTCTTCCCAGGTATTTACTCCATTTGGTCTGGCCACAACCCTGCCAGAAGCTTCTTTTCTCTGTCTTCCTTCCCCACCATCATTTGTAAGTATGTCACGACAGTAGAACATTTCAAAACAGGGAGGAAATTAAGGAAATGACCGTGTTGGTAAACAAGACAAAAATGAGACCTGAGTTCAGTCTCAAAAGGAAGAAGACTTAGAAGCTCTTGCTGCTGGTGTTCCTTTTTATTTAAACTTATAATTATAAAACAACCTTTGGTTTTAAAGCCAAGTTCAGTTGACAAGCAAATATCAGAATACCAGAGAGTAGAGCATTGCTGCATTTCTCTCCCACTGAAATAAGGGACCTCAGAAAATTCATGCTACACAGACTATACAGTTATGTGGATACAGGATATAGGCTTTAATCCCTGATTCGCCATAGTTTTTAGCATACGTATTCAGCTTTGACTTTACCTTAGGGAGCAAAGCACATACTGAAGTACCTGGTAGAATTGAAGTTGTGCAGAAATAGTTTGCTCATTCACTGAAGCTTTATTATCTTTTTAATACAATAAAGTATTTTTTTAAGGAATGTGAGCATGGGAACATAGATACACCTATATGGTGAAAATAAAGCATGGCTTTAGAATCACAGAATTATAGAATCATAGAACTGTCTAGGTTGGAAGGGACCTTTAAGATCATGTAGTCCAACCATCAACCTAACTCAGATAAAAACCATCACTAAACTATGTCTCTAAGCGCTATGTCTACCCTTCTTTTAAATACCTTCAGAGATGGTGCTTCAACCGCTTCCCTGGGTGGCCCATTCTAATGCTTAATGACCCTTTCAGTGAAAAATTTTTTCCTAATATCCAATCTGAACCTCCCCTGGTGCAACTTGAGGCCAT
>JAOXJM010000012.1:90784328-90812353 GCA_026413425.1 Tringa solitaria
CAATGAGTCCCACCATTTAATTATGATCTTTGTGGAAAGCATCCTTTCTTGGGTTTCATGTTTTAAACTTGCTAAATGCTTATTTTTTTGGAAGTGCTTCCTGTGCTATGAAATACAATGGAAAAACTTTCATTATTCATTTTCTCAGTACTGTTCAGGATTTTCTGGTGCTCTGTCACAGTCCTTTCCCTCATTTGTCCCTCTTCCAATATCAAAATCCTTAAGCCTTTTTTTTTTTCTCTCATAGTACAGAAGCCATTGCATACCTTTGATCATCCTATCACCCTTTTCTTTATCCTTCTGTTGCTATCCTCTCATTTTTGAGATGAGATGACTAGAACTATATTCAATATTCAAAATGTTAGGTGGGCAATGGATTTTTATGGCAGCATTATTGTGTTTCCCTCTGTTGTTTTCTGTTCTTTTCCTAATATTTCCTAATATACTATTTTCTTTTTTTGACAGTTGATGAGGATTTAGATGACATTTTCATAAAGCTGTTTCCAAGCTCTTTTTCCCAGCTAGCAGTTAATTTCACTGTGTGTGAAATTTCCCAGGGTGCAGGCATGAGACCTTAGTTATTTAGCCATGAAAACACAGCTAAATTACAAGAGCGTTTTAGGTTGTAAACAGGAGATTGTTGGTAGAATTTAATACTCGCTCAGTTCTACTGGCAATTTATATTGTTCTAGGTTTTATTATACCAGGGATTTCTCATAACAAGTATGTGAGGCAATGTGAATATTTCCCATGGGCCCTATCTTTTTAGTGGGTTGTTGATTATTTTAACTCAACATTAATTCTACTAAGAACCTCATTCAGGAAAGAGTTCATTCAGTGACTTTTATCTGATAGGGTTTTGCTAACTTTGCCACTGTAAGGCATATCCAGACCAAATCCAAGGGGATCCAAGCAAATGGGTAATACTTTGCTGTACTAACTCGATGGAGACTTCATCCCATAGTCTTCAATATCAGATAGAGGTGCACAGCCCTTCAGATTCTTTCATCGCTGAAACGTGTTATTACTATCACAATGGTTGCTAAAATGGAGTTCTGGAGCTTAATGAAATCTGGAATTAAATAAATCACCTCAGGATTGTTAAAACCTAGCTGTGAAGGAACTTTAAATAGTTGTTTCTAAAAGAAGTGCTGATAGAATAAATACATTACCGCGAGTCAGTCAGTCTCATCTCTGACTTTAAAACCATTGCTGTGTTATATTTCAAAGATCATTGTCAAAAATTCCTTAATGGGCTAAAGAGACCTCACTATCATATCACAAGGAGAGATGATTTTTAAATGAGGTTTTTCAGCACTCTCCTTTCTTGAAGTATAAGTCATTTGACTTTTTGCTTGTTAATGTAAGCTCTTGTTTTCAAATTTACTCAAATACAGAAGCTAGAGATGTATGAAGATTTTCTGCTAACGCAGTTTTCTTTGAGGAGGAGTTCTGTTCCTTACCAATTTTATTTATTCCTATGAATTATAGGCAGTTTTCTTTGTATGGCTTTTTTTTTTCCATTCCAGTCTCAGTCCTGCTGGTCTTAGAGAGATCCGTGGTGGAAACATTACTTTATAGCTGTGGTGGGTTGACCTGGGCCAGCAGCCAGGCACCCACCCATCTGCTTGCTCGCTTTCCCTTCTCAGCAGAACACGGGGACTAAATACGTAAGAGAATCTTATGGGTTGAGATAAAGACAGGGAGATAACTCACCAGTTACCTTCATGGGCAAAAACCCAGATGACTTGGGAAAAATTAATTTAAATTATTGCCAATTAAAAATAGAGTAGGATAGTGAGAAACAAAGACAACACTAAAAACGCTTTCCCCCTACCCCTTCTTTTTCTCAGGATCAACTTCACTTCTACACATCCAGCTCTTCCACCTCCTCCCCCCGCAGTCTGCATAGATGGAAGCACTGGTCATCTCCCAGTCTTTCAGTTTCATTTTGATTTAGAGAGCTGAGATGTCTCCTTGACTCAGTCAGCTGTGCTGTCCGTTAAGGGCAACTGGAAATTACAAAACTGGAATTGAAATGCAGAATAACATTTTCAGTAAAAAGGGACATTCTCAGCTATTAGATCACAAATTAGTCCAAATACGTGAATGAGTCCAAAAGGCAACTAACGAGCTCTAGTCAATTGTTTGAAAGACGTGATTTTATATGCCTGCTTTGGAAAGTCATTTACTCCAGCATATTGGTTTGTTAAACCAGAAAGGAGACAGACCTCTTTCATTTTCACTGTTCTCTACAAATGGAACAGCTTAGAAATGTAGTATGCAAGAGAATAAATTAAATAATTACTCTTCTCATTGTTCTGATTCCCTGTGCACTCCAGGAAACCTCACCTGAGCAGTTCAACTTGGAAAAGCCCATAAACTCTCTGCAGATTTAGTGGTAGAATAAAAAATTGGTTTATGAATAAATAACCCCATAAAATGGGAAAGCAAGTTATTTTGGACAAGTTTTGGTTTAGTATTTGTTAGGTGATATAATTACTAAATCCTTGATTATTCTTTTTTTCAGAGCATACTCAACACCTTTAGATATCTTCCTTGAAACCACAGAGTGACTGCAATACCTGCTTAACGACAGGAATTTTTTAAATATCACTGGTCTTCTGACAAGTAAGTTTTTCATTCTCAGCTGTGTTTTCTCCCCTGTATTCCTGACTTGTATTTTATCCTTGTATTAATTATATAGACTATGGTATTCTTTTTCTGGTCCAAGTGAATACGAGTCCAAATTGAATAGTATGAAAGAGATCTTAATCAGTTTCAGCTAAAATGAAATCTATCAACATTACAGATATAATCGAGGTTAGGTACTGCCCTACCTGATTATTACAGCTTGTAATGCAAGTAGGACTCCAGTAGTCATATCTCTGGAATTTTTGAGGCTTTTTCCTGGTCGACGTTACCTGGTTAAAACTTATTTACTGTCACTAGAATTGTGTGGCATCAGGATGAGGAAATGCTTATCCATTTGCAGTTAGGCTCCTCCAGAGGTTCATAGGAAATGTGACCCTAAAATTTGCCAGGATTCACATGGATACAAAAATGGTCTTCATACACCTCCTTTGCCCTTCTCCTGTGGTCCCTCTGCCTGTCTTGGACTTTGAAAGATTGAACTGTTTAGTCTCAGACTTACACTATGTCAGGAGTTTTCTAACACTGCATCTACATCAGTGCTTTTCAGGCATTTTGGCTATTAGCACGTAGCCAAACTTTTGGGTCTTATTTGGGGTCTGAAAGGGACACAGGGTCTGAATCCATCACTTGTTACTATGTGATCTCTTTGCTAATTATCTACACCTCTCTGTGGTTCATTTTCTTATCTGGACCATAACGTGTCAGAGATGTGTATAACAATACGAGCTTCCGTATCTATTTAATTGACCATTCACTTGGATTTTACCAAGAGGTAAGACAGACAAGAGCCAACAGCTTTAATTCTTCTTGGATTTGTCTCTAAGATGCAGTTTTGAAGCTCTGTCCTCTTTACCATGAAAAGCAGACCATAAGGAAGCTGAAAGTGTTTGACACAATGAATTCAAGCCTAATAATTCAATTATGTTGTCTCTGTGGCATTAAGCATATCAGGACTGTGCACAAACCTGATTTATCACTTCATCAACCCAGGAAATAAATAATAAATAGTGAGTCAATCTGAATGGAGAAAAGGGAGGGTTTCATTTTGAGATGTATGTGGAGGGTGGGAAAAAGGCTCTGTTTGGGTTTAGATAGATTAACCAATTTTAATTGACAGCATTTTATTTTGAGGCAGATGTTACAAAAGCAAAGGAGAAGGATAGGCAGGGCTACAGCATAGGCAGTAATAGTGGTGATCATATCTCCTTTTATTTTGTAGTATAGAATCATAATAGTCACAGGGTCAATTTCCTCTTCTGGTAAGTAATATTGGAACCCAAATCCCTCACCTCTGCTTACGGTACCTTTCAGCTACCTTGGTTCTACAATATTCCCAGGTGAATTAGTAGAGTTTACTTCAATCTATTCAATATTCTGATAAAAAATTAACCCTACAGCATGTCAATAGAGCACATGCTAAACTAACACATTCACAGAAATTACTTGGCATAAGGTGTTGTAATTGAGGGAAGGTGCTTGTAGTGGGTTTCAACAGGGTTCACAATTAGACATACATTTTCAGCATTTTTCAGACAACCTGGAAGCTGACAAAATATACTGTCAATGAAATTTGCAAATGATACAAATAGTCCAGGCCACTTGCTGTAACAAGCAACCTGGGTTGCTTGGTAACCTCAATCCATCTGTATAAAGCGAAATACTGAATTTAAGGCTGAAGAATACTAGCTTCATTGAGAGAAAGAGGAGAATTGTGTTCTAAGGAGTCCTAACCTTTGAGGAAAATATTTCAGGAATCACATCAGATAAGTGACTCCAGTGAGAAAATTGATTACATAGAATGGGATTGCTGCTTTGGTCATGAGTGACTCATCAGTGAGACTGATGTTAGAAGGCTGTGTTTTGGTGTCCGTGCTTTAAGAAAGGGTGCTGAAAAAACTGGAGAGGGTCAGAGAAATCATTAGTACACTGAAGAAAACGTCTGCAGCAGATTTGAAGAACTCAGTCTGCTTTTGCTTTTTTAAAAGAAGCTGAAAGCCCACTTGATGACATTTACCATGGGAAAAAACAAGCAAGGAACATAATTGAAATCATCACTCTGTCTTTCTTTCGTGTGTTTACTTTTTAATTAGTTTCCTGGAAAACGGTGGGTTTTTCTCAGTTGGTATTATTAAAGTATTTTGGTTTTCTGTCACAGTGTAGCAATAAATATTATGGTGGGTCACCTCACTTATTTTATAATCTAAACTGGGAAGTACATTATTATCCAAATAAGAGTGAATGATTTCCTTTAACATCATATTCTTCTTGCTTACAGTAGTGTGGACTGGCAGCATAGTTCCCATGTTCAAAGCGGTGATAGAGAAAAGTTCTTGGTCACTATAATAAGTCCTGTTCCACTGTTGTGAGAATATCAGATACCAGATTACTGTGAGTTTAGTTTACATTAGGTACTTCTGTTTGTGAAAGTGGAGCTGTATTAAGTTGCATTTAGGAAATTATATAAAAGCTCCTGATGTATTTATTCAGATTCCTGATTTTTACTTTTTTTTTACCTTAGAAACCCATGAATGACATTTCACATTTACTACGTTTATTTGTTTTATTTATTACTTATATTAAACTGATTTATTATTCAAATTAAACATTCTTTATACTGAGTAAACAGAACTGTGTGTTTCTGTTTACTGTGTCCTGCAAGATTTTAGAATTATCAAATTTCAGCCTCTGCCATGGAGCTTTTATCTATAGTAGAAAGTAAGATTTTCTGCCTTTATCAGCTCTCAAGAGATATCTTTGCATGAACTAGATATTGAACAGAGGTAACCTGAATAAAGTGAAGAAAATACCTTCTCTGCATCTGCAGAGGAAGCTACAGCCATCAAACTTGAACTGAACACTTCATCAGAGACCATTTTCCCAGTCTCTCAGGCTCTCCCAGCTCAGTGGTTTGACGGGCAGCAAACGTTTACCTTTACCTTACCAATATGCAATATTTGAATGCTATGTGTTATTTAATGTAGATCAAGTTATGAAATTTAAGAAGTTTGGCAGTACATTGTTAAAATTTCATATTTAATTTTACATGATCCTATTTTTAAATAAAAATATATATTTAATCTAAAAACAATATACCTAGTAAATCAAACAGTCTGGGCAAAATCCATTCTTGTATTAAAAAATGATGCATTAATTTGTACGCAGGCTGCCTGCAGGACAATGGAAAATGAAGCAAGCAGCTCTACTTTGCCTGATTATTTGGAAACCTTTGAGGTGTTAAAGAAGTGAAATAGTGGCTTGCCTAAGGCAACAAGTGTGTTACAGTTATATGTTGATTTGTTTATTTAATAAGCATAACAAAAAGGCATTATCTTTGTTAAACAGAATTCTTATCACAAAGAAAACAAATCTTTTTTCTCATTTAGGGAATTTCAGAACCATATTGTATGGACACTGAGCTGGCACATACTATTTTTGTTTGTTTCAGTTCTTAAAGACAAGGTAGCATCTGGGCGAGTATAGTTGAGTTCTGTTTGGTAGTGTTGATAAAGGGCTAATTGAAAGCTGACCTTGAAAATGTATAGAACTTCATCTTCTGTATGTATAATCCCATGTATACCATTATCAGAATTCATTATTTTTCTAGAAATAGAATTTACACAATGTGAAGAAAAAAAAGAAGCTAAATAGGTATGTGGTCTTTCTTTTTTCCTAGAAATGCACCTTGAAACTGAGGCACCTCTCCAGTTCTTTAATGTAAAATTCTGTTCAATTGAGTGTAATGGATTTTCTTTCAGATATTTTTTTTCTCAGATTTCTAGCAGACTTTCTGCAGTACAAAGCCAAATGGCATCACAGTCTTTGCTATGGGAAAAGGCACAGGGAAATTCAGATGAATGGGGAAAGACTATAAATAAAAAGCATTAGCCTCTGACCCAACGATTGTCCAGTAACAAGTGCAATTATGTAGACAAATGGTGCTGATCACAATCTTCTTTCCCCTCAGCACAGCAGTTGCTCAGCATAGAGCATTGCTGAAGAGATAGACGTGCTTTTGATGTTGGCAGGAAGGAGTATGTTTGCCCACAGTGAGACAGAGCACTCATTGACTGGGCTGACAGGTAGGACAAATACAGGTCTTGGCCACGGGAGACGCTGAGCACCTGTGACACCTGTCTTTGCTAATTCAGAGGTTTGCAGGTGAATGCACGAGTGAAAATGAAGGGTCACGGTTTCCTCGTTGGGGGGACGGTAGAGGGGAGAGCTGAATGAAGAATTCCGGTTTAGAAAGCCTCTAATCAGGCAAGAAATGCCAGTGGCAGTGGACACCAAATGGCAGAAATACACCC
This sequence comes from Tringa solitaria, assembly GCA_026413425.1. Taxonomy (NCBI): domain Eukaryota; kingdom Metazoa; phylum Chordata; class Aves; order Charadriiformes; family Scolopacidae; genus Tringa; species Tringa solitaria. Next base: position 90,791,291 of record JAOXJM010000012.1, read on the forward strand.
CAGTTCAGGTGTGTTAAAATTGTATTCAGGGGTTACCTCTCCCCTCGGAGACTTTGTGCCGGAGCGGGTATTGCCTGTCTTTGCCGCTCGCACCCGATGCTGAACCCACGGGCAGCACCTTCCCCCTGCGCCGGTAGGAAGCTCTTCACAGCTCTGCCTTCCTCCCCACGAATGTTTCTGCGGCCCCAGACCTGATCCAGGCCAGCATGTCTGCTGTGGCCAGGTAGTACCTGGGTGCAGGGGATCAAGCACTCACTGTACCTGTTAGTCGGGGCAAGTGGAACAGCCTGAGCTGCAGTTGCACAAGGGTCCCCTCAAAGGGGTGCTCAGGGTGACAGGAGGAGATGAGTGGGCAGGTCCTGCCAGGGTGTCGGGTGCCATAGTCACTGCTCTCATCCTCACAGTCTCTCTCATTCCTCAAAGATACCATGGGCCCATGTCTGTCTAAGTTTACAGGTGCCATCACCTCAGCTCTTCCAGTTAATATTGAGAAGGAGTACTGGGAAGGCAAGACCTTGAGGGACCCCGGCCCATTTAATGTCTGGGTGGGCCTTTGGAGGTCTCTGTTTCTCTCCATTGTTGGCCGAAGGCAAGCGTTGTCCTGAATTAGGAGCTTTGGTTAAGTGCCTAAAGGTAGGCAGGCTGGCGCTCCGTCACCCACAACATTAAAAATAGAAGAAATCGATGTCGCTGCAGCTGGGATCCCTGGGGCTATGGTGTATGTCTGTGACACCCTGCCTCCAGCTCCTCCTGGGACTCTGGCAAAGGGCTGCAAATTCCTGACAGCCCAAAGAATTTGGAGCAGGGAGTGAATGTTTAGTGTCTTTTTAAGGAGGAGTGCCACCTTCAAACTATGATTCTCCCATTCTGATATGACAGGGCAGACTCAGTCCAGCTTAAGAGCAGATTTGGCTAAATGCACTCGTATGTAGCTCAACGTGAATATTATTTTTGTATTGTAGTACTAATAGCCAGTTAAAAGATAACAACACTTATTAGGCAGATACAGACACATTCTTTGCCTGTCTTCTCGGGGTACAAATGAGCAAAGAGCCAGAAGTACAGTTCATTAGGAAGAAACAAAGCCATTTAATTATCCTAAGAAAACTGTCTCCCAAACCTTTTTCGTCTTTTTTTTTTTTTTTCTAATGGTCGTAGTTTTCTTACTATTTTCTGAGATTTATATATTGCAATAAAAGTGCAAAGCATCTGTGTCCTGGCCTATCAACTTCATCAGGCTTGAGGAATTGAGGGGGAAAAAAGGAAAAGAAAATATGTGAATATAATGATTATGATACTGAATTATTTTACCCTGCCATATGGAGTTAAACTGGTTTTAAAAAGATAAGATTTCCATTTCAATGCTATTTGTTTTATAATAGAAACTTCCTTTTTCTTTGCCCTTCTCCTTCCAGAAGTGTCTTATTCAGTATATTCAGTCCTAGCCAAAAGGTCACTGTTGTCTTACAAGATACTCCTCCCTCCCTTTCCTGGTACTTCTGGATGCTGTGAATAGAGCTCGCTCTCTCTCTGAGGCTGAGATCCGTCAGTGGGAAAGTGCATCAGGAGCAGTTGAGTACCACCCTCCCCTTCTGGAGGTCTACTGCATCACCCCTGGCTGCTGCAGAAGTTACGCTAGGAGAGGGATAAGCAATCCCACCAGACATCCTAGCTCTGACCCTACAGCACTCAGCATCCTGATCACTTTTCCACTGCATTGTGCAATTAATTTAAATTAATTTGGTCTCTTTGACAGCTAGTTCCCTAGAGAGGTGATTTTTAATTTTATATTAAATTTCTCAGCCTAGTTATTTAATGTTTGTATTTGTATATGCATTTTTCATCGTGGACTCTTGACTTTGACAAGGCGTTGATGAAGTAACGCGTCCTGGAATATGAAGCAGTCAAATGACTGTTCATTCCAACTGAATTCTGACACTCATATCACAGTAAATAATATGTTTAATCTCACTTTTGACTTATGGTATTCAGTGGGAGTTCTTATGGAGTGTCATTCAAATCCATGTGAGTAATGCTCTCCCTGGGCTTCTTTCTGTAATACTGGGAGAGGATGTGCAGGAAGGCTGTTGCCATTACAGCTTGTGCTGTGAAGAAATAAGAGACAAAATAACCAGTATGAAAAGCAGAGCAAGGAAGTCTATCGTGAGGCTACTCAGCTTGGCAATTCTACTGGTTTGGGATCAGAGACCTTCATTCGCACTGGCTGAATGAAGTCAGAGTAGAACAAAGGGCAGCAAAGCCAACACTGGAGGAAGATTTGAGCTCTAAGAGGAAAGGACGGTCTCAGCCCCCACGACAGCCAGGTTTATGAAGACACCACCTGTACTGCAAGAACTGGCTATGAGGACATAAAGGGATCTTATTCTGCCTTGTAGTGTATTTTCATACTTCCTAAATTAACTCTACCTACGTACCTTTATGAGCATCCCTCTCTCTTCACTTGCTTATAAGAACTGAGACCAGCTTCAAGATCTTGCTATTCACAGGAAATAGTAAAGATATTTGAAGAAAAGAAACAAACAAAAAAAAGACTCATTTACTTGCAGGTAAAAGCTCAGAGGGAATAGATTATAAACAGCACAAAAGAAACCTTTAGGGAGAGTAGCTGCCTGTGCTTGGATTGCTTTTGCTCAGCGTATGCAAAGGGAGATTTGGGGCAAAGCTGGAAACACTCAGGAGAAATAGCAGAGGGTGCACATGGAACATCAGGGCCATTCCTGTGAAAACTCAGGTCTGTATTCCAAGTGAGCGATTCATAGAGTTTCTGAGGAAATATGAATAAGAATACCTAAATATCATTTTGTAAAACATCTACATCAGTTTAGTTGTAGCTTTTCGAAATATCTAGCCTCAAATAGACAAGCAGCCTCAGAGGTTTCAGAGTGAGGATTTGAAATAATCTGTAGTTATTAGCTTAACTGTAATGTTTGTTGTCCTTAGTTATTGGTGATATTTTCTGTGTACTGCCACAGAAAAGGACAGACTAGAGACTCCTAAACCATGACTCTTGTAAAGCAGTGAGAGTGCACGGGCCAAAATGACCAGAAAGGGACTAGATCAGTCCCCAGCAAATTAAGAATGTGTATTCATTATGCTTGTAATAATGATAGTATGTTTTATAACATTACGCTCAAGCAATTGTAATTTCAGTTTTATGGAGCAAAAAGTGCAATCTCTGAGATTTAACTTTTAAGTAGTAGCTTTAATTGACACTGTTTGAAAAATATTAATGGCTGTTCATTAGTAGGTATTGTCTCTTCCCTTAGCCTACATCATGGTTTTAATTTAAACTAGCTCTCTGCTTTGCGTATAGAATTATTGACAAAAATATGTCTTTCTTCAGCAAATGATTAGCTAAATCATCCTTTTATTTACAAGCAGCGCTGTATCCCTGTGCCCTAAATCTTGCTAGTTGGAAGAGTGGGAGGGAAAGCAATTTAATTAAGTTAACTTTATTGACCCGCTGGAGCTGTTGTTTAATAGCATGGCTCCCTGGAGTGTAGTGCAGGTAAATTGAATGAATGCCACAGAATATCACTTCCCTGCATTGCATATTTCGAACCTCTGCCAGGCAGTTTGAGATGAGCAGCCACTCAGGAAAAAGGTTTTTCCAGCCTTGCTGGCATGGATGGCATTTCCCATTATGCTCAGGACGAGGTGCAGAGTGTTTCCCGTGCGTTGCTCTGAGCGCATCGAGAGGGGTAACTCTGGGATTGTGTGTTGCTCTCAGCTGCTGCATTCAGAAGGAAATTTTGTGGATTGCCTTTTCAGCCATGTATCCAAAAATATCTTTTTATGAAGGAGGAAAGCTAGCATGTGAATCTGAGTGAAAGTGCTGTGAGTAAACTATTTAATATTAAAACCTTGATACACTCATTCTGCATGAGAAATCAGAGTCTAGAAGGATAGTAAGAGATATCTTCTGGAGCTATGCTTGTCATTAAATAGGAACAAAATGAAAAATTACAAAACTTCTTTGTTAAACTGTTAGGTGATAAAACAAAAGCTAAAAAGACTTCCACATTCATAGACAATACTGCCTGAAACTGTTTCAGTTATTGCTTCTGTTGTTAAAACCTTTGTCCAAATGTCTTATTAATCTATAAAACGAGTACAACATCTTCTCTGCATTTGACTGGAACACATCCCATTTTCTGCGCCGCTCTTCAGCACTGCCCACCGACTGATAAAAGACAGTGTCTCTGTCTGTAGCAGCTGTACGTACAATCACTTCTTTTTAAAGCCAAGCTAGATCAGTAGCTGTGCAACGTAACAGCAACTTCATATACCTTTTAAACCTTGCGGAATTAAATGTTTCTCTGATTAAAGCGGAGACCCAAAGATCCAGTCCTACAGCTTTGCTTAAAGAATTAGATACAGCCACTCAGATAAATTATGTTTTGCTCTGGAAAATAGTAAGAGGCGCAACTTTAATCAAAATTCATAGTTTCTTCATATTCACTCATAATTCAGTGTTTTGAATATGTTTGTACATAATTTGTCCTTTTATATGTGAAAGGGTTTTTCTCGGCTTCAAACTGCTGCTTTTAATTTTAAATGCATGTGAGAGAAGAGGTGGGTTTGTAGGGGAGCAGAATTGTCTTTTCTTGTGCTGAGCAGAATAATTGGGAGAAGCAGGCAAATTTCAAGCACGTAAGTCCTTCTTTAGGTCAGACTTGGGTGTCTTTAACCAATCACACCTCACTCTAGCCGCAATCTCTACCCCTATGAGGGGGGGTAGAGATTCCATCAGGAATTATGCTGATGGTGAGAGCAACCGTCCTCTAGAACATCATTTCTCACAGCATCACGTCACCTTTGGGGGAGGCTGGCACTTGAGGCGATCACTCTCAGTTCTTCTGCTGACCTTTATGCCCTAATATGCCACACACATTCTCAGAAGTGGTGCCATGTGCTTTTAATATACAAACCCAAGCTGTGGTGTAGCCTAGGAAACTCCAGGCACTCCTAACCTCTCCCTCTGCTCCAAGCTCTGGCATAGCACCAAGAGCGGGGAGAGCCCCTCTCAGCATTGATATGAAGTCCAGAAGTTAAAATTGCCTTTAATTCAATGTTAGATTAGCATGGCTTTTGGCTGGCACTGCGTGTTTGTGTATTTACACAACAGGATGATGTCTTGCATGGGTAAACCTGAGAAGTTTATTAGCTGATATTCTCCAGCACTCTGTTACTTTATCTTCATTAAATGTGTGTTTTGGCAGCTGTTGCTTGAACTCCATATTCTGTATCTGTAAGATAAGTGCAGTTTCTGTGCTAATGGTCGTGTCTGGGATCAGAGGCAGGCCTTAGAAAGTAGACTTCTGTGATTTTCAGTTATTTTTTTGCTTCCTGTAGAGTTTTTGTTATGACACTTAAAAATATTCTGAAAGCTTTATTGTGTATCTAGTAGAATGAGAAAAAATACACATCCATGATGCCATCCCACAGTTCCTGCAACAGACCAATCACATTGGTTTTCCTGCATGAGAATTCATACTATATTTTTAGATGAAGTTCTTTAAACTTGTTAAAATACAATTTGTACATACATGCATTTTTGTTTTACTTGATTACAGTTTTAAAGGAGTACTAAATCAAGGTTTATGATATTATTATTTATTTAGTATGTTTAATATTTAACTTAACATTTTTTAATTTATGTATGTATTAGCATTAATATAAATTATTAAATGCTAGTTAGTAGTTTTGAGTGGGATGCAGAACTCATGCCTAACACCAATTTAGACTTCCATGAGTATTGTTCTTGGTGGCAAAACTGACTTTAGGTAGCTCCCATCACTGCCTACAACCTACACCTGTCTCTGCCTCTTTTCCTCCCATTGTGCCGATATAGCTTTTTGTAGGGCTGAACACTGACCTGAGTTAGCAACCCTGGAAAATAACGCATCTCCTTTCTCTTTTTCTCAAGATCATTTATAAAGCAGAGCAATGCACTCATCTGGTTTGCACTGTAGCCCCCAAACCATTGCGCCGGTGCAACTGAACATGTGTCATAGGGATGGGAACTGCTTCAGTCAGGCCAGAAAAAAGTGTCCATCAAACTACCACTGGGTTTTAAGACATGTTGTTTGCTTGATGCTTTAGCCTATAAACTCTACATAGGCGTGCTTAAGGTTAAGTACTAGTAATGGTGTTTTCTCTAAATCAAATCTTTGCTGAAAACTTTTGCCAGTACAGGAACAACATTTAGGGGTAGATTTAGCCTTTGGTGTTCAAAGGTTTTGGAGGGTTTGGAGTTTGGAGGGTTTCTTTAATGCCTAAAGCTAGACTGACAGTCTGATGATTTACTACTTGGGTTGTTAGTTTGGTTTGGTTTTTTTTCAAGTATATCTTATATCAAGTGGATAGAAGTACCATATTGTAACTTTTTTTTTTTTACAGCTACCAACAGAAACTTTCCCTGTCACATCTGTTTCATTTTGGGGTTGGTCTTTCCCACACTTAAGCGACACTGAGGCAGAAGTTCTACAGCTGGAAAGGGATGCATCTTCTAGGCTCCAGATGTTCTGCTTAAAGACATGCCTGCTTTCTACAGTCACTGCCATCCGCCAGCTGGCAGTGCTGCCCCTGCAGTTTTGCTAACGGAGTCGCTCGCGTGATTGCTCCTTAGCCTGAAACTTGCAAACTCAGCCAGGCCAGTCCACATCCACAGTTCACACCACTTAAAATAAACTGGCTTGTTTTGCCTTGAGCCTTTTAGAGAGTGTTCACATAACCCGCTCTGCTGGCACAGCTGTGGGGCGGCATGTGGAAAACAGGGAGGATAACGCTGTCAAACCAGCATAATATTGTGTGCAAAGTGAGTGTTTGCTATTCCCCAAGTCTTAAGTACTTTAAACACAAGAAAGGCAGCAGAAGTGGCTGTAGTGTGGTTGTGTCCAGCAGACTTGCATTCAGTTGTGATATTAAGCAAGCAGCAATATGTAAACTCATACGCAAATTTTTTTGTTCACACTGATATCTAAACATTCATTCACTTCTTTCCCTCCTTCTAAAGACTAAAGCTGGGTTATGCTAACATTTTGGGGCTAGTTTTCTTTTACTGAGCATTAAATGGTTGTTAATTTATTTAAGTAAATAGAGATCAATGAGGATGTGTCAAACCTTTGCTACACAGGAGACAAAATTTTGGTTTAGAATACAATGTAGTCTCTAAGTCAACCAGTTAGAAACACAAGAGTTAATTAGGAAGTGCTCTCAGCAGCTCATGAAGCTTAACCTGCACATAGATAACTAATGCTCCATAATCCCAGCTACGGAAATGCCTAAGGAGTTTGAAGAGTTTGGTTTGGTGATTTACTAGGAAATCCCTGACAATTCCTCCAAAATTAAAATTAAGTATATGGAGAAGATAATGTGGCCTGGACACCTGAGGAGGAGTCCAGATGCTGAACAGGACTGATTAGTCTCTTTTTGTCCTCTGGAGTCAGAAGTCTGTTGCTGCAATATCCAAGTGGATTGTCTGCCTTACCGTGTATGTACTGTGAAAGGTCGGCAGCCACCATTGCCACAAGAAGAAAGAAAGATCCATTCTCAGCTGCAATGCGTACCCTCAACAAGATTACTGTTCAAATTCTTTACCCGTAGATGACAATAACTTTTACAAGTAGAATTAACAAAAGAAGTAGGGGAAGAAATGTAGTTTCTCAGCTTGAAAGTCATGTATGAGAATTAATTAATCCCAGTGTTTGTTTTCTTAAATAAGGGAGCTTGAATAAAGTCACTGAGAGGAACCTTGTGCCCTTGCACACACACATAGAGTAGCATTTCCAAACCTTGGCAACAGGAGAGAAGAAAGCCTTAGGAAAGAAAACTTGTTAATACAAAACCCAGGACCTCTGAAAGGAACTCTGTAGTACGCTGGCAGTGGAGGTATTCTGATTAAAGAAACTACTTCAAAAGCACATCAGTCAAGTCAGAGGTGATATTTTAGAGACTTTTATTGAAGCATGAAAGGCCAGTAATAACCAACATCACAATTTCTGCCAGAGAATAGGAATTGAATAGTCATTTCAGTATTTTATTTTATGATCATCATTAACTGTCTTCTGCATCCAGGATATTAAATATCCCTTAACTGTCTTTGGCATCCAGGATATTAGACATGAGGAGATCTGCAATTTAAGGCCAGGAAACACCCCAAGCAGTTGTTACGTGTCTGGATTTTATGGTGTTTTTTTCCTTCATGATCACTGTACCTTTAGCAAAACCACTTATTTTTGTGTTACTGTTATTCTTTTGGGAAATCGGTCAGATAGCATTATGAAATGCCAAGGCATTGTACTGAAAAACCCACCCTGCGTTAATGTTATATGAGTGCACCACTTAGTAACGTTCACTTGTATATACTTTGAACTGGGATGTTTAGTAGGTGTTTCTGGAGCAAAGAATTCCAACACAGCTGCTGCTACGGCCCATGGCAGGAGATGACACTGGGTTTACCCTGCTGTGCCCACATACTGCTCTCCATAGATGTACTAGCCGCTCCACGGGGTGTTTCCATTCAGCTGTTTGTCAGCCACTCAGTTCCCCGCTGAGCATGTCTTCTCTGTAGAGATTTATGGACTCACAGTCTACTTGGAGGAAGCCAGTCAGCTAAGACAGGAATGAGTGCCCATACTGCTCAGCCCTGCCTGTGTACTAGTGCTCGGGTCAGCATCACAGCAACACAGTTCAGGACTCACAGTGCCCGGGACTGGATCCCATTAATTGCAACCCCCTAAATCTACAATAAGCTATGTCACCCTATGAAGTGCTTCACGTGGCATTGTTATGATAATAAGGGTGTCTAGCCCAACCCTCTTGTGCTGTGAACCTATGAACACAGTGAATTAGATCATGTCTGGTTCTCCATACATGCTCGCAAAATATACATGGGCATCAGGTGGGAAAGTTCCTTCTGAATTGTCCAGAGAGTTTGGTTATGGAGGAGTAACCCCATGCACCTCTACAGATTAGGGGCTGACCTGCTGGAAAGCAGCTCTGCAGAGAGGGACCTGGGAGTCCTGATGGACAACAAGTTGACCATGAGCCAGCAATGTGCTCTTGTGGACAAGAAAGCCATCGGTATCCTGGGGTGCATTAAAAAGAGAATAGCCAGCAGGTCAAGGGAGGTTACCCTCCCCTTCTACTCTGCCCTGGTGAGGACTGGGCTCACCAGTTCAAGAAAGACAAGGAACTGCTGGAGAGAGTCCAGTGGAAGGCTACAAAGATGATCAAGGGACTGGAGCACCTCTCTTATAAGGAAAGGCTGAGAGACCTGGGTCTGTTTAGCCTGGAGAAGAGAAGACTGAGAGGGGATCTCATCAATGTTTATAAATATCTAAGGGGTGGGTGTCAAGAGGATGGTGTCCAACTCTTTGCAGTGGTACCCAGCAACAGAACAAGGGACAACGAGCACAAACTTGGAACAAGGAAATCCCGTCTCAACATGAGGAAAAACTCCTTTACTTTGAGAGTGGCAGAGCACTGCGACAGGTTGCCCAGGGAGGTTGTGGAGTCTCCTTCTCTGGAGATATTCAAAATACACCTGGATGCAGTCCTGTGCAACCTGCTTCAGGTGAACCTGCTTTGGCAGAGGGGTTGGACTAGATGATCTCTGAAGGTCCTTTCCAACCCCTACCATTCTGTGATTCTGTGAATTATATAAATACTGAACATGAGACAGTGAAACACACATGGATGTTCTCAGCAGCCCAGTGCAAAGGCTGAGACACCATGTTAGGGTGCAGTGTAAGGTAGTCTGTTGGCACCCTCACTAAGCTTTCAAAACCATTCTCTTGCTCCTCTTCTATCCCCCACCATTTCCAGGAGCTCAGAAGACCTGTTGTTGGGAAACCTTTACCATGAGTGCTGAACTCCTTTAAAAATCTGCCTCAGCTTTTGTTGCGTTGGATTGGCTGGCTTTATTTTGCTTTCCGACTCTTTCCACTTTGTTTCTCTTGAGATGGTTTTTTTCTCTTGGCTGTGGATAGTGCTGCTAGTAGAAGAACATATGTGCATTCAGCACCCTTTCTGCTTTCCTGTGTCAGGTGACAGGGGTGTGTATTTTTGCATCTTCTCAGCAAGTAGTTTTCCTTCTTCCTTTATACAGATCAATCCCTTGTCTTTGTCTCCCTTCAGAGTCAAGTGGTAGTGGTATGTGCAGCTTTGCTTTCTCGAAGGAGAAGGACTGTATTATCTTCACCACCCAGACAACGGCTGTCGCCTGCTGTAGGCAGCATGGGCTTTGCATACCCTTTTTTGAAGTCAGACACAGGGTGATCTTTTCTGATTGCTGTATACTGGCTTTATATGTCAGTTCTGCCTTCCCGATTTCAGATGTTATCAGCCTGAATTGATTCCAAAACTTAGAGCAAAATGCTCTTCTTTTCATTCTCATAATTACTGTACCAAGCATAGGTAAAAGCCTTGAGGATTTATTTTTCCACTCTAGATGAGCAATGTCAAGTGAAATAGGGGTTCTACATTATCTTTCCTTCTTTCTGAGAGAAAGAAAAGTTACAGCTCACTATCCAGTATTAACAGAAGGGAGATATCTCAGATTCAAGTCAAAAAAGAAAGTGTGATCAAATTACTTAATTATTAAGTTAATGGTAATAAAATTACGTCTAGACTGCATATGTATGTATAGTTAGTGTACATACGTGGATAGATATATCGACACATACACACGTGTAGTAAGTGGTATAAATTTGTTACCTTTATTATTTAACTGTACTTTCCTCTGGATGGGTAAAGCGGTAGGACCCAGCCTGGGTAGCTCAGGTTCAGACAAGCTCTGAACACCTTCACAATCAGTTCTGTGACAGCCCAAAGCATCAGTATATGTTTTAAAAGACTAATGTTTCATGCTAGGAAGCATATAAGTGTTTATTGGACTTCTGTTGTAAACTAAAACAGAGATGTTTTTAAACTGAACCCTATCCAGAGAATGTGGTCAACATGGCAAGAAGTAAAATAAGTAAATAAAGAAAAGAGTAAATGTATCTGGAAGACAGAAAAATTAAAATTTTAGGTTATGCCATGGTGACAATGGATAATTCTAGAGAGCCTTGCCTTTTGCTAACTCCAAAACATGACTAAAATATGGCTTGCATTTTTCTTGCATCTAAAGCACAATTTCATTACTGGCTGTGCTGGGAAAAGTTACTAGTATTGTAATTATTTGACATTTATCGATTTTTCAGTTCAAAAAAAAAAGTTCCATGGGTCACAATCTACTCACAGTGATATTGGTGTATATTGCAATATTTTGTAGTTTCCTCACATTCCTGCTGTGAAAGAAGACACCACAACTATGTGACTTTCCTATCCTCATCACCATAAGATTTATAGAAAAGCATGTCACTCTTCCTCTAGCCCATGCACTCTAATTGCTGAAAATTGCACATATTGCCAGAAGAAAAAAAAGGAAAAAAAAAAAGAAATAAGAAAAAAAATATGAAGTTACCCCCAGGTTTTCATGGAATGGACAAAGCCTCCCTGTTGAAGAGATGACTTTAGGTGCTGAGAAGTCTGTCAGCACAGAGGCAGCAAGGGCAGAATTACATCCAGGTGCACCACGACCACATTTTATTTACATCACCAGCCAGTGGAAAGTATCACTTTGTGGTACTTGGGAACTCATACAAAGGCAGCATTGCGCTAAGAAACTAGTGGTTTTCATTAATTTGCAAAGGTTTAAATGTATTTTGTCACATTGCTAACAATCATGTTTCTGTTGCCCTACTTTTACCTACTGAGCAGAAATTGCTTCAGATTTATTATAACCCAGAGTCTAGCAAGACAGATTTGTTCCAGAAGTGTTGTATGGAAGTCCTTCTCTGTGCCTTTTCCAAGGATGGGATTTCAGAGAGTCATCTTTGGCTGATATCAGCAACATCCATAAAGAAAGACGAGAGAACACATAATTAAGGTAATTTCAGCAAGTGGTGTTGCCCTGCATGTAGAACTGGTGTGGCTCTACTGAAAATGGGAAATTAATTTGGAGGAAGTCCTTCTCAAGGTTCTTTATGCATTTGACATACTTTTGGACACGCTTGGCAGCTGGGTTATCCTTATAACCTACCGTGTTTTTTGGCCTTGAGGAGAAGCTGAGGGAATGGGTTGGGGACAGAATGTCACATTCAGATTTCCTAATTTCCATGTAAGTTCCTGTGTCAGATGTTACCTAAAGTTTTAGAGCCAACTAAGTGGAAAGAATTAAGCACAGAAATTAGTGTCCTTATATAGGCCTCGTGACGATGGCTCATAATTGGTACATAATGGATAACAGCTAAATAAAAATAAGCATCATTCAACCACCTTCCTCTTGGACTAGTGCATTTATGCAAGACACAGTAAATGTAGGAATACCAATGGTGGCACTTCAGCATAGCAAATTCACAGTTTTAATTATGCTCTAGATTGCCAGTCACAGACTATCGTGGTGCCCTAACTGGAAACACAAAGCAGGTTGTTAATTTGTGTGTGCTAATAGACTGTGTGTTGCAGAATGCATGTAATTTTGAATAATTCCTCTCCCCTATGTGTATGTATTCCACTATAAGCAACTATTCAGCCTTTTAGCAATAATTGTTGATATTTTTGAGGATATGGGTTAAAATCAATATCTGGGAGTTATAAATATTGATTGGAAAATAAGTCCATTAAAATAATTAGCCATTACTATTTGCTATGTTTTTATGTCAAGTGGATGCAATTGCCATAATTCTAGTTAAATAAGAGGTTGCCTACATACTGGCCTATTTAATGGGGTTTGCATCTAAGGAAGAAAAATCAAAGAGAAAAATCTAATGTTCAGTCTCTAGATTTTCTACTTTTTATTTTAGGTTCCATTTCGTGGCTTGAGATAAGGAAATCATGCAATGACAGAAAGACCAGGAAACTGGGTATGGAAAAATGAGAACAGAGAGAAGAAAGAGAGATGGCATGTTTTGCTATTTAATGAATGGCTTAGTGTACTGCATATTCAGAAGAATTTTTCATCTAAATAAGGCAACTGAGTCATTTTCTTAACCTGACTTCTCTAAGCGTTCCTTACAGCCAAACAAATGCATGTGTCATCTTATAATGTGATTATGACAGATGATGCAAGCAAAGCAGGTTTCAACCTGATACCTGCAGCATATTGGGACAGCTCTTAAGAAAGCTGGGAATTGATGGAAAATTAGTGAACCAACACAAGTTTTAAAGCACAATGCTAGAGACTGCTGCTTTTTTGTTTGAAATACTGTTTAAGGATCAGGACAACCCCCACCTTCATTTTTCCTGCTCAAAGAGGGAGAATTGAAAGGTTAGTTCTTTGGTTTTAGCCACTATTCAGCTCAAGGAGCTAGGCAGATCTTGATCCCCTAATAATTTTTAAACCATAAAAGGTACTGTGCCTACATGCCTTATAGACAGTGATGTGCAGCACAGACATTATTCAGTCAGGTTTTTACAGAGAACAAATCATAAGTTCCTACCAATGAGCAAAAAGGGCTCAAAGCAATATCCAGTTACCTCTTGTGTTCACTTAATATGATTTTACAAGACACTGCACAATATTGCAGCTTATTGTTTCTCAATAATGTTGCATATCTCATGCATGCTATAGGGGTGAACTCCTCCACTACCTCCTCCCTGCCCCTCATGTGTGACATTGAACTACTGCAATGCTTTGGCCAAAAGTGACCAAAGTAATTTCTGTAATACAGTCTTTATTCCACAGTAAAGTCACTCTCAGATTTAAGGTAGAATCGCTTATAAAAGTACTTTTAGATAACTTGAATGAAAAGTTATAGAAACTGAAATTTTGACCATATGTTGCAATAGTTTCCTTACTGTAAGCCACGCACGTTGCATCCGCTGCTCTTCATGCAAGAAATACTGTGTGAAGTAAAGTACAAAGATTAGTTCAAACAATTTTATTCATCAGCTATGTGTAGAAACACAGGATACTGAGAGAGGCATCAGTAGGCTAAGAGATTATTTAAAGTGATACTGCCAGATTCTCAAGTGCCACTTTAACATGTTAGTGGATTAGTGCTTGGTCATGACTTTAAAACATGCTGCAGACTCCACAGCGGTCTGCTTTACAAGGGGAACATTTTGAAAAAGTAAAAATGTGAAGGCTGGATAAGAACACAGCCTACATGCTGTGCAAGTGGTAGGTCAACTCAGAGACTGAAATCAAACTTGGTTCTCTCCTTTTTGGGGCCAATAACGTTTGTGTGCCTGTGCGATACAACACTTATTTAGTGAACAACTACAAGGTCTGGGAGAAAAAAGTGACAAGTTAATGGCTGTTGTGATTTTGAAGCACATTGGTCTTCCTCTCTGTCCAAGAGGGAGACTGCAATGCTTGTCAGGAAAAGCTATTATCGATGTAACGTTTACTGGGAAATAGTAGCATTAGTTAAAATCAGAGCAGAGTCTTCGGGGTTTGGAATATTAAAATATGGATGATGAATTACATTCAATGTAGATGAACCACTTACGTTCACAATGCTGATGTAGGATGAGATTCTGCAAATGCTCCCCATTCAAATATCCTGTTCGGTCCCCATGCACTATCTGACAGGCAGTAATCAGGGCAAAGCACTGCTGAAAATGATTCCTATAATACTGGGGTTTTTAATGAAAATCCTGATGACAAATTATCTTCGTTGTTCTCTTCACCGTTTTATCCCTTGTATCCTAAGTTAATTACATGGCATTTTAATGGAGGCTTTTTGAGCATACTGTACATGTCAAAGAAAAAGCAAAATGCTGTCAGTTTCTGGAACTTGCCTAAACTCTCACAAATGTATGTGAATTTAATTCTGATAGTGTTTAATTTGGAGGTTCATCATTTATATTTTTACCTGTCAAACATTTATTCAACTTCTCTTAGCATAACAGGTGGGATTAAAAAAAAAAAAAAAAAAAACAAACCAGTATTCTCACTCTTGCTTGTCTTTTGTGAATAAAACGAAAGAAGCAGTAATTGGACATCTTACAGGCTCATGATTCAGACTAAAAAACATTACTCGAGAATGTTTAAATTAGGCAGCTCTGTGAGTTGCAAAGGAGGCGAGACTAGGTCTGCTGAAAAGTGAAACAAATATTGACAGGTAGCAAGCAAAATTTGTGAGTTTCTGAGTTGGGAGGGGGTTTTTTGTTATCTCCCTTGACTTTATCTCCCAGTCATATTGTCAGACTTAGCCATGGATCATTATTTACAAATTAATATTTAAAACTACAAATAATTTACATTATTTTTAGTCAATCATTAAGCATTGCTACTCCAGTACTTTTTAATTTCAGCTTAGTCAGTGAACACAGCTTAGCGACTATGGCTCCTTGTAAAAGTTCAGAGGCATCTGAATGGACTTTGATAGAGAAAAAAGTTTCATTTTGATTTCTTTTTTTTTACACATAATCTTCCTTTTTTACACATCTTTTGTCTGAAATGAACAAATATTTCTGGCAAAAATGGGAAGTTTTCAGAATGATAAGAGCAAATGAAAATAGAGGGTTCAACAGCTTGTTCTGGGAACTGTTTGGCAGGTTCCCATGGGAGACTGCCCTGCAGGGGAAAGGCACCCAGAGAGGGTGCTGCTTTCCAAGGAAAACCTCCCCAGACTTGGGGCTCAGCCCAGCCCATGGCCCAGGCAGTCACATGGATGGGCAGGGAGCTCCAGCCTGGGCTCCGATACCAAAAGAGAGGGCAGGGGAGGCCAAGGAGGGCTACCTGGGAGCAGTGCAGAGCATTGGCCATGCAGGCAAGGAATTAGGGAAGCCAGTGTTCAGCTGGATTTCAAATTGGTGAGGAATGGGAAGAGGAACAAGAAAAGCTTCCAAAAGTAGCAGCAAATGGAGGCGTAAAGAAGATGTGGGACTGCGAAACCATGCAGCAGAACTGGTGACAAAGCACACAGAAAAGGCTGAGGAACTCAGTGTCTTCTTTGCTTTGGTCTTTACTGGCAAGTTCTGTCCTCAGGTGTCCCAGGCAGAACCTGGGAAGATTGAGTTAGTGACCAAATAAGCAAATTGGATATATATTAAGACCAGAGAGGACAGAAGCGAGGATGTGGAGGGAGCTGGCTAAGGTCACTGCAAGGACTGCTTTGTATCTTCTTCAAAAGGTCCCTAGGGATCAGGAGAAGTTCCTGAGGGCTAGGAAAAGGCAAATGCTGTACTCATCTTCAGGAAGGCAGATTTGGGGAACTATCTGCTCATAAACATCCCTTTAGTGCCTAGGATGATTTTGGAGAAAACCCTTTTGGAAACCATGTCCAAGCACATGAGAACAAGAGTGCAATGGGGAACAACCAGCATGGATTCACAAATGGCAAATTGTGGCTAAACAATCTGAGAGCTTACTCAGAGGAGATGGCTGTTACGGTGGGTGAAGAGCACTGGTTATTTACCTTGACTTCCACCAAGGCCTGTTATATGATATCCCTGCAGCCAGATTGGCAAGATGTGGATTTGAGAAGTGAACTACAAAGTGAGTGGACAACTGGCCATACCACCAGGATCCAAGAGTTGTGATCAGTTGTATAAAGTCCAGCTGATGGTTGGTTTCTAGTAGCATCTATCAGGAGTCAGTATTGGCACCGACATTCATTCATTCACCTAGACAATGGGATGAAATGCAGTCTCAGCAAGTTCACAGATGGTACCTAATTAGGGGAGCAATTAGTATGCTGGAAGGTAATGCTGCCATTTAGAGGACTCTCAACAAGCTTGGGAAGTAGTCTGGCAAAAACATTGGGAAGTTCAGTACAGGTAGATGCAAATTCCTGAATCTGAGACAGAAGAAGCAGCAGGACAGATGGGCCACCAACTGGCTACAAAGCAGTTTTACAGAATTCCTGGGTGTCCCAGCAGACAACAACTCCAGCATGAGTCAGCAGAGCATCCTGAAGGTCAGCCACATCCTAGGCTGTTCTAGCAAAAGTATAGCCAGCAGGTTGAGGGAGGTGATTCTTGCTTTCTGCTTGGTGCTTGTGAGACCCTGCCCGCAGGACTGTGTCCTGTAGAAGATGAACATTAACATACTGGAATGAGAGTCTTGGAGCACAAGATGGCTGGAACATAGGACGTATAAGGAGACGCTGACAGAATTGGGTTTGTTCATACTGAAGATGAGAATAAGGGGGGGGATCTAATTGTTTTAAATTACCTACTGCCAATGTACAGAGAAAGTGGAGCCAGACTCTCCCTGGCTGTGCGCCGTAACAGTACAAGAGGCAACAGATACAAGTTGTAACATGGGAACGTTTTTCTGAGTATCAGAAAAAAATCTTTCCTGCCTTGAGGGGGGTCAAATACTGGCACAGGTAACTGGAGAGTCTGTGGCATCTCCATTCTCAGAGATATGAAAAAGTTGACTGGGCAAGTCCCTGAGTAACTTTTTAACTTGGATGTAACTTCAAAGCTGATCTTGCTTGAGTGGGCCCAGATGAGTTCCAAAGATCCTTTCCAATGAGATAATTCCAACAGAATTCTTTTTTCTTCCTTAAATGGCTCATTTGAGAATTTAAATAGGACACTTTGTATTTTGAAGGAAAAGAACAGTGAAAATGCAGATCATTATTATTACCAAAATGTAAGCAGTGCTGCTAGGAAATATTGTAGGAATGGTCACATATACCAGGCTGCCAGGGCAGATTGTGGTTTTTTGTTAAATAGAACAAAAAAGTCAGTGAAGCGTGTTTAATCCACACAAGTGAAGAGTTCTGCAGAACTTGCAAACAAATACAAGGTAAAAGCAGGTCAATTTGGGTGATTTACTAGTCGGGAAAAATACAACTTAATTGTTTTTAATTTTAACATTTTTCTATCTTGCTTATTTCTTCTGCTTAAAATGGAAATAGCTTTCTTCACCTGCTTTCTCAATCTTCTCAAATATTCTTTTACTTAGAGAATAAATCTGATGGGCCTTGGGAGTAGGCAAATGAAGGGAAGAAAATATTATGGACTTTGGTGAGCTTTTTCATTCCAGAATAGGGGCAATGATTTCTCTTTCAAAATCTTTCACACTGTCTTTTTATCAAGACCTACCTAAAAATAAGGGACTCTGCTGTCCAATGGCTCTGTGAGTAGAAGGGATTCTTTTCAAGAGGGAAAGACTTTATCCTCCCTCTTATGGTCCCAGAACTCCTCCAAGGAAAACCTACATTACTGAGTGAAATGAACCCATAGTCAGAGTGGTGGTCAGAGCTTCTGACTGTACTGGGTGAATGTCCAGGCTCAGAGAGCTCTTAGGCTTAAGTACAGATTCTGTACAGTCCCAGCACAAGACAAGGAACCTTCTGGCCCTCTTTTGCTGTCCTTACACATGCTGTTAGTGATTGGTTTGGCAACCCTGTGCCTCCATACTGAACTGTACAGGACTTCTGCTCAGAGCACAGCTCTCTTGAGGATAAGAACAGAAAAATGGCTCTGCTGGACCTAACCAGTCAGCCTGGGATATTTTTCTAAATGTAGATGAAAACATATATTTCAGGAGCGTAAGATGGCAACGTTTGGGGGACACGTTTTCCAGTTCTTTTTTCAATCTTTCTTGGTATGAAGTTTAGGAACTTGAATAGAAATTATACCTTTGTTTCTAATAAATGTTAGGAGTGGTGAGATGTCCCATGAATTTGTTTAATTGCTTTTTTAATGTATTCAGGCTTTTAACATCTGCAATATATTCTAACAGTTTATTCCATAACTTAATTACCCATTTGGTATTAAAGTATATTCTATTTTTGAGGCGTTAATATGACACTCCAACATTTCATTTGCTGATCTCTCCTTTTTTTATTAACAAGTAGGGGTGAATAGCCCTTCCTGTTTTACCCTTCTCAGTGTGGCACATGATGTTATGGGTTTTGTCATGTTCTTCTAAGCTATGTCTTTTCCAAACTGAGTTATCCCAGCCTACTTACTGTTCCTCACACAGATATTGTCCTGTACCTTCAATTATCTTTCTTACCACCTTTGTTTATGTTTTCTACTTCAGGCGAGTCCCTTGGGGCTTAGAAGATACGGCACATTTTCCCAGTGGCAATAGGATCGCTCCCTTTCATTTTATTTTCCTAATAATTCATAATATTCTATTCACCTTAGGCTGATGTTTTCATAGGTCTGTACACAGTTTCTCCCGTTGCAGCAGCTGTATTTCGGAGTGGTAACAGCTATCTTAAAACTCATCCCTGGGAATGTGTAGTTAGGACTGTTTGTTTTTATTCCAGATTCCACATTTATCAGTATCACATTTCATCTACACTTTTATCACCAGTCACACAGAATTGAGGTCCATCTGCAATTTTTTGCTCACCCTTCGGTTTTACTACCCTAAATAATGTCGTGTGATTAACTGTCACCTCACTATTCAGCTTTATCCAAATTACCGACAACTATGTTGAACACTCCATTTCCCTGCATTGATCCACTAGAAATCTCTCTGAATTCTGATGAGTGACCATTTACTTCTGAAGAGTGACCACACATAGAAGTGTGTCAACTGTTGTCTCACCAGTTTTAAGGTGTGTGTTCCCTGTGAAAGGTTTTGGCCTGGCAACTTCCAAAAGCTCTTCCGCAGTGAAGACCTATGTAAAGAAGTCTTCTCACTTTGCTGGTGTACAGTCTGATCTTACTTGAGCTCCCCTTCATACCTCAATTACTTATCAACCCTACAGACTTTCTGGCAGACTTCCTGTTTCGGATGTGCTTAAAAAACATTTTATTATTGGCTTTATGCCGTTAGCAAATTACTCTTCAGAATCTTTTTTTGGCTGGCCTTATTACATTTAACTTGCCAGAGTTGATATTCTTTTCTATTTTTCTGGTTGGGAAGTGACTTCCACTTTCAGAAGAACTTCTAGTAATCTGCTTTACTGTGCCGCGTATTGAAATGGTCTAGAAAACTCAGAAAACTCTGGGGATTTTCTCTTTCTGTCTTTTCTGCCTTCCCCCCCGAAATGACCTGACACTAGGTATGTAAAGTTATAAAGTAATTACTGGATTTTTCCTGAGTTGCTTTCTCTCTCTTTTGTGTCCCCCCAGAAAAGAAACTAAAATATGCTCATAAAATTCAAACCATGGGGACAAAAACTCAAAGGGAAACCATTTTCAAACCTGGATAGAGAAAGGAAGGGTTGGTGTAAGCATGCATGGATAAGAAAGAAAGAGTAGCAGGAGGAAAGAACAGATTGGGAAAAGTTACACAGACAAATGAAACAGTGATCATAGCAAAATAATCACTTCTGAAGTATTAAAGGTTTCAGTGCAGCTTGCACTATAGATCAGTGAGATGAGTCATAGGAATAAATTCTGTTCTCTGAAAATTATAACCAGATATAGACAGGGGTTTAGATATGAATATATGCATGTGTCTTGCCTCAAAAGTGAACAAGACTGAGGCAGCAAAGCTTCCAGATGCTTTGATGGCACTTAAATAGTCAGCAGGTCCCCCAAACCTGGCAAATGTCATCCTTGGGCAGCTGCCTAAATTTCCTCATTTATCAGCAGATTCAAATGGCAGGTTCAGCCTATTGTAAACATACAGGTGTATTCAGATATGGTTCCTGGACATATCCTGGCAGTTGCTGAGCACTGCACCCTGAAGCAGCAAAATATGGTACCAGATTCTGTCAGTGCTTGGCAGGATTGAATCCTGTGAGCTTTTGCTCGTGAGCCACTCCAGGAGAGGTTCTGATTTCTCCCTGAGCCTGCTGCCCTGCACAAAAAAGATGAGTCTGTTTTGAGCCCTAACAATTTAAGGCTTTCCAGCAATACATTGCCAGCTTTAATGTTTCTCCAGGTTTGCAGGGAGGAGATATATTACCTTTTGGAACTGAGCAATTATCAAACTTTAAAAATGCACTTTCCACCCCCGAAAGGGAAGGAAATACAAAAATTAATATCACTACATATAAAAATAGTTTTTACTCTAGGACTTCTGCTGGATTCTGATTTCTTCTTTGAAAGGTCAAGTTGCAGTTGCTGTCCTAAGCATCATTTTTTAACTGGGCTTAACCATGAGACTTTTAAATTCTT
>JAOXJM010000012.1:90822350-90838125 GCA_026413425.1 Tringa solitaria
GGTGGGGGTGCTTTGTTTTGAGCTTGCGGGAGTCGAGCGTGCTACTTTTGCGGGTGGTTTCGGGGGTGAAGTTTCTCTCCTCCGCCCGCCCGCGACGGGCAAAGTCGTGGAAAGCTTGAAACCAACAAGTTGTTGGTAGAAGTGATTTGCGGGGAGATGGGGCCGGTTCATCACCCGCCCCGAGCGAGCCCCGCAAAAAGAGCTGAAATTAGGGACTGCCCGATGGAAAGTGTGCGCTTCCCCCGGGTGAGTAACCCCGCCTGAGCCGGCAGCTCCGGGGGTTGTAACTGCCATAATACCGTCTAGAGGCTGCGGGCTCTCGGTGTGTGCGTGGTCGTCTTCCCCCCCTTTTCCTGCAGCCGCCACCCGCTTAATAGTTTCCTGCAAGTTTAATGTGAAACGGGGAGAAGAGAGCTGGTCCTGGCCAAGGGAAAGCAGAGGGGCTGCGGGGGGGGTCAGGGGGATTAGAAAGGCAGAGAATAAGAAGTTTCTGACGTACCGTAACAAACATCACTGTGAAAAGCAACAGAAGCGGGATATTGTCCCATATTTGGGGAATTATTAGCGTTGGAAGTTGCTTTCTTTTATTTAGCTGGTAATGCTTCTGGAGGCTTTCTCTTTTTTTGGTTTTTAAGTTGCTAATGTAAACAGTCTAAGTAAACAAATCGTATCCTGTGTTGGGCAGTGGGAGAAAAGTTAACTTCAAAGCGTGTGTTTCTTAAACAAAAGTTAAGAAATAGATGGTTGCTTTATGATAACTTATGATAGCTTTATTATTATTGATAATAATACTATTCTTTTTTAAGTTGAAAGAAATTTTGTTACTAAGTGCCAAAAACTATGCTTTAATCTCTTTGACACAATCTGCTAGAATGTCCAATTGCACTGGGTATGGCTGTGTCCAGCTTACGACTTCTATACGTGTTTCTGACAAACACTCATTTTGCACATGCTACCTAATAATATTTTAACAACTCTTGTGTACATTATAGACTGCAAAATGCAACCGTAGCTGGAAATTGCTATGCTTACCTATCTTCAAATGTTTAAAAAAAGGAAGTGTGCGTACCATCTAGTCTAGTTGTAGGTCTTATTTATTTATTTTATATATGGTTTTAGAAGTAGAATAGTAGTAAAAAATGGAGTTGAGCAGCTGGTGATCCATTTGTCCACTGCTTCTCCCTACAAAGATTCCTGGTGCGAAGTTCATGAGCTATCATTGAGGATGGTTCAAAATGGGATCCAGGAATAAGCCATACTAAAACCAGGCAAGAATTCATAAAAATAAAATAAACTGAAAAGCTTGCCTACTCATAAACCTCTTAACAAATATGTCATCTATCTCGTATCCTACTCATTGCATTCAAGAAAAGGAAAAACTTGATTGATCGTGTAGTTATTACTCCAAGCCTTCTTAATCTGTAATCAGATGAACAAAAAATATTGTTTTCTGTCCTTACAATCTGAAAGAGCTGGTTTCTTACAGAAGACCTTACCCCCTTTCTTTATCTCATCTGTGCCCAGGCTGTAAAAATAAGTCCTCGAGAATGTAACTGTTTGTTTTACTGATTCCGTTCCTTATCGCTCTTCTCTAATTTATGCCGGTTTAAATATTTCTGTAATATTGAAGTCAGTTGCCATTACTTCCTTCAAGGACCATATTTAAAAACATCTGTAGAGCGTGTGCAGTATGATGAAGCGTAACAACAGGGGTATATTCGTTTCATTCTTACATGGCTCAATACATATTTCTTGTTACTTCAGAGAAGCTAGAAACATGATAAACAGTCCATTAGTGGTATTGGTAAGAAATACATTAACGCAAGCACGCAGTCGGTAAGAAACCATTTTTATTTGAAAGCCTTCTCATAACGGACATCGTACTAATAATGTGTAGCTGGTGCTGCATATCTTCAGTGTTAGATTAGATTTGCTTTTAGGTACTTCGTAAATATAATTTTTATTCAGGATAACTGAATTTCTACCCAATGTCCAGGTTCCTTGTTTATTTTCAGCCTTTGCAGCCTCTGAATGCCACAGGAATTTGCTGGGCGAAGGACTGGGTGTGGGGTAGACGTTTCAGGATGCAGCCCTTCTTAGAAACTGGCCTCGGCATTGTAAGGCACTGAGGTCTGATATTGATGTAAAATGAAATGTGTTATTAAAAATATAAGTCAAATCCAAAGACTTGGTTGGATCCCTCAAGAAGAAGCTGGAATAGCCTTCTCTGACAGATTACTGAAAATGTGGTGAGCGACTCTTGAAAGCTGTGAGGGAAGCGCTCGGTTGCCTGTGCGTGAAGCTGCTTGCCACGCAGCCATCGCAGGGCAAGAGGCTGTCCCAGCTGAAGCGCGGTGTTTTGCACCCCTCGTGGTGCTCCTCCACACCGGGGGAAGCGGGACAAAGCACTGGGCAGGGGGGAGCCATCCCTCCTTCTCAGGAAGGTTGGGATGGATGCTGGAGCCTAACATGCTGGGCAGGGACAGCTGCAAAAGGACTCTGCAGTAGGGCAAGGGTGTATCACTGCGGCAGAAAGTTGTGGAGAAGATTGCAAAACTACTGGGGGATGTAGCCGCAGCTGTGGCTGCGTGTGGCAGACGTGTGACAGGGGTACTTGCAGGAGGGAAGGGGTTTGGAGTGGCAGATGCTGTGGCAAAACACACGGTGGTGAGAGTTTGAGGCAGGCAGAGAGGTTGGAGGTGTAATGGAGCAAGGAGTAAAGGCAGGCTGGTGGCTCCAGGACCAGCCGGGAGTCCCAGAGCTCTTGAATGCTACTATAGGGAGACTTTGCAGCTGGATGGGTAACCCAGTTTGGACGTTTTGAGAATAAAGAGTCAAAAGCTGGGAAGTGACCATTGGCATTCCCGCTCGTCATCATGGACTGAGGAGGAAACGGGCAGCTGAGCCGTGGTGAGATTAGCTACAGCAATTATAACTGGGGTGCAGCAGGACGGGTGGCAGCCAGGAGATGGGGGGGATGGTAAAGAATCTTTAGCCTTTTCAGTTGCATGTGTGAAATCTATTACAGTTTAAACCAAAACGTAAGCAACTCAAAATGAATCTGTATCACTGAAACTGTTTACTCTCTTTAGTCTTTCCCGAAGATTTTCAGTTAGTGAGGTCTCCATCTTCTGAAGTTTATAACAACATCATGACTGGAGATGGTAGAATGCACAGAAATTTCTTTTCATATATCTTTTTTTTTAAGATCGTTTTTCTTTAAAAGAAACCTTGTTGCACTTTTAATAACAGATGCACTTTGCTGCATTCATTTGCTAAGCAACAGGCTCACTGCGTTGCCTATGAAGCACAAAAGCAAGGGAGGCTTTGACACACGTAAAGCTTACGTAAAATTCACGAGCAGCAGCAGAAAGAGTGAGGGATGAATTCTCTGGGTTTTGTTCCCTACCTTAAAATATTTTAAGGTTGGGTATTTTTCTCTGCTGGCTGCCATCAGCAATAGAAGTATCAACAGGAGAAAAATGGGTCGCTTGGGTTTTAGCATTAAGCAGCAAATCCAGGGCCAATAGGATTTAGCTGGGATGTTAAGGTTTATTCAGTACATTTAGTTAATGAAGTTGGAAGGGGGGGTTAGAGGGATGGGGGGGGAAGTCAGTGTCTGGGGTTGGGGGAGGGGATGAAATGGCCTCCTGCCACCGGGCGCATCTTGTGGTGACTCCTCCTGATTGATAGATGCTCCACAAGACAAAAAAGAGCTGAGCGAAGGAGGTTTTAATTAAAAAATACCCGCTCAATGCCAGGTCTTTTGGATCAAAATCAGGGAGAAAATCTTTGTAATAGATATCCACCTAGTCTTAAGGGTGTATGTTTTTATGGAGTGTAGTATCCATTGGTTAGGGGGAGGGAAGAGGGAGATGATAGTATGTCCATGCACCTATAAAGTGGTTATAAAGCCATGACAATATTCAGCAAGTATGTTAACATTCATCCATCAGGCACAGAAATCAAGCTCAGGTCAACAAACTCCCATTCGAGCAGCATGCCAAGATTTCTAGCAGACAGCCCCACCATCCTTGACGCACACGGGTGGCCCTTCGCTGTGCTCACCCGTCGTCAGAAGCCTTTGTGTCCCCTGCCAAAGGCTGTCATCTTGTGCACACACACGCTGTTCAGCATCTTGACTTGCTTTCTGAGCCCTGAAAGCCTTCAGTACAGAGACACAAAAAACAATTAGTATAGAAGGTCATTGTTATTTAAAGTAAATAAATAAAATAAAGGGTTATTATCTGTGCTTCCAAAAAATATGCAAACCAACATGAATGGATCCTTTTTCTGAGAGGGTTAAAGTATGCCTTTTTATTATTTTTTCTTTTTTAAATTCTGTTCCTCTACGGGTCAGACTCCCACTCGGATCAGACCTTATTTTTCCCAAAGCTGTAATTGTCATTTGGAGTCTGTTGAACTTTCTTATTCCACCCACCCCCTCAGAGGACCGTGCTTGATGTCGTAGCTAGACGCTGCTGGGAGTCATTGAGCAGTGATTAAGACTGTCAAGACTCAGCCCAGTGACCTCAACAGACTTTCCTTCTGAGAAGGACGTGGGCATCGGTGGCGGGATTTGACTGTAACAGTATGGAATAAATAAGCAGCAAACTTATAAAATGAGTAAAAAGGGTCCTTGTACCTGTTGTTCTTAGCATAAGCTAGTTGCTCAGTAGCTTGGTACGTGTGCATGAGGAGGACCCTGGAGCATTTCTTGGTAGGATTTATTGCAGTGACACCTGAAAACTTCTGCAAAATGATTCAGAGAGAAACTTGAATGTGTAATTTTTGGTTTTGTTTGGTTACTTTTTGACCACACAAACAGTTTAAGACAAGCATTTTCAAATAATTGAAAAAAGTGATTAAAATGTTTAGAAAAACAATTTACACTTCTCTGCATTGTTCTGTGCTGCTTTATTTCTGTTAGAGTCACAGTATTTTTACTGAAAATCTTTTGGCTATACTTAGATTAATTTAGGGGCATGTCAGTGCTAAGAAACAGAGAATCATTTCACTAAAATAATAAAAAAAAACCACAACAAACCCCAAAAAAGCAGTTGACTGTGATGCTTAGAATGAGGCTTTATGAATGTTCAGCCAAGTTTTAGCAACTGGGGGTGGCTGTGTCGGAGCCGCGGTCCCAGGCATGCAGCAAGAGGCTGGGCAGCTGCATGCAGAGCAAGTGGAGCTCTAGAAAAAGACTCCTGTCATCTTTTAAAAACAAATAGGTATGCATTCATTGGTAAGCAAATACAGATAGGATATTAGTGCTAATGTGAGGATTTCATAAAACGAAATCTGAACAGTCTGGTTGTCCTGGTGGCAGCAAGGGAAGCAGAATACCATCCCAGATGCAGAGCACTCTACAGAAAAACAAAAACAGGGGATATGTATCCCAAAAAAAGAATACTTTTGGATGTAGCTACATGGCAATGAAGTGCTTGGTGCGGTGTCCACACCATCTAGTCATGTATTTTTATGATGGCTTATTACCTTTACCCCTTTTGGCTTGTAGTCTTGTCACAATGGGCAGTAAAGCACCTATTTAGCAGTGGAGCCTGATTTAAAAACTAACAGAAAGATAGAATCTGAGCTTTGAAGACCATAAAATGACTTTTCTGTGATTTCATTCAATTAACAAAACTGTGTGTGTACCTCGAGGATCTCATTAGCATGATTGTGGCTGCATGCCAGCATCTAGCCAGAAGAGCTAATGGAAATTTTGCTGGCTGTTTTCTAACATTAAATATTCTATAGAACAACAGTAGAGTTTTTTAAATGAAAAGGCTCTGAAAACATTGGGGGCAGATGCAACCTTTGTAAATGCTGTAAATCCACTCAATAATTACTATATAGTACTGGATTATATACTGAAAGTCCCTGAGCTGCCTGGATCTGGTGGAGATTTGCTCATGTACGATCAAAGTGATTAAAAAGACTGTTTGCCTTTTTTGTTGATGTATGTTATACCTATGAGAGCAAATTAAAATAAAATGTTTTGCTCCTGGAAATAGGAAAATATATGAGATGTTCTGATATTCACCTTCAGAGTTTTCATTCACAGTGATGAGAATCAGGTTTGGAGTCTCAGCTCCTTTCAGTTCAGAGATGTTTAAGTCGCTGGGTTTTGATCGAGTAGAAGGGAACATCAGAAGTTACACTGTTAGATTTCTCTGGGAAGAGCAAGAGCTCCAGGCAGACACTGAGAGAGATATACTTCATTTCCCTCTCCCTCCTTCCCCCATCAGCATTCACACTGTACAAATAGAGATGCCCGGCAGGTAGCGGAAAGACTGTCGCTGCTAATTAAGTACTGTGAGCATCCCACAATGCTTACTGTGGACTGGGGTGGGGTAGGGGAGGCTGAATAAAAATCATAAGGGCTCTTAAACCTTGCTTGTAACAAAGTCTTAATGCACCTGCAGTGTTTGCGGTGTCAGATAAGATACTCTGAATCTGACCCTGCCTTTTAAAACACTGCTGAAATTTGAAGGCTACTGTTGTTTGTGCAGGAATTACACATCTCTTATAAAAGCCTCAAACGTGAGCTGTGGTGGTGGAGCTTTCCCATGACTACCTACAGCAGCTCCCCAAACTGTCAGCCTCCAATGGAGACAGAGATGCATTTGCACTTGGGGGTGTCTGTTGTGACTGTCACATGCTGGGGGGGACTCTTTCCTACGCTTTTAACCAGCATTGCTGTTGGCCTCCTGTTTGCTTACAGGAACCATAATTGCCTATATATCTTGGGTAGCTTCAGTGCCAATCTGTCAGCATATCCTATTGTAACTTAGTACTTGACATCATAGTACTCAACCTCTCATTGGTAGCTAATTAGTTTTTGTGAGTAATTTCACCCATGTCTTAAAAAGCATGCTTTAGGAAGACATGGGTCTTCAGCTGTGGCATAATAGCTTCAGGGATATCCTGGTTCTGGAGCAGACTGTATTAGTTTAAACACTAGAAATGCAAGTAGCTTCCTTCTGCAGCTAATAAGACCATCATGAGTGAATGGAATGGTAACTCATCTCTTTTGCGTTGTCCCAGTGTAGGATCACGTCCATGACTGGTTACTGAGTGTCAGCTGATGAGTACTTTATAGCCAGTGGGTGATACGATCTTGCAGTGGTGTGAATATACTTTAATGTGGTTGGATGATGCTTTTTGATTTCTCAGAAACATCCTTGCTGCTCTCTTGGTTTTCAGTTTCAATGAAAAGATGATAGAAGGCAGAGTTGTGGCCATTTTAGGCAACCTATCGTAATTCCTATATTTTCTGGTAATAGTTTTCTTCTGACACAGCTAGCCTTAATTTTTGAGTTTGCTACACTTTTAGAGGGTTTTGTTTGTTTACTTTGTTGTTTGACTGGGAAAATATACCAACACTACTTGTGGTGAATGTCACATATACATGCCAGTTTTGTTGGTGGCCAATTCTTAACCTCAGACTTACTGGGAGAAGATTGCTGTCATGGGATTTGGACCCTGGGCTTTGACTTGTCATCCCTGGGTTTCATTTTAGAGTAATCTGCTCACTGGGACCTATTCATTTCTAATCCTGTTCATTGTCTGAAAGGAAATCAGTCTCAGCACTGTGACCTTTTCTTGCCTGTTGTACCTCTGGTTAAGAAACAGCCCTGATCTTACTTTGAGTACGTGTGTGAAGTTACTGTGGAGTTGGCAATAAAACGCAAGCGAGGCTTTACAAAAAAAAAAAAAAGTACAGAATCTATCCTTTTTACTGTGCTTTTATTACATTGGATTGTACACAGATGGATGGGCTTTTAGTTGGCTCAGAAGTAAAGGGCCCACCAATATATATCTAAATCTTTCGAAAGCAACTTGAATTTCCTTAGGAGCAATGCATTAAAGTGCCTATGAAAATGGAGTTTTCTTTTACCTTGTGACCTTTTGCTTTCCTATTACTAGACAGGAAAGATCCAGTCTCCAGTGAATATTATTATTAGTCAATAAAGTTAAAAGCAGCACATCATTTGTATATTGAGAGATAAATAATAATGAAAATAGCCAGAACTAGGGTTGCCCATGGCTACTAATAAGATGTCACCTTCATTTTAGCTCTGTGTGCCTCCAAGATCATATTTAACAATACATCAAAATCTGATGCTCTCAATGAGAATACAGCTGAGTTGACAGATAAAGAAATGTATTTCTAAATAATATCCTTAAATTATAATGGACAAGCATAAAAGATTGCAGATGCACTTAAAATGTGTTTCATTTCTAGTTCCTCTACTGCTTATGCAATTAAGATTTTTCAGATACATATAACTTTATAGAGGGGGATTATCTTATGTGGCGCTTAGTAGATTTTACAAAATCCTTTCTTGGATGTGTTGATTTCAGAGATATTAATTCTTACTTGAAACACTTAACTGGGAACTTTACTTAACTACAACTTTAAACCATGGCTAGCAACTTACTAAAAAAGATTATCATGTATACTACCTTAAATTTCTTGCATACTTTTGTTTATAGAATCAAAGCAATTTTTCTGCACGTTTGTACCCAAGTTTAAAAGGAAATTAATTTGCACTGTTATCTCTGCTTTCTGAGAAATAAATCTGTTGCTAAGAACGGTCACAGAAACATCTCAGCTGAAGTAGTTCTGGATAGGCACTTCTAGTTTCTTGATAGAAATTGGATTTTTTTGGAGGGTGGGGATATTTACAGAATAAAACTACTTTGTACCTGCAGATATGTCTAAAGCAGAAGGCAAAATCATCTTCAGAAATCACATCCTCACAGATTCAGACTAGTGATGACTTTGGCTCAGTGTGTCTTCTGCTGCAAGCCTTATTTCAAGAGATTATCAGTCAAAATTTGAAAACTACGCAGACGTCTCTTGCAGAAAGCCTATAATCTGTCTAATGATCCTCAATACTCTGGGGAAAGCCAGAGAAAATGGTGCGCACTTGCATGCTTTTCATTGAGAACCCTTTATTAGGGTAGACGTCAAATGGGTAGGCTGTATAATAAACAAAAATGAGTTTACAGCTCGTGTTGTGAGACTAGCTTTCACGTCTGCAGCTTTGAATAACTGCTTGTGTAACAGTCTCTCTTGCCTTCATGCTTCTCGTTCATGAAAAGGACTTATTGACATGTATTTGTTCTTAATTTATGATGTGTAATCAGCAAGTTATGGACTTCATCTATATTAATTTTAACCTAATAATGTTGTTCAATTACCATTTAGCCAAAGTCAGTAGTTTTGTTGTAAGCCCTGGGCGCCTAATTTATGTACCTAACAGTAGCTTGTATGCACACTTAGTGACTTTGTGACAAAAATGGTGTTGGAGGGGATTCTGAGCCATAAATATCTTCTGTTTCTCCTTTTTTGGCAATCTCAAGTGCCACTGATATGCATTCTTAGCCAATGAGGATCTTGGGTTTGTAACTGCAGCCGTATTTTAATACCACTTCTGTTACCAGTCTCTTCTGTTGACTTGGGCTGCAAGGTGGCATCTCATTGTGAAAGTGATGTGTGATACTGCTCCAGCCCATATCTGAATAAGATAGGGGCTTTTCCCTAAGTAACAAGTGATAGGATGAGAGGAAACAGCTTCAAGTTGTGTCAGGGGAGGCTTAGATTGGATATTAGGAAAAATTTCTTCACCAAAAGGGGTGTTCAGCATCGGAACAGGCTGCCCAGGGAAGTGCTTGAGTCACTATCTCTGGAGATATTTAAAAGACGTGTAGATGTGGCAGTTAGGGATGTAGTTTAGTGGTAGACTTGGCAGTACTAGGTTGACAGTTGGACTCAGTGATCTTAAGGGTCTTTTCCAACCTAAACAATTCTATGAACCTAAGATCCATGGAAGCTGTGTTTCTGCAGGCTCTGTCTTCTTCCCCCATCCGTTTCTCTTGATTTTCCCTCCCCTCTTCAGAAGGTAGTCTGAGTGGTTAAACCCAGATGGCACCTTCTGTTGGGTTAAAGAAGAAAGAAGTGGGTTTGCAAAGATGGACCAGTGGAAAGGGAGAGTAAGAGTGGTATGTCCATGAGATTAGAAAGGGAGAGTGAAAGTCATTGCAATATGTTTGGATAGAAAATGCTTACCCTGGTGTGTGGACTGTTTTTTCACGTTCCTAAGAGGAGATATTATTTTTAATGACATGGGGAGGGTCTAGTGGTTACTACAGGAACACTAAGCCACTTCAGTAAGAATACAGACTTTCCAAAACTTATGCATTTTCATTTCAACCACTTGGAACATTCAGCAGTGAAATACCTAAAGATCGTATTCTAGGTTCTAGGCAGGCTTTTTTTTTTTCCCCCCTTCAAAACGGCCTCAGCCCCAGTACTTCTGATGCCATCTGAAACCAGAGTAAATGCCACAAGAAGGTGCTGCGGTGGCACATGAGCAGACAGTCTTGGATGGCATCCAGTTCATCTGAAACCTCTGTGTGAAGTTGTGCGTATCGGCATGTCTGCTTTAGCAAGGGACTCTTAATGGGATGGAACAGGTAGGCTTTGGTTTGTTGTTGCCTAATCCTCCCTAGGAAACACTAGTGTATTGTCTGGTCTGCTGTAATAGTACTGTAAACACAAGTGCATGATGTAAAAAGAAATTCAGAAAAAAATCAAACAAAAAAACTCAGTTGCAGTGAAGGGCAATCTGTAGCTCTAGTTACACTTATAATTAATTACTGCAGTGTTTCTCTTACGCGCTGATTATGATTGTGTATCTTGGGGTGTGTTTGTAGAAAAATTCCATTGTACAGATGTTTGTCAGCAAACGGACCGCAGTCGATTACCTGTGACATTTCCATAGCAGGAAAAAATGTGTCAATTGGCCATGTTTATGCAGCAAAGTTGTGTGTTCTTGTTCCACTGCACATGTGAGCTTTCATGACAATTGGCAATCGAATAACAAAATCTTCCCAAGATGCGTGCAGCAATGCTATTAAATATGAAAAAAATTCTTGCTTGCCTCTTCATAAGGCCATTGTAAATCGGTTGGGTTATCAGACATGCACTTAACAGTATTACAAGTGCTCCATCCAGGGTAAAATAGTGCTGTTTCAAAGAAATCA
The DNA here is from genome assembly GCA_026413425.1 of Tringa solitaria. Lineage (NCBI taxonomy): Eukaryota > Metazoa > Chordata > Aves > Charadriiformes > Scolopacidae > Tringa > Tringa solitaria. The sequence continues at coordinate 90,833,409 of JAOXJM010000012.1, forward strand.
GTGGGCAGTTATACCTGGTTATGAGTATGTACGTATCGTGCAAGGAGGATGTTCCCCAAAGGTGCCTAACAGGGCCTCCCCCCACCCTTGGCTCAGTCTGTGGTCAGGGAAGAGAGAAGCACCCCCAAGCAGAGCAGCTCTGAATTGCCACCTCAGGAGCTAGTCGTTCTCCCCTGACTATTAGGAAGCCTCGCTGGGTTGAAGTTAACCCCTGAACATAAATCCACTTGGATACATCAGTATTTGGCTGCCTGCAGTGCAAACTAGTGCGTCACTCCAGCCCTCCTGCCGATCTTTTAAAACTACCATTAAGTGGGCTACATGTGTAATGACAGCGATGTAGCCACAGCAGTACAAAGCCAGGGAAGAGCCCGAGCTTTTACTGGCCTCCAAACGTGGGTGTGCAGGTTGTGCTTACATCTGTGCGGTTACGGCTACGCTGCCTGCACAGTGCCCAAGGAAATAATTGCCCTCAAGTTAGCAACAGCCTTCTGGATCTCATATAAATCTTAAGGCCAGCTTCTTGTCATCTTTTGTGAACTCTTGCTGCTCTGTTGAATATATTTGCAAAGTCAAATTTCACTTTTTTTCAATCTTTGAGGTAAATCTCTACTTACTCATTCAAATTTATTTGCTATGAGCAGGTATTTCTTATGATGACATTATTTGAAAATTTTCAAGTTGGCTTAATTGAGAGCAAGTCTTCTCTTACTGTTTGAGACATCCTGGGCACTCGCTGTATGTCCGTCGTTAACAGTTTTGACGGGTTATTTGCCATGTTAATGCCATTTTTCCTTTCTGTGATTAGTGTTAACAACCTGTGTCTCATCAAGTGCAGGGGAAAATAAAAATACTTCTTCTGGACAACCCGTCTTCTAACTTTAAAAGTATACTCCACTTCGATGTCTCTTCGTATTCATCTCCGCTATTAGGTACCCAGACAGCAAAACAAACCACAATCCATTCTGTTGGTGGGTGACCATAGGGTTGGGCTGTGCCCTGCTAGGCACAAGATTTGCCTGTTTTAGTTGGAACGGCTACATGCATGAAATGTCTCCACCTTGATTAAAATGCAGTCCCGTGCATACTACTGTGGGGTGTTAGATTTTGTGAATGTTTGTCCTGTATTCTTCTGTTCAGTTTTTCCTTCTTTAGAGAAAGGAAATTGGTTCTCATCTTATCCTCTACCAGGACACTAAATAATTCTCTTCTTTCATCTATATTGTTACCTGTAAGTTATTTATAGACTATGATCATATTTTTCTCAATCCTCTTTTCTGGATTATATAACTTTAGCTTCCTTAGTCTGTCTTCATATTCAGTATCTTACCCTCCAATTCCTATATCATTTAAGTTAGCCTTCTTTGTATATGCTTAGTTATTTTATATCTCTTTTTGCAATCCTTTGAGATAAGAGCTGCATGAGATATTCCATTTGTGATCACGTCATGGCTCTGTACTGTGGAATTATTACCTCCTTGGATTTATAGGAGATACATACACATCGAAGACCAGCAATTGCTTCTCCTGCAAACAGATCAAACTTGAAATATAATCTTCGATCTCCAATCAAATATTGACCCTACTTTCAAATGTCATCATGCTTGATGCTTTTAGGCAACTACAGTTTTTGTCAGTGCTGCTTATATTCCAACCTAAAGTAGGAATAGCTTTATTTATTATGAGTAAGTATTGCCTTGTTTTCTGCATCAGCACATTTCAAATGTTGTGGATTGCTGTATTCTTTGGCTTAGTAGACAAGGGCAAATCAAATGGGAAGGTGCAAAATATTTCCTCCAAAGTACATGAACTTAATGCTTATGGACTTGAAAAAAAACCACAAAAACCCAAAACAAACAAAAAAACCCAACCCCAAAACATTCTAAAAATCATTCATCTTTACTTGATATGTATTTGTGGTTTGGTTAATTTTCATGCCTATTTCTGATTTCAAGAAAGCAACAAAATAATAGTTCCGAAATAGAGAGAAACCAACTGCATGTAAGACCAGCTGCTAGACATACCAGAAGTCTCACAAAACCAACTTCAGTTTCTCATTTTATTTAGAGGCCTCTAAATTTTTACAGACTTAGTTGGTTTTGTTCTCTACTTCATCCCCAGTGCCGCAATACATCAAACCTCTGAACTGTGTCTGATTTATCTATCTTGAATTCAAGATGTTTTCAGTTTCAGTGTGAATTATGCTTTTAAATCAAATTACATAGAAATATCATGGGGTTCTATTAATGACATCTGTACTAATATTTGTAATTAAAAAAGAAAATCTTTATTTTAACTTTCTGTAATTTTCTTCTAATGTGCATTTTCCAAGTCGGTGGTCTTTTTCTGCTAAATTTATCCTACGCATCTGATTCTTTCTCTACTGCTATTTCTCCTCCCTCGAGTAACATTTAGCACCTTTTGCATCCTTCCAGAGTTGCTTATCTGTGTGAAATAGCTCACACTACTGGCATCTTGTATTGTTCTTGCCTCAGTGAATGCTAGAGTTTCAGAATTAGTAAGAAAGCACTTTGTTCCTTGATTGTCAAATTATTCTACTCATCCAGATGTAAAGACAGTGCTGATTATATCACCATTGGTGGTTTCTTACTCTTCCCATCCAGATTTATCCTGACATCAGTGGCCAAGTTTCTTATTTGCTTCTATGCTAGTCTATGCCAGAAATTTTGTTTCATTATCTTCAGTTGGAAAAAATTTAAGTGTTACTGTAGTATTGTACGAAATATTTTGATGCAGGGTTCTGGATGATGGTTTATCATAATTCAGATGAAAGTTGAATGAGGCAAGCTGTCTTCAGAATGCGCCTGCTTCCTCCTGTGATGAAGGTCCTTGTCAGTTATTGACAAATCCATTCTGACTGTTAGGTTATACTGGTTATTTAAATAAGTAAATAAATAAAAGTTTTAAATGCATTGAGTGCTTTAACGTTAGTGCCAAAATTAATGTCATTAAGTAGTCTAATGAGCCAACTGTGTTCCCTTTTGAAGTTGGCAGTCACTGAGATCTGGGAGAGCAGTGTTAGTTCTGAAAAGTTGAAAGGCAGGCCTGCTGTCCCAAGGGAAGCCCAAGGAAAGGGGACTTGCTACAGAAATTGAACTGGAATTAAAAAATAAGGGGATTTAGTGAGAAAATTTGAAGGCATCTTTCTAGCCCCGAAGCTGGAATCTTGTCTCATACCTCATTGCCACTGAATCTGCAGAGTCATAGCTTTGATTACCATCTCCTTGGTAAATGACTAGTTCCTTCCTAATGTCTGTCTCAGGCTATTAGATGTGGAGTTCATCTTACCATACTGTGCTGGAAGCAGAGGAGTTTCAGAATGGTTATTCCGGGCTTGCCTCACCCATCCTCAGAGCAGGTCTCTTGAAGGACCTTGCTGCTATTGTTAACTGAAGAGTGGCAAGGGCAGTTGGGGCGCTGTTCCATGAGTGCCTGAGTTTAGGATATTGGAGGGGTTATTAATTAATTAATTAATTAATTATTTTACTTGGCATCATTTAGGGCTAGTAGCCTGTTTGGGGAATTTGTGTTGTAGTGCATAAATAACATAAGAAAAATGTGCGGTGGAAGACAGATAGGTACAGATAACAGGTTCTCAAGACTAAAAGAAACCATTTGGTTCCTACTTATACAGCTGAAGCTTTCTGTATTGCTTTGTTTCCGAAACAAACGATGCTGCCATGTTACTCCAGTTGGCTGCAAAAGCCCAGGAGCACCCTTGCAGCCACTCAGAACTGTCCGGCATCTGGTGACGAAGCCTGAGGATGGAAAGACAGTGCAAGTGGGATCTCCACCACAAGCGTGTGTTGAACCCCACAGTATTTATAGGCTCTTACAGTGCTGTTGGTAGGGAAGGAAGAGGCAGGGAGCATGCGGTCACACTGCTTGTGGTCATGTTGTCAGCAATAGAGGAGAGATGAGTGTTTGGGGTTTTGTTGGTGATTTTCTGTTGTTTTGGGTTTTTTTGATCTAAGCCGTCCAGGTTGATTAGTCTGTTGAACGTAATTGCTTAATTGAACGTGAATTAATTGAATGTCTGTTGAATGTAATTGCAACCTTAATTGCTTGGTTCTTTGGTTTGTGATCAACATGACCACCATAGTGCTTGTCTTAAGGTCTGTCTTTAAATTGGAATAGTACAGAGGACACTTACAGAGGCAGGAGCTGTTCTGCTATCCCTTCAATCCCTTCAGCTTTCTCTTTTTTTCTTTTTTTTTTTTCGCCCTTATCAGCCAAAGAAAATGTGACAGAAATCGGAGTAGCAATCACTTTCTCCGCTCTTGACATATACCCACATTTAGACATCAGATCAGAAAAGTTAAGTTGCAAAATGCTGTTAAGCAGTAACAATTTAAGACGAACGGAAAGTGTATAAGTCCATAATGCTGGAAGGGCTTAGGCAGACAATGACGATACAATCTAGGGTTAGGTCACTTGAGTTAACTCTCTTCTACTCTGTGCTTACTGATCAGGCAGTTATCAATGGTAAGGAAGCCATTTCTGGTGTGAGTTGAGTTATTTTACTCTATGTTTGGCAGTAGTCTCTGCAAAGACAAGCCTATATATTTGAAATTCCCTTTAATTTTTCACATCTTATGAACCAAGGCAAATAAATTCCAGTGGAATTTTCAACAAAGTTGTTCTTTTATTTAGCTGCTTTTTTTTTTTTTTAGTTTTTTTAAAATTTCTTTAAATT
>JAOXJM010000012.1:90879165-90891906 GCA_026413425.1 Tringa solitaria
ATCTGCTGTTTAATTTCATCTGGTAACATCTGCGACCAATTACTTTTCTAAAATGGGGGAAAAAAGATATATTTTTATGGTGTCTGCATTTCTGCTGCATTAAAAATCACCGTATTTTGTGTACTGCTTCTCTAAGGATGAGGAGGTGGTAATTTTAACAGTAAGACTCACACATTATCTTCTCTCTGGGGATCTCAAAACATTTCAGAAATGTGAAAGAACATTTTCATTCAGTGATCAAAACGTGTTTGCAGCGAAGCTTTCATTTTCTTTAAAAGTTATAATTAATATATAAGAAAGCACAATAAATACTTTTTCTTTTTTTTTTTGGACTTTTCAGTCTGTATGGAGCATTTAGTTGTCACAGCTAGCTGAAAAACAATGTATGCTGCTCTTTTCAAAAGAAAAAGATCACACCTGTGATTTGATGTGTAAATTGTTGAAGGAAGGAAATTTGCAGGTTAATTTAGCTTCCCGATTTGACACATCATTCCAGCTTGGTTAGCTACCAACACTGCAGCTCTAAGAGTGATGAAGGCAGCAGTAGTAAGAAATGACCCCTCCTCTTGTTTGGCTAACACAAAGGCAGTTACGCTGCACATTGCTGAGAAATTCAGCTCTACAAACACGTCCCTTCCTGGAACTGAGACAGCATGATTGAGAAACAACAAGGAATTACAGACAGATGGGAAGTTGTCTTGTAGTCCCTGAGAAACAGCAGAAAATTTTAACCCTGGCCAACCAGAAATGAGCAAAACTGCTAGGGAAAAAAAAAATAACATCTGATCATCTGATTCTTCAGTTCATCCATTTTGTATAGCCAGGTATGGTTACACAAACATTTTCCTGAACAGCAAAGCCAGTTTAATAAGTCAATGTTCCTGCAATTTTGTTCACCCACTTCTATGTTGTGCTAGATTATTATTTGCAGGGTAGTGCTATAAACCAGATCCATATTTGGGGTTTATTTTTTTGGTTTGGTTTGGTTTTCAAATCAAATCAGTGCAGTTTTGTTCAGTTTACAGTTGTATCAGCATGTCTGAGGGGATAGAGGACTGCGGGAAAGAAGCAAATAGAAATTTAAAAAGAGTGAAGACTTCTTAAGCTGCATTTGTCATGTCATAAAATGCTTCTGTAACTCTGCTTTCATTTTTATAGGGTGAGGGTGTGCAGTGCCACTGTTGTGACGTGGCAGCACTTTTATGAGAGTTTCCTAATAGAACAAAGAGAAAGGGGAATTGTCAGAAATAGCACTATCAGCCACTGCCCAAATTTTTTATGGAAACAAACCAGTTTCAAAATCTTCTAATGAAATGTTTTCCATTATCTGTCAGGTTACCTAGGGGGCTGCTAAGAGTGTGAATGTAGTAGCATGTATGCTGGAGATAAGGATGTGCAATGTGCACGTAGCCTTGCCTGCTGTGGTACCAGGAGCTTGGGAGTCTGAGCTGAACTGACTCAGGGCCCCTTACTCAGTTCTTAAAGGCATACACACATGGACAAAGGGAGAATGTTTGCTTAATCTGAAATTATTTTTTTATTCTATGTCCATGGAAATTTTATTTCAGCTTCATGCACGCATTTGAAAAGCTGTCAGTGTTTAGAAAGGCTACTTACATTTGCATGAAACCAAAGAGTCAGAAACTAATGACCTCTAAATTAACTGGGTTTTTTATGTAACTCCATCAGTACCTTGCTCTGTGATGGAATAAACTAAGTCTGTTGCACATGCAACTGTCCTTGAATACAAAATGCAGTATGTTGTCCCGTCGATTTGTTATTCACTGTGAACAGTTCAGGATAAACCTGTAGCTAGATAAATCAATCCCAGTACACCTGAGAATGGCAAACACACTTATAAAAACTTTATTTTCTTTACAGACAATTTACCAGCAGGATAAAAATATTGTATTTATCAACCTGTTGACAAGCAGTGGTTGCGCCAGCTCCAGTGTTCATAGTGATCGCTTAACTGCCCCAGTATTGCAAGATTTTGGATTTAATCTCCTTCAGTGCCAGCATATGATAAATTGTAAATCTATCACAAAAAGTGTGCAGCCATAAAGCATCTTAAAGCAGGGACATGTACCAAAATAAGTGGATTAGTTTTTTACATAGCAGGAACAAAAGAGACACAAAATCCTCCAAATTAAATTTGAAAAGCAAACTCAAATGAAGCCAACACTTTTAATCTGCTAAAGATGTAAATGTCTGTTCACTTTGCAGAGTTCAAGGTAATGTTATCAGCACAAGGACGAGGCCCAGCCCTGCGTACCTGCAATTGCTCAGGCAGTCCCAGAGAAATAAAGTGCTCAGGTAATACAACCACCAGCGGGGCTCTGTAAACCTGCAGCACCATATCACCAGGGCACCCCGTGTGTGTTTACAGCTTGGACTAGAAAGGGAACGTGTTGTGATTTGTACACAATCTCCAAAGACAGTAAACTACTTCTGGTAGGTACGTGGTTTTGACTGTATATTGGCCTGGAAGGTTGTATTGGCAGAGCTTTAGCACCCAAAAATTACAGCTTCTTGTCCCTAGATACCCCACGCTGGCAGTATAGATGCAGTTAGCCCTTACTAGAAAGCCTGTGATGCAAGACTGATGCTCTCACAGTTAAGCCTACAAATAGAACTAGATGTTGTTTCCATTTACTTTGGTCCTGCATAGCTGTAACAATTATTACCCACTTGCAAGGAGTGGGGAGGGCTTTTGCCCCCTTGCTCTGAGCTAGGTGAGTCCACAGATAGTCCATGGCATGTTACTGTCTTAAACGTCTGCAGAATCTGTAGCACGTTTTTTGAGAGTGAGAGCAGGGCTGTTAAGTTTGTGAGTCTTGAGGCTGAGATCACAGGATGTGTAGGTCTAAATAGCGAGGCTATGCTTGGCCAGAGCTCCTGCAGGAGTAGGCTGGTAGGCAACGGCATAAGTGCTTTGGTTCAGATGGTTTCAACTGCATCCAAGACCTTGGACTCAGTTTCTCTGTATATTCTGGCTGCACCCACCAGAGGTGCCTACCCAATAGGAAATAACTGGGCACAGAGACCTTCACCCATCTGAACGTGGATTTCAGGGTAACTCTGCCATTTTCTGTAGTTCATGTTCTGTCGTTACACTTATCCTGGGTCATTGCTAGCATTTTTACTCCAGCCATTCCTCCATACTTGTGTTTCACTGCTCATGCTGAGCTGCTCCTCTGTGGAGTGGGCAGCCAGGGGATAGTAGTGTCCCTCTTTTACACCAAGATAAAAGTCCTCATTCCTACTCAGAGTCCAGAGAAGTGCATTCATGTTTGAGCAAGGGGGCACAGGATGAGGAAAGGGAGTTTTCTCTCAAAGCTCAGATGGCAACTGCTTTGGGCAAGGTCTGAAAAGGGGAAAGGGAAAGAACCTGGCCAGTGGTTGGGTATTCTAACAGCTACACAATGTCTGCTAGCTGCTAGTACATCCAGCAAAGGCTTCTCTCTCTGAAGAATCATTGTTGTTCTAATACGTACTGCAAATGTACTTTGTGATTAAAGTTGGAAAGTGGAATTTGGAATGTCCTTCATGTAAAAAATAAGACTCTTTGTTTAAAATTCAAAAAAAAAAATAAAAAAAACAACGACAACACAACAGAACAACTTGGTTTTCCATGAAAAAGCTGTTCTCATAAAAGGTTTTCAAGTAGTCTGTCAGATGCTTATGCATTTGTGGGAGAGACCAACAAGAGGCCTTTTGTAATAGGCTGTGTACAAATTTGCTTCCTGCCAAACCTACATGTCTCAGAGTTGCAAGCCTATGTTTTTTCTGAAATATATGAGTCATTTTGTCCTCCCCTCTACGGATTCTTAATTTTTATTTTTTTTTTAAATTTTTAAGTATGTCATCTGAAAGGAATTTCATGGCCACGAGTAAGAAACTCTGGTCTGATTACTTTGGTGGCAAAATTATTAACTCTGTATCTTGTTTTATGAAAGAGTGCAGCTGTTAGTCTGCATGTAAAGTCAAGCCAGGTTGTGTGTACCTCCATTTAGAAAAGAGGAGGTAAGACCCACTGAGTTTTGTGTTATATATTTTCAAAACCTGGATGGCAAAACCATTGTTTTCAGAAGTGCCAGGATACCAGCAACTGGGGGTGTAGGGGAAGAGAACCCCCTGTAGCTGTAACTATTCCTCTACACCAGCTTCTGTGATTCATGGAATAGAGAGGGAATGACTTGCATTATGTATTTGCATGCCCTGAAAGGTACTGCTTGAGTATTTAGTCATCTTTGCATTTCATACTTATAACTCGTTTGTTGTTTTGCTAGTCTTCTAAGGCACTATTAGAGTGCAGTAACATTTTAGTATTGTGGTGGTTATCTCAGTTATCTGGACTCCCAGGAGAGCTGATGTCCAATGTTCTTTAATAGCAAAAGTGTCTGGGAATGGATGATATTGGGCAGATGTTTAGGTAACAGAAATAGGACTTTTAGACTAGTTTCTCATTTAGGAATTCTTAGCAAAATAGCTTGCAGAAGTTCAGAATATTTGGGTTTGAGTCTCGAACTAGCTGGCAGAGGCCTGATGCAGGGAAGGAAGCATGCAGCGTGGCTCGGAGGGAGGAGAGGCACTGTTAGTTTGCCTAGGGCTTGAGGATATCATAGATTCCCTCCATCAACACATACACACCTCATATAAAACATGATACCTTAGGCTTTATGTAGCATTTGAAACTTCATCTTTGAAGAAATACTCTGGGAGGCAATGATGTGTTGTTGGAGGTTTTGGGGGTTTTCATTCAGCTAGCCATAATAACAAATTACCTGTGTAATTCTTCTCCAAGGTGCTAATACTTCAACAGAATTTATGTTTCTCAGACTTTAACACAAAAGAAACCTCACACAAAATGATTGGGTTCAACATTTTCAGGCTGTCTACATCTTTTTTCCTCAATTTTGCCATTAACCAAATCTGTCACAATGAGAAATTGTGAAGTAGAGTCATTTGGAGGCTATCGGTAAAGCCCAGGAAAACCTTCAGAGTGGTTCAACACATTTCATATTTAGAGCACAGGGAGGTCAAGGGAAACAGAGGGAAACATTTAATATACCGTGTACGTCTGAAACTTCCTTTCCCTAAAATGCCCTTCTTTTCACCCTCTTGTGCTACAGACACCCACCAGCAGCCTTTTATAATCAACAGGTTGCTGTAGAAAGAGTAAAGGACTGGATATCTGTAGAAGTCACCTACCAAGTGTTGTGCTGTTCTCCTTTCCCTGGTTTTCAAATGCCTGACCTCCTTCTGTAAAGGTCTGGTTTGTGCCCAGAAGGGCCCCGTTCACCTGTGCACACAGATCAGAGAAGCTGGATCATTAATTTTACATTTCCACAGAAATTGTCCTGCCCTGCTTTTGCTTGATGCTGCATTTTAGGAGTCAGATGTACATGGACTTAACATTTTATTTGGGCCTCCTTCATGCCAGAAAGGCAGGACCAATGTACCCTTGCCTGCTGCTGCAGCAAAGGTTTTTCATCCTGTAAGGTGCTGAGAATTCATGCCTCAGCTCCACAGGGGACCCAGGGTAACCTGGGGCATGTCTGCAGCCTATGAACGATCCAAGCTGACATTTGCATTGGCAAGAACAATACATAATCTGACATTTGTGTATAGAATGACTGTGTGATAAAACAGTGGTTGCTGCTGCATTTTATGTGATCAGAATATTGTCTCTGAGTGCTGAGGGAGCACTGGGGCTAACACAGGCATTTTTATGCATGTAGGACTCCATCAGAACATCAGAATGAATATATATATGTATATGTGTATTGCATGGCAGATCTCTCAATTATCTTGATTTTATATTACAGTACATGTTGGGAGGACTCTAGGTAGCTTGACTGAATGCTGTTGCAAAGACAGAGCTTCATCTTTGTGATAGCAAATGAAGATTTAGATTCTGAAGAATAAGGTCCTGCTCATGAACTCGGCATTAAATAGGCTCAGAGCTGTTGTGGTCTGGGAAAATCTCGATTTGTTTTCTAAATTATTGCAGCCCAGTTCCTCGTGGCATTGTTTTGGTGTCATATTTCAGTTTATAGAAAATGTATCAACCATGTTACCAATGGGCAATGGTTTTATATGTAAGTCCATGTGTGGACACAAAGGTGCACACTGCTTTCTGTTTCGCCTATGGAACAGCAGTTTGTTAAGCAGAGCACAGTGAAACCTCCACACAGGTTATTTTCCTTCTGCATCTTATCACTTGCCCTGTTGAGGTGGAGAATAGCTGCAGATGGGAACTAGATCTGCCCATTACAAGCAGGTTCCATTTTCAGTTCAGCCACTTTTAATTGATTTCACTTCAAGGATGTATATATAAGTTGTAGGTGAAAATCAATTACATAGTTGAGAAATGGAGCATCAGAAAGCAATTTGTAAACAGATTTCCTTAAATGATGCAAGAAAAATGATTAATTTGTATGGAGTGTGTCAAGGGGAAAGGGAGGAGGAACAGCTAATATCCTATAGTATGGTCTTCCTTCTTTGCTGACCGAAGAACAACTCTGTTGAGCAGGTTAGCTCTTCAGATGCATCCTTGGGTGTAACTAGTTGACTCCAGGCTGTCTTGGACAGTCTCTGTGGGTAGCTGCTGGGGAATAACTGTCCAACACTTATGATCTTTTTTTTATTTATTTATTTACAATAGTATGACTGCAGACATCATTTGTTTTGTGGTAGCAAGATTTAGTGGCATGGTGGATCAGCTGCAGCTGTGCCCATGCTGGGCAGGTTCCAGGATCCTCCATGTGGTTGGACTAAGGGGCCTAAATCATCTAGTTATATAGCCAGCTGTACTTAAATATGTGAGGACCTGACAGCGTCTAGACACTTAGCAAGCACCTCTGCTGTTTCTATTGACATTCTTTGATTTCATTTTTGCAGGAGTTACTCCCTGTTACCACTGTAGCCTTTAAAGTGTCCTAAAAAAAATGTTTTTGCACTCTGCGTGAGGTAGGGTGGCAGGTTGTGTTTTTGCATAAACTGAATTTCTCTTAGTGATGGAGTTCAGTGGAAATGTCGTAGAGTATGAACTGTTCTGGCTGCTTCCTGAGATGGGTCTCACACACTCATGGGTGAGCCTGTGGTGACAGGAGAAGGAGAGCTTTGCTCTGGGTCTTGTCACATGGTCAGCGGTACTCACTGGGGAAGGGAATCCATTCTTTATCTTTTTTAGAGGAAAGTCTGAACCTGAAATACTACAATAGAGTGATCATCTCCTCTTATTTGTCATTCATGTCTTTTCTTAAATAATGGCAAAAAATAGAGACTCAAACAACTCACATTATCTCTTTGATAATCACAGTCCAGAAATTCCATTGAAAAATATTCTGTGTGGCCCAGTCTAACCCACAAGTTGCACAGAAAAATTAGGTAAAAACATTTTCCTACTGCTGAAGCCATAACAGTGAATTTAACTTTGTTACAGATAGCTGAAAATACATAGACACAGGTGGCTCTGTTAACCACCCTGGGGGAGCTTCTGTTTGAAATGCAGTCCTGTGCAAAGCAGAGGTCTTATGGCAGCAGAAGGCTCCTCAAGTGAGGGCAAAGGTACCCTCCTCTGACTCAATGTCACCTCTTCACCCTTTCTCCTCTGGCTTCTCCATCATCTCTGGTAGGAAAACAAGTCAGCTCCAGATGACCTTCTGCTTGCCCGGTGTCAGGGTGCAGCTCCCTCTCTTTCCTCATTCAGCCTTCCCTCTCTGTGTCCTGCTGGCTGTAGGTTCCATCCAACACTAGCTCAGAAGCTTACTGAAGCGCGTGTCCAACCTCTGAACATCTGAGGAGGTGCTAGCACCAGCATCCAAACTGTCATAGGCAGAGGCAAAAAGCTTACAACTGTGTTGTTCTCTTAAGTAAACTGAGTGAAGAGCCACTTACTCCATGCTGCCCTGCCCTGACTTGACCCTGACCTTACAAACTGATTTTATTATCAGTGCTTAGGGGGTTACGTTGTCTTCTGTCTCTTCAGTTGCTACCTACAGTCTGAAAGCTTTATCCCAAATTCAGGAAAGTAAGCTAAGATAAATATTCAAATACTTATCCTGTCTTTAAGGATGCTTTTTATGAATTAACCTGGAGATAGAGTTGCTACCGAGCCCCATCTGACCAGCAGTAAAGCACAGACATCTACTTATTGTCCAATAGTGGTCACTAGCTAGTACTTCAGAAGCAAGCCTATTTTCACCTTGCCTGTTGAGCAATATATTCTTACAAATTCTTCAGGGAGAATTTCTAATTAAGCATGACGGCTTTGGTTCTTTGGTAATACTGGCAAGACAACAAAGCCTTGTCAAATTGTAATAACCCTCTGCATGTTTTATGCTGTTTACAGTTTTCTTTGAAACTCTAGAAAAGCAATGAGTAACTTCTTTGCATGGCCACTGGCCTTGTGGAGCGCTGTGTTACAGCCCACACTTGTGAGGTGGAAAATGAGGGGAGGAAGTGAATTTATCTAAATTAAAAAAAAAAACAAAACAAACAAAAACCACAAAGACAATAGGAAAATAATTGTTAATAATATCTGTTAATAGGATTAACACTGGAATGTATCTCTCTTCAGGGCAGCTTCCACACCTATTTTAGCCAAATGGAAACCTTCTGTGAATAGGTGATATCTTCTATCAAATCTTCACCTCTTCTTCAGACATCAAAGAGATTGTGCAGGGTTGGTTAGGAAGAAAGGGAGAGAACCATATTCTCCTAGGTTTCAACTAGTTCTTCAGAAAATACTCTGTACAGATGTCTCTATTCCTTTTCATTTGTTGTGTGTTTTTGTTTTGCTCTGTGTTTCCTTCCAAAAGTTTGAAATGTTTGCTTTTGGGATTATGCCTTTTATGAAAATAACCAGGCTTCCAAATGCAGTCTGTCAAGCTTGCCAAGTTACTAGACACGCAGGTTGCCAGAGGAGTTTTGCTTCTTGTATTGCCTGTAAGTAGATCAGCAATGTGGAAGCTTTGAGCTTTTCAATGTCCTCAGCTCACCTGCTGTGTTTTACTCAGAAGAGGTGAGGTGGTGAAATACAGAAGGAGGAATATTTTTTTTGCTTTCCTTTTTATGGCCTTCCCATGAGGACAGTAGCATAGTGCACGGGCACCCCTAAAAGCATGTCTTTGGGGGTGCAGGGAGTTACACGCCCTGGATGGATGGATGGATGGAGTCCCAGAAGGGAGCTGGGACTGCTTTTGACTGGGGCAAGAGTCAGTCTGGCCATATGGGAAAGCAAAGCTGAAATGCCTGTGACAGCTAATTAAGGCTACACGACTATGGGAACCGGACTATTACCAAGTCGTTTAGGTCCAGCTGTTGTGTGTTTGCATATTTGTTTGCATATTACTTTTGGGGACAATGATTTTTCTTCATTATTATTCTGAGAACTCTATGGCCTCCTTTTGGATTGTCTTTAAGTAATTCCTAGTAAAATACATGTGTCCAAAACCAGCTGGATAATCTCTTCAGTGTGACTCTTCCTGACACGCTTGCTACAGCAATAGAGCCCAGAAGACTAGCAAGTAACACAGAAAAAAATCACAGAATCACGGAATTGTCGGAGTTGGAATGTCTAAAAGAAAAGGAGCAACAAGATTTTCAATTCTCAAAAGTGAGAGCATGTTGGGGATTGTTTTGCTTGCTATCATTATGGTCTGCCCATGCTGGTGCTTTGAATTTTGGTGGTCCCTAATGCCACGTTGTGCGGCTTGTTCAGTTGTCACTCTTCTTCTGTTGCTGGTGGTGCCTTCCTGCAGCACTTCCTTATTGAGGCGGTGGGTGCTTCTTGACAAATGTCTGTTCACCCCCTGCAAAAAGTAAGCAAAAAGAATAAAGAACAAAACAAAATATGACCAACACCTGTGATCTGTTAGAGACAACTTCTTTAAATGCTTATGATGGTTTGCAGGTTTGTGGGACAACAAACCCGCCCGTACGTAGCACAGAAATAAAGAGCAGTTGCCAATGGTGATTTCCATTGTGGTGAACACAGGCTGATACAGGCGCGGGCATATTATAGATGCCTTGCACTTGCTTGTCTGATGCACAGGTGACCCGGTTCCCGTCTGCTAATACGTGGGAAGTTGTCCATGAGGGTGACTGCTAAACCGTGTGCTCGGCAGTCCTTGCCATGGCACTCTGCAACAGGTGCTGGCTGGAGCCGCCTTTGGAAGGGCGTCGGGTCATGCTGGAGCCTGGGTTGAGCTCGTTTATTATAGGGACTTTTGTCAAGCGCTACAGATCGTTTCAGACTGCTTCGTGATTCTCAAGGGATGAGGTTGCAAATGTAGTTCATGAAAATTATATTAAACCGATCAAGCACAACACGAAACTTTAGCTAGAATGTCTTATGTATTGCATCTATGAACTCCACTCAGACATTAAAAGGAACTGACTTAGTGACTCATCTATTCATGTATCGTATCATCCGTCAGCTAACAGCATTTTCAGAAGTAGAGGAACAGGACAGATTATTTTTATGTCTTCTGCAGCATGCAGCATAGATTTTCTTTCCCTTTTTTCCCTGTCTCTTCCCTCCCTCCATTCCTCCCTCCCTCCAATTCTGTCTCTGTGTCTCTCTCTTTTCCAATTTATCTGGATTAAACAAGTCTCTGATTATTCTTTATGCCACTGCAAATAAAGTCATTTTCAGAAACAGATGTCGAAAGAGCCCAGTGAAATAATCCTGGAGGCAGATGCAGTCTTCCATAAGCTGCCAAGCGCATGGTGCAATCAAAGTGATGAAACAAAATGGAACAGGCTGCAGAAAAAGTAATTAAATTATAGTTCCATTGTAGAAGCACATTTTAAAATTACTGAGATTCAGAGCCCATAATGCTGGTATTATAGTTGAAAGAATACTTGCCATGGGTCATGAGCATTTTTTTTAACAGTTATTAATCATGCTTGACTGGAAAGACATGTGTAACCTACAACAAGCGGTGGCTGTAGTTGTGCCAAAGGAAGCTTTTGTTCCCTGAAGAGAATTGTATCAAAGGCCAGTGTGTCCTATTATTACGTGTGCAATAGCAAAGTGCAGAATCTGAAACAGGGCTTTTCAGATTTCAATACAGAGCACTAGAGGGGAAAAAAAGAAAACAAGTATTGTATCTTTTTGAATACTATGTGACCTCCTTTTTCTCTTACTAAGTTAACTTACTCATTGACTAAATAATAGTAAAAAAATCTCTAAAACATCCCTCCTCTCCCTAATTTCAGTAAAAATAATGTCAGGGCTCTTGTAAAATGGAAAAAAGACAGAAAATCTACAAAGTGTTGGAAACTAGAGACTAAAAAGACCTCATTAGTTATTCAACTCTATTTCCTTTTCTTTTCCATTACAAAGTAAGTCCATAAAAGAGCAGATATAAATTTTTCAAATGTTTTTTTCTTTTCCAATTGTCAATATCTAGATGTTCTGTGGGAATGTGTTGATTTGCTTATTAAAAAATTAATTGAAAGACTTTGCTAAGGACTGTTCATACTGCCTTCACAAGATTGTAAAATTGTGTCATTTTCGTTTCCATTGCAAAGGGATATTTTTACTTTCAGATACATTATACATAATAAAATATAAAAAGCAAGTTGAAGTCTGTACAAAAATTTGATTGCATAAAAATAACATTTTTGGATTGACAAAGAGTATGAAAACATACACAAACACGCACACACTGGCACACCCCCACACACACTAAATTGTTTCAAAATTTCATGTTTTGGTTCAGTTTGGAACGAATGCACACTTTGTCAGGTGGAATTTCCTATAAAATAGGCATTCTCTGTCTAAATTCTGTTTAAAACCTGATCCAGCATTGCCGGTGCTGAGTGCCTCGGCTGACTTGAGTGTGTTTCCTAGAGAGTTTCCAGGAAGCTTTATGCAATCTTTCTACAAGGAAATGTTAGAGCCACCGCTGCTTCTGGAGAATGTCATTCAAGCTGAGAGATAGCCCAAACAGGTTTTGGGGACAGAAATTTAGCTTTAATTGCTTCCCTTTCTATGTAGTTAAGTCACCTTTGCATCAGCAAGCTACGCTTGCGGCATCCTAGTTTCTCTCCTTTTTTCTATTTCCCTCCAGTATCATCATCCTCTTTTGAATACTTCCTCATTTGTTACCAGCTAAGCTCCACCTCTGTCTTTGTATAATTTTCTCTGTTAGTAGTTATTTCCACTCTCCTCTCAATGAACCGCAGCTTGTTTTTTTGCTTTTTTTTTTTTTTAATGTGGGGTCAGTGGGGTTGTGTATGAGCAACAAAGCTACTGGAGTGGCTGGAAAAAAAATTGTGTGTATCTTATATCTACTTAAAGCACCTTTTGTAGGCAGTTCCTCCAAACATGGGGGTTTTTATAGTGATTATATTAGTTCACTTCCAGAGCCCCCTCCTCTGGCTTTGCTCTCTTGTGATGCTTACTGTGAGCAGTGGAGAGTCCAGAGGAGAGGGGTGGGTGACTGGGAGCTGCTGAGTGACCAGTGTGTGTCTGCTACCAGCCTCACTGGGGATCGTTCATATCTATATCTATATCTAATCTATATCTATATCTAATCTATATCATCTATATCTATATCTATCTGTATCTGTATGTATGCATGTATTTGTAAGGAAAGGGACCAAGTGATAGGCAAAAGGACAGATACTTAATGAAGCACTGTTTAGCTGAGCGGCACTGTGAAGCAAATAAGTTGTTTATGCAAAAATAGGCTCTTTTCTTTGTAAAAGTTGCCCAGAAGG
>JAOXJM010000012.1:90892935-90923387 GCA_026413425.1 Tringa solitaria
GCCCAGAAGGAGCAAATGGATAGCCTTAGCACTGTTTTTTTCCCAGTGCTAAAGCAAGATATAGTGATTCGCTTTATAGCTGGCACTTTGAAGTCATTAATAAATAAACTATTTGATTTTTCTTTGCTTTTGAATACTTCATCAATTAGACTTGCTTTTGAGTTTTAAAGATTCTCCTGGTTTAAATCAGTGACAAAAATATTGATTTAAGTGGCTTAAATCTTGGCATGTGTTTGGCTCTTTACTCTGAGTATTGACTGCCCATAAAAAAGTCATTTATTGTGGGCTAGTTGTTGTGTTTTTTGTTAAATCTAGTTTGAAATGAAGCTCTGGGAACTTACTGGTTTTTTATACCCACTGCATTGTCCTGGGTGTCACAGTGAAATTCTTATAATGCTGTATGTTTTCACTAACCACCAGTGGTTGAGAACTTAAATGTTCATCTTGTGAGCATGACTTTCAAAGGCAAGCATTTCAGAGACCTGGCAGGACATTGCAACCCTGCTTTTTGGTTTTCCTTTTATCCTCGTGAATGATGGAAGTCTTTGCAGCACTCGGCCATGTTTGCAGCAGTTATAGCTGTGCTCCTGTTGGACCAGTTTCTCTTTCTCAGACAATTGCCAGTCCACCCTTGCCTCAAATGAGTGTGGTGTCCCGGGAGGGAGCCTGTGACTCACATTCCAGACACTGGTACCTATTCCCTTGTGAGAGAAGAATGGGATCTCATCCTCTTCATCCTCTTCCCTCCCTGAGATGCTGTAGGAATTTCCTTTTTTTTTTTTTCAATGAGTATTTGTTTTATTCATCTAGGGAGCTTGAATGGATTTTCAAATCACAGCCTTGTAAATAACAAAATTAGGGTGATTACAAATGTGTTATTTTTGCTTGATTGTGTCAGAGATTCAATTATATCAATATATAGTATTTCTCTGTTTAATAAGGTGAAATGTATTATTATCGTTAGCGTCTTTTCCCTAACAAGCAACCGTGTTTTACACTGGATTGAGTAAAACAACTGACTCATGTTTAGCAAACTGGATACGTCTATAAATTATTTAATTTGCAAATAGATTAGACAAATATGTGTTTTAAGGTAGATGTCATTTCAACATTGATGGAATTATAAAAATACAAATATCTTTAAATATCTGTTTATTCTGTGCCCAGTGGGAACATGCTTGAGGGGTTAATATTTCCCAGTAAAGAAGCTCCCGTATTTCTTGAACTAGTCTACTGGTTTGGGACATACTTTCTTTTGATCAGTAAGAAGCTATCCGTACTTATGTATGTACTGGTAAAGGAAAAGATAATTCTTCTTTACATATGTCAGACTATTTTTAATAAAGATAAAAATGTCATTAAAAAAACATGCTATTCTTAGCATTTACATATTAGATCATGCCCCAATAATCTTTTAATGTTTGTCCAGATCTATCATGTAAAAAATGTACCTTGCTTGCTTTCCAGCATTTAACCATATTCTATGCATATATGCACACCAAATTAAAATATATCTTTTTATATATGTATATAAATCTTGCTCACTTAACATATCTTGGAAATAGAACATGTGAATGATTTCTATATCCTCTCAGAAAGTTTAAAAAAATGGAAAAAAGAACATCTCTTTAAGCTTGACGATCTTTTGTTTGGTCCAAGTTCATTTATTTTTAAATCAACAACCAAAGTTAATTTGCCCCAGAACAATTTTAGTTGTTTTATTTGCTTTGAATTAAATTGAGGTAAATTTACAAGTGAAACATTATTTCAAAATAAAAATATTTCATTGGTGAAATGTCAAAATCATGCATTTGACTTTTGAGGGCAGGGATAATTTCCCCAATATAAGACATTCATAATATTTAGGTCATTGGAATCTGGTTTTTTTTTAGGAACAGATATGGACTGAAAATCTTTTATTATATGGCAGGTGATTCTTGGGGAGCATCCCTGTGCTGGAGAGACCATTCCCCTACTGCTGCTGGTCTGTTCAATTTTTTCCCTGCCTTCACTGTGACTTACACGAACGTTTCATTATTGGCTTTATTATCTCAGACCATATGGAGTGATTAATGC
Source organism: Tringa solitaria (assembly GCA_026413425.1). Taxonomy (NCBI): domain Eukaryota; kingdom Metazoa; phylum Chordata; class Aves; order Charadriiformes; family Scolopacidae; genus Tringa; species Tringa solitaria. Next base: position 90,895,012 of record JAOXJM010000012.1, read on the forward strand.
AAGTTAGTTGAAATGTCTGCTTCTTAGTTAAACATGAGCAAGTAAAGCAAAAATTTTATTTAAAAATTGAGCAACATAAAAACAAACAAAGATTTGAGAAACACGATGCTCAACTTTAGGGTTTAGGAGCCACAGAATAAAGTGGCAGGTAAAGCTGGTTTTGTGCTCAAAACTATGATTAGAAATTATTCTTTGGTAAATAGCTGGTCTACCATACGTCTTTCCTGATCTTACAAACTGCCAGGTCTGTGATAAAGCCTACAGTTAATTGCATTGCATGCCATTAGGAAAGGAAAGAAAACACCTTCTGGTCCAGCCTGAACTCATCTTTGAATCCTCCTAGAGAATATTTGTACAGAATAATTTATGGCGAGCTGCCACAACTTTCTTATTTGTGGAGGGGTTTTTGTTTCATTAGACTAACGAGGCACCTTCCATCTATGAGAGCTTTTAGCTGCCTGGCTTTTTCATATACATAGAAGAGCTAGTTGGCTAGCGGATCTGTACAAAGTATCGGCATGCTCACTATGGTGCTTTTTTTTAGTTATGACAAACTGTAAAGATGCTCTCTGCTTGCTGCCAAGGTAATTCTTTCTGGAATAATTACAGAAAGGTAAAAAAAATAGTTAGAAAGATGGAAGATACCATTGGCAAAAGAATCACTGTGTTTTCCATAGCCTGGAAATTACTTACTTCCCTCAGGATCCCAGATCCATTTGGCATTTGCTGAAGGCCATTATACGGCTTTTCTGAGACTTGATTTCCAAGCATTTGGATAGCATTTATTACCTGTTTGACATGTGGTGTGTTCTGAAGGGGTAACTGTTGGCTGTGTGTGTACCTGTCTATTCACAGACAGCATAATATTTTGATATTAATTCATATTAGGTAAATAATTAATCATTGAATGTTGATATTAGGAAATAGTTTTGTGAACATTGAGACAATAGTCTTTATTGTGCTTCTGTGGGTTTTCTTCCTGTAATAAATTCACAGTGCCGTATTGTTTACTCAAAAGGCTTCACAGAAACTTGTAAGTAGAAGAGTCAATAAATACATTGCTGTTCATTTCCTTCAATAACTCAGAAAAGGAACAGCCAGTGCCATTGACTGAAGCATGTGCTTTTTGACCGGCATGAGGAAAAGTGGTCCATTGAAAGAATGGGACTCATATATGTCAAGTTCAGCAGCAAAACATCCATCAGTTGAGAATAGAAAAAAAAAAGTCTTCAATATTTTGCTGTTCCCTTCAAAGATTATTTGAAATCTAGTGATCTTCAGCAAATGAGACTTAGCTATGTTAGTTGTAAAGGTATGGGAATTTCTTGTTTTAGGGAGAACACAAGGACAGCTGCTACTACAGATAGGATAGGCTCTTCCTCTGACAAAACAGCATTAACCATATCCCTCAAGAAAAATCTAGTGCCACCTTACACGCTTCATAAAATTACATTCAAAAGCAGCACTCCTGGAATCTTGCCAGTTTTTATTCTTACTGTTGCCTTTAAAAGTTGTTCTGCTATTTTTTTTAACTGTTATTTCCTCATCAGTTTCATGTCTTTGGCAAACCTGCTACTTCCAGATATATGTAGTAACTACAGAGCTTAGCATATCAGAGATACAGAGATGGTTACAGTAATTAGTAGAAGGAGCACATCGCTTGCTAAGGTGTGTGACTATCTTTTGTTGATAGCTATTAACTGGTGGAATAGTGAGCTGCTCTTTAATCCCCTTCATTTTTTGAGCTAATATTTTACACATTTTTTGTAAAACAAATATTTACAGTATGTCTGTATACTCAATTGATGCTTTTTCAGTGGCCTGTATTCAGCTTGCTTTTTTATTAGTTAATGGTTATTTAGATCTCTTTGAGCATGTGATTTATGAATTTTCTGAAACCTTCTTCTCTCTAGTGTTTTTTTAAGTCTCATTCTTGAGCTATTTGTTTATCTTATTTTATCTTTTTAGTGACAACACATTTTACCAACTGACACCACCACCACCCCTTTGTCCTGTTAACACAAAAAATTAATTTTCTCATTTCTGCATTTTTTAATCCATCCCTACTATCAACTTACTTAAAATGGGCCATGATATGATGATTTCATGAAGCCAGGGTCTGCAGGTTTTGTTCACTTTATTAAAAGAGTTAGAGATTGAGATTAACATTAAATCTATTTTGGGATATAAATGATAAGGATGTGAATAAAATGTATAATCTCATTCCTTTGTGTACAATCCTCTCTGGTAATTTGGGAGATAGAACTGGTAAAGTAGAAAGGTTAACACTGCACCTGCTTCCTTAGCTATTGTTCATTAATCAGATTCTCTTGGTGAGGCTTCTCTATAAAATGAGCGCTTCAAAGCATGATTTCTGCTTTTCCAAATACTTATTGTTGGGAGAGAAATCCTTTGAAGAGTTGTTGTTATTACCCTTATGTTATTGTGACCTTCTTTTTTTTTAGTAACCTCATGATGATATGCTTTTAGGAAAAGCAGATGCCTTCATCCTTCAGTTGACACATAAATTGAAGAAGTGTATGTTTAACAAATGTCCAGTCTTCTTCTTTTGCTACAGCTGAGACCGTAAATAGCCACTGATCGTCCTCATTTTTCACCATTTCTGAAAAGAAGTTCCTTGAAAAAAAATAACACAACTGTAGCTGGTTATGCTTTTGATTTAATTTTGGGTTGTGAGGGGTATTTTTAACTTCTGCAGTGTTTTTCTGTATAATTGCACTGTTTAGTCCTTTGACATCCAGAGATGTTTCTTTCAAGTGAAAAGCCATAGATAATAACTGCTTAGTTTATGAAAGAACTTGAAAGAAAAGTAGTTATTTCTTCATTTGATAGCATGAACCTTTCTGTGGCAGTTTTTTTTTTAATTTTAAACGTTACATATATGGCTGAATGTGTCAATTATATTGATAATGTCATCAAGTCTTGTCCTATGTAATTTTCTTACATTCCTTTCAGTCTCTTTCTCCTTTTCTATATTCCCTCTGGCTTAAATGAAAGACTAAAATCATGTAAGTAGCATAAATCTATCCCTGAAGAATTCAGATCTGCTGGAAGCACAGGTCCTTTCCTCTTATCATGATCCCTGGCAATGTGCTTCTTCCAATTCCCAGGAGGTCACCCTCCACCTGGAGGCTTCTGATCAAGAGGACTTAGCTACAGCCTTTTCATGGCTTCCCATGTTCCAGTTTTCTCCGTTCTTTTTTGTTCATTCTTACTATCTTTTCTTTCCTATTTCTTCATAACGTCAGTTTGTTACTGTCCAACTTCCAATTCTTCATAACTAATGATAATTCTCTTTGTTCATCTTTAAGTTACTCTGTTCACGCCTTAGTCTCCTTGTTCAGCCCCTGTCTTTTCCTGCCCCCACCCCTATGGCTTGATCATCTCCTTAGCTACCCTTCCTTCGGGATATTTCCGTATATTATGGAAATGACAGATTTACTGTGAGAAACTGGATATTGTTATGTTTCCCTTATTAAAGTTTTCTTTTTCTAAACCTACAGATAGATGGGAGCTAGATGACTGGGTTTAAATGTCCTCATTTAAATTAGACATGTCTTCTGCTGCATGTCGCTATAATTTCCCCTGTTCTTTTTTATATATTATAATTTCTTTTTCTTCCAGTGGAACAATTGGAATTTGTTCTTTTTAATTTTATCTGTAGATTCTTCCTTGCTTTCTTCATAATTACATCTTTCTGTTGATGGTGATGAAGCACCATAATTAGGTTCAAGAGTCTCTTTTGAGGCTCAAGCACAGGGAATGCTGCGCTGGGTGCTCTGACCGGTTTAATCTTTCCTGACAGGCTCAGATTTAACAACTATATGATTAAGGCTTCCTCCTTGAATGTTTTCAGACAGTCCTTACTTCCACATTGATTATTCTCACATTATTCTTGGTACCAGCCATCTGAAGCTCGTTATTTCTCCCTGCCTTTCTCCTTCTCTCCTCTCTGCATCTCCCATCCTTCCAGAACACCTCTGTGACTGTGCAGCTCTGTCCCATTTCACCCCATGCACACTCTCTTTCTCTGCTTGCTCCCTCTCATTCCTCTGAATCTTTCAGATTAGTAGCTTCCTTGGCAGATTCACTGATGTCAAATAATTTATTGTGGCTTTAAACTCAGAGATCAATTGCCTGATGTCTACCTTGGTACTATGTCGGTTTTATTCATCTTAGGCATCCTTGTTTGCTGTGGAGTCTAAGGCTTTCTTATCCTGCATGCCTGAAGTGTTCAGCTTAGAGATTTAAAACATATATATATATATATATATATATATTTCAGCACTTTGTAGCCATGTTCTCTGCAATGGTCTGCTTCTTTTCTTGGGAGGGGATTAATATACTGTAGGGATAGAAAGAAAGGGGATCATGTTGACTTTGCATGTCTCAGGCTTCAGGCAGCCATCTCACACTATCCCCTTGGCCATGTGGAATCCTAACCTCCGTGTGTCACTGCCCTTTGGCTGTATAGTTCATCTTGTAGTTTATATTAATTCAGTTAAATCCTTAAGGAACTCTGCTGTTCTTTGCAGCAGTCTGATGAACACATGGCTTAGCTGCTTGTTGATTTGGTCGCTTAATCTACCAACAATTATTGAAAAGCCATGTTAGAAAATTGATGGTTCTTATGTAGTGAATAGTGAGCATATAGGACATGCCATTTTATACCAACTTGGGATAGCTAATAATGAAAATGTTCTATACACACATTTACAGATAAAAGGCATTTGCATAAGACTCTGTGTCCATTTTATTGGTGTTTTCAAAAAGCTCTTTTTTTTTTTAATGCCTTTGGATGCATCTTTCTACCTCAAGAGAATTTTTCACTTTTTACATGATAAACAGCAGTGGAAGTGTCTTCAAAAGTTCACACTTAGCCCCACAGGAGGCAAAGATCTGATGTTTGCTGAGACCGGTCTGATGTGATCTACTTTCCTTTTTAACCTGGGCATGACTTTTTTTCTTGTTACCTGGAGCCCAAGAGCCTTGGATGTTGGATTTTGTGCATTTTGGTCCTGAGTCCTGAGGTCAGAGGGAAGCTGTTGTCCAGTTGTCCTCCTGTTGCTGCCAGCTCTCTATTAAAGGCAGGGTAAAATGCATTAAATCTCACTCTTAACATTCAGCCATGCCATTGACTGTAGCTGCCTGCCCTATACTGTCTGTTCACCTGTGGAGTCCCCTGACTTTCCTCTGGCATCAGGAAAAGTGTGACACATTGATTATTTTTTTTCATAGTCTGTGACCCAACACCCCTAGCCTCCGGGGTAGCTGTGGGACTTTGTCACAAGGAGTTTGGGAAAGGAAAGCCTTATGTATTGAGCCTTCTGTTTGCTCAGACAGACACGCATAAACCAGGAACATAGTAGTTGTTCAAAATGCTGATTTTGCAAAGGAGAGAGAAATTATTTTTCTGATTAAATATTCATGATGTGCTCGTATATTACAGCCGTAGGTTTATAAATAGATGTATGCATCGCTGGCTGGTAGGAGGCTTTGTAGAGGTAACCATTCTCTTTTCTGTGCTATAATCTGACATCTCCATGCATATAGAGGTCTAGACCAGCACATTTGTGATAATGCCCAAGGAAAAAATTGCTATAGTTATTAAAAAATAATAAAGTACAACAATGCATTTTATTTTAATCTGTCTTTAAAATTGAAATACTCAGGTAATTAATAGCTCTGTAGTTAGTAACCATAAATGTTTTACCAGAATACTTGGACTCTTGGGACAACTGGGGCATTTGTAAATGAACTGGCATAGTAAAAACTCTTCTGTCTTCATGGCATATGTATAGCTTTCACATATTCTTCTTTATCATATGAGGTTGTCTTTTTGAATTCATTCCCTTTGTACCTTACACAGCTGCCTAACTTCTTGCAAGCACACACGCTCTCAGCCCTCCCCCAGACATCTGTTCTGCTTCTCAGTACCAAGTGCCAGAGTTTGAGCTTGTTGGGAGGAGGGGCAAAGAAAAAATCCTGCAAAAAAATTACGTGGCAGTGATATTTTTAACAATATTTGCAGTGGAATTTTATTTTTAACCTCTGTTTTTAAAAAAGAACTCTAAAAGCATTAACTAAAAATACAGATTTTTTTTCAGGTTTTATCTGGAAAAGGTCAGGCTTGGGTGGGGGTTGGTTTGTCATCTGGGAAAAGGCTTTCCTCCAAACTTTTTCCCAAAGTGAGCATACTGCTGTAGCACCTCAGCAGTAAAAGGCCATGGCAACTGTAAACCTGTATCTAGCCTGGGTTTATTTTTCCCATATGGGAATATATTTAATTAGAAACGTAGCAATACCTTCATCACTACATTTTGGTTGACAGAAGGTCTTAAATACCTTGCTTCTGCTTGAAACACATCCATTATGTGAAATTTTCCATCCCTAAACTGCCATGGGTTTCTAGAGATCTCAGATGGTCAGTATTGCTCCCATAAAGTCCAGAATGCCAAGATTTATTCTACTGTTTATGTACCAAAGTCCTTCTGTTTGGCATTTGGGTTTTGGCTTTTTTTTAAAAAAAAGCTGAGCACAAAGTGCTTGAGCTGTCAGAGTCAGAGCGTTTACCTCAGCAAGCAGCAGATGAGAACCATGGGGACCATTCCTTTCCTTGCTCTGGGAACAATCACAGCCTTCTCCTATGCTTCTCCCTCTGTACTTGTCAAAAGAGACTGACATGGTCACCCACTTGGCAGATTTTGCTGTGAATCCTGGTCTAACCTTAAAGAAGCAGAATGCAGCCCAGTATCTTCCTCTTTTATTTCATACTGACTGTCTTGGGATGTTTTTCTCTCACCCTCTTGCATGTATCGTGCATCAGAGGTATGACCAGGCTGTTTTCTACCTTCTCACCCAGGCACTTCTCTTCTGCTTTCTTCCACACAGATAGCTCATGTGGAAGATGAGTGATAAGCCTAGAAATGCGGAATATAGGGGATTTATTTCAGTTACTATGTCTGGATGATAGAGCATAGGGTATGAAATACACTAAGTCCATGCTGGGTTACGAAAGATCAGCCCTAGCAATGTAGCGTGCAGATGGGAGCTGCTCTGTGGTTGCAACTCAAGAATTTTAGGAAGGATGAGTTTAAGTTGCTCTTTTCCCCTCTTTCTTTTCATTTCTGGTCCTCGAGCATGTCTCCCTCCTGTTCTTGTAGTCACCAGAGGCACAGAAGCTCTGTGTGGCCCCAGGTACTCCTGCAGAGATTTGAAAGAAAACTCTCATCCTCCAGTGTATTTCCCAGCAGCAAAAACTTCTGGAGTGGCTTGGTCACTCATAGGCTCAGGCTGAAGCAAGAAGCATCAGAGGAGTGACTTTCTGGGGTGGTCTTCACATAACATACAGAGGAGAAAATGTCTAACAAGGGAAGATGACAGTCAGGAAATTTTAAACAAATAAAGTGGAGCACTTTTTCACCTTACTAATAACGAATCTATGAAACCAGAACTTCTAGATGCCAGAAATATGGATTCAAGAAGGGATTAGAACAATTCATGAAGGATTGGTCCACCAATGGCCATTGAAAATGCTGGCATGGATGCAGTCTCTCAGAAGAGCCTGAGTCACTGATTGCTGGCAACTGAGCTCGTCTATCAGGGGTGGCTCCATGCATGTGTCGTGTGCTCTTTAAGCGTTGCTGTTGACTACTCTCACAGATAACATGCTCAGCTAAGAACGGGCTTTACTTTGGTCTAAGATATCAGTGCTTAGTGGCTCTTAAGATGGAGTTTAATCAGGTGATAAAATGGTCTGCATGATGCTACCACCTACATTTTCAGGGGAGCGATCTTGTAGGTCCCTCCAGTAGTTTGGACCCATGCTTGAGCAATATCCACAAGGTTTCACCAACCTGGTGGGATGCTGCTGAACTATCTGAGCCACAAAATGGTTGTCACTGGGGGTGATTATTGGCCAGTGCCCAAGCCAGCCAAATTTTTGGGAAGCTCCAAGATGCAACACTAGTAGGGTTGTCCTTAATAAAAGATGGTTACTGAGGGGTGTGATGTCTGTTTAAGGTTTTATGCTCTATAAGATAGTCCTGAAAAGGATAAAATCAAATAAGGAGTCTCTAAGCCTTTTCTACTGTGGAATTTGCCTGCCTTTGGTAATATTCCTTCCTGCCCCCATTTTTTGTTTGTACTGATAAGTATCCTTGCATTAAAAAACTCATAATGCATCGTGTTTATCCCTTCAAAGCCAGCCCTTGCAGCTTTCATGAATATTTTAGGATATTTATGGCTTTGTAAATGACTGAAAATCTGCAATTTGTCATTCGGAATTAAGAAAAATCTTCCTTCTACTTAGGGCTGAAGCACAGCTTTGGCCTTTGAGGGACTGAGCCACCTCTGGGCCTGATAGACAAAAACAAAGTCAGACAGTGCCCAGATTTACAGCAGCAAGTGGCTCTTAGTTACCCAGATGCCTTTGATAACGTGTCATCCACTGCTGCTGGCAGGGATCAGTGTTTAGACTCAGAATTAATTTCTCTCTTGCTGGAGAGAAAACAAAAATATCTCTTCTACAAGAGTTAAAAAAAATTTAAAAAAATCAAAAACAGAGAAGGAGGTTGTAACAGGGAGAGAAATGAAAACAGCACCAGGCAGGTGTAAAATACATATATATATGTATATTGCATATACATACTGCAAAGGTAACAGAAAATGGCTTTTAGAAGAAAACATTGTGTTTCACACTGTTGTGTTCTGTACTTTCAGCTTTGAATTACAGGAAGTTAAAAGAATTGTTAAGGTTTCAAAAGGGATTTTATTTGTAATTGGTGAAGGGCTAAAGAGTTGGTTGAGGAGGGATAATAATCAAAGGAGCCTTTTCAGCACTAAACTGTAGTCCAGAAAATCAAAGGGAGGAATTTTAATTGATTTGTACAACATGATATTCTCAGTTCAGAGTAACTTCAGCCACTCAATGGTACTTTTTCTTTTTTCTCTCTGTCTTCATAGGTTGATTAAGTGAATAGAAAAAAAAAAAAAGAAAAAAGGAAAACGAAGCTGCTTTCAAGTATTGAAGACACAAGGCCAGGATGAACACGAAGGACGCAAAAGTGACTGAAGGAGGTCTCAATGTCACGCTTACCATACGCCTTCTCATGCATGGCAAGGTGAAGCATTTTCTGTTGCCCCAGCAGTTGCCTGTGTATTGCGTGAGTGTGTGCAGTTGCTGTCGGAGCCCAACAGTGGCACTGAGAGAGAGTCTGCTCCTCCTCCTCCGACTTCAGTCAAAAGCACCATTACCGTGACTGAAAAAATCACTGCTTGCCTTTCAAGGCATCATACTTAAGTTTGCGCTGCGGCCTGAGTTCAGTGGAACAAATCCTGCTTGTAGCGAAGCCATTTTGAGCAGATCAAGAGGCAAAAAGAAAGAGTTCTTTCATTGATCATTAGCCAAATTGGGCAGGCCCTTGAGTAAGGCTGACCAGCATACAGCTTGCCTTTCTCATCATTCGCTGGATTTTGCAGGGATTTTTTAAGACAGACCAGAACTTTGGCATGTGTGAATAATTGCCACAGAATTGCTGTCTATTTCTGTTGAATGCAAATGGGATGGTTCTTCGTTAGTCCGATGTAGCATCTTATTAGTCAGAACCCCCTGATATAAAAAGCATTTGCCCAGGTCCCCTGCAGGTTTGTTTTGGGAGGTTGACTGTCATTTCATTTCTGGCCAGTGCAGCACTTAAGCACGCAGATAAGTGTGAAATCTGTGCCATAGACAAAGTGCCAATTCAGTATTGTCAGACTTAACAGTCTGATAGCCGTTTGTTTCACATTGCCAGATCACAAAATGGGCTTTTAATTAAAAAACACATTTTGTAGGTTGGTTGGTATTATTTCTGTCAGGTAACACCAGGCATTTTTAGCCTTAATGAATGAATATTATATAAAGAAGATGGATTTGACTCTTTCTTAACAACGGACAGTGAATATATATATATATATATATATAACTCTGGAGATCGAATTTGTATATATAAATCTAAAAAGTAGTATAACTCATGAAATTTAACTTAATAGCTAAAAATACATTTACAATTTAAAACAGTCCATGCTTTCAACCTGCAGCATGAACACCCATGTGACATACCCATAGCACAAGTAGGAGACTAAAGTGTCTCTCTCTCTATTTTACTGGTGGGGCTGCTAAGAAGTATGAGGTGTTACAGTTTAAGTTTGCAAATTAAAAACTCAAAAGTTGCAATATGCTAGATCAAATTATGTATTTTCTCAGAAACCATTTTGTTTGATTTTTTTTTCCCCCCTGAAACATTCAGCTTCAGGCAGGCATCTGGTGTGTAATATGTGCATCTTAAATAGGGATCTGTCAAACAAATTTAATAACAGTCTCTCTTACCAAACCCACCTAAAATCTGTGCGCATGTCTGCACTGAAAATTAGATCTTAGGGATTGATTCTACCGAGTTCTGGTCCCAATCCAGAAAAGCATCTGAACACATTCTTATCCTGATGGGTATAAGTAGCCCTACTGGTATCCATCAAATTCCCATGTGCTTAGGTGTGCTTTGCTCTGCTTCTTTCAGAGTCATGCCATTAAAGCAAAAATCAAGTATTTATCATTTTCAGGACATTTCAGTTAAATTGTAAGCTAGTGGTTTTTTGGAACAAAAGATAAGTAATCAGAAATTAAATTAGAAAAAGCTAATTTTTTATATTAAACATAGATGACTGTATGTGCAACCACTTTTGACAGTAACTAATGTTATATGTCCAATATTCAATGCATATGTAGCCCCAAGGGTCTAAATTAAGCCTATAAAAGCTACAAAGTTCAAATTTTAAATGGGACCATACCATGCATCCTCAGTTAACAAGGCACAATGGGTATACAGTTAACTCTACTATGCTCTAATCATGTATCCTATTGTGCCTAAGTATTGCAAAGAGTACATTAAATCAGAATTTATTTTGGTGATGAAAGTCAGACCCTTATGGTTTTTTTGATGTCACTTCTGTGAATTAGAAATGCTAGTATAGAGGAATGAAGGATGTCTGAGTCAATATGAACTCAGTGTGAGAAGGTCACTCTGAAAGCTGCGTGTGCCTCTGAAAAAGAAGAAACATTTTTCTGGGCTCTTCCTTAAGATTTGTTGTGGTAATGACATCGGTGAAAATTGCTGATCTCTAATTAGTATTTCTAGAGAAAACAATTAACTGAAGCAGAGCTTGGGCTGTAAATAACTGATCATAACTTGAAAGAGAGGAGAGGAATTAAAAGGTTGTTTTTAGAAATAACGGTACCAAACTGGATTCAGTTAGATAATTTTACAGTAAGATCATTTTAAAGTTATTTATTTATTAATGTGTTTCATAGAAATATGATGGTCTATCCTCACTAACCTTAGCTTGTCTGTAAACCTTTATTTCCAGTGTACCTTTGCATAGGGAAGGTTTATGTGCTCTGTGATATTTACATTCATTTTGATTGAAATTCCATAACTTGTGCTACCATGCTTAGTTATCTTGGCTGTAAGTGCTGCAGACTTCGGAAATTTTCAGCATGTACTTTCATGTGATTTGTATAGGGGCTTTAAGTCAAGGTTGGACGTCTTAATTGCACAATTAAGCTAAATTCTGTACCTGCAGACGGAAAAATCAGGATATGTATGAATGGGCAGACCTTTGCAAAAGGGTAGGGAATAAAAGAGTATCTTTAACAACAACAAACAAAATAAGTAGCAACCAAACCCAACATTAGTGCCTGGTGATAATAGATGGGAACGGTCCTGAGCTCCACAAGACCCAGGGCCAGTTCTTCCCTGTAGGTAGGACATCTCTCGTCAGCTCCTTTGATTTATCTTGCTCTGGGGAAGAGGGGCTGTAGGACCAGCTGAGCTCCTGCCAGGAGGCTTTGTGCAGCCTCCTGTCAAAGGGGCTGGGATGGCTACTTGGAAGACCAGCTCAGCTGCTCCTCCGCAGTGTAGCAAGATTTGGGAGCAGCTGGCTGGCAACAAGGCAAGGCACAGCCTTAATTTCCGCAGGGCAGAAAATATGATCTTAAAGGAGGGCAACAACTTTTTTTTATCCATGGAAGCAGCGAAAAGGCTTGTGCAGGCCCAGCAAAAAGCTAACCACTGTGAAGTATAAAAGGTTAACCTCAGGGTAAATATTGCCAGGGTCTGATATGAAAGGTGTCCTCCTGAGCCAGAGCTTCAGAGAGTGTGTGATGGTGTAAGATGAAAGGCCTAATTGTCATCTTGCACCATGTTACATCATTTAAAAAGTTGTGATAGTGTGACAGCCCTGAAAAGAAGCCAGGAGCACCACAGAGCATTTCTCATACTTTCTTGTGATGAATTAGAGGGCAGGTGTTAGGGAGTACGCTACAAGGGCAGTGCTCAGATGTTTTTTACATCCAGAGAGAAGCAACTGTCTCTGTTCGCAGGGAATTTTAAAAGCAAAATTAGGAAAAACTTCTTATGCGGATGTGTGAGGAGGGGAGAAGGCTGCCTGGGCATGCTGTGGCATTCATCACTGGAGGTTTTTAAGGACAAGTTAGAGAAAAATGAATACATCCCATAAAACTGACGTGGCACTGCAGCCTTTGCTGCCCAGGACCTTTTTGATTGAGCTACCTGAATGTTGCTCTGGGGGTGGCAGGATATTAGGAAAAACTTCTTCCCTGAAAGGGTTATCAAACACTGGAACAGGTTGCCCAGGGAAGCAGTTGAATCAGCATCCCTGGAGGGATTTAAAAGACGGGTAGACATAGTGCTTAGGAACATGGTTTAGTGGTGGACTTGGCAGCGTTAGGTTAATGGTTGGACTTGATGATCTTAAAGGTCCCTTCCAACTGAGACGACTCTATGTTTAGGAGTTGGATACGTAGATTATATTAAATAATGCAGAGATGCATTTTCATCTTTTATTAATGAGAAGCATGCACCACATTAAGGAATAAAGCTGTTTCATGCATTTCAGTAGAGAAAAACAGGCAATATGGGCTGGGGCTGTTTACATTGCCCTACTTCTGTGTTTTCCATCTAATTCCTGCTGTTTCTTGAAGTAAAATAAATAAAATTACTGTGTAGGGCAGAGGCATAAATGGGTACAGATATTTTATTACCTTTCTCTTCTTTAAAAGTGTACCTTCTGGGCAAGATTAGAATATTGCAGGGGTTGCAAGATTTCTTCTTCCATCAAATGCAAAAGTTGCAGCATTTACCCAGATCAGATCAACATTTTTGAAGGGCTTAAGGAACACAAATTGAGCGTGTGTGCATTCATGGGAAAACAGTCGCTAGCTACTAGAGCCCTCTGTAAGGAGAGACAGAGCTCAGGCTCCAAAAGAAATGTGCCTTTAACTTTTTCTTCCTTTTTTAATTTTTGTCAAAATCAGCCTTCTTTTGGCTATCTGTGTGTTATAGGGTCTTTGATGGAGCTTGATGTTTCTCTCTTATCATGCCTCGCTCACCTTTTGCTGAAATTTTTATTCCTATGACTTGTGGCTGTTTTTTTTTCTTGCTTACTGCCACAGGTAATGAGGTTAGAAGATTGTGGAAAATCGTAACCTTGCCCAGAGGTATCTGCTAACATACCTTAATGCTTGATATCTGCAACGCTTTTGTTCTTGTTCTGGTCAGTTCATGCCCAGAAAGAAATAACTCTTGAAAAAGCACCATTATACTGGATAATGATTTTGGAATGGTTTGGATTTGTACACAGCCAGTGCCAACAAGTTGATTAAGACCTTAGAGACTCACCATTAAAGGTTAAGTTTAGATGCGGATGGTAAAGAGAGTGTGCTGGTAGAAAGATGATAAGTTTCAGGATAGCAGCTTAATGGAGTTTTAAAAGTTGTGACTGTGAGGTGGAATAAGAGAAAATGTTCAAATGTGCCAGCATGGAAGGGGCAGCAGGGTCACAAATCCACTTTGGTTTCCACCTCGTAGTGGTGGTGCAAGCATCCTGCAGAAGAAACGTGCAGAAGAAAAAGATGCATCATTTCCAAAGGAACCGTGTGAAGGTATCCATCAATGAAACCATATTGGGTGCAGTGAAGTCAGCAAGACACCAAAGTAGAATATATTAATATATTCAAGTCCGAGGAACCTTTGAGAGAAAGGGGAAGGAGTTCAGAAATAGAAAACAAAGTAACTTAATAAAGTCAGATGGTTAGGAAGAACAAGGAAATAATTTACAGGTAGGATCGAGGAGGGAAGGGAAGACTGGCAGGGATGTAGGACTCTTGCCAAATACTGAGAGGTGTAAATTGGAGAGTTGAGGCAATTAACGGGAGAAGGTAATTTAGAAGATACATGTTCAGCAAGAGAAGGAAATCTGGAAAGCATAAAGGGCTGAAAGGCATCAGATGTGGCAGTGTCTAGAGAGTGGCACATTTGGGATATGCTGGGTTGGAAAGACAAGCTATTGCAGCAAGAGCATATGCAATTTTGGATGTGTAGCGTCGGTGCGTCGTGGGGCAGAGGCAGTAATTACCTTACTGTTCTTCTGGCAAAATCACACCTGCGGTTCTGTGCTCAGCAGCAGGCGCCATGCATATGAGTGATGTTGAAGATGGAGCAGAGGGGGAATTCACAGAAAAATAACCAAGTTTTAGGAGGCTGAGGAGACTGTATCTAGCTTTCTTCAGACATTCTCATAAATACCTGTAGAGAACAAATACAAGTGTAATGGAGTGTTGTTATTTTTATGATACCAGTGCTTGTGACTGGAAATAAGAGGATAAAATACATTTTTGAAAACAAATCCTAATGAGGGAATCCCAAAAGAAATTCATGGTATTGAGATTTTTATGAGGTTGTGGAAGTCTCCTAAGCAGATTTTAAACATGTCTGGGGAAGAGCAGCACGTGTACTATGTAGGATATATAATCTGCATTGATGGAAGAAAGATATGATGACTGAGTGGAGCTTTTCCTTCCCTGATACCATTTGCTCAATGCTGTCTTTCTAATAGTTTCAGCAGTAGTGAATTAGAAAAATGTACCTGCAGTCAAGTGTTCAGGTTTGAACAAAACCCTATGAGTGCCTTGATTTTTAGGTGTAAACTTCCAGAATTTACAGCTTAATTAGGAACTCTATCTGCCAATGGTTTCAGCAGGATCAGTGGGTGAGGACTGGTTACAGCAGACTTACATCCAGCTTCAGTGTTCACTTTCAGACATGTTGGTGATTATTTTATGATGCTGTAAATAGAACTTTTACAGGAAAAAGAAAGAAAACTGAGAATTATTAAGGTGATTGCTCACACTTAACAGCTTGAATATAGACAGAATAAAATCATGGAGAAAATTATGATTTTTATCAGTATAGATAATATAGTTTTAGCGTCAGGGATTTATCTTAGTGGCCACTTTTTGGTGCCTGCTTAATTGTCCCCTGAAAGACTGTGAAGCAAGCACAGAGTAATTTTTCCCTATCTCAAAAGTAGTGACCTTCTCCTTCCCCCTTTTTTTGCTTTTATTTTTTTACTTATTAAAATATAGAATACAACAAAGTAGCTTTAATAATCACCTTGTCAGTAATTTAATCTAAACTGTAAAATGCCAACCTAGCCAATGTTTGTTCTGTTCTTTCTAGTTTCCACAAACACTGTCAGGGTATTATGAGGATTGACTGTCCTGCCTATTGCTATTATAGTTCTTGTTTTGTTTGTTTGCATTACTGTGGTACCTAAGAGCTCTAGTCATGGAACAAACCTCTGCGTGTAAATATACAACACAAGATGCATCTCCTCTTTGTGTATTTGTAGTAACAGCTGGGAGTTTCTCACTAGCCTAAAAAAATCAAATGAAAGGACAGAAGTCTATTTCCCCCCGCCCCTGGGCACTGTATGTCCCCCAAAATAGTCTCCATAGCTGAATTTTCCCACTTCTGTCAAACAGAATCTCCTCATCGGTCTACAGCTGTAATGACCTGAGCTTGCAGAAGGCATGTACCCAACTCAGTGCTGCTGCTTCTGCATCACAGGCAGAGGGACAAGCAAAACAACAGAACAGGGGTTTGGGTTGTTTTTTTGAGGGAAGGCAGGGAGATTTGATTACCCATCTGCTATCAAAAAGCAAATGAGAAATGCACATTGGCACAGCTACCTCAAAAATGGTAGATGGACCTGTGGAAGATTCGTAACACTGACATTGCCATCAGAAAAGCCATAATTTGAAGGTTTCCTCATACGCAACCACATTGGTTAGCATGAGATCCGTCTCAGTAAGGACTTGGACTACGGTGCCTTACTAAATCAGGGCTCCTAGCATCAGACAGTGACTACTGAAGCATCACCTAGGAACATGAGATCTCCTGGGTCAGTGAGGCTAATCTCACATAATCCCAGAACACAAATCAGACTCTCAGTTAACGAAGGCACCCATTTGTTCCCTGAGGTAGACACATTACATCATGTTTCCAAAAACTGACTAAGGCTTTTCTGCCAGCCTTTGAAAAATGCCAATGCCCTGTGCGCTCCATGCAAATACATTGTTCAGAACATCTTCATGGTACGTGTTTCTGGGGTCTTCTGTGCAAGTATCTTCATGATTTTATACAAGTGTTGACAACTCTATCCTCAGAACAAAGCAGAGAGAAAGAGTTGGGTTGTGTTACACCTCTTTCCAGATGGGAAAAGACTACTGGTGCTGGTCTAGAAAACTTTATCAGTGCAGATGTTGTTTGCTGTTGCCGGGATCCTTCCTTGTCTTGTGACAGAGGTGCTTCCCCACCATGGAAGGCTGTATTCCTTTTTTTTCAATGTTTTTCTAGCTGGCTTTTTTGTTTGTAGAGTCCAGTCCTACTGGTTCTACCTTATCCTTGCTCATAGAAATCAGGTAGATGTACGCAATCAAAGCATTGCCTGAATGAATTGCAGGCTTTAGGATGTGGCCTGCGCTTTGTCTGACGCTTTGGGGTGAAATTATGTATTCTTATATTATTTCTTAGAAGGGTTTTCCTTCTCAAATGGCTTTATCTCGGGGCTCCTGTGAGTTTAGTGTTCCATTCACCCCATAGTACTGATAATAGAAGCTGGATGCTCCATGGTAATAGAGCAAGGCCTGTGTTTTTATGAGGTCTTGGAAGAGTTAGGTTTTTTGTTTTCATTTCCTGGACCACAGTAATTATTAAACTAGCCTCACACTTAGAAAAATGGTAGAATTTCATGTATTATGTTTACAGATCAAAGGTTAATCTTTATACCAAGGTTTGTTATCATTTTTTAAGTCTCTTTTTTTCTTAACATGACTAATTTCTTTCTCTTCTAATTCAAAAGGCACACCAGATAATTGATTAGGAAATAGCTTTCTCCTACAGTCTATTTTATATCTTTGTTTAGTTATTCCCACCATCAAGACCCCTGCAAATGCCCTGGCTCACAGACTTCTCTGCTGCCAACTTTTGTTCTGCTGGTGCTGCCTTGCCCTCACCACAGATGGTGCAAAAACTGCAGAAATAGCTTTCTGCTCTGTGGTGGGCCCATGGCTCCCCAAGTGTTCCTTAAAAGTAAAACTCACCCCATTCATATGAATGAGATATGCAAATAATACAACATGCTGCATTTCAGCATGAAAGAAAGCATCTTCTGTTTGTACCATTGCCTTTCCTCAAATTATCTGCAATAAATTGGGTGGTTGGCTAGAAGTGTACTTCACTGATGCTGAGCAGTCTTTCAGTGCATGTTGATGAGGTTCACCTCTTGTCATTTTATCCGTTTTATTAGAAATGGCATACTAAAGAGAATCATAGACATAAATCACCTCAGGTCCCCAGGCTAAAGTTCTATTTTCAGGCTATCTGAAATCAGCACGTGCATTTAAAATTGTCCTGGGGTTTTCCGAAATGGCGCTGTTGGAGCCCAAGCTGTCCTGCTTGAGATACTGTCACCTGGAGATATGCCCTTTGGAAGGCATTACCTGGGCTGGGTACTCTCCATAATCTGAAACTCAGGAGCCTTTAACGAACCTCTGGATAAGCACCCCAAATTGATGTCATTTCTCAAAGGAAAGTTTGTATCTATCTCTTTGGTGACTGTATGTATATATTGACTTTGTACACAAATATATAAGTGTGTGTGTGTGTACGTATCGGTGGATGTAGGCACATACACACTTGCAGCTTTTAGGGGGTATCCTATTCATCCAGCATAGTTGCTGTGCCATATCTGCTTCTGACAGGCAGGAGTTTATATGTTGAGGCCAAGCAGCTTGGGTAGTACTTTTAGCTTTGACATCAGTCTGCCAGATTGCCTTGGACTTGTTTTTCTCCCTCTGAGTTTTAATTATCCCATTTATAACTTCTTCTTTTTTTTTGTGCACTGCGTTTCGATCAGCTGTTGAAGTGTGATTATATGAACCCAGTAATTGTTGTCATATAACTAATTTTCTCACTGTGTTTACAAGTAGATGGTTAGTCAATAAATCAATCTGAAATTGATCATAAATACTTATCTTTTGCTTATATTCCTGAGCACTGGGAAACAGCAAATAGTTCAAGAGCTATTAGTATATTCTAGCAGGTAGTATTTGCTACGACAGCTAAATCAGATCCTGTCTGACCTGCAGTGAGGCTGAGTTTGACATCAGCTGTAGGATTCCTATCACCAAGCTTCAGGTATGTTAGTGTCGGTCTAGGCTTCTTCTACTGCAGGTGGAGAAAAGGGAAACCCTCGGGAGCACACTTCTTCCCTCCTCTTTTAGGAACAAAACATCCCCCATTATCTCTCTCCCCGGGCTGCAGAGGAAGCTGTGTGCCTGGCTTACACTAGACTCCTAACTTTTAATGAACTGATGTAGGTGACAGACATCCCATCCTTTCAGTCGTATGCAGTTAACTGCAGCACAGTGTGGTCTCCGGCAGATTCAGAAACATTTTCTGAAAAAGATAAGCCCTCAAAGTAACCTCTGAGAGAAATATTGATAAAACTTGAGTGTCATAAAAAGGATCTTAGGTATCTCATTAAGCACTAAATGTAATTTAGGGTGATATAAGAATCTATATGAAACAAATATTGCACTGTATAAAGAAATGTTAAAGGTTTGATGAAGTAGCAGTGGTAGTTTTGAGAATGAGATATAAAGAATCTTCTGATTTAACATGTGGCAGAAGTAGGTTTCTCATCATAATTAAAGACATGATCCGTTGTCACCAGTGTTTATGGGAGCTTTCCTAGAAACAGCTAAGGCACCACAAAAGTCTGAAGTGACCCATTTAGAAGCATTCTAGATTTTAATATTTTTTTGTAATTTGTATAGATCAAAAATTCTGGAAAATTAGGAATATTCATGTGAAGTTAATGTTTCACTCTCTGCCCCTGCATCCTTCCCTCACATTTTCAAACAGAATCCCAGCTCCCCATGCAGGGGTAGAGGTGGTGTTTACTTGGATGTTTTGAAACGGCCTTATTATAGAATAAGCTTTAAATTCACCCTTGGCAGGAGGGAAAGATTTGAAGAACTCCGTAGCATTACAGTGACATTTCCTAGCACGTTCCAAGGAACTGGTGACCAGTGTCATTGAAGTATTTTTTCTCAGTGGGATTGACACTGTTCATTCTCTCAGTTCTTTGGCAGCTTGCACTTTTTGGTAATAAGAAGGTGATGATCAGTCAGGTAGAATTCCTGTCCCCACTAAAATCAGCAGCAAAACTCCCACAGACTTAGGAGATGGATTGGGACAGATTTCATACTAAGTGTGTACTGGCAGAGCCTTGCAGTTTCAAGACCAGGCCTATAGCTTCGATGAAACTTCAGATACACAAAAACTGGAATTATACCACGGACTGAAATACAATTGCTTGCCCATAGCAATTGAAGAACAATATGATCACCCATAGCAAAAGGTCCTTCTACCTCCTAAGAATGTAGTTTATGAAATAAATTATTTCGGAAAGCTGCAGCTGAGAAGAATGGAAAAAGTTTTCAAGGTAAAACTGCTGAATTTGCTGAGTGGGCAGATAGGAACTACTGGACATGAGGAGTTCTCAAGGCTTACCATCATTGAGAGCCTTATTTCCTGTATTGTTTAAACCCATTCGACAGGCAGGTTGTCAGAGAGTGATAATACAAAAAAAAAAAAAAAATATCTTAATAATTTTGTGGAATGGGTATCCCAAATTTGTGTCACCGCTAACAAAAAAGCTGCACCCCATTAGAGAGCCTATGCAACGTGCTGGTACGGCCGACTCAGCTGTGGGAAAAAGCATGACCTAAACCCACACATTAAGAGACACGGGATAGTTTGGTCACAAGACACAAAACTGCAACAAGTCTGCTTCATTCATTCCTCTTCTCACATAGCTGCTTCTTTGCATTGTATGTGCAGACGTACAGAGGTCTCACCATCTCAGATGGACACAGGAAGCTTTAGCAAGAGCAGTCGCACAGCTGTGTAGCATGTGAAGGTCTACTGTACATCATCCAGCAGAACTTGCAGGCTGATGTACAGCTTGCAAAGAAGATACCTCTGGAAGATTTGCAATGCCCATCTGGTCAATATCTGCTCGCTGGTCAGTAGATACAAAACAGCAGAATCCCATTTTTGAAGAGAAGTAGGAAAGGAAATAAAAAACGGGAAATGGGAAATAGAGAAAGTAAAGTTTTAAAATAAATATGACAAGGAGCCTCATTGGGTTAAGGAAATTTGTGGCTAGTTAGGCATTGACTTCAGTGGGTATAAGGCAATGCTTGAAGAATCACAAACCCATGGAGGCTGGAAGGGACCCCCAGAGGTCTCCAGTCTGACCTCCTGAATCAAGCAGATCCCATTGGAGCAGCTTGCTCAGGGCCTTGCCCAGGCTGGGTTTGGACACCTTCAAGGATGGAAACTCCACAGCTTTCCTGGGGGCCTGTTCCAATGTCCACCCATCCTTATGGTAATTTTTTTTTCCTCAGACTGAGTAGGAATTTGATGTTGCAACTTGCTTTCCTTATTCTTGCCACAATATGATCCGCTCAGGTCTTCTTTTCTTAAGGGTGAACAAACGTAGTTCTCTCAGCCTCTCCTCACATGTCCTGTGCTCTGTTTCCCTGACCATCTTGGTGGCCCTGCATTGGATTTCCTTCAGTGTGTACTAGGAGCCCAAAACAGGACACACAGTCCTCCAGGCATGTTCTCACAAACACAAGGAGAAGGCAAGAATCATTTATCTCAGCCTGCTGGCTACACCCTTGCTATTACAGCCCAGCATTTGGTTCATCAGGGATGCACTGCTGATGCACCCATGTTGGAGTTCTGCTTTGTGACCCTCAGGACTTTTTCTGCAAAGCCAGTTCTGTGTAGCAAGTTTTTACCTAGCTTGTCCTGCTGCATGGGCTTGTTTGACCCCAGACACGGGACTTTTCATTTGACTTTGTTGTACTCCCTGAGGTTTCTCTTCATCCCATTTCTTCAGCCTGTCTAGGTCACTCCAAATAGCAGCCTTGTCCAGTAGTGTATTGACTGTTCCCCCAAGTCTGGTGACTTATCTGCAGACTTGCAGAGAGGAGCTATATACCGAAGTTCTTCATTGAGATAGGTCTTCTTCTCACTGCAAAGTCTTTACATCTCGGTGAGCAGGATGTGAGGAAGTGAAAGGACAAGCAGCTTCATATTATGAACTTATAAATAAAATTCTGGTGAGAAATAGCTCTCTCAATGACACTCCAGGTAGTCCTCTGCATCAGGATGAAGTTAATACCACTTTATCATGAGTCCATCATTGGATAGAGCAATGGAGGACAATTATCTTACTCTTTGGACTGTGTTTCAGAATTGGTCAAACGTAAGTATATAGACTGGGGAAGACAGGAGGAGGGAATTGTATATCATGTCTGGGACAGATCAGCCACATGAGACAGTCTTTAACTGTTGAAGTAGAATTCCCAATCTGAGTATAGAGACGGAGCTTGTTTTCCTTTAGCTGGTCTCCTTTCCATCAGATGATTTTCAGTCTGATGTCACACCTGCAGGATTTGTGTAACGTGTCCAGACTATTCATTTTAGATTTATTAGCTTCATTTTTGCTACCTGTTGGTTTTATGCACTGAGTTTTTAACTCTTGGGATTATGCCAGAACTGCCAAATTGTTTCCCTATGGTATGTTCATACTGACTTTTCTTAGTATTTTCTGTCCCTTCATGGAATGTTGTGGGAGCCCAGTAGCAATTCCCAAATCCCTAAAAAACTATTAGCAATTATTGTACTGTAAGTGCTTAATAAGGAGATTAAGACAGGCCACCAGGTGTTTACGCAGTAACACTTGGTAGCATGGAAATTCAGCTCTAGCTATTACATGGTGTAAAGAAGGTAAATGCCTGGCCTCAGAGAGATCAGCAATTATTTTGATGCCTGTATTATATCCCATTTTCTCTAGCAGGTTGTGCAGTTCTATTATTTCTGAACTTTTCAGCCTCTGATAGAGGTTTATCTATGTTTACAGTAGTGGGATTGATCTGTAACCACAAGATCAGTTTCTGTTAAAGGTGTTTTGCACAATCAGTAAGCTGCAAAGCTGCATTTTCAGTCCACCCCTTTGTATCTAACATGACATATTTGTATACAGCAACAATGGAAGGGGGCTAGGCTTCACATTGCAGGTTTGAAATAAGTGATAGTGAAATAGCTTAGGAGCAGAGCAAATGCTCCTCTGTAGCAAATCATATCATTCACGGTGTCTTTTTTTTCTGTTTCAGGAGGTTGGAAGCATTATCGGAAAGGTCAGGAAATTACTTTCTCTCTTTATTTTCATGTCAAAATATTGTATATCAGTTCACTTCATCAGCCCAGGCTAACTTTTTTTCTGTTTCTTTAACAGAAAGGTGAGACAGTTAAGAAGATGAGGGAGGAGGTAAGACAACCCTTGATGTCTTTACTCGCCTTTCTTTTCCGGCTCAGATAACAGAGAAATTCAGTGCGTGCAGACCGACACTGCCATCAAGTGGGGAGTTAATTTAACATCACCATTCTTTGCAAGTGGTGGTGTATGAATGCGCTGGCCTAAATTAAACATTGTTGTGAATATAACCTCCTTATCGCCGCAGCAGTCTGGAGTCTTTCATTCCCATAGCAATGTGCCGGCTGCTGTCTTATCTCAGGAACAGCTTAGCCAGCATGATACTGTGCATTAAAACCACACTATCTTTCTTTAGCATACCAAGATCAGTCCAGCGCATGGCTCGGCCTCTTGGTAGAGAGTTTCCAAAATCTGAAACCAAGAATTAGAGTGATGCTGCGTAGAGTTTGAGGGTAGGCCCAAGCTTCAGCAGAGCTGGAGCCAGATTTGCATAAGCCAAACTATCCCTCTGCCAGGTCTTGGCAAAGCCTTAACTGTTCATCGTTTTGGAGCTGTGTGTAGGATGTGGACAGGGTAGACCTGTGCACCCACCATTCACATCCTTTGAAAAGGTTGTAAACATAAAAAGATGAATTAAAACATGGTTCTGCATAAACCCCAGTCTCTGCAGCGTCTGCAGGCTTTTTTCCCTGCCCCAGAGCAAGCTGCACTGTCTTCAGAGGATCATGCCCAGGTAGAGGTTACAGACCCACACTTGTCTTGCAAAGCAGCACATCTTACCTGAAGATCCATGCAATTTTCCTTCTTTGAAGCAAGTGCTCAAAGCATAAGTCAAAAGACAAATCCTACTGTTTGAAAACTTTAGGACTGCAAAGTGTATAGAGGATGCCTCAAGGAAAGTCAATTTGGTTCTGGTAAATATGTAGTACATTACTCTCTCAGCCGCTCTGGTGTTTTATCCACTGATAGAAGGTCTGTGGCAGGGAAATCTCAAAGTATTTGTAGTAAAGAAAATTGCTGAGATCCATCTTTAAATATACACAATAGGGGGTTCATTGGTAGGCAGACTGAGTTCAGAGCTCCTTTTTTGATGATAAGAGCTTTCAACCATGTTTTCATACGTAAATAGATTTGCTAAGACTTACAAATATACAAGAAAAAAATGTTTCAAATATACTAGGTAATCTTGCCAGTTGATTAAACACATTTCATTTTAATTATTAATTATGATCATGGGCAGATATCTTTGGATATAAATTGCATGCACAGAAGAGAAATCATCACCCGGCTTCTTTATATCAGCACAGGACTAAGAGGCAATGTCCCCACGTGATGATAACTTGATCCTCCTATAAATGACTGCCTTCTTTAGTACTTCTTTCAAAGCAAAATGGAACTTTATTTTCACTTTCCTGACCGATGGAGCAAGTTGCATGCCATCTTTATGGAATGAACTGCAACTTTGTCTTCTTCTGTCATTGAGGAAATGTCAGAGACAACTTCAGGCCTAAAGAAAAGTACGAAAACCTTGGTTGTGTGCCCTGCAGGTGTTAACTTCCTACGCAAATACAGAGACCACCACATAGCATTTTAAATGCCATAGATCTGCTGTGACCAATCATCTATAGGAGGAGTAACATGCGTGAATTTTGGCTGCCTCTGACCCATGGTGGAGCGATCTTTCAAACGAGCTCCCATGGCTCCGGAAGAGCCATGCTTTGGGCAAAGGCAGTGGTGGGGCAGGCAGGCCTGCCTGCTGTGGGCAGCTCTGCCCAGCATGGCTTCGGGCATGCTCCCTGCCAAGCTGAGTCCCATGGCCCCAGGTTTGTGTGTGGTGGTCGCAGCCAGAGGTTGAATAAGCACCAGACCCTGATCTCCTTCCTGATCCAGTGCTGGGGTTTGATGAGGGCTAATCCCACTCCGGTTGGCCTGTAAGAAGAAGTGCCTGCTGCCATTTCTTATCATAGAATCATAGAATGGTTAGAGTTGGAAGGGACCTTAAAGATCATCTCATTCCAACCCCCCTCATTCCCTGGGCAGGGACGCCTTCCACTAGACCAGGTTGCTCAAAGCCCCATCCAGCCTGGCCGTGAGCTTTTCCAGGGATGAAGCATTCTTATCTATGAACACTGAGTACATCTGCCAGCCCACTCCATGGCAGCAAGTTTTTCCAATCAGTAGCATTGGGTTTTGTTATATTTCGTTGATGTCATACGGGGAAATAGGATATTTTGCTGTTGAGCGGCACTAAGAACATGAATAAGGGCTCAGACACACAACACATTGGATGATTTGTGGTAACCCTGAAGGAAAAGGGCCAAATTAACCCAAATTATCTCATGTTTGCTACAGGCCTAGATCCTTGAGGAGATCGGTGCCTGTGGATGAGTTGAGGCTCCAGTGACTTGCATTAACACATTTCCACACCTGAAAGCTCAGGGAAAGCACAGAGTGGGTCTTACCTGAACTGATTTGATCATTATCTACACCAAGTTCCTCTTAAATATATTTACATGTGGTTTAGGGGTTTTCTCTGCACTGCCACAGCAATATAAAGGGGACTAAGTATACCTGAGAGCCATCCTGGCTTGTCTCCAAGATTTATGGTTTTCTAACTCCTTCCAGCAGGCTCCTTGCCTGAAGGAGATAACACCATTACTGTTGCCTGTCCTACCACTACTCCTTTAAAGGGTTGTTCAGTGCATGTTAATTGACTGCCTTCACTTGAGACGCATCTATAAGGAACCTTCTCCATAGTGCAAAGCAATTCCCTCACCAGATAGATGGAGCCCTGAGTGTGAGGCTCGAACTACCTGGCACCTCCAATCCAGGGAGGTGCAGCTTTCCTGGGAGATGTTGATGCTCCCTGGAGACAACCACCTTGTCTGAAATTCTGCAGCTCTGGTCCTACTTAAGGTTAACTCTGCAAGAAGGAAGGGAAAAGACTTGATTATGCAATTGTTCGCAACTTTGATTTATAGAGGCTCTATTTCCATACGGCGATGAAGGCCGTGTAAGTATTTACCCAGACAGAATCCGGCTTCCTGCAGTTAGATGAATTTGGAGTGTGATCAGTTTATGCTGAAATTATATGATGTTGGGGCTGCAATTGTAGCGGAGGGAATTAGGTGCCTCATGATATTCCTTCCCAAACTACATCCCTAATCCTACTTAGTTTGCTCCCTGGGAAGTATAAATTTGAAAAATGTTTGTTCTTTTTGACAGAGTGGTGCTCGAATCAATATTTCAGAAGGCTCCTGTCCAGAGAGAATTGTGACAATAACAGGCCCAACAGATGCGATTTTTAAAGCTTTTTCTATGATTGCACTAAAATTTGAAGAGGTAAGCAAATAAAATATGTTTTTTTCTCTCTTCAAGTTGAAATACAAACACTGTTTGAATTTTCTCATGTTTGCTTTAATGTTAAATATGATTTGTTTAATGTTCTATTTAATAGCAATGAAAGTGGTTGTATTTTTATAAATGCATTTGGCAGGAACACTGAAGAAAAATAATGGGTCAATTTACAAGCTGTTTGATCATTTCTTTTGCTTTTTGGAGGCTTCAGGGAAAAGCAATTGCTTCTAGTAATGTGCACTAATAGTAGGAAAAATGTCTTGGAAAATTTCTGGTCCCATTGTGGGTTTGATTTGAAAAGAATAATTGCCTAACTTTTAGCTCTGCTTTTATATGATTCCATTTGGTATTGCTGTAAATTTTATATAAGTTAAAATGAATATATAACTCATTTAACTGGAAAATTTTTATTTTAAAAACAAACCATATGATTAGCAATTACAAAATACCATATTTAAAATCTGGCTTTTAAAAATAATTAAAATAAAGGCACTAAGAGTAAGTGAGGCAAGAGCTCAATTTACCGTAGAATAACCATTCTGTGCAGATACGTACCTAAAGTGCTGGGATCTCTTCAGGTTTCACGAACCAACTACAATTAGATATGGTCACCACTTTAATGGGAAACATTACAGAATGAACAGCAGAACACGAACCCTGGTCACTCAGGAGAGTATTTAACTCCCTTTACTTTCGAAAATCGTGCGTCTAGTCCAGGCATCTCTCCTGTCCTCTCTGGAGAGACAGAGGCAGAAGGCAATTCACCTTCTAAAGGAAGAGCTTGCAGACAGGTGGGCTGAACTACCTGCAGCAGGAGAAAGCAGCTCTATCTCTCCATCAATGATTACACTAGAGGCATGCGAATCCCTTTCTTAAGAGTACTTATTTCTCTGAGTCAGTGAGGTTAGTCTCCACATCTCCCCATAGCACTGGGAGATGCTGTCATTGATAGAAATGTCAGCATGTGCCTTTATTTACCCATGAGGATTGTTCACATTTAGAGCAACAGGACTAGAAGAGAGTTTGTGGGTCATCAGATGTAGTTGCCTTCTAGCATAAGCAGTATATCTTGCAGCTTGCACCTTCACAGCATGATCAAAAAATAGGGTTTTTTTTTCTGTTTCCTGACATTGGATCCACAACCTCAGTTCTCTGACAATTAGAGACCTTCTTTTCACTCCTCACTTGAATTTATTCAGAAACAGTTTATGCAGCTTTGTTTCTGTGCCAGCACTGTCCATTAGTTTAAATAATTCTTGACTTTCCATCCCTCACATTCCCCTCTTAGATGTATTTTTTGAGACCAGTTTTATCCTCTCACCCCCTTGCCTTTGCTAAAGTAAGTCAACATCAGTGTTTCAGAGGATGCATTCCCCACCCCTCTCGTGACTCTAGTAGTCCCTTTCTGCCTTTTTTCTAGTTACATTTTATGTTAAATGTGCATGTTAATTGTGGACAGGTTGCAAATGAAGTTCCACAAGGCCTTACTAAATGGCACTAACAGTCCCCTGCCTTACTTAGCATCCGAACATATCCCTATCACAGCTGGAAATGCTTCACCTCCTTCTAGTGCAATGTTTTGCACTCAACTGTGCTATGCCTGGTGGGTATCCCCAGCATCTGCTCAGGTGTTTTCCGTGGGACCCTCTTTGGTCTCAGCAGACATTCCTATCAGCTTGCAGAAAAATGACCCTTTTTTTTCATACTGCAAATGTGAATCCCATTTAGATTTCTCCAGTCCTTCATGGATTTTCAGATCTTCCTGGGTGATATTCCAATCTTTCAACATGTTGATAAAGTACCCTGATTTTTTGGCATGTTACATTTTATAAGAACACTAGTTCTTTTTCCTTACCAGTTATTAATGAGATAATAATAATTTTGAGGTTGAATCCTGTAGAACCACACAAACCCAATTTTAAACCCACCCGTTGTCATCTCTTTCTCAGTTTTATCTCCTACCCATCTTGTACCAATCCCTATTTCTTCTGGCTTAAGAGGCAGCTTCATGTATGGTACCATACCCTGCAATCCACAGAGACCTGGAGAGAGCAGACTCTACTCTCTACACAAAAAACATTTTCTGCTTAGGGCCTTATTGTGAAAAATGCTGAGGGTATCATTAACAGAGGTAATCCCTGCCAGTTTCCACCAAAATGAGAACTCAGTGGAAATCATAGAATCATATGGGTTGGAAGGGACCTCTGGAGATCATCAAGTCCAACCCCCCCACCAGAGTGGGT
>JAOXJM010000012.1:90934677-90937177 GCA_026413425.1 Tringa solitaria
GCTGCCCAGGGAAGTGGTTGAGGAACCATCCCTGGAGGTATTTAAAAGACAGGTTCACATAATGCTTAGTGACATGGTTTAGTGATGGTTTTTGTCAGAGTTAGGGTTGGACTAGATGATCTTGAAGGTTCCTTCAAATCTAGACAATTCTATGATTCTATCTGCATGCAGGTCCCACCTCCCTTTGCATTAGCCCAGCCCAGGCCATCACCCTGTCAGGGGGTGTGGGCTGCAGGCACAGCAGCCCTAGGGACCATGTCTCACCCCAGTAGGGAATTTGGAGGTAGCCTATGAGAAGCTGTACACAGGGCTCCTGGTGGGTCAGAGGGCAGAAGGTGCTGCTGGTACTATTGGTGGTATGGAAACCCATGCCTCCCGATCTGCCGGTTTGTAAGGAAGCTCCTGCATATCTCAAGCATACATCAAAGCACCATTGCTTCTGAGAGGCCCTCGTAAGGAGCTTTCTCTGAATTTTTGTCTCAGAGTTTTACCTTCTACTCTGTAATGATATGTTGTGATGTATCTCCAGATTTTCATAATCTGGATGTAGTAGATTTCGATTCCTGGTGTTCAAGTCTACTGCTCTCAGTTGTCTTCAAAATAAGAAATCTGCTTTCTTAGTGACCAAGGCTGAATTGAAATTTAAAATAATTTTCCAGAAATTGGTCTATGACTGAAAGTTCAGAATAATTTACTTCATATAAATATATATAAGTTTACACTGCAGTGCTTTCCTTTAAGAAATATGTGTGCATATACGCAGCAGCCCATGTTACCAGTATTGTAATTGCCACTAACTTCAAAGAATGTCTCTGTATATGATTACTCAAAAATATTTGAAACTGTTTGCTAGAGTGCTCTGAGCAGTTTGTATAAATAATTGAAAGTGTCCTATTTTAAGGTCTAATAGCTTGTCATCTTCAGTTTTATCAGCTGAAAAAGTGTTCTCACTTTTCTAATGCAACCTTGTTGGTGTGAAAAAGAGTGTAAGAGACAGATACTTTCTGTGTGCTTTGAATTTAGTCTCTGATAAGCAAACTTTTTAAGAAAATTCTTAAGGAATTCTTGGTAGTCAGTATGGAAAGACACTTTAACTACGTTTCATAAGTGGAAATTAATACTGAAAACAAAATTTTTAATTCCACCCAAACTTTTGGCGACACTAGCAGAAGTTAATTTTCCATTCTAAATGATGTCATGGCTATCTTGAAAGGGTTTGGTTTATATAATGTTTGTGTATCAAGCAACACTAGAAAAATCAAATTTCTATTTTTCCTTAACAAGTTGGGGTCCTTCTGCTTTAAGAGTTGTTTTTAATTGTCTTGTGCTTCTTCAATACTGCACTGCATGACAGAAATAAAAGGAAGCTGAACACTGTCCTGCCCTTCTCTCCTCCACTCCTTACCAATATTTAGCATATGCAGTGTTTTTTAAAAAATAAATAAATCCAACACTTCTGCCTGATGAGAACAAATTGGAAGTTTCTACCCACTGTGCTACATTGCGATTTAGACAGGTACTCACAGGGGATGGCTTTGGTTTATGTCTTGTAGCAGCTTTATGGTTTAAATTGAGGAAGATTTGTAGACCAGGTCATTTCTGCTGTTACTAATGTCAGCACATCAGTAGGAAAGTTGCCCTTGACTTTGATGGAAGCAGACCCGCAGCTCATGTCCTTAGTGAAATGTTACAGTACAGGTGTCTCTGTAGCCTCTACCAGGCTTGGACTTGACATGCCTCAGACACAGAAGGGCACAGTTCCTCTGTCAAGGGGTAAAGCAGTCAAAAACAGTTTTTCTCAACCTAAATCAATCAAATGACCTAAGAAGTGAAGAACTTTTTGGGGTTTTTTGTACTGGGAAAGAAAATTCAAGTCTCATCTGGTCCATGCTGCTTTGATGGTTTTCATTGACGACCCCATAAAAACTAGTCTGAGCTCTGAATGTTCATTATTTTTTGTTATTTCTGCAGTTTGTTTGCTTCCTTGTATGTATGCATGGAAGTATGAGGGAGCGGAGTGATGAGGAAAGGACTGACTTCTATTAGTGATTCTGTGGTGATGTTTTTGCGGTGGTTTCTTGCTGGCTGGCAGACTACTGCTTGGGAAGCAGCCGTGTAAAAGGTGTTCTCTGAGCTGCGTTTGAAGTAAAGCCAAGATCAGAAAGGACACTTGTGATCCAGCACAGAGGCTCAGAGACCAAAGCATGGTTTCCAAACCTGCTGTTTGCTCATGGACCTAAGCTCCCTGCCCAGCACCATTTCTACCTCTAATGTCCCCAAGGCTGCTCCTGTGCTTGGCTATGCACAGAGCTCCCACTCAGCAAAGCAGCCTTGAGGTTGTCTTCATTTGGTAAAACACTTAAACACATGCTTTGCTTGCTTGAATATGTGCTTGCTTAAGAGCACTAACAGCAGCGATCCCCTGTTTTGGTGAACTGGAACCTTTTCTTGTCATTTATAAACCATCTGTAGTGGCCATCCCCTGTGAGTATATAAGCCC
>JAOXJM010000012.1:90942177-90955641 GCA_026413425.1 Tringa solitaria
TGAAATGCCCCGGCTCGACACTACCCTCTGAGAAGCAAACACACATCTGTGCGCTGTTTCCAGCAGAAGGTTTTTCTGGCTGCACAATGTGTGTCTCACTGGGTTTTTTTGCTAAAGGAGCAAAACCAAGGCCAAGGTGGGGTTAGGCTCAACAACAGCCCACAGGGGCTCCACAGAGGGTGGAAGGGAGTTCTGGTGTTCCTGTGATGTCAAGGTGTGCATTAAAGGACCGAAAGCACTTGGTGCTGCCCATGTGTGCTCTGTGTAAGTGTGTGTGTGTGTGTGTTCATGGGCCGAGGGGATGAAGGGCTCTCATGTCCTGTCGGGCATCGGGGTTTACTTGGGAATTTTGCAAGGGGGGAAAACTATTTCCCTGTCCATCTCTCTGAGGCGTTTGTTCTGCCTGTGCCCCGGGCTGTCGTCAGGGCCCTGCTAGGCTGCCCTGGGTGAGACCTGCAGCGGCCCCATCGCCACTCCAGGCTAGAAACGAGGGGACAAGGGAGATGGAGGTACACGGGGCAGAGAGGGAGCTGGGTGAGGAGGCACCAGCGCCCATGTTTCATTTGTGCCCCATCCACCGGATGCTGCGCACAGGGGGAGGTCAGAGAGAGAGAGAGGCAGTTGGGCAGCAAACCCTGCATTGGTGATTTGACTTCACTTTCCCGGTAAGCATCTCCTGGTCCTGGCTTTGACAGACCGGCAGTCAGTGCCGCGCGGTGATTATACATATGGTTGAAGGTGAAGGAAGCTGCAGGCCCTGGCACGGGGCTGTGGCAAGAGCCCAAGGCTGCTTGTAGCAAGTCCCCTCTCTCCCCCAACCCCAGGAATCCCCTGCTTCAGCTCAGTGGCTTTCTCATCATATATAGTTATGTGTACAAAAGTCCAGCATACATGAGAAGAATATGAGACCTGCAAATATTGACATGTTCTGCAGATACTAGAGAAGTCAGTGTATTATCTGCATGTGTGCTACACATTTTTAAAAACCAAGATAACAATAAGCACAAAAAGCCAGAGCCTCAGTAAGAATCTGATGGAGCAAAATCAGATATAAAGAGAATAAGGAGCTCAGACTTTTACCCAGTCTAAAGAAAGTAGATATCAATACACATTTACACTTTGCATAGCTTCATATTAAAATAAATTTTCCTCCCTCCCTCTAGTATTAAGGCAATAACAGATTTTTTTTCTGTTATTAATAATTGGCGTAACAACATCATGCTGCTTTCTTCATACAGTATGCTGATAATTGCAACTGGCCTATTGCTCAGTAAGAAAGAGATACCAGAGAACAAAGAAATGCATTTTACAGAAAGCGATTTTCCATAAGTAAAAAGCCCAGGCTCCCTCTCTGAATGGTAAATTCAGAAGATTTGCCTTTCTAGGTTTTCTTACAACGTGTGGGTATACCCAAAAAGAGAGCAGAGGGCACATTTCTCCAGGTCCCTCTCAGACTCCCTTTAGTCCTTATCTAGGATCTCCTTTTCCTCGTCAAAACCTCTAATAGGGGCATTTGTTTGCCTTTCTTTCCTTGCTGGGATCTTGTCTGGCCTCCCACTGCTGCTGAAGTGACATAATAGAAGTATGTTTCACAGAAATCCCAGAATAAAGTGGCATAATAGTGGCAGGTACTGATGGGAATGGAAGGGGTGGTATCGCTGGGTGTAGCTGTTTGAGCACAGATAGCATGTCTTAGGATTTTGTGATCCAATCCCCCAAAATGGCCATTGAGACTAAATGAACAAACCAATAATACAAAAAATCTGTCTCATTAAAAGTTATGTATATTTTGCATATCTGTGGGAGAGACAGGAAGAGGCAAGTAACATAAAAACAACTTCCCCCTCAGAAAACACCAAGAACATCTTAAGAAAGCTGTAAATCTGATCAATACTCCATAGAAGAAATCCAACAAAGTTGGAAATGGCATGCTGAAGAACTACCTTTATTTCCCTTTGGAGTCAGAAGTAGTTCCCTGCAAACGATGGAGAGGGACCCACATGTGGAAAATGCTTTCAGAGCCACCCACAGTGAAATCCAGTGTTGGCTCCATGTGATGCTCCAAGGAGGCCCGTGTGGCACTGACTCTTCCACCAGCGGCCACTGAGGGGACTGAGCTCTTTGCAGATCCCCAATCCATCACCTGCATGGGGGGAGCATTGACAGAAGCCTTAAGGAGAAGATTAGGGCAGCATCTGACCCTAGCTGTGACTTCCTGCAAGGCCACCCACCACCTACACATTACAGGAAAAGCACGCCTTGCCCTCCCTACAGTCCCGGATCAGGAAATCCCTCTTCCAGAAAAGCTCTGAGAACAAGTGCCATGTTATTATAAAACTAAGCAATGGATAAGTCCATCCCTGACTCAGAAACTTTCCAGTTGAGATGGTTTAAAAGCAATGGTTAGGTGAAGACTTAATAACCTACAGAAGACGTGCTGGGAAAGGTCCTGCAGCAGTGTAATTCAGAGCACTTCTACTGAAGGTAAGGGATTGTGGATTCAACCTCTATAAATTTCCCTTTCTGCTGAGAGAAATAATGCCCAAAGTAAAAACACAGAATTAACCAAATTCTGTCAACTAGCCATGTCTAAGGAGGTGTGTTATCAAAAAAAGCAATTTTTAACACTTTTGATATGTTTGTCTTCCCTTAATCTAAGAAAATGGCAATTGATTCCTCAAGTAGACCTGTCCAAATGAGGTCAAGAACCAGTAGAAAGACTTCACAGTCTTAAAATCCATCGGAAGCAAAGTGAGACCTTTGGTGGAACAAGGCACTTTTGAGCATGAAAAGTAATTTCCCCCAGAACCACCTACTGCTCACTTTAGGGAACAGGATGGGAGCTGATGTTGGGCCCTCAATAAATTGAAATGCGCACAAATCTGCAGAGGCATTTGGGTTTCAAAACAAGTAATAAAAAGGCTCACTTCTGAAAATATTTTCTCAGTTTTCTGTATGCCTTCTTGCAAAGCATATGAAATTATTATAGCCCAGATTTTGCATTATCCTGGCAAGGAAGGTGAAGTTTATTGTTATTGCTGGTTTTTAAGAGGCACAGAGTATTTAAGCATCTCTTTCCAGGTCCTGAGGAAGTCTGTAAAGAACTGTAATCATACCTCAGATTATTTCTCCCCATAGAGTGCTCTGCCCTTCCATTTCTGACTGGAAAAAAAACCAACAACCCAACCCAAACCTGGAACTAAGCAACCCTGTATGTCTATGAAAAGCGATTGAATAGTCTCCTTCATGATGAGCATCTGCTTGCTCAACTAATGCAGAGGCTTTGCTAAAGCCAATGGACTTGCTCTGGGTTGACAGCAGGGAACCAAGGAGAACCACATGTACTTGTGGATGGGTATGGTTAACCCCTCTGGTCCCAACAGCAGATATCAATTCGCAGAGGCTACTTCCTTGGCCCTTTTTACCAGCACTACATTTGTTATAGGAAAGGAATCTGATGTTTTTTACCAATATTTAAAAAGAAAGTGAGCTCCATGCCACCTTCTGTGACAAGCAATACTCTGCAGCATTAGACTTGGATAATAAACCAAAAATTAAAAATGTGATTCCTACACAGTGCTGCACAGAAGTAATGCAGTGTGATGGACATAGAGGAACAAACTTGTAGGAAACACCCAGCAGAAAGCTGTTTTATTAGTTTCTGTCAATGACTTTAGCATTATAGGGGGGGAAAAAAACAAGCATTTTTCGTATTTGTATTTAGAATTATGGGGAAGGAAAAAAATGGAGAAGGGGGACCTGAACCAGAGATGGCATATTGGAAGAAACTATCGGCATCAAGAGTTGGAGGGGGGTGATCACAGTAGACTTTCCAGTTCCACTTGTTAAGAGTCCGGAGTCCTGATTCAGTCCTGTTTACATTGATACCAGCTGAACTTTACTGAAGGACAGAGTAAAACTAGAAAAAGGCAAAAAGCAGAATCCATGTTTTAGGGTTGGTTTGGTTGGTTGGTTTTTTTGGTGTAAAGAGAAATGAGGTAGGGAAAGACAGATCAGAAGCGGTGTAGAGAAAGTGAAAAGATTTTTCTGGTGCTCACAGTCCAAGGTGTGGACATCAGCTGACGTTTTGAGGTGTATGGACAAATACTTACACACAACACACCAGCAAGCTCTGCAGGTCACTGCTATGGCCCTTTTTGGGCAGCAATGGGAGAAACGGGTTCAAAAAGAAATTGTTGGACACGTGGACTAATGAGCATAAAGGCAGAGATACCAGCTGCTGCTCAGTCTTGAGTCTGTAAGCCTTAGACAGGAATTTGGGATGCCAGTGGAAACTTTGTTTTATACCTCATGCAGTTTCTATCGGTTTTTTTGTAAACATGTGCTATGGCCACAATCAGAGACAGGCTGCTGTGGTGCACACCTGATCCAAGCTGTTCTGAGCTCAAGTCTTGGGAGAGTTAAAATAAATATGCATATACATACACATACGCATATTATGTGTGTGTGTTTGTATGTATATATTATCTATATTATACATATATATTTATAGTATATGTATTATACTACAGTGCATAGTAGGCTTGGTATAGTCTATAGGAGGTTTGGCTCCTCTCTCACATGGGCCAGCTTTATCACTTGTTTTCTGGAGGATTTCCTCTTGATTTATTCCGTGAGTGAGAGTAAAGCTCACTGTATGTCGAGCAAACAGGTGAGCGTCAAAAATAATGCAGCACCTAAAGTCCTTGAAACAGCTGTATGTTTGCTGTCCCCCACATTCCCTAACTCCATCTACTGAGCTTGGAAAAGCAGCAACCCCGTGTCTGTGGAACACGCAGCATTGCATGCAAGGCAGCAGCTTTCAAAGTTTGGGGAAGCTTGCTTTTGTGGTGAGGGACTTTTGTGGGAGTGAATGACACATAGCCTGCCAAAGCCTGTGAGATGGCCAGCTTCAAAATGACAGGGGGGGCAGCTGACACCATTAGAAAGGTCAGTCTCATAAAGACGTAGGTGTTTGGGTGCATTTTGACACGGCTTCATCTCAAAGCAAGGCAGGGCAGGTGTTTTTATGTAGAACCAAATGTCCATGGCCTGGTTGGTCAAAGCTTTGTAGGTAAAAACCAGTCCCTTGGACTTCTTCTATAACCCATCAGCTCTTAAATATTCAGATACTGCACGAATTTAGATACTACAAGCATAAGTAATACGTGATAGGAAAGGCACCCCAGAAAAAGACCAAGCACCCCAGCACTGCTGTCCTCCCTGTGTTGCAAATCGAGAATTGTATTCTGTGCCAGCTGCAGGCCATGCCATAGCTCGCAGAGCATGTTCAAACAGCCCATTGTCACAGCAACAAAGGGTGACTTTGGAGAGCTTCAGACAGAAGGCAACTGAACCTCTCTTCCAAATGCTTGAATCACCAATGTCCTTGACTGGTCTGGACTGAATCCTCATTTCCTAACTCAAAAGTCAGCTAGGAGGTGGCAAATTTTTTGTACTGACCCACCTGGGTTACAAGTCTCATTGGAGGACCACCAGCACATACAAGTGGCAGCCTCCTGAGTGACCCTGCAGATGCCTTCTCAGAACTGGTGAACCAGACATGTAAGACTATGTCTCACAACCTGCCCGAAGAACCAGCAGTGCCACACAGTTCCTCTGTTTTGAGTGTCACAACGACAACCACAGCTGTGAACTGGACTGCTTGAAATCCTTCAAATAATATATTATTATATATTTTTGCATGCATTTTACACCAAATAATTTTATCGGATTTCCCCTTCTGCTTTGGACAGACTGA
Source organism: Tringa solitaria (assembly GCA_026413425.1). Classification (NCBI taxonomy): domain Eukaryota; kingdom Metazoa; phylum Chordata; class Aves; order Charadriiformes; family Scolopacidae; genus Tringa; species Tringa solitaria. The sequence goes on from JAOXJM010000012.1 coordinate 90,947,939, forward strand.
CGGAATATGTGCATTCTACATTTTCCTGTTGAGACTTAGGACATAATTATTAAAGCAACCAGAAACATATTCAAATCTGCACATTAGACGCTGGTTGTGACAGAAGGAAATACTGGCAGCCTCCACTCCTGTTGGCCAGTTCAAGCCACTCTCATATCAGAAGGGACAACTCTGGCTAGCATTCAAGTAAAGATGACCCAAGGTTTCTCCCCTCTCTGTGCTCCATTCTGCTTCTGCAGTAGTGAACACTTCTGACCAGATTTGGGTAAATTATACCTATAGAATGGCATGCAAATGATTCACAGGATCAAAATTATGAAAGTCCACCACCAGATTTTAACAAATAAGAGTGGATCTAGTGCTGCCAGCTTTGCTGTACAGTGATGTTCTGGTAGGATTGCCTTTGCTTTCCTCACACTGATGGCACACTCTGATGAAAGCCAAATGCCACCACTGGCTGAGTCTGGTCCTACCATCTGTGCTCTGGGTGCTCTTCTCTCCTGCTTCACTTCACTACCTGCAGACCATGGAGGTCAGGGAGATAGAGGTGTAGCAAGCGGACACTTAGGGATCCCTGTGCTGCTGTCAGTTGGCATATGCAGGCACGTTTGTGTGTGTAGAGAGCCAGGCTAGAGGCTTTCTGGTGAAGCTCACAGAGGTCCTCTGCACTGGCACCTGCAATCACACACTAAGACATGTCCTCGTGATAAAGACAAGGAGCTCAGTGAGACCCTCCTGTTTCAACAGGATGGAAAATCCTGTTGTGCGGTTCCTGAAACCCTGTTTCTCCCCCTCGTGGGTGCTCCTCATGTGCTTGGTCTTCGTTTCAGCCACCTGGGTACCTGCTTTGGCTTTCTGCTTGTCCCTAAGCATGAAGCAAGGATTAGGTTGGGGGCTTTCTCTTCTTTTGATAAAATGTCTGGGCAATGTGAACCTGTGTCTGGCAAGGCACTCCAAGTACTACAGTACCATCAAGGGTAACGCGTCAGGGCCTGAAGCAGCAGGAAGGTTGGGAGGGGAAGGCAGTCTCTGCACCTTGGGACGTCCTTCTGCCCAACTGGCAACAGACCTGTAGAGCGAGGTTTCCATTTTTTACCCATTCTGGCCATCGCTGAGCTTCTCAGCACCCATCCTTCCTTGACACAAAGCAGAAGTCTCCCTCTTCGCCCTTAGAGAAGCCAAAACATCTCAGCCTCAGCTGCTGGTTTGGTGCCCCCTTGCTCTTTGGGGGCACCCTTTGGGGTGAGGGAGGAGCAGCTCCCCGGCACGGCTGTCGCACTCCCTTACCCCAGCTGCGGCCGCAGCACTTACCTGTGCTGCCAAACGCTTCTCGAGGTCTTGCACACAGCTTCCAAAAGCTTGAGACTCCACCAAGAGGGTTTTAAAAGTTGAAGACAATTGAAGATAATAGAAGAAAATGCAATTTTACCAAAAAAAAAAAAAAATAGGGGATCTAGGGGCACACAGAGAAAAAACTCAGGCTCAGTTTTATTCACGAGTTTTTTATTCAGGAGGTTTGGTAAGTTTCTGTCATGGAACGCAGGCAAATTTCAGTCTCTTCCTACTCCTGCTTCCGCCTGCAGTTACAGAGCTGTAAATCCCACTGACTTTAATAGCACAGGACCTGGCCAAGCCACAACCAGGTGTGCTCAGAGAGGTCTAGGCCGAGCTTTGGATGGTCAGCCTGGCTTCCAGCTGCTGTGCTTGGCTTGCTGCTGCCACCACGGGCAAGTCAGGCTGGGCTGTGTTTTGCATTTGTCAGCACCACGGCACGCTGTCATTTTCTGCTACGGAAGACAGCTAAATAATCTGATATTGAGTTGATAACCATGTAGCAGCGAAACTTGATTTGGAGGCATAAGACCATAGAGCCAATAGACCGCGCTAGTTATTCCTTCCAAACAGCACAGCAAAAATCTTTTGTTCTGATATTGAGCTTTTCATAACCGTGTTTTTAGCAATGCTACAAACTGCAGTTAAGTGGTTTTTGCTTGTGTCTGTGGCACTAATCTCAGTCTTTGTCCCGCTCCAGTTAATAGGCTGCATTATTGGCAGACAAGGCAGTAAGATAAATGAAATCAGGCAGATGTCAGGAGCGCAGATCAAGATTGCTAATGCCACAGAAGGCTCCGCAGAACGACAAGTTACAATCACAGGATCCCCTGCAAACATCAGCTTAGCACAGTACCTCATTAACGCAAGGTAAGTTTGCTTTGTAAGTGATAATGCTTCTGCAAGAATGCTCTGTCTGCTCTCCAGCAAATGTCTGTCCTGGATAGATCCACAAAGTTGCTTCGCAGTGTCCATTTTGCATAGTATTATTCAATTCCTAATGATTTGTAAAGCCTGTATCATCAGAAGCTGTGTTTGCTGTTGGTTTATATAGAAAGGAGCTTAATCTGGTGCAATTCCAGGTACATGTTGAATGACAAAAGCTAAAAAAAATGAAGACTCACAATAGCATCCTCCTAAAATATAGGCGGATAAATTAAATGAAATGACAATCATAAATTCGTTAGAAGAAAATACTTTTCACAGACCCATTTTACTGTCCTAAATGGCAAATATAGTGAAACAAATTGCAAAACAGATTTAATTTCCTAGCTGCAAATTGCCACTCAGTGTTGATATTAAACTGACATTTGGTTGCTAAAGAGGCACGGGATTTATTTTTTCAGAGACAGCATGACAAATTTGTAAAAAGCATTCCCTGATGAGACGGGGTGAGGCTGTCTGCCTCTCCACTTCCAAAATTAATGAAAGCACTGGGTGTTTAGCTAAGCCATTGTGATGGCTTAAGCCTCTATCAGTTTTTATATGATTATTTAGAAAAATATTAACGTTGATACCACCTTTATATGCAATTATCCTGAGAAGAAAGTGCAGTGGGTATAGTGCTGTCTCGTAGATCTACTTGTAAATGGTGGATCAAGTCAATATATTGTGGGAAGGGGGCGTATATCTATGTTTCATTGCCTTTTTTTTTTTTCCTTTTCTTCCCCCCCCCAAAAAATACTGTGATATGAATCCAGTTTTGTGTTTAACTATGTTTGCTGTTAAGGTAGTAGAAAGTATGTGATTTGTATGGGGGGCGGGGGGGCAGGGGCTGTAGTCATAGCAGGTCTACAGTCTCCTCTGGTCCAGCCTCCTCTCCAGTCCAGTCCCGCAGTGCACCACTGCAAGCCACTGCAGATGCCTTAATGGAGGAAAAGGATATTTGTGCAGCTCTGTGTTACAGCAAACAAAAATATTGCTTTTATATAATTCAGTTTGAAAGTAGTTTCCTAGGGAAAGATATATTGAGGGGTGGTGTCGTCAAGCCTGTGATAAGCGTTTTCCAGAATCCTATATCAACCTACAACTCCTTTGATTTATATTCTTTGTAGCAAATATAAGTCAATTCCATAAGCCCTGTAATCAAATAAAAATGTGTTCCCTCCTTTAACCCTTAAGGATATGTTCTTCTCTTGGTGTTCAGGGATTCCCCACACATCGAGACGAGAATAGACCCCTTCATTTTTAGTTGCACAAACACCATATGGCATGCATCTGGATCTCAGAAGATAACAATTTAAGATCTTCAAGACAGCTAAAGCATGCAAATAGAATAATGCACTTATTAATGGAGTTGCAGTGAGCTGCTCACCAGAGACAGAAACTCTAGTGAACAAACTTCTGTTTGACTCACTTTAGAAAAGTCTGTGAACTCTTACACTTCTGTTTATTACTGTTTAATGATTCTTTTGATGGAATGGGATATATAAGAGGTCTCTTAACATACTTTGGCAAAGAAGAAAACTTCTCCGCAGTCATATACCACGGATGCTCTATCTATACCCTGTGAAACCAGAAACAAAGTATTTTCTTCCTGTTGAATTTCTAGATAGAAGTCATTTGTTACCACCATCTACAATAAACCATCATATATTATTATGTACCATGTGTTGAAACTGTATTTAGATCAAGTGGCTTCATTTGTAAATGAAGACTCTTACAGTAATGTATAATAAATTAAGCTCTGAGGTAATATAGGACATTAAGGTGGCTTTTTCATTTTAAAAAGTGATGCTGTTCCGGATTTCTCCTTTCACAAGAGAAACTCCCTTCCAGTTAGGTGCCACCACAGCAGGAGTGCGAGTTCGCAGTCACACCAGAGGAAGAACTGAGAAACTTTCAGGCAAGAGGGAGATTGACTCAAGCTGGGGTTTAGGGGCTCAGGCAGGTTTCTGAGAGGCAGATCAAGGCTGCTGCTGCCTGTGCCCACTGGGAGCCAATTTCAGTGTTTGTTGGTCCTAAACCTGCCACAAGTACTGCCGTCTCTATTTTAAAGATGTTGGCATGAAATAAACAGTTTTGGGAAAGAGCTGACTACAGTACCTAGGCTGCCCATGATACAGTCTGGTATGTCAAAATAATAAGAAGAATAATGAAAAAAGTCGTGTAAGTGTTCAGGGTAAGGTGGACTTTTTTTTTTCTCTCCCCCACAAGATCTGTCATTCTCCTGGATTTGGTTTCCAGGTCCAGTATTCCTGCATAAATCAGTGTCCCATAGCAGCATAGGATATAAGGAAAAAAAAATCTTTCCACTGTATTCCTGAAACAAACTGTATGTATCTATAGAATAACAAATTATTCTATAGATGGCCAAAGTTGCCAACTATAGAATAATTTATCAAGTTGTTTTGAGGCTTTTATTGCAATCTGGTGTTGAATATGTAGATAATATACTCTAAATTATAGCTGTATAATTACATTGAAACAGTATCAAGACAGAGATTTAAATCTTTCTGAAGTATTGTTTTGATTCTGTATTGATTACCCGAGCGCTGACCTCTGTATGAGTAGAATATGTCCTAGCTTGTCTGCAATAGAAGTGTCTTTTTTTTTCCTGTGAAATCTTCTGTCTCTTGTCTGGTCTCCACTGTAGTAATGGCATTTTCAATATCTATTTTCATCTTCTGGCCTTTATTAATAATGAACCAGAGTTTAGTTTTCCTGTGTAATATTTGACTTTGGCTTATAAATGGATTGTAGCCAGCAGCACTTTCTCCTTGGTAAAGAGCAGTTTCCTGAAATATTTTTTACTGTCATTTTGATGAAAGGTTAATTCACAGAACTAACGGGACCACCAAAGCCACACTCGAGCTTTATTCTTTTCACCAGTTTTGGGTAATGCAGGCTGTGGCCTTCGGTGTATGAGTTCATAAAGTGTGGTTCTTCAAAGGGACAGTGTAAAACGGGCACCATGACTTTCTGTGTGGAGGCTGCCTCGCCAGCTTTCGCATTCAATTTTGTTGCATCTAAAATTGCTTTGGGAAATGGCCGCTGTCACAGGACAGCCGATAGCTAACCTAATTTCTCCTTACTCATTACCACCAGTAATAAATGTGAAGCAGGGCAAATTATTGCTTTAATTGTAGCTGTGCGAGTACACCAGAGACAGGTAGTTTGAGTGGCTGCTACCGACACCGGCATTTAACCTGTGGGATCTAGTCTCCCTGCTGGTGCAGGAAAAAGTTCAGGCTGAATTCCCCCCCCCTATCAGTGAGGACTTTTTTTGGGTTTTTTTAAATGCAAGGCAGGTAAATCTGGAGTCACTGAAACACTGCCTTTTTATATGCCTCCCTCCCAGAATAATACTGAGTTAGAAACATAAAAAACTGTATAAACTGAGTTTTTCAAGACATACTAAAGTATCACCATGTAACTCCTACATCCCAAGTCAAGGATGTGCACTGGAGTTGGATTCACTGATTCAGTGTTCTTGATGTAAATCCCACTGTGTCAGTAGATTGCAGGTAGCACGGCTAACAGCCCAAGAATACTCTTCTCTCTGCAAAGAACAACTCTGCTGCGAGTGTTAGAAAAATTCTGAGCTGACCGTCCACGGAGACAGATGAACACCGCAGGGTAGGAAAACCAAAGCTTTACCTCCCACAAACTGGTCTGCATTTCACACACTCGCCCTCTTCCCCTCCCAGCCCTTCGGAGAAACCGTGCGCCTTCCGACTTCCCAGCTAAACCCGCTTCTCCAAGAGCCCTCTCTGTTTTGCATGGAGGAGAGGAACTCGGCACCCAAGTGTTTCCCTCTCTCCTCCACACTCCTCTCCCCAGCTCAGACCCACTTCAGATATCCTTTAGACTTGCCTTCAGCAGCAGTGCTTTGGGAAGCCTTATTCCAACGTCCCCATCCCCTATTTAGCCCTGGTTGATCCCCTGCATCCTTGCCCTCACTCAAAGCAGGGTCGTTGCCTTTCTCTGGCCATGAATAGACCAGGGGCTCTCAAAACCACTTGTAAGTCTAAGGTGAGGAAAAGCAGGGGCTCTTCCCAGCCCCTAGTAAGGTGGTCACACTCCCCTCCCAACCTGTAGCCTGGCTACAACTGCTCTCTGAGCCTGCAGACCCAGTGCCAACAGGGACCAGTACAAACCCTGTGCTGGGAAACTTCCATGGGCCTGATGAGATTTGATCAGACTGTGGGAGGTCCTCTCCAGGGCCAGCCATTGGCTCTCTGGCACTTCACTCTGGGAGGGAGAAGCTGCTGCAGCTCCTCAGCTCACCTCAGGAGAAAGCCCAGGAGCCTGATGTTAGTAATTACTGGGGAAAAAAACCCACCCAAACTTGGAATTAATACATATATAACTGTAGCTAGCAAAGATTTCTTACCCACGGTCTCATTTATTTATATATTAGGCTGCTCTGCCTCCAAGCTGGTCACATGCAAAATGCATCCTAAAATTAGTATTTAGGTTGTTTGCCAACCCAAAAGCCAGCACACAAGCTGCGACAAACAAATGGCAAACGGAGATTTTATGGAGGTAAACATTTTGTCATCTGAAAAAAAAACCCAACAAAACAAACAGCACGTCCTTGGAATTACTGTATTTTAATGTTTAAAAATGTACAGCAAAGCCTAAGTACCTGGGCCAAGCTCATCTCGCCTGCTGAGGGGTGGAGTTAGGCTAAAGTGAAGGTGGTTTGATACCTACATCATCCAAATAGCCCGTCACTGCCTTGGGCTTGGGGGTCAGGTCAAGCTGAACGTCCTTGTGCTGGCGGGGTCCGTGTGACGATGTGTGTGTTGTATCCATGTAGTACCTTGTCTGTCAGCTGGTAAGCTCTTTTATGTTCATTGTAACCACTGCCACAAAGCTCAGCAAGGATACCGCTGCTGTGAAAGCTGGGGTGTTTTTCAGTCTTCCTTTTTTTCCTCATTTCCTTATAATTAGATTGCATAAGTATTTTGTTGTAATTCAAAAAAAAAAAAAAAGTCTGGGGAAAGTACCAATTGAAGTGAACACACTGGCTAATCAGGTTTGTTTTATATGAAAAATGCACATTGACCTCACAGTGAATGAAATGAAAAATTACCTTTCTAAAAAAAAAAAAAGTCCAAACCAAAACGCTTTGCCTTAGATGGAAGCAGCAAACCATTGCTCAGTTTCCTCTCATCCTAGCAAAATGACGAAGAGTACTATTTATGTCACAAAATTGACAAATTGAAAAAGAATTACCAAAACCCCCCGCGTCCCCCTTTCAAAAATACCGTAATTTTGAAAAGCAAAATTCACCATCTCAGTGCTGGGGAGTAAACTTCATAGTTATTTTAAGTTTTCTTTTAAGTTTTGTTTTTTCCATCTTTTTGCCATTACCTGCATTCCTTAGATTTCTTTTTTTCATATGTAAAATGAACTAGCAACCC
>JAOXJM010000012.1:90955841-90977427 GCA_026413425.1 Tringa solitaria
TCTCGTCTGTCCCCCCTACGTCCACCGATCTAATCCTGCCCTTTCGTGGTTGCTCTCCCGCCCTTCTTCCCTCCATCCCTTTCCTCCTCCTCCTTCCTCCTCCTCCTTCCTCCTGGCCCCACCGCCCTGGCTGGACCCTCCCAACCTGTTTGTTCCTCTTCCTCTCTTCGTTTGCAGCTTAGAGATGGCTAAAGTCAGCACCCAGACCGCTTCCGTCACGACCCCTGTTGACCTCAACATGAACCTCTCTCAGTCTGCCACCCCTACCTCCACCCCCACCTCCATGGCCGTCCTGGCGGCCGCCTCCGCCGTTGCCGTCAGTTCCCCCCCTCCCCTACCAACTCTGCCAACCACCCACTATGCCGTTCCTGTCTCCAGTCTGCTTGGCATGAAAACTGTCCCACTCCTGGCACTAAATGCCGCGGCCGCCGCGGGGGCCACGGGGAGTTTGTCCGCTTACACTGCCAAAATTCCTTCGACGAGCGGGGTTAAGAAATCTGACCGCCAGAAGTTTGCTCCATATTGAAGGGATGAGACACAATGCAAGCTTTGCCAGCTCTACCAAGAGTCTGTGGTAGATCCTAGTTATCAAGGAAACAATACGGCATCTTTTATTTTTCTGTTAAATTGCTAGTGTTAACTGTTGCCGACGCCAAGTCGTCTTCCGCTCTCCATAACGACTAACACCCGGGCACCACCTAACAACTAGTTCCAACAGCCTGGGGGGCTTTCCCCACCAGCCGTGGGGCTTTGGCCACCAACCTGGGGGCTTGTCCCACCAGACGAGGAGCTTTTCCCGCCAGCCCAGAGGCTCTCCTCCCATCCCGACGCCATCCCTCCAACCCGGGCCAGGGCTGGCCCTCCAGAAGCCCCACCGCACGGCAGGGTTGTCCCCAGTCCAGCCAGGAGATACCTGGAGAGAAATTAAAAATAGAAATGAGGCAAAAATTTTGGCAGCCGGGTCCTGCTCCGGCAGTAGTGCCTGGCGTACAACCACACTGGCATCCCTTTGAAGGGATCCCTCCAACTGCAGAACCATTTCCTATGGCAAATCGGCGCCTCTGAGGAATTTTTTTTAACTGCTATAGTTTTCTGTTGCAAATCTGGCACTTCTGATGGTTGGTAGCACCCCTGAAAACCCCCGTGAAGTGCTGTCAAATGATGGGGGGGGGGGCATCACTTGACAGACCTGAAGGTTCCCTTCATCCCTGCCCTGACCCCTGCCTGTGAGCAGGAGACTGGGGCGAGAAAGTACCAAACCTCTGTTACTTCTGAGAGCAACAAAGAAGCTTTCTGGGCTGAGAAAAACTGCTAAATTAGAGTAGTCAGTAGATGACAAAAAAAAATATCAGGCACCCATGCCTTTCCACTTCATTCTTTTAAAGGGTGCAACCATTTTTCTCTGGTTTGGAAAAATGTAATTTTAAGAACTCTGCTGTTTGGAGGGAGAGCAGGCTCCTCCTTTTGCACTCAGATGTTTTACTCGTTTACAGCAACAAATATATAGTACTTATTCCTGTAAGTACCGAAAAGTAGGTACAAATCAGACGTGCACTATTGTAGTACCCCCTCCCGCACCAAAACCATTTTTTTGTTACATTTCTGTACAAAATACGTCCCTATTTAATGCATCGCTACTCATGCAATCAGGTTGTGTTGTAATTACGGATAAAATCTAGTGCTTATGGAAGGATGTTCAGAGGCTGCTGCCCAGACAGATAACATGCCTTTAACAAGAACTTGACGATGTTCAGATTAACTAAAACCAGACACCTAATGGCAGCCAAAGCGAAGAGAGCTGGGGGATGTAGTGGCTGGTCGCTAGCTGTTGGAACTAGTTTTTAACTGCATTTTCTGTTTGTCCATCCACCTCCTTTTTAATTTCTGTTGCATAACTCAGTAATGCAATATTTCCTCACCACTTCCGAATCCAGAATCCCATTAGCCCACCATGTTCATCCACTTTGCACTCCTTGGACACAAAGCTTTAACAATTGAACTGTATTCAGTGCATTTTAATATAAACTAAAAACACAATGCAAATGCAATACTTTTTAAAACATGGTATTTCAAAGTGTGTTATTATTATTGTATAGGGCTAAGTACTATCTCAGTATTTTGTGTCATTTCTGTATTCTGTGGGCTTCTCTTCACCTTAGTACCTTTGCACTAAGTTTTGTCGCTGTAACCATTTGTAGAACTGCCATTGTTACAGTTTGCACTTACCCAAATGGGGGTTTTGGTTGGTTTTGTTGTTTGGTTTTTTATTTTGTTGCTTTGGGCTTTTTTTTTTTTTTTTGGTTTGTATATAACGAAGGAAAAACTGGAAATAATGTCAAGGTACCTCAGCTATTTAACAGCTCTAGAAAATTGCTGTAAAATTGTTCTGGACTATTGTAACTGTTTCAGTAACTGAAATTTTAAAAACAAAACAAAAACAAAAACACAAACCACCAACCTCTGTGTGAGAAAACTTGCCTGCATTGAAATGCTGTTCTGTGCTGGTTGTACTCAAGTGTTATTTTTTTAATAGTGAGAAGATTTTTTTTCCTTTTTTTGCCTTTTTTTTTCCCTTTTATTTTCCTCATTTTTGTTCCTACATTTTAGGCTGTCTTCAGAAGTTACTGGCCTGGGGGCTCTGTAATGTATCTCATCATGCCCTAGTGCATTAGCCACCAGACAGGACTTTTCCAAAGCCCTATGAGACAATGCTTTCTATGGACTAACCTACAGAGGAGTTTCTGCCATTTCTAACTTTCTTATTATTCTGAGACATCAAAAGAAAATACTTCCTTTACTCTTTAAGCAACTGTGCTTCCTAACTCTTGTGTTGCTTTCATTACTGTTCCAGTTTTTAACACTGTTGTGGCTCATAACATAACGCAAAGAAAAGTTATTTTTGGGGGTTAATTTTCATTGATGTTCATGCTTTGGCTAATCTGTATAAAAGCATGGGCCGTTAGTGTTCTAAACTACTGTATTCAGCTAGAGACTCGACAGTAAATTAAATGAGACGTTTTTATAAATAAATTTTTTTCCTGATATAAAAAAAAAAAAAAGACGTGGTAGCTTTGTGCATACAACTGTTGTGTTGTTTAAACTTTGTTCTTTGTAACCGAGTTGCTAATTTGTCATTTGAGAAACACTATTTTATGGATTGTCAAACTAAGGTCATAGACAAATTGCTTGTTTTCATTAATGATTAAAGGTTTCATATCATCACGCTTAAGGTCCCAGTGCTCATTGGGAACGAGTGCAACAACCGTGCTGTACTGGCAACTAGAAAGTATGTTAGCTCATTGTCAGGGATAATGTGTCTTTTCATGATCAGCTGGAGCCAGATTGTGTAATTAGTAGAGTAAGCAGTATTTCTGCAAAACCTTATTTGGTTTTTAACAAAGTTGCTCTTGGAGAACTTCTCACACTGCATAGAAAAGGCAGAATTTGGCTTCTTGCTACAAGAAACTTCTGGTTTCTATCTATCTCCCGTGTTTTCGCATACTGATTTTTTAAGATCAGATACTGGGGAGAGAAAAACAACACAAGAACAAACTTGGGTACCAAGTATATTACTGCTAAGACCCTTGATATTTTCCCATTCCCAGCGGCACTGTTCAGTGACCAGGCTTCTAGACAGCACCTTTCACCCTGCCGGGAAAGTAGCCCAGCAGCTGGGGGGAGCGTGACAAGTTCCGTTAAGAAAGGGGGAATGGAGAGTTGGCCCAGGGAAGTGTCTCGTCCTGCCCTGTCTGCTTGAGCCGTTCAGCTCCTCCTTTGGATCTGCCAAAGCACTGCAGCCACAGTTCTCTCCTCAGGCCAAGAGAGTGACAGGAAGGGGCTGGCCCGGAGCTGTGGCTGCAATCAGTGCTTCTGGCTGCGCTCTGGCCGTCTCTCCTCTTAGGGCACTGGCAATACCTTCACGTTTACTGCTTTAGCCTCATGAGAGAGCAGAGGTTGTGGCATTGCAAGGGAGTAGCATCCTTGATGACGTGAGACTAATTCTACAACCTCCATCCCTACTCTGTTAATGTCTGTGATTGTCACCGAGTATTTAGCTTGGGGTCCCAGGTCCCCCGCTGAGTACTTGTGGGGGGTACTGCTGTTATTTTCCATGGACTGTAGGGCACAGAGAGCTACCACGTGTCTGGGTCTTGAATCTGAGCCTGGAACTATGATATGACCAAGATGGAAACCTGTAGCAGTCAACAGCTTTTTCAGTACAGATGCAGCCTCTTGACAGAGGGACTCTTGACAATAAAGGCTGCCAAGGAAGATTACAGAATGCCTCACTGAGTCCCAGCACCCAGTGTTGAATTAGCTATTGCAACCCTTAGGTTGGAAGAACTATAGGCTGTAGTACTAACCTTGATAAAATTCTGTGCTGTTATTACTTTAAATGTATTTATATTACTTAAAATACATTTAAGTGCTTACTCTTGAAAGCAGAGCTGAAGCTGATTTCCCAGCAGAGACCTCCATACTCTTCATTTCCTAACCGCGTACTCTTCATTTCCTCAACAGCAAAAGCTATTTCTCTGGCTAGCCTGGATAGTGTAAATTAAAACATAAAAAAAGAGAACGTTATTGCAGCTCAGCACTAAGTAGGTCAAGGCTTTGCTCTCCTGGTAAAGCTTCCAGGCAAAGGGCAGCAGCCGCTCTGTCGTATATAGCGTCTTCAGCATAAATAATTCCCATGTGCTTTGCAGAACTGGCTAGAAAAGACTGAGATTTAAACAAACTAGTGTAGGGGCATGAAGAGGTAAAATACAGACACATGGACAAAGGAAGGAAAAAGAAAGTCTTTTGAGAGCGCTTTTGCAAAAATACAGGTAGAAGTGCGATAAAATCTAGGCTAAATGAGGACCCACTTTAATTATTTTGGTTGGAAAGTACTTCTGAGCTGCAAGAAAAAGTTCCTGGATAGCTTTAACATGCCAAACAGGCAAACAAAACACAAGAAGGTACATCTGGAGGGGGAAAAAAAAAAAGTAAAAAATAATATTATCCAGGATAGAAAAGTAAGCCATTCATGCCCAAAGGTAGATAAGATAAGCACGCACTTGATATGAAAAGGTCACTGCCCACACAACCGTGAGTTTCCAAATGAAAGATAACACAAGTCCTGCAGCTTTCATATCATCAAATCGGTATCAGTGTTCTGGCAAACATCTCAAATTAATTCAAGCAGCTGTATTGTGTTCTTCTAGTGAGAAAAAAAAATAGAACATGGTAATGCTGGCTGGGATAGTCAACCAGAAAGAAAACAAAGTTAGAGGTATTCAGCCACATAACATTGCTAATTCGCAGAGTGGTTTCTGTTCTCAGATGTAGCCAGAAGGCATCTATGGCCCCCCCAAGGTGCTTATTTGTGCCAGTCAAGGCTCCTAGGAAGCTATCAATCAGCATAATCTCACTGGTTCCCATGAATGTAGGCACCTGGGAAGTGCCTCAGCCGCACCGAGCTGCATGGGCAAGGTGTTCCTGTGAGGGTTCACGAGACAATCTTAAAGCATGGGCTGAACCATCCCCACCTGAACTGGGCAGAAATGGAAGCATCCCTAGGATTTTTTTTTTAATTTTTAACTATCCAACAGCATGAGAACAAGAGTGCTTCTCTGGGATGGGGGAGATCCAAATCCAGTTTCTTCCGTAGCCTCCGTGTCAGCTGAATGTACTTCGGCGCCAGTTACACACTTAGAACAGGAGGCGCGTGTCGTGGCTACCAGCCAAGTCAGACGTGCCCACTAATTCAGTCACTTCCCAGCAGCACAGCTTCTGCAGGAAAGACTGCAATTGCCAGGCTGCCCAGCTGCATCAGAGGGGCTGCAGGTTCAAAGGACAGCAGAGAGAGGAAGGATTTAAACTCGGCTCTCTTACGTCCTCCCCGAGAGCTGTAACCACTGGTTACACAAGGCATTAGTCCTTCCACTGTATTTTTGGCAGAAAGACCCGGTTTAGCTGTCTGCACAAGGGAATTGCTGGCATTTCTTTTTCCAGCTGACAGGCCAGGAGAGTTCTAAGGGAAGCGAGGAAGAGGAGCGTAAGTGAAGGCAGATACTGAAAAACTGCCTCACACCGGAGAGTTTCCCCTCTCTTGGCCTGAGCCACAGTTTCCAGGGATACAAGTACATCCTGCTTTTTCTTGCCACAGAAGTGTTCTTACGCCTTGGTTCCAGTGATGCTGATGATTACATCAGTCTCCGCATCAATGCACGTGTCCTGAGACTGACATATGTCTTAAGACAGTAAATGAAACGAAAGAAGTGTCAAATTTATCTGATGTTCTGAACCATTGTATGTTCACACTATGGTTTCTAATGACAGCTATAGCATGATTCCTGTTTGTTGGTTTGATGTCTGGTTTCCTAGAGCAAGCTTTCTTGATTATAAGAAAAAGAAAGTATTTTTAAGTGCTGAAAATATTTGAGTAATAGGACTTTTCTCATTAGAGCTATTTCTAGCTCCGCGTTTGTAAGATGATAAAATGCAGATAATTTAATTACAGTGGTATGTCATTGCAAATTTGTCTCTCCTCAAATTGAATTTATTGGTTGGGGGGCTGACCAAAGCTAATGTTAATGGTCTTTTTAACCAGTATTTGTGATTCTGAACCACATTTTAAAATTACATGCTTTAGTGGAGGAATGACAATCATGTTAGGAAATGACAAAATTATTTTTTTGTTGATGTTGGTTTTGCGTAATCACTTTTGGGCTCCTCTGTATCAAGGACAGTCATGACACAGCAGCTTATTTCTCCCATGGCGGGAGAGAAATTAGCATGCAGATTACCATTTGTGATTGATTGCATGTGCCAGACCATTTCAAACACACACACAGATGCACATTTTGGCCCTGGAAATCACTCACGCGTTTCAAAACCACTGAGCTGAGGAATCACAACTATTTCTAGTAGCACAGAATTCCACAGGCCTCACATTTGGGCAATACTCTTTATTATTGTAGCAATAAATAAGGATGTCAGATGCTAAGTCTTCCCCCTTAATTCTGAGTCTTCAGTTTCTCAATTCCACTGTGCTAGAGGTCACAACTTTGTGTTTAATAGCGGCTATGGACAGAACTTCATATTATGACTACTTTCTTCCTTATTGTTTAAAAAAGTAGAATTCAAGACAGTTAAGAAGTTAGAAATTAAGGAAGCATGTATTTTTTAAAACACAATTATTTGCTCTTGTTAATCACCTAGCTGAACTGCTCTTCAAAAGTTCGTAAAACTATTTTCTAAAACTGAGGACAGACTTAAAATATAAATTACTTATGCCTATGTTTTTCTAAGACACAGGAGATCATTACCTTAACAAATTAGCTTGACTATTCAGTAAGGTTGGGATAATTCCCTTCTCCCTTGCAGCCACGCTACTTTGCTAAAAAGCAGGATGTTTTCTTGCTTTCTTGACACAAGAGCACATGTACACCCACGGTCACGTAGGACACAGCTAGCAAAGTCACTCCTGGCCTCTGCACAAAGCTCTCAGAAAGCTTTATTTCAAAAGGGGAAGAAACTTATAAAGTCGTACACAACGGGCCGTATAAAACGCTATTTGGGGATCGATGAGATTTCTGCAAGAAAAAAAGCACCAACTCTTAAACAAGCACAAACTAAGAGGGCCCGATGCCGTCGGTTACTTCCCCAGCAGCACAGACACCCCCAGGCTGGTCCATCACTTTCACTTTAACAGAAGTTATGCAGGGGTAATGGACAGTAATAAGTGAACTGGTGTTTATTCTTATCAGCTATTCCTAAAAATAATTAAAACAACAGACTGCACTGGCTTGGATTTGAATGTACAAACTCCCTCCGCTGAAACTAAACTTACAGAATGAAAAATTACTTCTTAAATGGCAGAGAAAATTCTTTCGCAATACAACACCCAATTCTAGAGAATGAAAACTACCTCGAGCTTCTTACTGCTGGGTATCTCTAAAGAGGAGGGCAACTAAAACAGCCGAACTGTTTTACTGCTCAGGTCAGCTCCTTTCCTATTCATCTGCAGGCAAAACCGTGATTTGCAGATTCATGTACAAAATCAAAGTTAACACACACTTCCATTTTGTCCATGTATCTGTAAATTATAAACTCAGCGATTAACATTTTTATACTGACGTTCAGTGTGACCTGACTCGGGTCACATCTGTTTCTCTGACATTAAGCCCAATGCAGAGAGTGGTTCTAAAGCTCAGTGTTAACAAGCTAGTATGCTTTGGCGAGTCAGTGCCATGAAAAGGAAACATAAGTAGAACAATTAGAAACTTAGCTCTTCTAGAGTAACACAGGGAGAGTGTCTTTTGCTTTACTTTGAAACAAAACAGTCCATCTGTTAATACTGTCTCACGCTCTCAGCTGAACATTCTCTTTATAGTGAAAAATGGAACTAGAGATCTTTCACTGCAGCACGACAGGCACCTTATACATTGACGTTCAAATGTTTCACACTATAGAAGGAAATTTTATTTCAGTTTTGGCCCAATTGAGTTTTCTCCAACTTGGCAAAACAGCCACTATTTGTTTCACTACTCTCTGAATGTTTCTGTATTGTCACAGATGTTGTTATCTCAACAACAGGTCTAATTCACATGAGGCTGCAGTGTTGTGTCAGACATTTTAGCAGTAACAGCTACTTATGGTCATTAAATTAACCAAAAAAAGTCTGTAAACCAGCATATGTAAGCAGGACTAAATAGATGCACCAAACTGCTAAGGACCATTGACTGAACAGAGCTGAATGCAAGGATCATGGAAACCAGGAGTAGTAAGAAAGCATCTCAATAAGGAAAGGGCTCCCAACATATCAAGTCTTTCTTCCAAAACAGGCAAATCAAACATCTAGCTTTAGCTTTGCTCTTTATTGCTTGGTTATTGCTTGCTTTGAAGCAAGCATCTAGAATGCTCTCATAAGAACAAAGCTTGTTCTTATGTGAAAAAATATTGTGAAATGTTTTAAGATTTGCAAAAGTAAAAAAATATGCTTTAGTTAAAAAAAAGAGCCACACTTACTTACCAAAGCTCAAGGTGGTTCTGCTATCCATGTCCCAGTTTTGTCAAGTTTGTTGGTACCTGATTTTACTTCATCTGTGTTTATCAGAAGAGAAATCAATTTCAGATGCTCTCTGTGCCTAAGATAATACGTTAAGAAAATTTCCAGTATGTACAGCTAGATAAATGATTTTACCTCAGCAGTTTCCAGTGCACTACCTCTTCCTCTGGCATTTCGTCACCCTTTCATTTAGTTATGCCAATATGTAACCACCGTGTTTTCATCGCTCTGATTCAAGAGGTAAGAGGTAGGCTATGCTATGGCTGCACTAAGCAAAACAAGATACTTTAAAAAAAATATTCAGCACTGCCTACGGCACATCACAGAGCATAAACTGTGGAGAAGCTGTGGCTCAACATTTCTGAGCTTGGTCCTTACATGCACAGAGAAACTGTAACGGATCCTGAAAAAAAGGTACATATTTTATTGGGAGAGGGGGCAATGGATGGAAGAGCACTTATAAATTTTAAGATAACATAAATGCAGAATTATTTTCCTTTTCCTAACCCCCCCCAATCTGGGAAATCTCCATATGCCATCACTTTTGCAAGACCTTTACTTCTATGCACCATGACCCAAGTTTCAAAATTGCCAGATATACCTAATGCTTCCAAAACTGTAAAGAGTATTCAGTGACTTATTCATCTCATTAAAATACCTCTGGTAGGAAACTAATAATTTTAATAGGAAAGGTACATTCAATATCGTAAAACATTTGCAATATACAGTTTTTACAGCAAGTAATACACCATTGTAGATCTACAAAGATTTTTTTTTAATACATTTGGCTCTTTACCATCTTATGATCCTCTTAAATAAATACTTAGCAAAAGCGTCTCACTTCTAACAATGGAAGTAACATCACAGGTAAAGAGAATATCAACCACGTTGCAGAAATGCTACAACAAGGTCCCTTTCACCCGCCAGTCTTGAGACAGCAAATCCTGCAATTCTTCTTCATCTTCACTACCAATATCCTCCTCCTCTTTCTCTCGTGCTGCTCTTAATCTCATGGCTTCTTTTAACTTCTCCTTCATCAGATCCTGGCGGTTACGCAAAAGTTCAACACGACGATAACATTCGCTGTTGAAAAGTAAACCACCTATTAACACTTTCCACATTAACTGGATTTTCTACAGTGCTGGACTTTGCTTCTCCAACTTTGGATAAAAAAAGCTCCAATATGCTAGTGCACCTTCTCTGTTAATCAAGTGGAAACAGACCAGAGTGGTGGGGTCAATTCTCTAGCAACAAGATATAATAATAACAACTGCAATACCGCCACAAACCACTATCCACTTCCACACAAGAAGAGACACTATTCTTTGCTCCACTTGCAGTTTTCATATATGGTAGAAATGTGAGGTATCAACTGGCTATCAGTTTTTATAACTTAGTGGTGGCATCTCTGAAAGTAAAAAAAGCAGCGCAAGAGTTCAGATCCTTTATCTGCTTACTGTGTGCTATAACAGAACTTTTTAAGTAAATACAGCCCACAAGTTTCAGTTTTCCATTTACTTAAAAAGTTCTGTCCTTAAAATATATTTTATAACTAGCTGTTTTAACAGGGTATTTTGTTGAAAATGCAAAGTAGCATCAGCCCAATTTAAATACATCTTTGCTGCTTTCATTCCCCTTTGCTAGGAAGAATCAACAAGGAAAGATTACAATCTGGATCCTGTTTCCCCTTGCACATCTGCAATATGATTACTTACAGGCAGTCACAGCTGAAGATTTGAAGGCTTGGGAAAACATGAATATCACTGGAATTAATTTGATTTTTAATTTAATTTAATTTGAAATGGCCTGCATTTAAATGCACTCAGAAGACAAAGCTACAAAAACCATCTTTAAAAATCCATTTGGAACTTTTATTTTGGGCAAAAATAATTACAGTAACAAACTTGAAGTTCTCTACAAATTTCCAAATTTAGTTCTATGTACTGTAGCATCCCAAGCTACCGGTAAAAATGAACGCTCAAGGACAGCCAAGTTTAGCTCAAGCCGTCTCCAGAATTACACGAACATAGTTAGAAGACACTCCTGTACTACCAAACTTGGTTTGAACCCAATGCCATTGTTACTATATGCTCATTATCTGTAGCATGTAAATTTGGCCAGATGGCTTAAGTGTTGCTTTAATTTTTAGTGTCTTATTTTTGTTGCAAGGTTCATTAAAATCAGAATTCACCTTTTGCTTTTCAATTGCTAAAATTGCCGTAATAATTGTTAATCAACGTGTTAAGCTACACAATAATGGTAACAATCTGTTCCACTAAGCTGTGTTTCAGGTTACTTAGAGTTTAAACTAATGCTTATCCAACTGCTACACCTACCATTTCAGCAAAACAAAACAAAAAACCCTACTTCATGCAATGAAGTGCAACATTCAACAAAACCTTGAAGTAAACTTTTATTAGAAACAAGGAGAGTTAGTCACAGAACAGGGCATTTTCAGTACAGCAAATGGATGGCCAAAATACAAATCTCTTAATCTGCACTGCTGTTGAAATTCTGATAATCAGACCTTGTTTTTTAAAAGGGTTCACATAAATTCTACGTGAATCAGAACTCAATTTAAGACATGTGACAGGGACAGTTTGCTCAAAGAATTTGCCTTCTATTGCTTTATTTTGCCCATGCATGCTTCCCGTATTTTCAGTGATTCTAATGCCTTCTCTCTTTGCAAACGATTACATAACTTTACACCAAAAGTCATGTTTTTATTAGGTATCATTCTGCAATTTGAGGGAGTCTGTCTTTCCCCTTCAAATATTTAGGTGATCAATGAGAGGCAGTACCACAGAAAATTAAAGTTAAAAACGTTTTTATCACTCTAGTCAAATAGCAATCCATTACTGCTGGAGAACAGAAAGTTTGAGGAAAAATTGATCTACTTACATCTGCTCGTCAATTTCTCCAATCTGACGATCTAGTCGTCCCTCCTCATCCTCTTCTGCCACTATCGCTTCTGAAATCTAAAGCAGAAAAGCGCTAAGAAAATTCACCTTCATCCTGAATTCCACTGTTGTTCCTTTTTGATGTCTGTGTCTTCCCTTCCTCCCCCCTACCTCAAGTCAGTGTCACTCTCCTAAGCGTATACTCCCACCTTCACAAAAGACTCTGGAGGCAGATACAGAAAAAACTGATCTGGTTTAATTTGAAATGGAAATGTTTTGGGTTTTTTTTCTTAAAGCTAAAAGTTAAAAGTAGTTTGGCTGCTTTGGGGTTAACCTTGGAATTTTTCAATACACTCCTATTTGAAACTGAGCATAAAAGAAACTACGCGCATCCAAAGTCTGAGGCTGAAATAGGAGCTATATCCCGATGCTCGGGACCTCATTACAGAAGCTTATTGAAAGTATTGGTTAAATATTCACGCTAGATCCCGAAGTGTTTCTAACCTGTTATTTTTTTCAGCATATACTTTCTCAAATCTGAATGTCTGGGAGATGCTATGCAATCAATGGTCCACGCATAACTGAGAAGATTCCTTCTAAGCTGAAGAATTATCTGAATGGCTAATGCTAGCAAAATGTATCCACCACCGCTTTTGTAAGAACATTCGCTCTGTTTATAGCGCTGACCACTTTAAAATGAGCAATGATAAATTCTTTTGCACCGCTTCTCTTAGCAGTCGACATATGAGCAATTATCTACGATTAAAATTAAAAAACTAGCAAGTACTCTAGAGGAAGACTGAGAACACCAGGTATCTTTAGTGACAGTTTTATATTGTACAAAAGGGCAGATAAAAACCTGTTCTGGGAAGACTTTCCAAGCAATGCTAAACAGTAAAAATGGAAGTACAGAAAAATTGTGGCCAACTTATGTCTCTCACACATCAAATCTTTTGTTACTTCCCCAAATTTTGGGGTTCCTTTCCAGTACATTTAAATTAACCATAAAACCCACCTACACTTTACCTACACTTTATAGATTCTTTTTGAAAGACACACAAATGGGTGATGTTTTGTTCAGTTTTTTTTCAAGGTTAAAATATGAATATATCTCACCCGAAGCAAGAACCCCCAATTATGTCCTGTTTGGATACAGGACGCTGATCTGAGGTATATGCTACTTTATGTAAACGCCATTTAACAAATGTAACTAGATATATATTGATGACTGGATCCTGATCAAATGTTTCTTCAACTTATTTTCTGTTAACTGGAAAATATAAGGAACCCTTTGCTCATTTATAAAGTGCATTTAACCACACACTGCATTGCAACAAACAGCTGACAAATGCAGATGTCAGTCATTCTGCAGAGCTGCATGAAACTGTTGTTTTCCTTATTGTGTATAGTATTTAGAATCAATAAAAATAGACTCCATTACTTACTGTGTTGACCTGTCGCATTGCCTTTTGAAATTCATCCCATTCTTTGTCCATCTGATCCTTTGGAGCATCAACTTTTCGCACCTAAGGTACATGAAAAACAGGCTTAGTAAATTTATGTCTAGTGACTCTTTCGTAAAACAGCTGGAGAAATAGGATAAATTATGCTGTGTTCTCAGAAAACTCTGGTCAACTTATTTCAGTGTAAGTGATGTATATGAATAAGAGAGTGCAGCTGCACAATGGTTTTGGAGGAAAAATTGGACTCTGCTCCTGGATTAAAACAACACCCTTGACTGTATCATTAAAGAATAACTGACTAAGAACGGATGGTGTGGAATGTTTGGATTAAAAAAGTGACTAAGTCTGTTAACTGGATGGTCTGTAATTTCACTATGTCAGCTGATAACTTTTAAATTCTTCTGTAAGCTGCCTGTTCAATCGTATATAGTAGCTATCTCACAAGCCAAGCAGCAGTGAATTATTTGCCTTTGGCATAACATAAAATATCAAGTGATTCAGTCGCTAGTCTGACTGGTGTTAGATAGGCTGACTATATTTCAAATCTAGTCTAATTTTGCTGGCTAACAGAAGAAATAGTACAGCTACGTACCGATTTTAACGGCATGCAAAGCTTATTCTTCTGTGGTAGACTGCATTAATTACTAAGACAAGATTGAAAGACTAGTAGCTGTAAGAACACGTTTAAGATCAACAACTAAGGTAATCAAAACCAGATTGTGCTTTTAATACAAGCAAATAAACAAGATAATCTAACTGTGTAACCAAAACTTCCACAGTTCAAGACTGGAAGAAGATATGGCATGTAACATACGTTAGATGACAGATTATGCCTGGCTCTGGACTGGGTGGAAATTATGTAGGTAGGAAAACTACACAATTTGAATAGAATAATTCATGACACCATCTTTTTGCATTAGTTTTCTTTTTCCTTTATTCATTCCTCTCTTTTGGTAACACATCAGTCATCATCATGGTAAAGACAAGTTTGGTACCTTTTGTTCCTGAATGATTATACAAAATCCAGTAGTAAGAATTAAGTTTATAGAATAAATTAGAAGCTTCCAAGCAAACTACGTACTGGGAAGTAATAGTCATCATTTCATTTTTCTGTTCTGTGATTATTTCTATCATATGTGTATGTACTGTGTTATTATGCATTGTGGTTGTCTTTTGTAATTCATAATTATTTGTATTTCTTACAATAAATTTAAACACTAAAGATTATTTTTCCTTGAAATATTTATCTAATTCCTGATGTAAAAAAACCCAACATTTTTCAAGGCCACAATTTCCCTTCCAAATGCTGTTAATTCTGAAAATAATTATTTCATGTATGACTCCAACACAGAATCACTGCAGCCATCTCAATATAAGCAATATCACAAACATTTTTCTTCCCCTACATATTAACTAAACTTAGAAAGGGCTCATTAAAAAGAAGAGCACCTGCAAGCAATTCAAGGAAGAGCTTATTGGAACATGTATCCACTTGTAAATTTTATCAATTGAGGTGACAACCAGAACAAAGATCACTAACCAGTGTACTCACAAATACAAGCAGATTCTCCTGTGCCTGCTAGGCATTCCTGCTTTGTACAAGCTTCTCAACTCATGGTAAAACTAGATATTTGAAAAATTTAACACTTTGTCATGTGAAGAAAAAAAAAGAAATCTCGTGTGACTTTTTCAGCTACATATTTCAATATTCAAAATGTCATTATTCAAAACTATTCACATATGCCAACATGTGGGTATGGGTGGTGCCAAAATAATCTTGCCAGAGCAAATAAGAGACACCTGAACTTGTAATTGGGATAATGGGACTAACTGAACACAAAGCAGCACTATTTGGAAGATCTCCAAATCAGAAGTCATGGCTCGACCTCAAAATCCAAATGAAATACAGCAGCAGTCTTCTACAGTGTGAGTAACAGGGAAATATACTCAAGGAAAATAAAAAAGACTTTGAGCCTACAATACTATTATTTCAATAATGAAAACAGGAAAGCTATCAAATCTGTGGTAAATTTAAAAAAAAAAAAAAGGTTCATATTCCAAGTATTAGTGTTTATTTTGGGTCATCATTTGGTACTATGTGAAGGAAGTATGAACTATTTTCATCAAAATTCCAAGATTTTTAGTTGTGGTTTTTTTTGAGAAACACTTTGCCCACATTTCTTTTCTGAGCATCAGAAAACCCCACAGCAGTAAAAGATAAGAGGGCTGAAGACCAAGTTCACCATTGTAGTATGCCAGTACTAGAGATTACAGTGTATGCCAAAATCTAGCTATTTTCATTCTACCAGGGTGTATAGTACCAGTCACATAGTAACTCCTAACACTTTTAAAAACAATCTCTCAAAGGACATTAGAGAACTATTTTTATATCCTCATTTCCAAAGCAGAATTAATGTACAGATTAGATGAAATGCTTTTCCTGGGATGATGAAATAAATAGCAGGTGGATTGTCCAAATCTCAGTCCTGCATTTTAACCAACAAATAACATTTCTCAGGTTTTCTTAAAGAGCCACAAAGGAACCATAATCAAAAATACATTGAGCCAATATTGAAGTTAATTAATATTTAAGCCTACCTGCCTGCTTCTGTCCCTTTTCATGTCTTCTAATTAATACAGAATGAAATAGTTCAGTCATTTCCTTAAGTTCTGGTATGACTAATTACCTGAAAAAGCATCCTTACTACTCAAGAAAATCACTACAACTGGCAGAATAAATCCAGTAGCATAAAGAGGGCAGATCACTTACTTTTGCATCCACTTCAGGATCATCAAAGAAGCCTTCTGGCAAAGCTTCAGCAGTGTTTTCTTTCCTGAAATGTTTGATTACTATTATCCCGAGTTAACACTTTACAACCTGCTTTATTGTAGAGTTACAAATAGTCAAGAATAAAATTCATAATCTTTTATAAAAGGATACAGAAATGAAACAAGTTTTTTTTATTCCCCAAGTTTTAACTAGAACCATCCAAACTTGTTTCTTTAGTTTGGTCTTATCTAACTTAAAAGGAACTGCACAGGTAGGTTTAAACCTTCCTGTCAAAACAAGAGCTCATGCTTCTTGAAGTATTCTTTCCAGTGTGCCGAGCACTCAAACATTTTAACAGCACAGTCTCTACTTTTGAAAGCCTAAACCACTGTCAAAAAAGTGCCCAAGTGAGCCAAAGCATTACTACAGAACAAGCAAATGGTTTTCTTTAAACAGTTAAAAGCAGTGGTTGACACTAAGCTTCAACAGTATCCTGGGTTTGCAAATAGAGATGTCTAATAGACGCCGTATGGCATTCCTCCATCTCTTTATCCTGCCCCCAAGGTGTGAAATACCTGTCTGAAGTAATGCTAGAGACTGACATATATGCAAACTATTCTGAATACAAGTCAAAAATTTGATAGATTTCTAAGTGACTGTACTTCCTGGGAGAATAACGTTTACTTACGATTCCCAAATTTATCAATGTGTGACTGCTTACCTTTCCACTATCTTCTCTTGTATCTCTGCTTTCTGTATGGATCCTGAATGGGAAACTATAGGAGCAGCTGTAGTTTTGCTGTCAAAAAAGTCTGTAAGAAAAGACAAAATCCTATGAGCAAGAACAACTGTTCAAGCTTCTTTATAAAATTTTGACTAGACAGGAATTTCAATTAATACCTTACTGAACCAAGGGAAGAACAGCCAGACATTATTTCACTTGACAGCCTCAAACAATTAGAACATAAAAATCAATAATCATTCTGAAAAAACATCACACAATAACAAACTATTAAAGAATATCCTTTCTCTGCTTCCACTTCTCTATACACCCTAAACAGATAATAGCAATAATTAGAAAAATAAATGAAACTCCATCATCAATTAAAAACACAGCTTCTCCCTACTGAATCACTTCCTATTTCAGTCAGCATTACCTGCAGGCAGAGAATTAGCTATTACTTCTTGAGTTGGAGGTGGAATTTCAGGTTTATGCATAACAGAAGATTTGTTTGATTCATCTTGTTCCTCCTCTTCGTCATCGTCGTCGTCATCATCATCATCGTAATTTCCTGACAATAAACTGGGACGTGGACCCTTTGAAAGCTGTTCGTTTGCACTACCTTGTGCTGTTTCATCAAAAAAATCTGCTGGTAGCCTAATAAAGAACATACAACATAACCATCTCAAACTTCACAAAAATGATTTTACAGTCTGGCACCTGAAGCCCATTCAATCTGTGAGCAATATGATCTTTTAGATGTTGTGCAAAACCCTAAACTGCGTGGCTACCAGTTTCTGAAGGCAGCACATACTCATTGCTTTCATTTGAAGTTCCTCAGAAATGCTCAGGTTAATTCTGAAATCACATTTCAGTTCCATTTTTGTATTTGAATATTCAAGATCAGAAACATTAATAAAAATATTCCATAAGGATATTTTAAGGAGGAGTGGCTGCTTAGGTAATTCCATTTCCTCATTCAAAGTTATTTGGATCAGTTTATCTGCTGTGAACACACTACATACAAAATTCATAGTTCAACAGTCACACTAATGTCACGTAAACCTTGATAACCTTCACACAACTGCTTGCTTTGGGTGTCTACTGCTGCACAGAACTGCAGCTTAGAAGAGCCACGCAGGCTCAGCGATGAGAACACCCAGATTTGCTTAGAATAGCTGCAGGCCTCCAAGACAAACATTTTTCCACATTATATTTAAAAATAATCATACCCACCAGTTCAATAACAAAGAAACCTTTCAACCATTAATTTTGCACACACATTCCAAATGTCTACAAGGTAAGTGTCTTCTAGCATCAAGATAACAGCACATAAACATCTATGCAAGATAATAATTATCCTGTGAAGAAGTATACGGGAGATCTGCAGGCCTCATGTGACATCTGCCAACCCCACAAAGATGTCCAAATACCATCAGACATCTTTAGTGGCAGCAAGATGCTTAACCCAATCCCTTGAAGCCAAATATGCTCCCGTATTTGTGAGAGTTCAACTGCACAATGTGCATTTACATTAAGTTACAAAAACATCTTTAAAAAGATCTATTGATGACAGATATTTGTTAGTAGCTTTTGTGAATAAATATGATTTCAAAGTACATTTAAAATTTGTCTTAATTTCAGACTACCATCTCTTCTGCAATATGACAGCATTAGAGTGCATGCCACAATCTAGTGATTTTCACTCTAGCAAACTGCATAATACCACCACATACTAATCCTTAAAAGTCTGATAGTGACAGAAAAAGAATTCCCTTTTTGTCAGAGACTCTAGAGTTAATACCATCACTTTTCTCATCTGCATGATGATGCCATGTTTAGATTAGAAAACGAACAAAAGCAGGGATCTGCTGATTCTCTGAATCTTTACCCTTGGAGAGGAAGGAGAGATGAGGAAGAACAGGGTGAGGATGCAGCAGTTGGTACAGTTACAAAAAACTCGCAGGTAGTAAGATCTACTTACCCAGATGTAGATGTATGTGGCTTTTCGTCTGTACCTGCGTAACAGCCAAGAATAACTTCTTAGAATACACGCTTTTGAAAGAAACATCCCTCAAACAGACTTCTACTACAGCAGCAAGTTCACAAATGCACACATTCGTATATTTCATATATTTACATGTTCAGTAGCACCAAGGGTGAAAAAAAAAAAAAACCTCTTTCCTTTAGCATGAACTTTCATGTATGGTTTGAAATAAACCAGTGGCTTGATCCCACTGAAAAGGAGTAACACCACTTTAGGGCAAGTTTAACCTACATTTTTCTGGTTCTGTTTGGATCAAGCCCACAGCTCCATGACCAAATAACCCAGAACAAAACTAGGTAAGCTACCAGAAGTGCAGTTTTCTCCTGATCAGTGAACTCACAGAGAAAGAACAAGACAGACCTTTTCCCCTTTTCAGCAGCAACAGGATGACATTAACTCACCAGTCTTTTGCATTCACACTCACTTCCACAGGAAAACAAAAAAAAAAATGAAACAAAATAAAACATTCAAGATATAAAATGGCTAGGTTCTGGCAAGTGCTTAGTAAGTATTTTTCTCCCCTTACCTTTTACTCTTTTTAACTCTGCATTTTCTGTGTCAACAGTTTTTCTCTTGACAGGCTGAGAGGATGTGCTAGGAGCTGAACCCACTGCTGTCTGCTTTGTGCCTTTTAATTCTGCAACTCTCTGTAGAAAAGTACAAAATTCAGGAAGCTCTCCTAGCAGAAACTTCTAGATTGCAGCTTAAAACAGCACTTTTATAACAGTTTATTAAAGTGAGACAGTATCTTTCTTGAACAAGATCACTGAAATAGACATTACAGATAGAGAAACCAAGAACCAACGTTTCTGTCAGCCTCTTGAGTGATGTGATATGAGGGCAGAGGAACTGACACTTGCGCAAGGGAGGTTGTACCAGTGAGAAAGGAAAGGCTAAGATCAGTGACATTTACAGCACTAAAACAGTGGAGCAAAGAGCAATAAGGCTGGACTGATCCTAAGGTCCTGGAATATTAAGTGTTTTAAAATTAAAACACAGCACTAGCATAAAAGACATGCTACTGTGACCTGCCACAATGATCAACTCATCATACAGGCAATGAACTAGGAACCCCTCAGTTCTTTTGGTCTTTTCCTCAGCATTTGTAAAATTAAACACCATCTCTCAGTTTCCGCTAAGCGGCCACAGCAGAATTTAAAAGGACCAAAAAAAATCACATTTAAGGTTGCATCGAAGTTACAAAGTTACAAGTTACAGTCACTGAAACTGTTTTAGAAATTCTTTACCTTTACTGCTAAATTGTAAAGAAAAAAAAGCATATTTTCTTAACTGTGTGTAAACTGTCAGTTGACAACATACAGGTAACAAAGCAATCCTGAGGAGGGCTTCCAAGTCCAAGCTGCAGAAAAGGGACAGTTAAAAGCTGTCGCTAATGTGGGAACAGCTTTCTAGTATCTGAAGGGGGCCTACAAGAAAGCTGGAGAGGAACTTTTTACAAGGGCACAAAGTGACAGGATGAGGGGTAATGGCTTCAAACTGGAAGAGGACAGATTTAGATTAGATATCAGGAAGAAGTTTTTCACTATGAGGGTGGTGAGACACTGAAACCCAGAGAAGTTGTGGAGGCCCCATCCCTGGAGGTGTTCAGGGCCAGGCTGGATGGGACTTTGAGCAACCTGGTCCAGTGGAAGGTGTCCCTGTCCATGGCCATGGCAGGGGGGTTGGAACTAGACGATCTTTGAGGTCCCTTCCAAACCAAACCATTCTATGATTCTACGTTCTTAACGGTACATCCCTTGCAAGACATGGGGCAACTCTCTGAAGTGCTGGCGTTTCAATAGGTACATTGGTTTTAAGAAAACAGAACAAGACAAAACAATCAGGCTTGGTTTTAGGCTACTCTCTCCTGGCAGATGCTCAGCTGTTATAGCATACACCTCAGAAAGCAGCAAGCCCCCCCTCCCCTCCCATCCCATCCTTCCCCCTCCTCACCTGCTGCCCGGTTCCCTTGAACAACAGAAGCCCAGCTCAGCCCAGCTGACACCCCGCACGCCCAGCCAGCGGGCGGGCAGCCAGGGCCCCCGCAGCGCCGGCACCAGCCCCCACCCCGCCGCCGCCCCCTCCAGCCGAGGCCGCTCACCTCACGGTGCTGCTTGCCCAGGACGTGGGTCTGCCACAGCAGCTCGCTCTTCACCGGCGCGTTGCACAGCGTGCAGCTCAGGTGTCCCAGGCTGTTGTACGTGGCGGCCGCCGTTAAGGGAAGCAGAGGGCTGGGGCGCGGACCCTCACCTCACCTCACCGTCCCGCCCCGTCCCGTCCCGTCCCGTCCCGCCACGGCCGACCCTCACCTCATCGCCCAGCCCCCCCGCTCCAGGCCGGCCCCCTAGACGGGGGCCGGGGACCCCCGCTGCCGAGGATATTTGGCGAAGGGCGAGTCGATCCGCTTCTTTCCCGCGTTCTGCCGCTGCTTCTCCCGCATGAGGCGCCGCAGCTCCTCCTGCCGCACCTGCTTCCGACCCGGACCCAGCCCGGCCGCCGCCATCTTCTCCCGGCGAGCAGCGCGAGAGGGGCGGGGCCGGCGGCCAGAACGAGGCTGCGCCGGGTGGGCGGGGATCAGCCTGGGGTGGGGCGGGGCTTCTCCTTTGGGGGCGTGGTCATAACGGGAGGCC
>JAOXJM010000012.1:90977527-90990153 GCA_026413425.1 Tringa solitaria
CATAACGGGAGGCCCCGCCCCCGTCGGAGGGCGGCAGTAAGAGTATCGCGGCAACGGAGCAGAATTAAATTCTCCGGCTCAATCAGGTTTTTCGGTAGTTAAGCCTTTGGAGCGCACGTGGGAACTAGAGGGACGCTGTAATCCAGCCGTTAGGCCACATCTCTGAATAAATTCCCTAAGAAGTGCCGCCAAACCTGCCCAAAATAGGTAAAAAAATTACTAATAAACCCACCCACCCCCCCAGCATATCCCTTACCCCCAGATCCGGACACCCTGGGTGTGCAACACAACTGTGAAAAGTGTGCTGAAATAAAAACCATTTTCTTTATGCCTGGGCTTTCCTCCAAGGCCGGTGCTGTTTGAGGCCGAGCCCCCGCAGCCCCCGGGGCGGGAGGGCACCGCCGGTCCCACACGCACCCCGCGGTCCCGCACCGCCCCCCCGCACCGCCCCGCACAGCACAGGGACTCTCCCCCACCCAAACACAGCCCACCCGCAGCACTCAGTAACCACACGGTGACCAAGGCCGGCAGAGAACGTTCCATACTTTATTTTTACCGTTCTGTTTACGATAGTACAACAAAATAAGTTAACTAAATTAAAAAAAAAAAAAATCTAGCCCCAATTCCACGGTGTCAAGTGCTCCACTCCAAACCGCCAGCGAGCGTTCAAGGCAGCGTCACTCCAGGCCGAGAGCAGCGTTACCTTCGGGAGGACTTCTGCCACCCAGGACGCCGCGAGGAGCTGCCCATTTCACGCCGTCCCACGGCTGCAGGGTGGCTCCCTCCACACCGGGTTTGGTTCCTCTCCCACGGCAGCTTGCATGGAGCTGAGGGAAACAGGGGGGCCAGGGAAGCCCCTCTGTGTGATTCCATTTCCATTTTCACAACAGATGAAACTTTGCGGTAAGACATTTTGCCAGGATGTATAAAACACAGCCGGAGCAGCACGGCAACCGGAGGAAGAGGATGGGCAAGTGCAAGGAAGACCAGGAGGAGTCACTTCTCCGTCGGCACCCTCAGGGCAGGTGGCTGGGGTGGGGAAACCAGTCTGTAGCAGAAGAGGCGTCGCAGTACACCCAGGCCACAGGACCAGCGAGAATGTTTCTTAAGCTCAATTCAGATCTATATTCTGAAGAATATTTAAAATCTCTTCTTCCTTCCCCTTCTGCCTTACTTTTCGAAAGCACAGAAGTTTGCTTCTACTGAAATTTAAGGCTATTACGAAAAAATGAAGTGTAGGGCTCCTCCTTCCAAACTAAGTATAAAAGTCAACCCACTCTGGAAGGTCTTGGATAACTCTAGATACAACCATCCATTTTCCAAAACCAAACAACTCATTTTTATATTTGGAAGACAAGTATTTTTTTACTGCAAAAGTTTGTCTTCATTCACATACTTTTGTCCTAGAAACCAAACACTCTGATACCAGGAGTTAGGGCTGTGAGGTAACTCACACCCTTTGCTGAATCCAGATGCGCTGGAGGGAGAGGTTCATCATCACTCTCTTTGCCTCCAAGTACCAGATTATCAAAAAAATCTACTATGGAACACCTTAAAGTTACTCCAGCTGGCTTTGAGACAGGCTGAGGGTGTACTCACAACAAGCACATCTCAAGAAGCAGCAGTTTCTGGGAAGGAGTCCTGGGAAGACAATGTCTGTCTATAGCTTTAGTGTTCTCACCCAAGAGTGAAAAATAGGAGGGACCAGCAGAAACGGACATAGTCCTAGCCATGACCACAGCCCCCAGCTCTCTTCATGGCCAAGAGGGTATTTGCTTATTATAGGTGCACCTGTGAAAGTTCAATGCATTAGAGGATTTAATTTGAGAGGGTGAGGATCCTCTCCATCACAGGAAAGTGGATGCTTTTGAATCCTCTGAATTAGGCAACAGCGTTGCTGGTGGTTTAAGAGTCAACTGAATCTGGTCCAGAAGCAGCACCACACAAGGCAGAACTTCACAAAAATGGCTACAACTAACTACTCTTCCTCCTCACCTTAAAGTGCTGGGAAAATGCAGCATGACCAGACTTAGTAGCCTAGGAAAAAATATCCACAGTCCTACCAAACATACCATTTCCTAATATGATAGACAAGCTTCCTAGGAGTTTAGACCTTAAAATCCTCCACAGATGCTGAGGAGAGAGTTGCATATGGAAAAAATACAACCTTGAAGAAACTGGCTAACAGTACAAAATATGGCAACTCAAATCCTGGTATGGTCAAAAGGCATTTTTAGAATAAAAGTGACCCTTTCTAACACAGGGCTATCGCTTCATTTGTCCAATGGCATTTTTCACTAAAGAAATGCACCTCCAAGTACAAACATCAAAGGTAATACTTAAATAGTAATACTTTTGGTATTATTTAAGGTTTATAATTTACT
The DNA here is from genome assembly GCA_026413425.1 of Tringa solitaria. Taxonomy (NCBI): domain Eukaryota; kingdom Metazoa; phylum Chordata; class Aves; order Charadriiformes; family Scolopacidae; genus Tringa; species Tringa solitaria. The sequence goes on from JAOXJM010000012.1 coordinate 90,979,912, forward strand.
AGAAGTTAACATTTTTTTTACACACATTTCCTATTTTTATCTTAAAAGTCACATATGGACAAAGACTCTCTACCCAAGAGCCATTCCTAAACGTCCTCAGTCAGATTCTTTTGAGACAAAGGAGCTTTTTTTCCCCCACAGAAACCAGCTCCTTACCAGTCAATAGTTCACCAGCCACCACGTATATGACTGACCCACCGACCAGAAGCATCAGCAAAAAAGCAACTCCCACTACAGGTACGTTACTTACGGGCTCCGACCAACAACTGCAAAGTTGGCTGCACCTGCTGACAGTTACTATCTCCTGCAAAAGCTTATTTTTCACCTAACAGAGAAGGCTAAGCATGGCACATATCTGACTGTGAGAATCAGTCATAATCATCAGTCGCACGGCATTGCTAAAATAAAGTTGTGTCACTTTGTAACGTCGTAAAAACTCACTGACTGCCTCAACAGACTAGAAATAATCACTGCAATTTTCCATTAAATATAGCATCATGAATTCAGTGAAATCAGAAAAAAAAGTACAAAAACCCCTTTGAAAGCAGCTCCTTAGTTATACCTTACTTGAACTGAACCCTTGCTATATGAGCAGCATGAGTAATCTCATTTCATTTCCTACCGTAACTCAAGACAGAACACAAACAATAAAAAATAAGAATAATCTATAAAAACCACAGTACATCAGAAATCCATGTAAAAAACATACTTCTCTATCAAGGAGCTCAGTAACAACTTAAAGCACCACTCAAAATTAAGTACCATACATGTTACAGTACATGCCATTTATTATGACAATTTAAGGCTAAAATAGGTACGACTCCCTTATATTTAAGCTTTCTTATATTTATAAATGCATACAAACATTAAGTAGATACAAATGTGTAGGGTTTTTTTATTGCTCTGAACTGTGTACTACAATATTTGACTTTCACAGATGTCATCTCAGTTTGCCTTTTTCAATCAAGTTGAAGTTCTACAATTGCAACTTACGGCACTTACATGATTATAGACCTTCTTTGATTTGAGCTGTAAATAAATGCAAAGACGTATCAGACAAAATTGCCCATCACTGCAAACTTCATAATTTAGTTAACTAAACATATGCCCATAAGATACATAACAATTCACCACAAAGATTACTTCTGTAATTCTTCAGGAAGGATTTTCTTTTCAAAATAATAGGTCTAACCAAGCGGCAAACATGACAACCAGCAAGAAATGATTGACTAGTACCAGTCTAACAGACTGGGCTTAAAAAAAAACCAAAAAGCTGAATACGTGCTCCAAAACAAAGAGCAAACTCTTCTTCTTGCTCATAGAGCAATTATGTTTCCTAATTATGTAGGGCAATGCCTCATTCTGCCAGAGCCAAATTCTTTGACTGCAGCTTGTCAATTTCTTGACCAATATTTCCTTCAACGGTATCACACTGGGCAAGAAAAACCTGAGAATAAGAAACAAACAAATGTTATTGGGGATGCAACTATAGCAACTGTAGATCCTTCTTAAGAACAGGAACTGCAGTTTCCATCATGAATTTGAAGCCAACTCAACAATCGCTTTCCAGTCCAGTTTTAGTAATAACTTATTCACAATTTTGTTTACCCAGGATCCAATAGAAACATGGTATCTGATAAGGCAACAAGGTGGTTGCCCATGCTCACCAGTCCTGCAGCTGAAGCTCTTTGAGTTGATCCAAAGTTCATAAACAACAAGGATCATACATGTTCAGACAAGTTAGTGCTTCAGTTTGGAACGTGACTTTTAAACTCCTCTCTAAAACACATACTTCTGTAGCTGAGGGTGGGAGCAACAAACCTACTCAGTGAAATCTAAAACAAGCTTTCATTATACCAAGGCCTCTTCTATTTCTCAGAACTACAGGGCACATGAACCTCAACTTAATGAGTAATTAGCTGGTGTGCCTCAAAAGGCAGAAGGCTCCTTTCCCAAAAGGGCAGTCCTCAGCACCTTACTTTCTTAGAACCTGCCCGCAAGTGCTTACAAGTATAGCAACTTGCACACAGCAATTAAGAGCCAGCAGCCACTTATCACTTTGCTTGTGCTGTACACAGCACAACGTGCCAGCATTTTAAGCTAATAAATTCTTTCAGGCCAATTGCAATATACGTGAGTACACCGCAGTTTCTGAGCAGATTCTTCCACTATCTATACACGCCTTGCACTCAGTTTTGCTATGTCTGCACTGGACTTCAATAGCCAAACCAGATATTTAATGTTATTTACAGTAAAACGACATTAAGAAACTTCTTTCCCTCTACAGAAGCAGACTGTTGTGCCAGGTGAATGTTTCTCAACCATCACACAGTTTTGAATTGTCTGTCTTCAACCAATCCCTTGAGCGAGCATCAACTCACTTCTGTAAGGTCTTGAGGGATGAAAAAGTAATGGTGTAACAACTGCAGTTGCTGGCTGCAACTGTTTTATACCTGTCTCCCCATTCTGGAAGAGATGCAATTGCCAGCATCAGAAGGTAATTAATAGCTCCTTCTTGCTCTCATGAATACTTAAGCGCATAACCTGTCATCATTTTCTCACTCTGGAAAAACAAATTGTTGTTGAATGCTCTGGCCTGAAACCCCTTAGATTCTTCTGCAGTCCTCAAAGGGTTTATAACCTACAGTTGCAGAAGACTCTGCCTATAAAAGCACAACAATAATTCTGATCTCCGCTCAACAAAGTCTGTTTTATGCTTTAACAGCAGTTCCTATACACAGCACCACTTATTTCTGCAATAACTTCACCCAAGAGTGGAGCTTCAGTAGCTTGCCAAGACAGTGATAGCTATACCTCTGTTACAAATTTTTGCTGCTTTGGTGAAGCACATGGAATGAAAGGCATGTTCAGAGCATGTAACACAGCTATGGCACCAACCAAAGGGTTTTGTCCCTAAAGTTATAACACTTCTACTATAAGGTAACTACTTGATAAGGCTTCCTCTAAAACAGATGCCCATTTTAAAAAAATTGGGAAGCATTTATAGAAAGTATTTAATAAGTTTACAATAAAAGACAAAACATTTCAACTCCATATATGAATGCAATGTACTTTCACAAATAATCTTCAGAAGTCTAACCTGTGACTGAAGCACAATACATCTAGCATAACACAAATAAAAGCAGCAATATGAGCAGCATTACCACTCACTTATGGAAGTTCGGCTTTTGGGGGAGGAAGGCAGAAGGATGAATTCCAGTATTTAGTAACAAACCTTCAGTTCAAGGTCTCTAAGGAAACAGTGACTAGGAATTTTTAAGTGTCATACACTGGCAAAGCAATTAAAAATCCCACCCCTAGTAAAGCTGTTTCTCTGTACAGATTTTACTTTAAAGACTCTTCATAGAAAATTGGTACACTGCAATAGAATCTAAATTTTCCAAAGAACACCTGTAGCAAGGTCCAGCAGGAGTTACAATTGACTGTGTCTTTGTGCCCAGACCTCATTCATTACTCCAGCCCAACAAAATATGGGAAAGCAAGAAGCACCCTGTTTTCCTTTCAAGTTATCAGAATTACTTTACATCATCAGGCAGCCATAAGGCCAAGAACTAATGTAAATTACAAACATTATCTGAAAACAGCATGAACTATGAAAACATGTATTTTTGTATAATGTTTTATAAAGTTATTAAATACCCCTTAAAGGGAGGTCCTATGAAATACCAATTTAAGAACAAGCACTGAAAAAAATCTAAGCTTTAAAAATCTCTCATTTTCACAAACTCTTGTTATTCAACTATCCAGCATTAGTGGAAGACAAAAAAAAAACCAAAAACTTACCTGAACCCTTTTCACCAACCCCTTCTTCTTCAGTTTGCAATCACTGAAATTCTCTGGCAGATTCTGCAGTAAAATAAACAAACGAGTTGATGCAGCTTAATCTTGAAATTAATATATTAAACTTACAGCAAAATCCAAATGTATCAAAGAATGCTCTTAGCAGGCATCCTGAAAATGCCACACCTGCTCAGAAAGGTTGGTTACACAAGAAAGAACTTAAAAGAAAAAGTTGTAAGTTCAGTAAGTCTGGAATACAGCATAGTAATTACAAAGCACTGAGCTGGCAAATTTACCACGTCTTCTGGTAACATACAGCAGTAACTGCATATATTGCTTTTGTCTACTGTGGCATATGTTAACTGTTCTGCTGAGCTTCAACTTCAGATCTTTTCAGAGACTGTAAGATTAATTAATTTCTTACAAACACATTAACTCAATCATTCACCAATATTAGAACATATCATCAGTAACACAGACATTGCCAGTCTGTTTAAGCTGTACATCTGATCTTCTCTGCAATCTACTCATGGAACGAAACAGATGCGAAGTGTTACATGCTGACAGCTTTTAATTTAATTCAAACTGTGTCATTTTCCATACTCCTACCACCCAATATATTCATGTATGTCATCTTAGCAAATGTTACATGCTTTGTCCTTTTGGAGAAGTGTGAAATTGGGGTGTTGGTGGGGAATGGTGCTCAGGTTTATGATGGTTTTTTGATACTGATACAACAGATGATTGTCATCATACAAAGTTTATGTGAACATTCTTAGAAACATTATGCTCTCACTGTTGAAAACACATAAAAATCTTGAAGTTTCTCATAGTATACCTTTTATTTTCCACCCTAACTCCATACCAAGAATAGAGGTTTCTCTATACTACTCTGGTTTATTTCAGCTAAAATGCAGGCTCCCCTGGAAGGTTTAGATAAATAGTCTTTAAGAATAATAATAAAAAAAAAGTCACTTTCTTTTAGTGTCCAGCCAAACATACATGGTCTTAAATGTAGGAGTTAAAAATGCTCCACACTGAAAAACAGTCCATCATGGGAAGTGAAACTACCAGCTTCCAGGAAGATTCCAGGAAGATTGGGGATCGCACTGCTCCAGCATTTGTGCAGTAATTAGCACACTGCAAGTGATACCAGACAAAGAAATAATAATCAACAGGCTTAGCATGCGTTCCTAGGGTTCTGGGTGAGGAGAAAATGGGCACACAATGGAGCAAGCTGGGACACATTCTTACATTTTACCTCTACATTAACTTCTGGTTTAAAACACCTCTCATTCTTTCTATGCTCAGATGGAAGAATGTATGCATAATGCTGCTTCTCATCTCCTAGGAAAGAATGAAACTTGGATGTGGGAGTAACTACTACTACATTAACCTCTTCCCAGGGTCAGGGTTTCTTTTTCATTATTTTGTTAGTTTGCAAGATGAGTAGGAGAAAGAAACTTTTGTTCCTGTAGTTCCAGCTTCCATTTCTGTTACTCCACTACCAGTTCTCCCAAACAGCAGCGCTGTTAAACTGTACAAAACTCGTATCAACTTTTAACACTTCCCTTCAAGATCAGAAAAGGTATCTCCCTTGCAGTGAGCTTTTCTGTCAGACCGCACGTCCTGAAACAGAACCAGAAACTGGACTTACTGCTTTCAAGCGGAAAAATTAACATCAGTATCAGAGGCACAAGAGTTTGCGGATTAAGGAAGATACCCTTCCAAATGCAAACTGGTGCAGTGTTATTTTACAAACATAGACAGAAATAGCTAAAAACTAAAAGTTATGTTGTTCTTTTGTTTGTCTGTTTTTTTAAATGGATGTTAATCCTCTTAATACCAAAACCACTCTTCAGTTTGTTCTAAGATGCATCCTGTCACCTATCTATCTTTTTCAACTCCTCTTATTTTGTGAGAAAAAGGAGAAGTAGCTTTGAAAGTAAGTTACCAGGTTAACTCTAGGAACCTGTCATACACAATGTGCTCCTACAGGAGCCTGTTCTACACTGGTCACTTTCTCCATTTATGTAATATCGCCTTACGTCCTTGGATTTACAGCACAGGATAGGTTCAGAAGCTGTTACTACATTTTCAACAACAATCTGTCTAAAGCGAAAACTCATTTTCACAAGTTGCACATGTCCATTTTCCAAAGCACAACTTTTTTCAGTTGTTCATTTTGGAATCTTCTTTGTTCTTACAAAGTGTATTTTCTGATACTGTGTACTGCGAAAAGCCCTCGCTCACTGTAGCATGCTAAACCCACGTCTCCTCTCAGGAGGAGGAGACACTGTGAAAAGACTGTATTACATGCTCTTCTTTCAGAAATTGAATGCTCCAAAGACATTAGAAAACAATTAAAAAGTTAGTTTAAAGCTGTGGGTGAATTCTCTTCAAACACTGATTCTAGCTCACAAATAAAAAAGGTGGCCTTTGGAGTATTTATAGTTGTCAGATAGACAAAAACATTTTTAAAGGTATTATAAAGTTATACGAAGTATTCTAAGGGATCTTAGACATGAGATCCTGCAACCACACAAGAAAACATTCCAAATTTTCCCTTGGTTTTCAACAACACAATTCACTTTTTAAAATTAATAAAATATGACAAGAAACACTTAACAAGATTATTTGATGTGTACTATTTTGACTCCATATATGTAATAGCCCGAAAGAACCAAGACGGGTTAGGCCTAATTATTCATGGCTGATTCTTATCAGAAAATGAAGATGCTATCTCACTGTCACAGAAATTCTTTTATACCTTGAAGTTTTCTTGGAATTTTTAATAATCAAATTAAAAGTGAAATTATGCACTAGCTCAGTTACACTGCCTACCTCCCTTTGCTGAGTACTTATTTCAGGCTGTACTTTCTGAAACAGATTCTGACTTATGCAAGTATTCCTACCAATCTGAAATAGCAGATAGACCTAAGTTAACTTTTAAGAGCAGACAGGAAACTCCAGCTGAGCTTCCCACACAAAGTCTGTTTCTAAACCAGATATTGGTAACTGGAGGAAACTTCAAAATCTAAGTGTAGAGAAGACATTCAGACTATATCTATTTTTGACAACATTTTTCAAAACTGCTGTTTTTAATTACATTTGTGCATGAAAACACCTATGTATGCTTGCACACTGTCATAGCTTTTTCTTTTTTTAAAATCACACTTTGTAACCCCCCTGGGAGAAACATCGAACTGGAAGGCCTAAGCTGGAAGACCAAGCTGCTTAAAAGGTGTTTTGCAATCAAATTAGTAAGGTTTACAAATCTTAACATCAAATTAAATCTTACAGACTCTCTGTTTTACCTTAGTCAGCTTCACGTCTCCTCTCCAGGAATACGTTGTCCAACTATTCAGGGTTTAACAGGTGAAGCTGGCAATAAACCTTAAGTCACAATAACATTTCAATATTTAATTAAAATCAAATTTAATTAAATAAGGAGTAGCTTAAGCCTAAGCAGTGCTAATGCAAAACTCTTGCCAAATCTACGTTTTGGTACTAGCATTGCTTGCAGAGCAATAGCTTGGATTAGCATTTGGCTTTCCACTGCACAGCACAGTCTTACTGTCACAGCAGGTGTCCTCTTCGCATTGCACTGTCTCTGTGACAAAACCCTGCTCAAGTCTCACCGTCCTTGGTCTGTGTCGTCTCAAACTTTCAAAAGTGATGCAGTGCTGACTTCACCCCAGCGGCTTCTATAGAACTCCTGGGCACAGATTCTTTATCCTCCCGCCATCCATCCAGAAACAGAGCCTGATAGCAGTGGCTATCTCCCACCCCGCACCCCTGAATTCAGAGTTGTTTAACCACAGCAAGAGTTTTCATCCTGCAGATACACTGACAAGATGCACTGCAGACACACGTTACATCCTTGAAGACTCATGTTTTGTATGCAGAACACTCATGCTTTGTACAGGAAATCCTTAAAACCAAACACTATTTACACAATAATAAATCCATGTGTGTGCATTTTCCTGCCTCTTGATCCTCTCTAATCTTGAGTGTTCTTTTGACTATGAACCCAGTGTCCCTCTCTCCTGAGCACTGCTTCTTACCAAATACAGACTCTCTTACCATTTCTTTCCCCTCTCCCACCTGATCTCCTAATAAAACCACTTCCCTTTGCCACAGAACATCACCTACAGCTCTGCTCAAGTTCTGTTTGTTTTGGAAGTGCTTCTAGTAACAATTTTTAAGCTTGTTGCCACCACATCTTTATTCTCTTTGGTTACCTCTTATTTCCCAAACCTTAGACCCAGCAGGTAATATTTGTAAGTTTTACAGAAGAATTATAACCTAAAAATTTCCTCAAGAAAGGAGGATTGGCCACCAGAACATAATTTTGAGTCAGTAATGTTATCAATGTCCTCAATACTGATACATGCAATTTGACAGATGATTTTGTCATTCATTTATGTAAACAAAATCAGTGACTGGTATTTCACAAGAGAAAGCTTTTTTTTTCAGTTGTTAGAACAATCTGTTCTTTGCAAGACTGCCTGTTAGATTACAAATCTACCATTTAATAAGAAATCATCATGAGAACAATGTAACCTCTCAGATTGCAATATTGGTGACAGTTCATGTAAATTAGAGCAGGCTTTCAAGAAGTACATAGCATCATGACTGTGGATTTAAATTTTCCTACTGATCTCAGAAAATCTTTCATTTTTTCTTGAAAAAGCCTTTCAGTTATTTAAAAGCCTATGCCAGTTGATCAAGTTAAAGATTTTCTGTGTTCTACTCAATGAGATTTGTAATAAGTAGCGTAGTTCAAGTTTACTCCTGGACCAAATGTTTGAACTGCTTAAATAAATGCCATTTCTGGTGATGCACATACACAAACCCTCAACTATTGAACATGACTCAATCTGCATCCCTCCTGAAGAAAACTTCAAAGATCTGTGCCTTACAGGAATGTCTGACTGCCAAAGCATTCAAAAAATTTGTAAGATGCTCATAAGATCCCTCCACCCTTCCTGCTGTGGAAGGAGTAGCTATTCAAACACATATAAAGTTAAAAAGTTTTAAGTTACAGCTGCTCTACCCAAAAGCATCCCTTCAAGACTTTCCTTTCACACTTTGGATAGTGACAACACTATATTTTTTTCTCTCCCACCAAAATACTGTATGATTACAAACCTACTTCTCTACTTCCTAAATCATTTCTTTTACATTCATAGTTGTTGAACACATGGAGTCTAGTAAAAAGCAGTATTAGTTCCAAACTCAGCTCCTCTAATTAATAAGCTTGTCTGCTAACAGCAAGAGGGTGACATCCCTAGAACAGATAGAAAACAATATGCAGGCTTCATCACCCTTAGGTCTCTATAACCATAAAAATTTCATTTTGTATAGAATTATAGAATTGTTTAGTTTGCAAAAGACCTTTAAGATCATCAAGTCCATTAACCGACCACTGCCAAGTCCACCACTAAACCATGCCCTTAAGTACCACATCTACACATCTTTTAAATACCTCCAGGGATGGTGATTCCACCACTTCCCTGGGCAGCCTGTTCCAGTGCTTGACAACCCTTTAGGGGAAGAAATTTTTCCTAGTATTAAATCCAAACCTCCCCTAGTGCAACCTGAGGCTGTTTCTTCTTGTTCTATCACGCTATATCAAGCTAGATGTTTTTGATTGGTCCAAACAATGTATTACAGCGTTGTTACACAACAATTCTGCCAAAGAAACAAACTGGAACATCTATAGTGTGAGTTTACTGCATGTTTCACTTCTCCAATGCATCCCTTCTTCCCTCAGTTTAGAAAACAGCTCACTCAGTCACTTTTATTTTTCCCCTTGTCTTTTTTTAACATGCTGTTGACTGAATCAATAGCACATCTATACATTCAATAGCATTCAAGAGATTTGTCAGAACTTGCTTTTTACTTAGCTAACAAAAAGAATACTAAATACGGTATAAAACAATGCTAAGATACAGATAAAATACTTTCTGGAAGCTTTATGCTGTTCTACTTTGCATTTCTGTTTACTACTTTTTACTTCAGTGGAATCCATTTATTGTTCATATACGTACCTCATTAGCATTCTGCATTGCTACCTCTGTATGTTGCACAACTACAGTACAGCTAAGTAATACTTCAGGAAGTTGGTGGCCTGTTTATCTGACCTGGTGTAACACCAGTACACTTAACAGCTACATTTTATGTAAGGATTCCACCCAACTACAAGTATCTTATCTGAAAACTTCACAGAAGTTCAGTTTTCATTACAGAAGCCACACCCACCTTTGTATATTACAATAAGCAAATATGGACCTTGGTATGTGTAACATAACTTCAATCACTGGTAATAAAAATTCTCACTTGTTTCTTGCCTTTAGAAAAAAGAAGCTCACCAATGTCACAGAATCACAGACTGATATGGGGTTGGAAGGGACCTCTGGAGATCATCTAGTCCAA
>JAOXJM010000012.1:91005569-91028278 GCA_026413425.1 Tringa solitaria
TATAGAAGTGATACTTCAAAACCCAGATATACTAGTAAGATTAAGTCTAATGAGAAAACAGACTAGTAATAGAGAAACTTTTCAGATTGCAGATGGTCTTTGCATTACCAAGATGCAATTTTGGAGACTTTCAAAATGAAAAAGCTTTGTTTGGCATGTCAGACTACACATTAGCGGAACAAATAAAGATTCCATTCTCGTCCTAGGTGTACTGTTCATCTGTTTATCATTCAAGAAATAAGTAGTCTTAATAGAGAGGAAAAATTATATCCTTTTTATAATTTAATATCAAAATGTATTTGAACATTCTATAATTTCTGTAAATGTAAAACAGGAAAAAAATATATTAAGTAAATGATTTCTCAACCTGGAAAACAAAATTTACTAACAATAAATGCTTTCTTCTAACAATTTGCAAAATGCAAGAGGTCTTCCCTCAGCCTCCAAACTTCCTCTGAAAAGCTTAACAAAAATACAGTGACGGTTTTAGTATTTTGAAGAGTGTTCCTACCTCATTTGCCGCCTTTACGATAGCACTGGCAATCTTTGGGTCGAGACCATAATCTTGATTTACTTCAGCAGCTGCTCTCTTCAATATGCCAAAAGCCCTTATAACTTGAACCTGAGACACAAGAGTAAGTTTAAATATTATATAATATAATTTTTTCCCCCAAAGGACATATTAGGAACCTATAGTGCAGGTCTAGTTCTAAACCAAACTCCTGAACATAAATCCAGCAGCAGTCCGTCAACCAAACCAAAGAGCAGTCAGGTCACATCACCCGGGCTCCCATTAACAGTAACATTTATCCAAGCAGTCCAGAAAGGAGAACGCAGCTCATCCTTTCTTTGTTAATCCAGGTATGCTTTGTGTATTGGAACAGACTACATGCATTAAAATGAACAGAAAATGAGAACTGGTTCTATTTCTGAAACAGACTTTTTGAAGGCAAACTGACACGTTTCAGTACATGACAAAGCGCGTGCACAGTAATGCTCTATGCCCAGCTTCAAGTGAAAAAAAATTAACTTGATATCAACTCATGCTATGCTAAACATCTTCAATAACAAGCTACGTAACGCTACAGCAAAGAAACTATTCCATTCAGTCTTTTGTCTTCAGAAAAATGAAAGATAGCTTTCTATGCATCCTGGTTATTAAAAAAATCAGCAACACAGTAAAATAATTACTCAAAAGCAACATTCAATTTATTTAAATGGAAAAAAAATACTTCTAATACAGAACAGTATCTTGCCATGGAATTTCTAACTTTAATTAAAATTCAAAGTTGCTCATATTCCCAGCAGAAGTCTGAGAAGAAGGTATTCACTCACACATCCAAACTATACTTAAAGAGAAGAAATGAACATAGCTTTAAATTACTTACTGGCATTCTTTCTGAAACACCTCCAATCTTGAAGTTCATTGTAGATCTTACAGTCTGGGCACCATAGTATTTGTCACTTGGGACCTTCAGTTCACCAAAGGTATCATATTCTATCCTAAAAGCCTCTTGAGTGGACTATGGAAAAATAAAAAATTGTATTTCAAACACTGGTAAACAGCACAAATGTTTTGAAAGCAATACAGTTAATAAAAAATGTGCAAGGGGGAAAAAACAAAACAAAGATACACAGCTAGTCACAGGTATTTTTCTAATTATATCTTCAAAGGTAACACATTTTTCCAGTTTCAGCACCTGCTTTACTAAAAGTCACAACTACTAACATCGTGTAGCCTAGCAGACCTATTGGTGACAGGCAGCACTGCAAGTCTTAAGATCTCAGCTACCCAGTGAACAAAACACGTTATCCTAACAAAAGATGCAGTTTCTTCTTTTTGAAAAATTAGTAACTTATCTTAAAATTTACAGGGTTGGTGTTTGTTAAAAGCAAACTGAAGAACTAGCAAGCTAAGAATGCAGGTGGCGCCCGCCCCCGCAACAGACATGTAACATAAGCCCTGTTTGAAATCCACACTGCACACAGGACAGAAGAAAAATACTGGAACGGAGCAACTGATTAATCCAGTACCAAGTTACTGACAACTAATTATCTCCTTAAGCCTAATAAGCTGCCCTAGCTATGCAACACCAGGAAACTGCATCTAGGTGTATTTTGTGCACTGTTTATGTGAGGCAATATTTCTGTATCATGTATATACCTAGCATGCATTATTATCTAACACAGCCAGAGGTAAATTAATTTTAGCTGATATACACCAACTAAAAAAATAATTTTTCACTTTTTGTGAAACAACCCATTCATCTGTGATGATGTGATCACATCCTCGTGCAGCTCTTCAAAGACTACAGGACTGGACAAGAAGCAAGAGCAGTTTATTCTTCCTCTCCCCATGCCTTGGTCAGCAAAGTCCCAATTTTCTTCACAGAAAGGTGTTCATCCTTCCCCAGACAAGAAGATTACCTTCTTGCAGAGTCTTCAGGAAGGGGAAGAAGTCTTTTTTAATTCTTCATCATAGATGGAGTACAACAATCCCAGCTGCAAACATAGGCTATATACAATGCTGGTCTTTGACCTAGCTCTCAGGGATGAGTCCTTGGGATAGCTCTATCAGATCAAGTCAGTGTTGCAGCGCAGTGAAACAAGAAAAGTATATGTTAGAAACTATTAAGAAAAGCAGAGGATCCAGGAAGAAACCATGGCTGTGCCACTATGGTTCATCTAGACTCTGAAGCCTTTGTGTAATTTGGTTTTTTCATCCCAGAAAGTGTATTACTGGAAACAGTTCAAATAAAGGCAGTAAGGCTGATGAAAGACAACTGAGTTTTTCATTCAGAAAAGACACAACTTGGGGTTTGAAGGAAAACTGAGGTCAATGAAAACATCAGTAGAATGGCAACAGGCATTAGCTGCTCACTGTCTATTCCAGTACAAGAAACAAGAGCCTTAACATTAGACTAGTAGGAGTCAGGTTCAAAGCAAGGAAAAGGAAGCAGCTCTTCACACAAGCAGCAGACTGATGGAACTCCTTGCTATCTGATGCTATGGATGCAAAAAGTCCACACAAGTTCAAGGAAAGAGAGCTAAGCACTCAGAAGAAATATCTGAACTGGGTTATTACACAAACCACAGACTCAGGAAATCCTCTGATGTGAAAATGTAGAGTCTGGGTCAGAATAACAGGGAAGCATCATGTATGTTTTCACAGTTCTTACTCTTCCCTAGGCGTCCATTTCTGAAGTCTGACTGTTCCTCTCTTTTCTTGGTCCCTTTTACTTGCTCCTTGCTTGATGGGTCTCTGTCTTCTCGGGCAGGAGAACAGCTGGGTAGAACACCCTCTCCAGCAACACTGACTTTCTGCAGCAGCCTCTCCAGGTCCGCATCACTGTGGATGGCAAGCTGCAGGTGGCAGTGGTGCTGGGGCACGTTTCAGCCTCTTCAGTGTCCTAAGCAGCGTTCCCAGCCAGATGGAGACACTCTGCCATCAGGTACTCCAGCAGCCGTGTACCAGAGACACCAGTCCCCCTCACTTAGGGCACTCTTGCAGAGTAGGTCATGCATGTGACCAAAAAGAAACTGCAGGGCAGCTCACGAGGTCAGCTCTAGCAAAGGTTAGCTCTAGCTGTCCTGGTTCCCACACCTTGTCTTTTGGCTGATGCTGGGGTCTCACTGACCCCAGAAGAATGTAAAGCTTAGTGTGAACCAGTATGCCATTCCTATGTTCTTTAATCCTATTTATCCTATTTTAATCACTTAGCATTCATTTACATGACTACAAGAAACAGAACATAGTCGGCATTTATTTAGTATCTTACTACCACAAATGGGGATACTTGTGGGCATTACTGTACATGTGCACATACTAATATTCCAACAGTAGACATCATTGATGCATGGTCTCTGAAATCCCTGCTTTTGCTGTCTGGACACCTTTTGTAAGCAAAGTCAAGCTTTTCCTAGAGCTGGATAAGCAGAGCCAATTCGGTTCCAAGTCCAGTTCTTGATCCTGTCAGTGGTTCCATCACCAGAAGTATCCACGCTCAAACAATACAAAAAAAGTTACATTACCTATAACCTTGCAGACAAAAAGCTAGCAGTTGCACAATCGATTCCTCAAACTTACATCATTCCAATGTCAACAATGGTGAAACAAAGATAAATAGCATCAGTACCTCCTCGTACAAGTATCTTTTAACAAATAAATCCTCCTATTAAAAAAAAAATATGCTTCCTTAGCAAATTCCACATGACACACATTCACAAACTCCAATGGTGTTAACAGGGTAAACTGCTTTAAGCTGAATGTCACTGTTGATTAACAGAGTAAAAAGTAACGTTAGAGAAAAAAGCAGTGTTATTTTTTTTTTATACATATTAAAGTAACTAAACTAACTTCATCACTACCTTCAAACTAGCGTTGCAACCTGCAGAATGCACTGTCTGAATTTTAAGGTAGGAAGCATGCTTTTGACAATCCTTAGATGGAATTCATCCTCTTGAGTGCCTTTATGTCCCAGTTCCCGTATCTAAAGTGGCTTTTGTAGTCACTCCCTGTCCTAGGGAACCTCCTGCAAAATGGTGCAACAGTAGCTCATCAACCCTCTGCTCCCCCATCAGTGAGCCACAGGAGAAGCCAAAAGGAGACCCAGCAACTCTGCCACAAGCCAAGACCAACCTCTGTGCTCAATTACCTTGTCATAACTACAGCAAGTCTCTGCTGAAAACTATTATTCCTTACCTTTGCAAAACAAACATATATATTTTTTATTTCTTTTTAAGAGGCCTGACAAGGTGTGCTCTGCCCCCTCCAAATCCCCTGAACCCATAGTCCAAAGCTGACAGAGTTAGGCAAACATAACTGTACCTTTGCCTTGTTGCAGGGAACTAATCAGCGGGAACCGATTGCACCATAACACATTGGAGATAGTCAAATGGCAGAACTGCTGCAATAATGTTTCCCGTGGAAAATTACATTTTGATTTAAGTATGCAGCAACTTTTAGACATAAGCATATCAACTCAAAAAACTCAAAAAAAACATTTTAGCATGTCAAAACCAGTCTTTAAAGACCAGCAGAAAATGAAAATTGTGTTCAACTACTCTCCTTCAGCAGATTAATGTTTCCATTTTTAAGTGTCGTTTCTCCTTTACAATAGCAAGTCACAAATTCTGAAATTTACTTTCTCTTTAGAAACCAAACCCAAATATTTTACGACATACAGCCAAAGAAGTAAAGAACATTATAACCACAATTCCAGTTAAAACATCTTGTGCAATTTAGCTCTAAGTTAAGGCAACACAATAGTCATACTGTAGAACAACATACACATTCGGTTGTGTCTACATGAGGTGTTCCAAAACACAACTCCTGCTGCTGAAAAATCTCTGCAAACATCAAAAAGTAGTGGTTTGGGGAGGAGGAGTGTTGGTGTTTTGTTTTGTTTTTAAATTAAATATCTGTTGCTGCATTTTTGGTGGTCCTCTTGGAAATAAAAACACATAATGTTTTTTCTGACAGAATTCAAGGGCAGCATGAATCCTAAATCCATTGAGGGACATTTTGCTATAACTTCTGCTGTCATTTAAACCCAAGCAATTAATAATGTCTGTTTACAGGACAGGTCGTATTTCTGACCAGCAAAGAACAAAACACAAATATTTCATGTACGACTGCAGCCTTTCATAAATACTGGGTCTTCAGCAAGTAAATGAAGACCACAAGTTATAATGATGTTTTCTTGGATGATGCCAAACACGAAAATAAGAAAGGGAATCACCTGGCAGGCCAATGGTTTATGAGTTACAAAGTCTGCTCTGACACAGGTTTGCTTATACAGGTACACTTCATTCACCATGCAGCGTGTTCACTCATTTGGAAGCTTTGTTTATCAGTGCTATTTCCTACACCATAATAAATATCACAGACTGGGAACTAATGTCCTAGTTAAATTTATTAACTGTTTTAATAAACTAAGTAATAAAACCAAATCCTAAACATCCCACTTTCTGCTGGAATTCTTCCAACACACTCAAGTTATCTGGTTGTTTTAGGGAGTGAACTCACAGAGACGCAGCAGAGACTAAGATTTCCATGCAATGCCCTAGCTGCTAATACCAAGATTCAGAGTTCCTTACTTGAACAGCATTTTCATTTCTACCTTGAGCTACATGCAATAAACAAGCCCCACTCACGTTTCAGCCTGACAGTCAACTGACTACACCTGAACAATCGCTGGGGTTGCCTGTCAGAGGTCACAGGCAGTTCTCAGCTGAAAGCTCCCTGATTTTCAGGCAGCCCCAAAGACTTTCCAGACACCCCCATTTCTGTGAGGGTACAGCTTTTTCTTATGCGTACCTGTACTGTGTGAGCGACACAGGATTAATTTCTCTTTCAGTAATTTTTCTTTTCAGTAAAGTCTTTTCTAATGGTAGGGAAAACGCATTTTCAGAAGACTCAAGTGTCTGAATTTGTGAAAATATTTACTTTATAGCCAGCTATGGTATGTGGGTTTCAAGGTCTCAGTGTTTTCGAGCCTTGTCAGGTGAGGAGGAGCAAGACCCGGGCACTTGACCCAAGCTGGCCAAGAGGATTATTTTATAGCACGAATGTCAATTCAGTATAAAACAGAAGTTTGCTGAGGAGTTTCTCTCTTCTATGACGGCTGTGATCCTGGGCACTCCTTGCCCCAGTGCCGGAGCCCTGAGCCCTTCCCTTCCCCCCGAAGCCATAGGGCTGGCAGCGTCCCACATTTGCTGTCCCCGCTGGGAGTGCACGGCTTCCCCCTGATAGAACTGGCTGAGGGTAATCCCTCTATATTTTATATTGGTATCGGGATCAATACTGGTTCTTTAGTATTACATTAATGCTAATTATTTAATCTTATTCTATTAAATCTGTTTACGTTTCAACTCTCGGATGTCCTTGCTTTTCCCGATTTCCCTTCCCGGGTGGGGAGGGGTCACCGGGTGAGAGAATAATTGTCCGAAGGGCAACAAATGGCCGTGGGTTCCTCAAACCACCACGGCCCTAAGACAGGCCCGGACATTTCTGCGGAGGAAGCCGCCACAGCAGCTCCCGCGCTCGCACCTCTCCCGGCCACCCGGCTGAAGCCAGCCCTCTCCTTCCCTCAGACCGCTCCCCTCGTACACCTCACCCCCGGGGCTGGAACCCCCGCCTGCGCCCGGGAACAGGCCCCGCAGCCTCCCCGGCGGAAGAGAGAAACGGCGCCGCAAGCCCTGCCGGGGATGCTCGCAACGTCTTCCCGGTGCCGTTGCCGCCTCCCCGGCACACACCGGACGGAAGCGCCCGCCCAGCCCCTGCCTCAGGCAGCGGCGCGCCGTCCCGCTCCCCGGCCGGTCGCGACAGTGGGGGCGCAGTGGGAGGAGCCAGGGCGGCCACGGCAGTTAGAGGTCACCCCCGTCCCCGTTCCCCCCCGCCGGGGTTGCTCACCATGGCGGCGCTCAGCGGCGGACCCCAGCGGGCGGCGGCGCAGTGGGGGGGCGGCGGGCGGGCGAAGAGGCCGGCGGAGCTGCCCAAGCGGCGGCAGGCGCGGAGTGAATGGTGCATGGTGAGGGCGGCGGGGGATCACCAGCGGGAGGGGTGGGGAGGGAGAAGGGGACCGCCCCGGACGGGCGTCAGGGGCGTCCATCACGGCGGAGGCCCCACCGCGCCAATCGGTTTGTCGGGGCCCGGCCGGGGGGAGGCAGCCACGGCAGAACCGCCTCAGCCGCCCGGCGGCGCCTGCGCGAGCGCCCGTTCCCCCCCCCCCCCCGCGCCTGAGGAAAACCCGCCTGCGCCGCGCCAAGGGCGGAGGGGAAAGGGCTGGAGCGGCGGCCTGCAGAGGGTGGGAAGAAGGTATTAGCTTAGTCTGCTCTAGTGCCAGCGTTATTTCATCCCTCCTCAACTGCCAGGGCTCCTTCAATAAAAAAAGCCAAGCAAGATACAGTCCCTTTTCCCCTCCCTGCCCACGAGTCCCTGCTGCAAGGCACAGAAACGCCGCAGGAACGAAATACAGCACATTCAGTTTTTCCAACCACCACCACCACTCCAGTTTTTTCCAACACTCACTTTACCCAACAGCCACCATTCAGAAAAAAATTACAAAATGCTCCATTCAACTGCTATCTGCACCGTTACAGTCCAGTCCTCTGTGCAGTACTGCTAGAAACGGCTCCTAGTGATGCCTGACAAGTTATGTCTCAGCACTAAGGCTGGTAAACTTTAATATTTAGTTAAGTCTTCTGCAAAACCAGCCCTTGGCTCCTCCAAGAGTAAATACGCACACAGGACACATCACAAGAAGGGCTTCAGACACTACAGAGAGAGCACAGATTAGTTTTTAAGACTATATTCTGTTCATGGTGTATTTTGGAGAAAGTACTGGAGAAGTATTTTGTTTCCTTCGATAAAACAACAGTAAGACAATTTTTACAAAAAACAAAGTTGTAATTATTAGTGCCTCACTTCTTTCACATTACTTAATTCCCCATATCAAATTCAGCATCCCTATCTGCAATGCATTTCTTGTTCTTAAAACATGGAAATAACTATACATTCAAAATAAATGCATTGCAATCATATACATAATAGCATACTCAAACAAATACAAGACTTCTAATCACTTTATTTAGACACATGTCGTGTTTTCCCTGTCAGTTTTGACAGATGGGTGGAAGAACATAAGCTGTCCTGCATTCCAATTTCAGAGTTGTACAGTAAGCCACAGCAGAATACAAGCTGGAGAAAAGTTTAGTTTGCATCTTCCAGTAATTAATAGTGACAACACTATTGTTATTTGCTTGTGCTACGCTTATGTACACTAACCCCCTCTGGGAGGGGACTGCAAGTTAAATGTAAGTTACTAGTACGAGCGAATAGCAGGTGGGACAGTCGAGCAGTCTTCTTCATTCAAAGTTCTGTCGATGACAGGTCTGTATTTCAAGGTAACCTAAAGTAAAAGAGAACAAAGAACTTTAAGACAAACCAACCTCTTTTATGTAAACAAGACAGCCTAGCTAACAGGAATGACCGAATAACACGAGTAACTGAATGACTTCATTCGTATTAAGCTAATTTCTCTGTTATTCTTTTCCTTCCATAGCAAATGAACGGTTAGTAACCCATAGGGAACATTCAAGCTCACCAAGTTATCACTGCCTGAATTCCTTAAAAACCAAAGCCTGGCCAAAAATGGTATGAGAAGATTACTACTTTAAGGCCTTTTAGACAAAAGTAAAGTTTTGGCTAAGACTGCTAGTTCCTAGATCTTTAAACTACAAAAGTCTTGGAGATAGTGCCACAGTTCTGTTTTTTAACTGGGTTGTCTATCTTTCCATCCTCAGCAGTTATTCAGCAAGTGAAGTGTTCTCACTTGTCCTCAAGCTAGACTCAAGGAAGATGGAACTGGGGGAGAGAAAATGAATAGGATTCAGAGAATGGAATACAAAAAACAAACATTCAAGATTTTAAAAAGGTCAAATTTCAGTTTTTTCTTTGAAATACCATTAAAACTTTATGCTAAACACCAACAACAAATTTTGCCACCATCAGAAGGAAAAAAAACCCACAACTTTGTACTAGCCTAATACAAGGGGAAAAACAATTCCAGCTCAAATCACAAAATCACTTCCCAAAGATCAACGGTAAATTCCTGCAGTTATGCCTACTGTTCAACAACAGAATAAACGTTCAATATTTTTTCCCCCCTCTAAGTACACTAAACTGTATCAGGTACTTCAGACAGTGAATCATTTGAAGTATTATCATGATATCAAAAGCTGTCTGTTGACAGCGAGACCGACCCTCAAGCATCAGGCTCAACGTACCTTCCCCGATGGGACATCCACATATGAAAGGGTGTGCTTTCTCCAGTGCTCTTCAAATGGCTTCCGCTGCTGGCCTTGGAGTGGCTTAGAATAGTCAAACTCATCTATCCGTAACTAAGGAGAAAATTAGGTTAGTAGAGACTAGAAATTACATCTGCAAATCGCTTTACAACCACGATTAGTGGCATTCCAATTACAACTGTAACATAATGTGTCTCTTAGTAACCAGCAAGCTTTATCTTAACACTGCCCATATAAAATTTTAAATACTGCAGCTTAACAAAGGCTTTAAGGTAATGTTCCTTACATAGGACAATTATTCTGCTTGAAGTCTTGCTTGTGCATTCATGGCCTTATTATTACTGTAGTCCTGGTTCAGACCTCTCTAATCATACAGATGCACACTGGAACAACTCTTCTCTCAGGATCATTACCCAATATAAGATTACCTAATTGATCATTTTATACATAACAAATAAGAACAGATATAGCAGAAGGGACCTCAAACAAATACTACGCTATTCTTAACTCAAGACTCTGAAGACTGTACTTTGAAGAAATTCCAACTTTTAAATAATACATCCAAACACACATAGCAAGGAAATCCAATCCTACATCCAGGTCACAAAAAATATTTATACCTTATAGTCCTCTCTGGCATGAGCACCACGGGACTCTTTGCGAGCTTCAGCACCATAAATGGTTTGCAGGGCACAAAGCATCAGGTTTTGCAGTTCAAGGGTCTCCACCAAGTCAGTGTTCCACACAATACCTAGTAAAATATTAAAATACCTTGGAAGATATTCTACAAACAAGTTATTCCTCAATTTACTTCTGTCTTACTGCTGATACTTAGAATCGAACTAGCCAGCACTCTACCTACTGCAGTCACAGTACTCTGCAATACTGAATTACTTGCTATTGCCAGCAAGGCTCAATCATGATTCCTATCTAATGAATCTTAGAAAAATTCAAGTAGTTCTACCAGGTGTCCCTGTTGCATATGTACTGAGACAAAATTACTCTGTAGCTTCTTGCCTGCTTTATATCATACCTACAACTCAGTCCCTGTAAGTCATGTCGGATCACAAGATCTAGCTAGATGGCAGCTCTGAGTAGATCCGTAACAGATCCAAACAGGCCTTTCCCTTCCTTCCCACCCTCAGGGCAGGGGTGGAGGGAACCACAACAACCAACCACTAGTTTTACTAGGTGCTTCTACATTTCAGTATCTCCAAGGTGGACCAAAGTTCACTTACATGAATGTATCTTCAATTTTGATCCCGACATGCTAAGCTATTGCAACACCTTTCTTGATGCTTGGAGACAGCTGCCCAAAGGAGCTAGTTCAACTTTCAGTGTTAGGATACATGCCCAATAGCAGTAGTTGGAGAGAAATACACAGCATCAATGGACAAAAGGTACATCATCAGATCTACTTCATTAAGCAAGTTCTCCTAAGATATACTGCAAGGCATGGCAGTATCTGTATGCAGCGCTATCTGCTCAGCTGGAGAATGAAGACTGAGTGTTCATCCTAAGAACAGTCTTGCTACCTTTGTGCAACTCCTTGGCCTTTTCAGAAGATACAAACAAAGTTCATCTCAGTATTTGAACACCTTCATGTCATATGCTGAGAGAACCAGCAGTTAGTACCTTATACAGTTATCTGATTTTAGTCTCTGCTTCTTTGAAAGAAATAAGATCAAATACTTTACTAATTACCATGTTTAGCAAGTAGGGCTCTACAAATTATTTTGAAAGATTCAAAACAGTCAAAGCCTTTAGCCGAAGTTTCAAGAAACACATAAGGTTTACAGAAGGACAAACCCCACAGTTTTCTGATGGAGTACTCTGGCCAAGGTGTATTCTTTGCTATCAAATTACCTCTGTCAAATGTCTTCAGATGAGCCAGATCACCATAAATTCCACTAAGTTTTTCACAGCCTTCTTGGAGTACAGAACCAGTACGAAATACAGCAGCATGGTTTTGCATTGTCTGCAAGATAGTAAAACAAAATCAGTTCCATATGCTGCATATGCCTATTAACCCACATAGCATCATCAGTTCCAACAGAGCTTGATATACAGCTGTTTTGACTTCAAATATGTCTGCAGCATGAAGAAAAAACATTCTTCTGTTCACCCCAAATAGAGGAAAATCCACTCTATAATAGACTGGGTAAAGTATTCGAGAGGAATTATCATGAAGGGAAGAAGAAACTAACAAAGCTGATACAGCTTTTCTGCCCACAGACGATCTTCTCACACTGCTTTTACTTCTAAAACGCAAATCCTGAAGTGTACTTCACAAAGTCACCTCTATTGCTGCCAGCTTCTCCCACCTTATACTTGAAAGCTTCACCAGGCTTACCTTCTGCATGTTAAGTCGCACTTCTGAAGTTCTTATGGTTCCATTAGCAAATCTTAATTTGTCAAGATTAGCAACTGACTCTTCACCAGCATTTGGTTTAATGGAGGGAACTGCTTCTCCTAATAAGAAAGTTTCAGTAAGTAGGTCAGGCTTGGTTTTGCTTTCTGGCAGTTCATACACTAGGAACTACTAGAAGTCAGAGCTGACTAGAACACAACCTGTTTTCTTCCTCTGAGATGCAGGTTAACTATAACTTGCCTGAATTTCCCCCAGTAGTATCCATACATTTAAAAATAGAATTCTCGTGGAATATATAAATCACATTCTTTCCTGTGAAAGTTAGTAGGGAATTTATAGGTTTGGCTAAATTCTGCTGTTAATTCCTTAAAAACAGCACTTGATACAAGTTCTTCTGATTTACAGAATAAGCTTGTGATTCCTTACCACTGTATCCTATGCTTTCCTTGTCTCCTCACCCCCAAATCTGCCACCCTCTCTTGGACCTGTTAAGGGACCAGTCAGTAAGTTTGGCAGTTACACATAAGCTCTGCATCTGATCTCTAATACTGGAACCCATCTGTTACTGGGTAACAAACCAAAGACAGCATCTCACCAGCACTCTTCATCTCACACGTAGTTTTGCGTTCAGACTAATAAAAACCTTCCTGCAACTTCAAACTCAAAGAAGTCACAGAAAGATCCTAATAAAAATTGCACAAAGCCAGAGCCAATAGGCACCGCTAGATCTAAGCTGATTCCATCAGGGACCACCACTCTGTGCACTTTGTGCAGTCAGACTGAAAAAACCAAACCATTTTATTCACTTGCACACTAAGCAATGAGCAAACAGATGACAACTACTGGACTTCACCTGCTCTGCCAATATAACTGCCTCTTACAGTATTTTATGGGGGTTTCATAGGAGTTTGTTTGTTTTCTTAGCTCATTAACTGTTGCTGAACCATATTATTTAAAAATAATATTCAGCAGTGATAATACACATAGAGGGAATGAGATGAGATATTAAGAGATAGATACTAAAAATTGTATCACTTGCATGAACAGTCCACATTATAAATCAAAAAGGTGGCAGCAAATTCCACTGTACAAAAGTGCTAAGTGTAAAACAGACTACATTTTGACGTAGAAGACACAGTGCAGATGTAGAGAAGTCAGTTTTCATATCCAATATTCTGTTTTGCTAATTTGTGAAAAATCTCAACTGTTTTTGCCAATAGCATTGGCCCAATTTAGTCACACACAAGTGTCAAACACACGCCTAGCAAAGAACATGCTTATAAAAAGCACGAACAGGGATTTCTGCCTTTTTTAAACACATAAAAGTCTATGTCTAGCATTCTGAGTTTGAATTACGCAGCAACAAATCTTTATGATTTAATTTCTGCCCAGTAAAGACAAATGTCTCTAAAAAAAAAAAAAGTGAGACTTACCAGGCTTGCATGTCTCTGCAATAGTAAGGGCACAAGCACGACCAAAGACCACCAAATCAAGGAGTGAGTTTGCTCCAAGTCGATTTGCGCCATGGACAGATGCAGAGGCTGCTTCCCCACAAGCATATAAACCAGGTACCACTTTATCTTCACCATTCACGTGTGTAATAACCTGTTATTTCAGACAATTAATATTCATTTCTTAAACAATGTGTATCAGTGCAAACCACCTTATTTGCAAAGGCCATGTGCACGTAAGGATGAAACACAGCAGCCTAAAGTTTTCTCGAACTCTAAATTCATAAATACTTTAGTTCTAAAGGGCAAGTAGTAATATTATGTAAATACAGATAGCACTAAAACCTAAGATTTCTTTAGCTGTGCTTATGAAGAGTACATGGTTCCGTTTCATCAAAACTCTGCAGCAAGTCAGAAAAGTACAGGGAGAAAGTCTGATCTGCACATTTTTCTAAGGCAAAATTTTACATGAAAAAATTAACCATACATTGAAATAGAAAAATTCAGCTGACATCACCACATTGACTTCTGGCTAGTAGGAGTTGGAGAAATTTTCTTTAGTGTAGAGATTACATGAGGTACAGAGAATTCATATATATGTTAACTTGAGTTATAGATTGTAATAGAGCCCTAGTTCAATCTTTGTTCAACTATATTATCCTCAACTTGATAAACTGACAACTGTTGTCAAACACAACAGTAATTTCATTTTAGATGCTTCTTGAACTCCCATCTCCAGGCGGACTGGAACACGGTTCTGACATTATTTACAAAACCAAACCAGACTGAGTGTCTTAAGTGTGTATTTTAAGTACTGTGACATCATTATAATAATTAATTAATAATTGTATTCATCATCCTTACATTTATGAAAAACACTGTTAATGCTTTTGGGTTTTTTTATATTTATATATTTTCCTATTATTATGATAAAAAAATACTGCAAGTGCTGTATATTACTTACCTGTCCTTTGTAGTTAGTAGGAATACCTCCCATATTATAATGCACAGTAGGCAGAACAGGAATAGGCTCTTTAGTGACATCAACTCCAGCAAATATCATAGCTGTTTCGGAAATGCCTGGGAGACGGGTTGCTAGCTGCTGTGGTGGCAAGTGGTGCAACTGCAAGTACACATGGTCTTTTTCAGGACCACAACCCCTACGAAATAAAAGGTCAACATTGGAATACATAACAGGAATTCTGCAAACACCAGTAATATTTCTAATTCGATTTATTTCATTTCTAAAAAAAAATAAATTCAAAGGTCATCTGACAAAAATACCTAATATATTTCAAAAGACCATTGAACCTGGCTGAATTTAAGCATTTTTCACTTTCCAGCTTTCTTTTCACAAAAGTTTATAGTATTTAAGACTTTAAACCAATATATCGGTGGAAATATGTAAAAATGAAGACAATTAGTCAAGAGAACAGAGCACTAAATTACTTTGTTTGCAGTAAAAGCATATATGTTAAACTTGTTTGAGCAACTATCTCTAGATGCACCAAATTCAAACAGGAGAATCCTTACACCCTGTGTTCCTTTTCAGCGTCATGAGGAATTAATATGCAAAATTTTTGCCCTACATGCAGTGTTCAGTTCACAGTTATTAAAGCTCATACCCATGCATTATCAGGCATTTATCAAATGAACTACTGCACTGTATACAATCTAGTATGATTAAGTATTTATCATGCAGCTTCATTAAGAATATTTAACTAACCTTCCTTCACGGATTTCTATAGTCATAGAACGAGACACAACATCCCTGGAAGCCAGATCCTTAGCAACAGGTGCATATCTCTCCATAAATCTTTCACCTTGGCTGTTAATTAGAATACCTCCCTCTCCACGACATCCTTCTGTTATAAGGCAGCCAGCTCCATAGATACCTGTCAAGAAAGAAAGTACTATTAAATGAGATATTCTCTAGACAGCTTCATAATCAGGATGACCAGGACTGACTAAACAAGGTCGTCTTAAAATAATGCAATTAAGTCACCAGGGTAGATTTTATTCCGCCCTAATCATACTGCTAGGAACTGCCACCCAAGACTGCTTGGAATCAAGCATTGTTGCTCCTTTCAAACACTCTTCCAAAACAGTGAGCAAGTTGATCTGGAACACCCACAGTATCTAAAATATTAGAAGTGGAAGAGATCTGCAACCATCAACACGTAAGGAGAATTTTACAAAGATTTTGTAGACCTTCAGCAATTACTTTGTTCAAGATTTTGAAGTAAACCATAAATCAATTATTTCAAGGCCAGTTTGTTCATCTTTGTTCTCTCTTCTCCTGTACTAAGGCAGTACAGGATGGCTTCAAATCTTACAGAGCTTACTCAGTTTTCTTTTAGAGAAGGAAGGCCTATCTGTTCGCCTTCGGCACTGGTCAGCAGAGAAAACAAAAATGCTAACCAACACATGCACTTGATAACTATCTTAAACGCTATAGAATTGTCACACAAGCAATGAAGCTTCTTTGACCAGAAAAACCTTAGCCAAGTCAAATGACAGTTGGATGTCTATGATATAACACAGCAACATTGTAAAATTAAGTGAACAATTTAAAAGATTACCATTTGTTGCAAGTTAAAACTAAGCATTTAATTAGCTACCAAAAAACCCACTTTTTAGTTTGTGACTGTTGTTGTCCACAGTTTAGATACCAATTCTGTGCTACAAAACCTTTACTTCAACTACCCCACTTCCACAGAAGATTCCAGTATATAACTCCCTAACATTTGCATCTATCCCATTACTCCTGTTCCTAATACCAAACCCTTTAATATTTTAAAGGCAAGAGGAAACGTAAGCTTAAGAGGTGGTTTCAGCTTGGAATTCATAAAACCTGTTAGTATTGTAAAGACAGCACCTCAAAATATTTAAGACTGGTCTTTAAATTAGACCAGCTGAGACCTCTCATATTGTAAGTCTTACTCTCAGACTTATATTCAATAGCAGTTGCAGACAAGTCTGAACACCTGTCACAAGCAACTAATGAACCAATGAAATGCTGCAAAGAGTGCAAACTGACTTGAGCACATTTATAACAACAAAACATCTGTTCAACTCATTAAAAATCGTGTTGTATTATTTCATATGCTGTACCTGTAGGGTGAAACTGTACAAATTCTAAGTCCTGGCAAGGAAGACCAGCTCGTGTGACCATAGCAGTGCCATCACCCGTACTGGTATGAGCAGATGTACAACTGAAGTAAGTGCGGCCATACCCACTACAGAACATAAAAGTGAACAGAATTAGTGGGGGAGGAAAAAAAAAAGTCACTAGGAATGTATCAGTTAACTATTCTGTTGGTGCAACAGTGGAAGTAGACCAGAGGGTTAATAAGCAAGACGCATAAGGTTTGCTATCTCCTGTACTAAGCTCAAGCACAAGAAAATAAGATTGGCATTGCTCCATTATGCTCAACCATATTTGAAAAACAGCTGCTAACAGAAAGTCTAAGAAGAGTAGCAATTCCAAAGCAGGATAATTAAGTTAGTATCAGAAGCCTTTTTCCGAAATAACTTTTTTCCTGGCAAAGCTCTCTCAATCCAATACCTTTAGACTTCAAACTACTACTAGCAGTTTTATCAAAAATAGCATACAACAAAGGTTTATATCCCCGATATGGCCCTGACTTTATATTCTTAAGATTTCAAAACTCAGTTCTCTAAGATTAGGTACAACATATGTATTCTTTTACAGAAGTAAATAGGTTAGCTTCCAACATTGAGAACTGCCAGTTCTCCCAATTTCAGGACAAACTCTCAAAAGAAATATCAATCTACATATTGTATGTACCTCAAAGTACACAAGTAGGAAAACAGCCTCAGCTTTAAATCAAGCCAAATTATGTAAGGCAATCAAACTAAGTATTTTTCTTTGATAGACACATTTATAAATATTTTGCATAATGAAAAGATAGAAGACAGCCATAAGCAGCAGAAGACTAACGCATATGGTATTCTAATAAACACACACAAACTTCAGCATTCAAGTGATGCTAAGTTACACTCATCTTCTGATAATTTCATCCTACAACAATTAGACTTATGCTGTTATCTTAATGCAATAGATTCTCCATAATTTTTAAAAAAGCTGTTTCCTACAGAAAACTCAGAACCCTACAGACACGTGCACATGCTGGTAGCATTGCAACAATGTCTGCTTTAAACACCACATTTTAAAAATCTAAGACCATTTGGACCATACACACTGCTCTCACACATTCCAACTTTGTCATTGTTCTAGAACTCAAAGTTAGACCTCGTACTAAATTTATACTTCATCACAAAATTAGTATGCGCCTTCTTTCAGATGAAATGACTGAATTCGGTTATATTGCTTTTGATCAATGTGGAGGGGGGAAGATGAACATATAGATGATGTTTTGCAAGTCAACGCTTCATCTCCACACTATGGATTCAAATACACATACAAACACATAGACTTCCAACTAGTAGCACTCAAGTTTCTGTCCATCATAAGCATTACATTACCCAGTGGCAATGACAGTGTTCTTCGCTCTAAAACGATGTATAGTGCCATCTTCTATGCAAAGGGCGATAACACCACGACATTCTCCATTTTCCATAAGTAGGTCCAGGGCAAAATATTCAACGAAGTAGCTTGTATCGTATCTTAGAGACTGGAGGAAAATAAAAAGAAAAATCCAGAAACCAAAGTAACTTCTCTTCAAAACAGCCAATGCATATGGGCTGTATATAAAATCTACCCCCACCAACTCTCAGTGAAGTCAGTTTCCTCACAAATCCATGTAAAAATTTGCTAATGAATCCATTCTAGCCTAGAGAGATGCAAACGGTTACCAAACAACTTAATTCTGAGAAGTCACTGCTAGTCAGCAAGACTTGTTATTTCCCCTCTATATTTGGCAACACTTCAGTCAGCTGTGGTGCTTGACACATGTACAAGCACGTTTTACTCAGCCTCTCGCAGAGAAGCAGAATACATCTCCGGGAGCCTAGTGCACCAGCAGAAGCAGTGGGCATTAAGTCAAACATTCTTTCATGCCCTCAAGGATCAGACCAGTGTTTGGCAGCACTGAGTGTTTGTATTGCAGTAGCATATGTAGTTTGTATTGTAGTAGCATATGTTGCTCTGAAGCAGAGCAATTAGCTAGCTACTAAGTAAATAAAAAAACATTACCTGCTAGGTACTTAATTTCAGGTTTCAAGTAGCTCACTGCCATTTTAAAGTAACCAAATCTGTCTTCAATTATGATTTGTAGAATTGATAGGAACAGATGCTGGAACACTAGTCACTTACTTGCCTCAGAGCAAGCTCAGAAATGCACAGTAGGCCTTCATGCATTTACACCTCCTGTTATCTCCCTGATTGAAGATGAATGAAAGAAAACACTGCCTTGTACCTCCTTTCAGAGACCCCCATACTGCATGCTCCTGACAAAAGCATCACCTAGGCTACATCCTTCCACACTGCATCAGGAAGGAAGGAAAGCCAGATTTGTTATCAGTCATTACCCTGCATTCCTCACTGACACGTAAACAAGAAGCAAAATATGTAGCTGTTAATTCAAACCCTGAGGGAGGGGGAAAAAAAAAAACAGTAACTGCAAACACAAAACCCCAAACCAAGTTTACTTCACAGCTGCTTACCCTGCCATACAGAGTATGTAACAGTGAGTGTCCAGTCCTGTCTGCAACACAACAGCATCTGTGAGCCTGTCCTCCTTTTCCAAACTGAAGACTCTGTCCACCAAACGCACGCTGATAGATTTTCCCTTCTTCAGTTCTGCTGAATGGCATCCCATAATTTTCCAGCTGTTTAATTCAAATGCAAGCATCAGAAACTCATACGCACAACAGTCAAACATGTTATTTTACTATGTTCCATGTAAGGAGATCTCTTTGGAAGCTAGGCTGTGTTATAAACACTTAGAGCTGACATCAATTCCATCAAGTCTCACCTCTATCACCGCAGCTGGGGCTTGCTCAGTCATGTAGTGTATGGCATCCTGGTCACCCAGCCAATCAGACCCCTTCACTGTGTCATAGAAATGCCACCTCCAGTTGTCATCCTCCATGTTTCCCAGAGCAGCATTGATCCCTCCCTGAAAATGAAAATCCATTTTCCTAGAATTATATTACTGAAATACAGTTTTAGTAGGTTTTTCCTCATTTCTGTTAAAAGTCATATACCATTTATGCCTCTGTGTAAAAGAAATAGAGTAAGGTTAGATTTAGCATGGCCGTGAAAAACCTGTGCCATTTATCAGTTTCCCAATGGCTGTTATTTGTTCTGTGTAACACAATGAATCGCAAAGTTACATGGAATGCAGTGAAAAAGCACTGAATAGAGTCCAAATATATATTGTCCTCCAAAACAGCTTCAACTAAATATGCAGTATTTATAAAAGGAAGGAAGGTCTTGAAAGGTCATGTTCATGTGCATATCCAAATCAGCTTTCTGACAGCAGGCATTTTTTAAACATTTGTTCTACCTCATTTCTTACCTGTGCAGCAACAGTGTGAGACCTGGTGGGAAACAGCTTGGTAACACATGCTGTATTAAACCCAGCTTCTGACAAACCAAATGCAGCCCGCAGACCTGCTCCTCCTGCACCCACAACCACTGCATCGAATTCATGGTCCACTACTGGATATTGTGTAGAAATCTGGGGGGGGGAAAAAAAAAAAAGTCAGTTTGTTATGATGACAAGTATTTCAGGCTAGATCAAACTTAAGTTTTGTGAAAACACAAGCAGTATAGGTTTAATGTTCTTAACAGACTCTAGCAGCAAATGCTACATCTGTTATATGCTCTTGGGTGGAAGCTATCATTAAAAAAAGCCATGCATTTCATCAAGTCAATCTCACTATGTACTTGAGCAGAACACTCCACTAAAAGCCAAGTATCTGGTTGTTTCAAGTCTCTCAAGCATTACTTGTATTATATCTTAACTAACAGATTGGATAAAGAAGTACAAACCTACCGAATCAGAAACCTTTGTAGAAGCATTTTTTTTTCCATAGACTGTGAAGTGCAAGTTGCGTGCAAGAGTCTGGCATGCCGCTGGCCACTATGGAAAGAAATCAAGACAACTTTATTATGGAAAAAATGTTTCCACAGGGAAAACTTTCACCATTCTTTCACCTCTTCCCCCATCCCTGAAGTAAACTACAGTATACTGTCCTCAACCTAGTTTTATTATCTCTTATACTAGTTCCCTCAAATTATCTTCTTGCCTAACAGCAAATCTAACGTGTCATCATATTTGCTAACACACTTCTGGTTTTTACAGCCATCTTTAAATAAGATCAGTCTTAACACCTATTCAAAAGGACTTCTACTAGTACCCTCCTCCAAGCAGTTTCTCTCTCCCTTCCACTGTTGTGTTATCACACTTTGGCACAATTCCATGCCATCTTAATTCCTTAATTTCCTACAGAAAGTGCAAATGACCAAGGGGAAAAAACACCACCAAAAAAACCCCTAAAGAGCTATAAACTGTGCTTATGCCCTAAAGCCCCAAAAGAAGTTGACATAATTCCTTCATCCCCCCCCAGAGTAATCAGCCTGCTGCAATCTCCAATCAGAATTCTACCACAGTGCCCTGCAACTCATGTCCTTTTAAAAAACTTCATTATTTTCTGAAATCGTCACAAAGTTATCAAATATATTTTTCATCAAAGGACTGTAGAAATAGATGATAAAAAAATAAAACCACAAGTGTTTAGAAGATTGTTTTATTAAAGTTTAGATGTGGAAAGAAAAGCAAAGTTTTCAGAACTGCTGTTCCCATCCACATACACTTTTTTGGTAAAGCTTTAAGCAAGCTAAATTTTTTTCTGAGCAAGTCTGAACGGAAGTCCACAAAGCAGATGGTGATGTTACACCAAATTTGAAGGAAACACTGATCATACAAATCCTGAGTTGTTATGCAACTGTGAACATCGTGGCCCTTATGAAATTAAATCGGGGCGAGTTCACTGCCACCTAAACATCATGACACGCTTTAAGCCTTTTCCTCCTCTCGGTAGGTTGTCTTTTCTACACTTGCTTTATAAGACAGGGACAACTACAGCTGCGTTTACAAGGTCCTTTGCCTGTGCATTTGTTTTCGTGATCCCAAACCTATTATGAAACTGGACAGCCTGCTTCACCATGGAGGAAAAACGAGTCTTCCCCTCAGGACTGCTTACAGATGAGCTAAAACAAAACCGTTTAAGCAGCACGCCCTGGAAACAACTGCTGGCCTGATTTAAGCGACAGGCAGATAAACACCAGCTTCCCAGGCAGCTCCAGAAGCAGCCAGCAGTGAGCTTTCCACCCGGGCGCTGCGACTGGAAGCTGCTGCACCCGCCGGAGTCCTCAGGGCCTTTCCCCAGCACACCCCGGACCCGCTGCCTTCCTCCGTCCCGCAGGGAGCCCGCCCACGGCCCAAGGCTACGGCGTCCCTTTCCCAGCCCGGGAGGAGCCGCCCGGCCGTGCCCACCGCCAGTTACCACCCAAGGGCCAAGCGGCAAGGACTGCCCCGCTCCGCGGAACGGACCGCAGGGACTGAGCCCGCCGAGGGGGCCCACGCTCCCGGCTGCCCGGCTCCCGCAGCCCAGCCGCGGCTCCCCGCCCCGGGCCGGCTGCTTCCCCGCCAAGGTCACGGGGGAGACAGCAGGTACGGGCCGTCGCCGGCCGCAGCCGCGCACCGAGCCGCGGGGGAGAACGAGCCAGGAAGGGGCCAGACACCCTTCCTCGCCGTGGCTGAGGGGAGATGCGGCGGGAGACACGCAGGGTCCCCGGGCCCAGCCGGCCCCTCTCCCTCCCGAAGAGGCTTTTCCGCGCCAGCCCGGCGGCCTGAACGTTCCCCCTCCGCCGGGAGGCCGGCAGGAAGGCAGGGCAGGACAGAGCGGAACGGGCCGAGGAGAAGCACTCACCGCCCGCGCCGCCGGCCGCAGCCAGCGCTTCGCCAAACCCCGCGAAGCCGCAACCGCCACCGCCATTTCACAGGGAGCCGGAGGGACGAGCGAGGGCGCAGGCGCGAGACAGCCGCTAACGGCGCCGCCACCCGCAAGGCTCGGCGGGAGAG
>JAOXJM010000012.1:91068100-91081408 GCA_026413425.1 Tringa solitaria
AACTCAATGATCTTTAAGGTCCCTTCCAACTCTAACCATTCTATGATTCTAAGTGATGCACCGCTTGCCTCGGTGGTCCATGCTGGTGGGGCATCCAAGGCACCCAAGTGATGTAAAGTTTCTTGCCCTCATCTGTCACAATCAAGGTGGGCAACTCTAGTGCACGTACACATGCACACACACACCTACCTTACAACTATTTTAGGCTTCTAATTTCCATGTGACCCGGAGGAGCTAACTCCCATTCCTTATGTGGTCACCGGAGAGAGAAAGGGCCACCACTAGAGCACCCAAGCTGAATGACAGAGGCAGACAGTGTAAATGTCCCCTCTGCGTGCATCGTCCCTTTCATCCAGCTGTCCCTGTACACAGGCAACAAATTTGTATCACTTTGCACCTCTTTCCAAGACAAGAATTGATCCAATTGACAACCTGACACTCCCTTATAATGAAAATACTCTCCTATAAGAAGTAGGGATATTTAGCCTCTGGTTGGATGATCTGCAACCTGACCACATCTGTGTGCTTAGCTGCAAAGCAGGGTGCTTTTTTCCAAGTACTTTGGGGAAAAAAAAAAAATCCATCATCTTCACTTAGACACTTTTTCATTTCAAAAAGGAGAATCCAGGCATAAAGTGTTGATTTAGTGAAGCAAGCCAGCTGACTGGCTGATCTCTTTAGTCTGGAGTGAACTGCTTTGGAGTGCAAAATAACAATACCCAAGTATAACTGAAAGACAACAGAAAAAGGTTCTCACACACTTACAATTGAAGGAAAGCACTTGGCTCTTGCATTCATCAGTAAATATTTAATGAACAATAAAAATAGTCACTGGGGATTCATTGACAGGTGGGAAGTGATTAACTCCTAGCAGCTATGGTGAAAATGGACCAAATTCTAACGTCTGCACATACATGGTCTAATTTTTCTTGCTTTTTTTTTAATTTACTTTTTACACTTGCAAAAGATGTCTTCATTCATTTACCTCTACTAACGAACAAAGAAAGGAAATGGCAACACTTACTTTATCCACAGATTTTTCCAAGTATTTTACAATTTTGATAAGCCTGCTGTAAAGGTTTCTTTTTAATTATATTCAGCGTCACACTTCTCTGAAAGTGCCTGAGAACAGAAGGAGAACAGAAAATAAAAACCTGTTTGATTCTGAGTTACCTATTAACAACATATTCTCAAGTTCTCTAACTATAGAAGGAGCTGCAAAAAAAGTTGAGTGGTAACTCTCTATATAATAATAATTCCTGGTTTTGTCTTTAAACTTCAGCTTTGGCAATGACACGTTCCTTTGCATCACAGAAAAAGAAAGCTCCACCTCTTTTTTCAGGATCCTCCGGTCACCCCACATAAAACCTGTAGGAGAGACAGATTTTGAAGCATCTTCCCATTTATAGGGAAAGAGGCTAAAGAGCCAAGGATAATTCATTAAAATGTCAAAAGATTTAGCAGTGCCTCCTGAAATCCCTAAAGAAGATGGCAGACCCAAGTGGGACAATAAGTTCCAGTACATTTTAAGCTGTATCGGATTTGCCGTCGGTCTGGGGAACGTGTGGCGATTTCCGTACTTGTGTCAGATACATGGAGGCGGTAAGACTGAAATGGGACTTTGCTGAAATATTAAACTACAATTCTAATATAACCATACTAACTTATAATGGCACAGAACTTATGTATTTGCATCACTTTTATTTTAACTATTTAGTTCTCATAGATGTTTTGCACCCTTTAGATTGGCTTTTTCCATAGGAGTATATTTCATTTTTAAATGATGTGTTTGTTTAGGAAATAAGATGAGACTGATGCTAACTCTCAGCAAACCTGATGTTAAAGTTCTTACATTGCTGCTACGGTCCTGATGGGAGCAGGAAAATGAACCTGCAGCTCGTTATCTTAAGGAAAAGCGAGAAGTCCTGGGGAGGCCTGGGTGATCCAGCCCCCAGACGAATGGTCGCTGCACTTTCCTTTGGGAAGGCGAGAAAATTGTTCCTCTCCCTTCTCTGATGCTCTTAGGAACTACCTCATTGTCTGGAACTTCCCCTGTGCAAAACTAAATTGCACTTTTTTATATCTGTGAGGCTGCTTACAATGCTCAGCTGAGAGAGGAGCAATGAGCAAATGAAAATTACTTTGGTGGCCAGAAGCTCTTTATCAATGAACAAGTAACAGCTGAAGACACAATTACACAAATTCAAACAAGAAAAGAGAAGAAGCAGTAGGTTAGATTCCTCCCAGGAGACTTAACATTTTCCATTATTTATTGGCAAAATGTGAAACACGGCGAAACTCTCTCAGATGAGTGCCGTTACTGGGTGCTTAGAAAGTCATAGGTGCAAGCACGCTGTTTCTCTGCGTTTGCCTGTGAGAATGGCTGGGAAAAGCCTCTCGCTTCAGTTGATGATACATGTGTCAATGAGACATGATAAACACCTTTAGAGAGACATCCTCATAGCAGAAATGGCATGGAGACTGCAAGGAAGATGTTCTTCTGGAGCAGGAGCTGTAGGTCAGACAAATACTCTACAGCATCTCAGATGGCCTTTCTATCTTGGAGCAAGGGAACAAGCATTCAGTATTAGCAAACAACATAATAAAACTAAAATTATGTGATATTTTTGTAATATAATGAAAAATTAATACAAAGTGTTCAATGAGAGTGTTGAAAGGGGGAACCATAGCAAGACACGGATCCTCCACACATCTCATTACAGAGTTGCTTCTGGGGCCACCAGCTGTGTCAGGCTGCATGAACTTTGTGTTTCAGGGTTTTGTGCAAATCTCTATTACAGAGTAAGATGAAATATTGTTCTATTGACTGTAAAAAAGGCTCTCACACTTTCCCATGAAGCACCAAGGGTCACTTCTCAGTGCTGGAGGCAGGGGTCTAGCTGTAGCCAGCTGTTTTTCACCTCTTCAGAGATGCCAACCTCACTTTAGAAGATCAGCAACGCTCGTCTCATACCGAGGTTTGATCTCTCCCCTTCATCCCTTCCCTCCTGGGCCTCCGGTGTCCCTGCCCTACAGACCTCTACCATCCCAGGAAAAGCGTGAGTCCGAGTGCAAGGAGAGCCCCTGTGACCTGTCTTAAAGATCACAGAGTGCTCAAAAGTCTCTTTGCCTGCGTACCCAGCTTCTGAGCACTGCTACATCCCATAGGAGCCACTAGGGACAAAAAAAAAAGACAGGTTTTAGAGCAGGTTTAAAGACAATAAAAATAGTAAAATGCTGCAAGGACAAAGGTTGAGTCATTCTTTTGCATTACGAGTAGCAATTTTGCCAGTGAAAAACCGGTATAAGATAACTAGCAGACTCAGTAAGGGCATATAGATACTTGGCATCACCACAAACAGAGACACAAGACAGTGGTGAAACTATGTCGACGTATGGATGTGTGGCCAATGTTCGGTCACTGGATTTTAGCAAAGGGCTGAGGGAGCTCAACAGCAGGATGGATTCAGTAACAAAGTGCTGTGGGGTATGTGAATAATTTATCCCAGAAAGCTGGTGTTGGAAGAGTTTGAGCCATAAAGACTACCAAGAAGAAAGAGCTGTTAGGTTTATGCCAGTGTATAAAGTAGTTGCATTTTTCTAATTTAAGGCAGTGATGTGATTTGGGGTTGCATTTTTGAAAGCAAACACCTCAGATGCAAAAGACCGATAGATTTTCAGGAGTAGAGAAGCATAAATCCTGCTTGTGCGCATCTGAAGATGTGATCATGGGACAGACCAGCAGCATCGTGGTTAACTAGGAGCCCTGAGGGGTGCGGTGGCTCAGTGCCTGCAGCCACAGCCACCAGTTCAGCAAAGCCTGCTATGGAAATGGCATAGATGTGCTCTGTGGATTAATGGTTTCTGGGGTTCAGACCACAGTTTCACAACCGGTTCAGGTGATATCCAAGAGTTTAAGAGTTAGGCAATATACTTTTCCTCATTTCTTTTAAAAAAAATAATTCTCTTTTCAAAAACAAGAGATAAATATAAGTGCTTATATATTTGTCTCATGTCAGCTGTTCTCATCAGACCTCTGGACCTTATTCATCGCACATTAGCGTTACTCAGTAACTCAGATCTAATATAATATCAGTTTTGCTGACATTTATCACCCGCTGTCGTTACTGATTATTTGGATTTATTGCCTGAGTTAAGTCAGCTATTTACTTTTCATGACTAATGGATGTGAAGGTTGTTTGTCACAGTAAGTGGAGACAAACACAGAGGTTCCCAGGCAACTGGGATTGAAAAGAAATCTCTAAATAGCCCAGTATATACTTTGTAAGGTAACACCAACACTCAAACATACATTCATCCGAGTATACCTCAAAAAAAACCCCAAGTTCTAGCTGCAACTTAACTGCAGTGCTGTACATTTGATTATAGCTAGTATATATATGCTTGCCTAACCCATGGGTATTAAAAATGTGCATAGTGCCCAAGCCTACAGAAAAACTGAAAAATATCTTTAATATAAAATACAGTTTCTTTCTAGGAAAATAAATACATATAAACACTAACGTCCTGATAAAAAGGGAGAACTGTTTACTTCTGAGGCAATGATTTACAGACTTTCATAACATGTGCCCTACCTGACCTTTTGCTAGAATTTGAACTACAACTTGCTATGAAATGCAGTTGTCTGGCTCACTGTGTCCTCAGAAGGAAAATAAAATCTGAGAGGAACAACAGGTATACCTGGAAAATACTGAGAGGAAAAAAAAGTATGTTGGGAAGAACAGAACAGTTCAGTCTCTGATAACAGAAAAATCTTACTACAAGTAACTAACTTTGTTTTCTGGGTTGTTATCATGTTCTGCTCAAGTCATTGGTGAAAAGCCATGGCATTTGGGGTTGATCCTTTCATAACTTCTTGTCTTTGGTACCCCTTTACAGCTCAGGTTGGTGCACACTTGCTCATGGGTGCTGCTCACTTGCATCCTTCAGTCACGAGTATTTCATAGGGAAATTCACCAAGGTTATTTTATAAGTTGATCTACAGATGTTACCTGTCTTTGTTTGAAATGGTTATTGCCCCTTTTTATTTTCTGGACGTGGCTCTAGTTCCTTCACTGCTGCTCAAGGAGATATGGTCATTTACACAGGAAACTCAACCTTGCAAAATTTCAGAGTCTGTAAGACATGCAACGTGGCCTGTAAGTCAAAATCAGTGCCATCACAAATATGTTGCACAAATATGGCATCTACAGTAGCTCAGATTTTTCATGTGGATTAAGGCATGTGCAGAAGACATAACGAAGATCACGAAGTATTGTTTTCAAGAGAGAGGGGCAAATATTAAATTGCTGCTTTTTTTTTCCTATCTGATGTCTTGATGTGATTCATTGCTGTGTTGGCTACTATGCTGCTTAGCTAACTCCCATGGAGAAAGGGGACAGGTCTGAAAATCCCTGCTCAATAGCTAATAGCTTTTTCTCTGTATCCGAACGAGTAGTTACTATCTATTGCAATTTTTTGTAGGTAAAACATAAATTATCACTGGTATCTTTCCATTAAATTCTCAGTCTTTTGGAAAAACACACCCATCACTATTTCTCCTGTGTACCAACAGAACTGGCAAAGTGGATCTCTAAATGTTATCGTACTGAGACGTGCTTTCCAAATTTTTCAGACTCTATAGATGCGTTTCCTTGGAGTTACTATTTTGCCACTTTCCAGGTCACTTCAGTCTTCATTATTATTATGCTTTTCCATTTCTAAATCTCTGATCTGAAAGAAATTTACTGTTTGTGTTCAGGCCTTTCAAATGCTGTTGTGTCTTTAAGGCAAGTTACTTCTTGCCTTACTTCTGCTACCTGGGTGCCGATAAGATGCTTTATTGTGCACGTGGATCAGCTCCTCTAACTGTTTCTCTACCACTTAGGAAGTCTTCGTGGGTATCCCAACATCAAGCAAAAGGTTTTCTTCACTGCTCTCCCTGAGGCTCATCAACTTCTGCTGGTCTTAGTACATCGTGTTTAGGAGGTCTTATACTTCAAGGTCATTAGGAGGCTTATACTTCAAACTGCTTTACATTCCCGCTAGTCGAGTCTATTGTTCTCTCTTTTTGTCCCTGTGACATAGCCAATTTGGCTGTTTCACTCTGCTTCGCCAGTTGCCGTGATTCAGCTTTAGACCGTGCTCCTTCCGTAGCCTCCTGGTCATTCTGCCATCTGCTGCACCAGCAGCCCCCAACAGGCTGTGTTATAGTCCATGCACAACTTCCAGGTTGTCAGGTGTAGGTGACATAACAAAGATTGGGCCCTTCAAGTCCCATTTTGCGGGCAGAGAAGTGACGATGGTTGAGCCGTTGCTTTTCTGACCTGATTTGCCTGTACATTGCAACCGAGGGGTCAGGTTTTAAAACCTCTCTGTGTATCCAGAGTGCACTTTCTTGTCTGCTGCCATGACTATTGAGCTATCTCCACTCTAATGGTTCTTCTGAGTTAGGAACGATATCGATTGTGCTACGTGCTGGTGCTCCTTGTCGCTTGGGACTCCATTGCTAATGAAATCAAGTTACCAACAGGAGCAGTATTTGCAGTTGATAGCCTGATTTGAGAAAGCTCTTTTAGGCTTTCTGTGCCTTTTCATGTGCACAGGGATTGTTGCTTGGCTTTGTGGTGTCCTTGGGCAGGATCTTCTTCCAAATTAACTTTTAACTCTGGTAGATTTTGGACTAGTTTATTGTTTTTTTTTCCTTGACCTTCTTTTCGTAGTGCATGTATCTACTTGAAGGATGGATGCTTTATGTATCTTGAGTGTCTTTCTGACAGAAGGAATGGAGTAGACTAAAATTTTCTTAGGTCATGCCTTAGAGATCCCACTAAATTGTGCCCTGGTGATACTTTTGATTTTTATGGGCATTCCTCCAGGCTAAAATGATCACTACCATTTTCTTAATTAATTTTTTAAGTTACGGAAGCTAAACTTTTGTTTTTAGAGGTTCCCCACGGGCTTGCTTCTTATGTATGTCATTTATTTTCCTTTCACCATGGAGCACATAGATCTAAATATACCTAGAATATTGATATATAGAATAATTTGCTTACTGGTACTTTGATTGTTTCCGCTAAAGTTTCCTTTTCTCATGCCTCATGGAAGCCAAACCTCCTGAGTTTCTGCTGTACCTGTGCATCAGATGGGTGCTGATGGGGTTTTGCTGTGCCCGTATTTGAACGCTTTGTTTTGTGATACTCTTTTGTGATACTTTTGTGATACTCTGTGTTAGGTACTAGCTCACTTCATCATTCTGCTTCTTGGATTTTCTTCTTGCCTTTTCCACAGTTAGATTTCTCGTGGCATTTTAAAAAAATGTTTATAAATATTTTTAAAAAAAATACTTAAATTCTGCCTTCTGGCACATCCTCCTCTATCAATTTAACAGATCCCTTGACTATAGTGTGCTAGAGGGTTCCTACTCACTATTAGGTACCAAATACCTTCCTGGTATTCTTTTTCTTTCTATGGGTGGGGGATTTTGTTGTAGAAAAGAGTAAACATCATGTGGTTGAGCAGACTCTGTATGCTTTTCCTGACTATTTCCTTTTCGCTTAAAAATCCTGTAAAGCAAGGGAATGAATAACTGAAAACATATTTTTACATTACAAGCCTTTTATATGAATAAGGTTTGAGAAAGATTACCTTTGTTAACTATTTCTTCTTAGCCTGATCTTCTGCTGCATTTCCTTATTTGCAGACAGCATACTTTTTATATTGTTCTCAAAGAAAACCAGTGTTTTCTTTCCATGTGTGACATTATGTTTTGCCTTGCTGTAAATAGCACTGGAGATACATACAAACCAGTACAAAGTAAACAGGCTTTTATCAGCAGAATATCTAAACATGCTCTGCTGTCAATGGTTCAACTAGCAAACAGAAAAGGGGAGAGAGAGATAACAGAGAACAGTTTGCACTAATTATTACACAGTTATTTCCAGGGAGATATGATATGGGAGATAGGTCTGTCCCTTACAGAGCGCTCTGCCAGCAAGGGCTCGGCATCGCAGGGATTGCAGAGGAACAGCTCTCACTGGAGTTGGTGTGTGGCCATGGGCAGCGGGGCAAAAAAGCAGAGTTTTCCACACTGCAGCGCTCTCGTCACTTGTGTGAATATTTTGCTTTTCCCAGGAGACAGCCCCAGGCAGGGGGCTGTCCGGAGGGCCGGATGGGTGCCCACAGGCGTGCTGTAGAGGGGGGATATTGCTGCAGGTTTCAAGGACAGCGTAGGACTAAGCATGGTGGGAGGTTGCTGAGTTCTTGCAGAAGAGACCTGCAAATTCCTTAGTATTTACATGGGAGCTTTGGTAGGTAGGTCCAGGTGAGATTTCATCAGGTGGTAAATGACTTAAAAATAAACAAACTACTGTGGTCTTTAACTCTCTCTGTAAACCCCTCTCTTGGGTGGGGTTTATAACAGCCACGTTAGAGCTGCCTCCAAGCAAGGGAACTACTGAGCAGGGGTATCGAGGATCCAAATAAAAGGATTTAAGATACTGGGAATTAAATGTGAGATTCCTTTTTCAAATCTGCTTCTTAGCGGTTAAAAACATCTTGATAAATCAGATCATAAGGAGAGAGACATTTATTTCCACCTTTGGCAAATTAAGAACAGTCCTTCATTGAGAAGAGCTTTGATGGTTTTTGTTCCTATCCGTTTCTTAATAAAGGGCTAAACTATTGAACAACACACCTTCTCTGGGTGTTGTAGGTAGTTATTGCAGTACCGGTATAACAAAGCACAACGCGATGAGGAGCACAGAGTCGGTGTGAGTTGGTAGGAGGGTTGGGAGGGGGCTGAGGCAGGACTTCTGCCTTTGTTTGCCCGGAGAAAAGAGGCTTCATGATCACAGTGGCTGTTGGTCATGGCAATATTGGACCATTTTAATTTAATTGCACTTTTGGGCAGGTGCTTTAAACATACTGATGAAACTTCTCCTGGTCTCATGAATCTCATGTACCTGTACAAAGGCGGGAGACGCAAACACATGTCCCTACAAAGGAAGGCAATGGAGATGAGGTGTTGCACACCATTTTGCAGGAACCAGCCAGGCTGCCGGCAGGATTGCTGCCCGTCCCCAGGCACCCAGCAGCACGGGCTGCCTCTGGCCCAAGGGAGCTGTTATGAGAAAAACAGGCAAGATGTAGAAGGGTTTCAGTGCTCCCACATCTCACAGAAGCACTGCAGTCTTGCTTTCAGTTTTTCATTAGCCAGAGGTTCTGTGCTTTAAGCAGAACTTCATGCAATAAAGTAACCTGGTTTCTTGGGGGTCTCCAGCGCAAAATCCTTCTTTGCCAGGGCAGGACAGAGGAGCACACGCCTGCAAGATTTGGGAAGGGAAAGGAGGCGATGTGCTGAAGGGGAAACAGTATGGGGGAGAAGCAAACCCTTGTGCTTGATTAGCAGGGGGGGAAAAGATGCTTAAGAGAAAGGCTATTTATAATGGTCTGTAGCGACGCCTGAGGGGAAGCATCCTGCAGCACTACGCTTCCCAGTCCTTCCTCCTACATCTTCACCAACAAAATTACCAGCAACAGGTGCTACTTAGCAGGTGTCCGTAGCCATGCTCCCTCCTTCAACACATCCTACAAGGACTTTGGTAGGGTCATAAAGCAGTCAAATTATCAAACAGCTATTTCAGTAGGATGCAGATAATCACGTGGCTCAATTGCACTTAACTGTGTTTTCAGGAGCATTCCTGATCCCATACTTCATCGCTCTAATCTTTGAAGGAATTCCACTGTTGCATCTTGAACTGGCCCTAGGACAGTGCCTGAGGAAAGGCAGCATCGGTGCCTGGAACACTATCTCACCTTACCTCGGAGGAGTCGGTACGTCTCTTGGGGTTCCAGCTCAAAGAACCACAGCTGAGCTCCCACCCAGCACTCACTTCCTACAGACCTGTGCCTGATGCTTCTTAGGATATAACATTTTTATGATGAGGGTGGTGAAACACTGGAACAGGTTGCCCAGAGAGGTGGTAGATGCCCCATGCCTGGAAATATTCAATGTTGGGTTGGACACGGCTCTGAAAAACCTGATCTAGTTGAAGATGTCCCTGCTCATTGCAGGACAGTTGGAATTAGATGACCTTTAAAGGTCCCTTCCAACTCAAACCAGTCTACGATTCTATAATTCTATATTGCTCCCGTAAGGTGTTACTCTAGACACACAGGAGCCTTAAATTCAAACCTTCCCACCTCTGCTGTGGGAAGCATTATGAATATGAGCTCTGCTGGCCAACACTGTCCCGTTCCTACCATATCTTGGAGCTTACACAAGATCTGCCTGCCCATAGTGCTTCTCGCTCCTCCCTCACAGCCCTTCCAGGTGCCAGTCTTCTCTGTCCAGGGACAGTCAGACTGGAGAGGGGACAGAAAGATGGGAAATCAGGAACAGGAAGAGGGGTGCACAGTGGGACTACTGAAAGGACATTATTTACATGGTCGGGCACAAGGGAAAAACTACACAGCAGGGTGCATCAAGCCGGTGTGCAGTCCCATACTAGCAATAATTTTTTTTTTCTATTTATTTAACTTAATACACACTGAAAAAACCATATCTTGTGTCCTGCGCATACTGTTAGGTTGCATAAAAGTGAAGGGGAGCAGCCAGAGTCAGAGGGCTGAACGATCAGCTCTGCAGGTTTCAAGATAGCACCGCCCGCCTGCAGGGGCAAGGAGAAACCCTTGGCTGCTCCAGCCAGGACCTCTGGATCATGCCCTGCTTTAAGCAGGTGCCTGAGACTGGGATTGGTAGTGACAGCCATGCCTGTGGAGGGGTGCGTGGGAGGAGAAGGGGTGGGTAAGAGGAGTTATCTAAGGGTCAGAGGGCAACCAGGAAGAAATGCCAGGCAGCAGGGTGGTGGCTCCAGCTCAACCCATCTCCTACA
Organism: Tringa solitaria; assembly: GCA_026413425.1. Taxonomy (NCBI): domain Eukaryota; kingdom Metazoa; phylum Chordata; class Aves; order Charadriiformes; family Scolopacidae; genus Tringa; species Tringa solitaria. Next base: position 91,078,996 of record JAOXJM010000012.1, read on the forward strand.
ATTAGGCATGTCCATCATCCCATTGCAAAAATGCAAGCAAGCAAAATCCACGGTGTTGCTATTCTTCCTTCCTTATTATAGGAGCAAAAACCAAATACCAGTTTAGGGCGTATGTGCATGATTTGGGACAAAAGAGTGCCCTCATGCAGCTACAGCACACTGAAACTTCAGTCTCTTTTGGTCTCTGGTATTAAAGTTGTAGAAAACAATGTATTATATACTAGAGCAAAAATTTCAGCCCTAATCTTCTACATAAATAGATAGTCCCAACCTTCTTGGAGCAGGGCTGGTGAGCTGGGGGACTGTGCACCAGTATTTGGACACTGTGAACACAAATGCCCATCTTTCCTGTGAAAATCTTGGGGCAGGGAAAAACAGAAAATCTCGAAAATTAGGAAACGTGAGCTTTTAAGAGCAAATGCTGTGACTGACAGTTTTTTTCCAACGCTTTTCTAAGCTGAGATCTTGTGCTTTCTGCAGGGGCTGGTTCATGGATGGTGTCGGTTCTGGTGAGCTTATACTACAACACTGTTTTAACCTGGGTGATGTGGTATTTCATAAACTCCTTCCAAGAACCTCTTCCTTGGAGTGTTTGTCCTCTAAATGAAAACAGAACAGGTAACTATCACTTCAAGTGTCACTGCTAGCGAAAGGAGGACCACAAAGGTCAGAATCTAGGGGCCAGCAAGGGAAGTTTTGTGGGTTTTTTTTATGCTTGTGCTATGATATAAATACCAGTCTGAAAAAGCGTCCTCTCCTCTCTGACTGTGGACAAATAGTCCTTTAGCAAGACACATAGTCTGTTATCATAAACTATGTATCAAGACACGTGAGATTGCTGGCATAATTAAGAACCAAATATATGACTACATCTTTCAGTAACTGCTTTAAATGAGACTTTTGAGATTTCACGGGGTGATGATGCATTGGTGATGACTCATAACAAGCTCTTACGGAAATCTTTCAGCTTATTTGCCATGATGTGCTGAGAAAGATCAGCTGAATTGCTGGAGCAGGAAACACAACCCTACGGGAGAACTTTAGCTTCTGCCTGTAGATTGCTAAGACTGCTTTTACACATCCAACAAGACAGCTCCCTAGAGCAGCTAACCAAGAAACCCCCAAGAAGAGAAGCTACGCTTGATTTGGCCCTGAGTTGTGCACAAGACCTGCTTTGTTTTCCTGTCAAAAAGCCATGAGAGTTTGATAGCCTATTCAAACTCATCATCCTCACAGAAACAACAAAAGCCAGAAAGTCCATGACCCCTTTTGCTTGATTTCAAAATGGGAAGTGAAATAACTGTATTGTTTGTTTTTGTTTTGTTTGTGGTTTGTTTTTTTTTAAAAGCAACTAAATAAGCAAAACACTTAAACACTTTTGAGGTAGCAGAGAAACTTCTTAAAGAGGGAATCTTTGAGGCTCAGACCAAATTCACACTATCCATTATAGAAGCTTTTAGTAAGACCAAAGACAGAGTGCACCCAAGCAGGATATGGAAGACTCCTCTCAGTTCTTCAAAACTATTTTTCAGCTTTCTTTGTTCAGCGCAAGAGAGATGACAAGTTCTAGTGCAGAGCAAGAAACATAATTTGAGTAAGAGGCTAAGAAAAAAGACAAACATAGCAGAAGATGACATTCTTTTGGAGTCCTTAGGACTAATCTAGAGTAGGAAGACAATTAGATATCCTCCTATTTTTGTTATAGAAGTAGAGAAAATTATTTGGACATTAAGAAACAGGATCCTTTCATTTCTCAGGATACAGATGTCCCAACTACTGAGACGCTGCAGGAAAATTAGTGTGCTCTCCTAGGCCGAGGAAGAGATGCAGTCAGGTCTCATCAGGCAGGGAAAGGAGAAAGTGCTCCCTGAATCTTGGTATGTGATGGACCTCCTGATTACAGGGACTGCTGCCTTTGTTCTGTGCAACCCCAGCTCCTGGAAATGCACAGGGCTGCCTCCTGCCCTCAGGACACACCCAATTCCGGCTCGGAGCAAAGGTAGCACCCAGGGAACTCAAGGTTCCCTAAAGAAAGTAGGCCAGCAGGTTTCCCGAACATCCTTGTCAACCTCCTCTTCAGGCATTTAGGTTGCAAGCAGGCAGAGGGATGAGCACAGGGTGCGGCATACATCGTGTTCCTGGTTCCTTCTCCAGGTGCAGAGCCTGGCTGGGGTCAGGTACCCGTGGGTCCTGCTCACAGAAATCCTGGAAGCATGCACCAAATAGGCTGATGCTTGGGTCTTGTGCCACTACAGGGCCACGACATAGCCAGGGGATCCTGGGCTTAGATGTATCCTCAGGTGCCTGCATCTTGTCATGGCTCCACCAACTTGTAGACAGAGAACTAAAAAATTTCAGGGCCAGGCTGGATGGGGCTTTGAGCAACCTGCTCTAGTAGGAGGTGTCCCTGCCC
>JAOXJM010000012.1:91094974-91117059 GCA_026413425.1 Tringa solitaria
ACCATAGGCTATGATTTTAAAAATTAGAAACCAAAGAAAAAAAATATCTTCCTCAATTACAGCTGAAGTTAAATGGTGATAACTCCCAGGCTTTATCATCATAAATGATTTCACACATCCCTCACAGCTAGCCTCAATTTTCCATGATGCAGAAGCAGCAACAAAATCTGTTTTCACATGCTACAACAGACTCTGGATTTCACAGCACCTGAACTTTACCCATTGTGCTAGTATACATATACTTTTTCCTTTTTGTTTTTATGGGATATGAGCATAGTCAAATAATTTTTTCCTAGTTTTTAAGAAATTTTCCAATATCTTCAGTTACATTAACAGAATTGAAGACAAAGACACACACACGAGAAAATCTTAACTTCTATTTCAGATTACAAAATTCTTTCCATCTTGATAGATAGAGGTTATCATATAACTCTCAAAACCAGAACCATGTATCTACTGCCCATTCAACGTACAAAACTGTAAGAGGCATATGTAAAAGACAAGCTCCATGTCCAAACGACTGCCACTACTGACTGCAGAGGAAGCTGGCTCAGGCTGCAATAATTTTGTTCCTGACTTGATTTGATTCATTTGGTGCTGGTTAATTCTAACTTCTTCCTAACAAGCTATGTTTGTTCACTTGGCAGTTTTGCCTTTTTTAAAACATTTGCATAGTTCTACAGAACTGCTGTAATATCTCCATCACTTATTTGTGCTTAGAAATTTTAGACTCAGGTAATGTAAACTGACAACATAAACTGATCATTCATTCCTGGTAGGGATCAATAAAGATCTACTTTATTGATATTATTATTTACTTAAGTCTATAGTAAGTCATTAAAGAAGGTTTAGGGAGCTGTACCATGTGTTTAAAACTTACAGAAAAATATGAAAAAGTGAAACCACTTAGATCTGACGTCATCATAAACGTGCCTCCTCTTAAAAGGTTCAGTAAAGATGTGAAACGGATGACTGGACGAAAACCCAATCTCTACTGGCAGATCACATGGAGGTTTATTAGCCCTCTGCTCCTGCTAATCGTCTTTGTGGCCTTTGTTACTCTTCAGATACAGAAGTCGCCGAGCTATGCAGCCTGGAACCCTAAATATGTATGTTCCCAAATATTTCCAAAACTTCTAACAAAAGCAAGAATTGTATATTTTTCTCTTACCAGATCCTTTAAAATCATTGCCATCTACTGCTTACCTATGTAATACAGCCTGAAGTGATGCAATCCTCAGACTGAGAAGGCTCCACTGTGCCTAGGGGTTACACATACTAAAATGGGTTTCTGTTAACAGAGCCTCTTCTGGAGGCTCCCGCATGCTGTGTGCTCCATAGTTCTTATGAACGCATGCAATGAGGAAAACTGTTGAAGTGAAATGTCTCACAGACACTTCATACCCTCAGGGGGTTCAGAGGTGGAACAAATGCATGAGCAGAGCTTTAGAGCTGTGTAACAGATGCCAGGGATGAAAGCATGTCTCAGTGGTAACTACCAATATCACTGGGGCCCTGATGATTCTATGAATGCATGCTTGTGACAGGCAGACAGGGAGGGAGGCAGTGGTCTGAGAAAAGTGCTGGTTAATTCAGCACTAAAGACACGTCAATGCTGAGAGCATTTGATTTTGATGTCTCTGTCTCACACCAGTTGCAGTTTCTCAGATCCCTCCCAAAAACACCCTGCACAGGGGTTTGAAGATGGATCCTGGTCTTAAACTGCACAAGGATTACACAGCAGCAGTGTCTCCTCCAAACGCCATTAAGGATGTACCGACATTTATAAATAAAATTTATAGCCAGACTTGCAGAAATTGAATTATCATCATTCCCTCGAAATCTCTCATATAAAACTTCCCTATCTGGCAAAGAGCATGCTTGGTAACTGCCAAAACCATGTGAGCTCTGAGTGCTAACACAAATAATCAGAGCTTAATCAAGCCAGGGTGAAAGTTTGGTAACTCTTTGGGCAACCCCTGCATTCCTAGGAATGTGTCACACCTACAGCTATAAATCTTTGAAACTGTAAAACATTTACAGCCACCTTTAGACTCATGAGAAGGCTATCCAGAGGACACAGCCACTAAATGCTACTGTAGAGCAAGCATAAAACTTTTGCTATCCTTACTATAACAGCATAAGAAAATGCAAATGTAAATCACAGCAAAATGTAAGTGTACCTACCAATTATTTCTTTTGCTTTACTTGCCTTTTTTATCTCCATAGGAAGGCTTCCCTATGAAAGAGGAGAAAGTTTATCCACCTTGGGTACAGGCCATCTGTGTGCTGTTAGCTGTCCTTCCGTGTGTGTTTGTACCCCTGGTAGCACTCTTCCAGCTGATCAAACGAACGAGCAGAAGCAAGGAGCCAAGCTGTGTGCCACCAGAAGTGTTTTCATGTCAGGGGGCTAATAGCAACTTTTCTCATCCAAAAGAATAAATGCCCATTGTAACTGTCTGTAAGTGAAAACAAGACAGCCTTTGTTAGACATGATCAGTTACAGTACCGTATCATCCAACCAACCTGGTTTACACAGTTCATACACTTACAGCCAATCACTAGCACGCCATAAATAGTGCTGCTATGTTTCCTTTATTTTCAACCAGTTTCACAACAGTTACATTAACCTTGTCCCTCCTACATCCTCCTGAATCCTACATACCAACCCCTTCTCAGGCACTATCAACTTCATGCCTCTCTCCAGCCAGACTTTAAACTTGGAAAGCCTGCTAGTGATTCCAAGTGCCCTCTGTCTGCCTTCACTTCTATTCTAAAAAACCCAGTCTGTTCCTAAGGATCAGCAACACAAAAATTGGAACACAAGCACCTACAGTTTTATTCACTGACCCCCTTCTGAGAAACACAGAATGGAAGCTCTTAAAGAGTAAGGACTCCTCTTGTTCACCACACTCTGCTTTTTGTAAATCCCTATACACATTTAAATAGCAGTTATCTTTTGATTATTTCATAGTCTCAAGCATTACAAAGAGCAAAAATAAAGCATCAGCAGTTAAAAGAACGTACATTAAGTACACCTGAGTAATTAATTTTGCACAAATCTCTTACCTTAGCAGACTCCAAAACTTATTGTAGTGGAAAATACTGTTAAAACAAATGTCCCCCAATTTATTCCTCTTAATTTCTCATACTGAACACAGTATCTGAATAATGCTTTATTAAAAGTGCAGATGTATGGAAGCCTCTCAGTGAGCTGCAACCTTATATGACTTGACAATGAAATTATCCTTTACTTAAAAGCAGGTTTTCCTGTACTTGCTTGCAGATCCTGGCCACTCTGCAGTGATGGAGATGAAATTCCTTTTGCTGAGATACTTAAGCAACCAGCAGTCTCTGAAAAAACATAGGGAGAGCATGTAAAGATAAGGTATGACAAAGCCCTTAGGCTGAGTAATTAAGAGAGTCAAGGAAAAGAGAGGAAGATTAAGGAAAATTGAGGCAATTTCAGCATTGAGCCTTGTGACAGGCTACACACTAGTAGGTCTTCACAGCTAGTAACAGGGATTTGGCCACACAGAATGAGCAACTCAAACTGCAGAGAAAAGGCAGTTACCTGAATCCTTGAAAGGGGCACAAGTGGAACTGCAAGCCTGGGAGGGAGGAGGGGATGATTTTTGTCTCACTGCTTAAGGAAAGAGCAGGGCAAAGAGAGATATATATTATTAATTTTTTTTAGATTTTTCTTTTTCAGATTTAGTATGCCCCTCACACAGCTGCTGCTGCAATCTGCTGTCCTGCAGCTAGCCGGGACGGTGAGACTTTCCTGGAGCCCTGGTGGTACTAGAAGCAGCAGTACCCAGTCTGTCACAGGGGATGCACCAGAGGATCAAAGGCACACTGTGCATCTGCCCGCTGGAAGGAAATGCACAGGGTAAACTCTCGGTGTGCACAGCACTCGCCAGGCCAGAGCCTCCTGGCCCTTCCACTCTGTGGGAGGAGCAGTATCATCTGCAAAACAGTTAAGTGCCTGGGCTCTGCGTGTTTTTGTTTCTGAGAGCTGTGGACTTGGCCAATGGTCTGCGTGATGATGTCCTGCAATTCCTCATGGTAGCCTGCCAACAGCCCCGGCCCTTCAAGCCAGGAGAGGGGCAGGTACCCCAGCACGGAAACACAGCTTCTGTTAGCAGAAACCTCACAAGTCACAAACGTCCAGGCAAACTTCTTGATGTTCTGCAGCCGTGCAGTGTAAAATCTCTTGACAATGGCATAGGAGGATTTAAATTGTCACTCTGCCTGTTGCAAATTAAATTGGAAAGGTTATGAGTAAGAAAGGCTTCCATAAAGAATGAATAATCAAGAAAAAACCCCAATGTAACTGCAATTTTGAGCATATAAAAGTTGTAAATACATAAATAAGAATTTTTAGTTAACTGAAATATACACTCTATATTCATGTCTCTGACCACAGATAGCTAGATGTTCATTGCAATCATATATATGCAGCGTATGTGAAGCAGGTTTAAGTATTTGGTCAGAGATCTGTTCTTAAAGAAAAGCACAACCCACTAATATAGACACAAGCTGAGAAAAGAATTAAACTACATATACAAGACTTTCAAATCTATAAATCTATCTCAAGTCACTGTCACAGCACTCACAGAGTTGGCTTTTGAGCTGCCCCTTCCCATTCACCAGGAGACTTCGTGGGTCGCCAGACACACAGTTCAGCCTGGGACGGGACTCAGGGGGAAGACAACTTTCAGCTCCAGTAACTACAACTCACAGCAGGGAAACGCACCAGCTGAAGTTACTGTTTAGCCAACAGAGGCATCTAGAAAATGTGTTGAGCAATTGTTGCAGGGAACATCGCTTTTCTGTTCACAGTGCACTTCTGATGTGACCCTTACTAAAATTCCCATGCCAGAACTGTAACCTTAGCACAGCAAAATTAGTGCTACAATCTTCCCCTTCCTATTCATATGAAGCACATCTTATAGGTACTTTTTTTCTCTTGAATAGCATGACTGATTCCGTTACTTAAGTAAGCACATGCATGCAAACATGAAACTGAATCTATGTTGATGTCTTACATACTAACACCTTCTACTTTCTGCTCACTCTCCTCCCAATCTTTTACCTGCATATCCCATTAGATTTTTGCTGTAATATTCTGCCATGAACTCATACCATTCTGACAGACAAAACTTTTCTAGAACTGTTTAGGCTGTAAGTACAGCCTAGATTCTGTGGGGACAAATCTATAAGGGACACAGACACAGGTATGGTGATTTTCAGCCTTAAGCAGAATCCATAGCCCTAAGACAAGGAACTCAAGTACCTACTGAAGGAAAAAAGCCTCAGAAGTGCAACAAAACTACAAATAAGGAAGCATCCAAATTATCATAAAACATAAATAGAGAAAAGTTGCAGAGAGAAAAGCATATTCCTTCTGGAATGCAGGCAGTTCCCCACGTTGTAAAGTTTGATACCTACCTCAAACTGAGATTCACAGTCCATTATCCCCTCCCAAAAGGAAGCACTGGGGAGAAAGATATGTTTTATGAACACATCCAGATGCTTTGATTTCTGCTAGAGGGGTTTCTGTCAAATTCCTGTCCTGAGAGAGAGACACTAAAAACAGTTTTCATCCCTGTCACTCTTCCTCCCCACATAAAGCCTCCAGCAAGCTGACTTGCACAGTGGTTTGAAACACTTGCAACGTAGATTGTGCAGTTACACTGTGTTACCAACCCCTGTGTGGTGGTGGGTCTGTCAATCCTTTGAAAACACCTACTGAACAACGCTGCCTACACCTACAAATGCAACACACAAGCCTGGAAGAGGAAAAAAGAAAACATGGGCAGGTTTATCAGATCAGCCACAGGGCAAAATTCAGCTGTGCACAACACGCCAATGCCAGGGCTAGAGAGTACTTCAGTAACATTATATAGCCAAAGATAAACCTAAATAAAGATCAGGAAATGCAAATAGAAGAGTAATCTACTTGGTATATTATCTAATCAAGAACTTTGTTTTGTAGGTATAAATGCACCATCGTCGTTCTGGATATCATTGCACTAAAAATATCACCAACTGTTCAAAATACATAAAACATACACTAAACTTTGACACTGAAATTTTGGCATATATTAGCTGTGTTCTCCAATGTATAAAATTTCTAACCTGTACATTTTGCTAGGTAGTGCCATGAAATGCACTTGCTCTGTGCAGGTAACTGTCTTCCCAGACATAACCCGGCTGGGCAGGATGTTAGAAGATCTCTACAAAATAAAGATTCTGGAGACAAGTACGTGTTACTGCAATTAACCAAACAAATTATTATAAAACAGTCTGCAACACAGAGAAGCAAAGAACAGTTTTTCAGAAACAACACACTGAAACAAGAAAGTGGATCTGTTCGTATAGAACATAGTTTAATGATATCTTCATCAAGAAGATGGGAATTACTGAATGAAACAAGTCAATTGCTTGTGAATTTACAGGCAAACACAAACATGAAGGTACTAACAAAATTGTCCGCTCAAGTGGCGGACAAGTCCTTGTGTGGCATCTGGGAAACAAACATGGAGAACTTCTGAGTGAAGTTGCTTTTGGTCCACTCTACCAAAATAAACTACCAAGAAAAGTCACCTAGAGACATTCCTTTTCAAACCCGGAGAAATCATGAAATAAGCTTAAATCAGCTAGTCCAGGATAGCTTTGAAATCTTGACAAAGAGATGGTTCTGTCACTGTCTTCAGTAGAGCCATAGTATCCTTGGGGATCTTCTTGAATAGCTGCATCTTACCTACCAAAATACCAGAAACAATTCATTACTACTGCAAGTAACTAACAATTCTGTTTTAGGAAAAATGCTAATAAAGTAATTAAATCAATACTAGCTGAATCCAATTAAAACGTTGGAACATCTAGAATATGGGGATAAAAAAAAGTTATAAAATATGCTACTATTCTTTTGCCCTTAAATCAGACTAATAAATAAAAACATTAAAAAATCTTATGTTAAAATATTAACTAACTAAGAAAGGCAAGGAGCAAATTCCTCCTACTGTGTCCTTGTAACACGTCTTTGTTTGGATTTAAGAATTTTTTTTAAATTTTGAAAAGTATAAGACCATTTATTCAATAACTATATACACCAAAAAAGGCCCACTGTCAAATCACAGTTACTTCAAAAGACCCTACTGTGAAGGTCAAGGGACAGGTCCTTATCTGGTTGCTAATGTTTACCTACAGCAGGATGGTATTCTCACACTGGTTCTTTTCCCCTCTACTTTCAGGTATGACATCAAAGTAGCCTATGCTTGGAACTGACATATAAAAAAAGATTTACAAAAATAAAATCACACGGAAAATGCACTTTTTTCTATACATTGGCAAGAGCAATTCTCTCCACTGTGTTTCCTTGTAAGAAAAGAGAGACTAAATGGAAAGCCACCCTTGAGGTGGAAAATTTTGGGCACTAAGTGAGGCTCTTAAATTGTAAGAGTTCTGAAACACAGAAAATTGTTGAGTCTACCATCAACAGAACCAACAACAACAAAAAGGACTATTTAAAGATTAGGGAGAACCTGTAAAATCCTAGCAACAGTTTAAGTCCGTTACTTAAACAGAGTTGGCAAAATTGTCAATGGTGCAGAAAGGCATAAGTGCTCAATAAACATTTGTTCTGTATTAGGAAAGGAGACAGATGATGTATTGATATCTTATCATGATAAGGAAAGACTCTTGATCCTTTCCCCACTGGTAATAATAGCAGGGATGTTAAACAGTAACTATGCTTTAAATACCTGACTCTGAAGAATGACGACAACTCGTCCTGACAAGCCTATGATATTGATATTTAACAGGTTTTGGAATAGTGGGAAGAACGTCCTCCCCAAAACCTATAAGCTTGATACCAGTTCCCATGGAGAGTAATGGAAAGGCATGCACAGGTACACAACAAAAAGAATAAAGTTTCTATCAATTCCTATCAACAACATGATCTCACAGGGGAAATAGGTTTTATATAGCTGGTACGAACTCCCAAACGGCAAGAAGTGTAGTGGTTAAGTTAACACAAGCACTATTACCAGCCTTGGTTCCCTCTGTGCTACAGATTGCTGTGCCAGATGGAGATACTGAGCTAACTTTATGGGAACACACCTGGGAACCAGCGGCTTTCCTGTCACAGCTACTGGACATCCACACGTGCTACCTGATTTCCAAATGTAAGACAAAACTTAAAATACAGTGTTTAAAATTAGTTCCAGTATCTCTGCATAATGCTCAGCTCTGTAGCAACCTTCTCTAGAGCATGATGCTCTGATTACAATAACATTACTCAGGAATAAGTCTGATGCAGACCAAACAAAACCAATTTATGAAACTGCATTGAAAACTATCTAGTGATGTCTCTCTAAATGGATTTTAATGTGTTTCTGCATGATTAAAAGACCTAGTATTTTACTAAATTTGGAAGAAAATACAAGTATAAACACCATGTACAATCAGGTGACTGAAAAACAGCCTTTATCTATGATCAGACATCTTGGAGACATGGAGATAATGATGCATGTGCACACCAAGGGTATGCATATGACTTATTACTGCAGATCACAAGGTGTCCTTGTACAGCTTTGTACCAGCACACTGATGCCTCGCCTTCCCTCCTGCTCAGAACCCTAACTGGGGCATCTGGTGCCTTCTCAGCTCCTTTTCAAAAGCAGTTTGAAATTATTTTTAAAACTTCATCCAACTCTTAAAGGAAGAAGAAAGGCAAGCGGGAAGCAAATATACTTGCAGTCAAAGCACTTCTCAAAATTACAGTCCCTGGTAAGTATTCAGGTTGGAAGAATTTCTCAGTATTGTATAATAAAACTGCCCAAGTAATGATTCATTCAGAGCGTGAATTACAGAGTCAGCGTTGAGAGTCCGGCCTTCACTGCAGCTAAATTCAACAACGGTGCTGACTGCTTCGGAAAAACCTACAGCTGTTCATTTTCAGTATCTTAGAAGTGAAAATTCTATTGTTTCTGTGGCTGTCCTGGGGACAGACCACACAACTGGCCAAAGAGCAAGCTTTCCAGGAGGCAGACAGCTTTTTTCATTGAGTAGAAGAATCAAAGATTTGCCAACACCATTTAACTCCATTGCAATACAGCATATGCAGCGCAGCAAGTGCTTCTGTTTCAAAGTGACCCCGATAACACTTTTATTTTGGTAAAGAGTTTACATTGCAAGAGGAACTTATTTAGTTGCCAATTAATCTACATTTTAAAAAAAAAAGAAAACTGAGCATTCATATTTCATTTAGTTAAACCTGCTAGGAACGCTTATGTGATTAATCCAATCTTATTAAGCTTTCTGAACTGTACAAACTTATTGAGTGCTAAGTATCAATAGCTGCTTCTGAAGAACAAGGCTCTAGAATGGGCAGTGCTGAAAAACATACAATTTTAATTTGCCTACTTATACTTAGTAAATTTGATTAAAATCAGAACGTTCATCAATCCACATTTTAAACCAACATTTTATGACAAGAAAATGTAAAAAAATCCATTAGACTCCAAGTTTTACTACCATTAACCATATTTCAAACTGTAAAAATAATCAAATACTTACAGATTTTTAGGGGCTTAAGCAAGCATTTGTAAACAACTTTGTGGTTTGCCAGTTTGACAGTGAAGGCATGGTAGCAGAGCCATTCTGCTGCTTCAGAAGGAAACAGGCCAGATGCACCTTTGTTACCTAAAGTAACCCCTAGAGACAGAACAGGAAATTAATGTCACTGGAAATGATGAGCCACTGGAAATGATGACCCCTCCTCTTTCCATAAAATCACTCCAAGATTTTTTATGAAAAACCTCTGTAGTCAATGAAATCTCCCATGTCAGCAGAAGACGAAAAACTAAAACCTGAAACATTTACTATTTTCAGGAAATTGAATTTAAGAAAAAAAATGCACCATGGTTCCTATCATGCACTCCGTATTTTTCATTCTTGGTCTCTATCTCAAAATAATATGATCTGACTGCACATTCAAGACATTTTATTTGTCTAAAAAACAAACCAAGCCAAACCCAATCATGCTACTTCATAGTCATTAACATATTATACCTGCGTTTTTTGCTTTCAGGATAGAATAGCCGTATGATGCAGTTTCAGAGATGATCCTTAGGAAGAAATAAGGATTGTTTCTAACTTGCTGGTTGAATGGAAGTTGGAGAACACAGGCATGGAACCTGTTCACAAAATCAGGGTATTTAATTACAAGTCATTTCCAATTTTCAGTGTAACTTAGGCACTGTAAAAAATTTAAAAGCACCAACAGTCTTTAGCTAAGATATTTAGATTAGATATCAGGAAGAAATTCTTTACTGTGAGGGTGGTGAGACACTGCAACAGGTTGCCCGGGGAAGTTGTGGATGCCCCATCCCTGGAAGTGTTCAAGGCCAGGCTGGATGGGGTTTGGAGCAACCTGCTCTAGTGGAAGGTGTCCCTGCCCATGGCAGGGGGGTTGGAACATTTAAGGTCCCTTCCAACCCCAGCCATTCTATGATTCTACGGTATTAACACTGTTAGCGTACAACTCCCCTCCTATATATACACATCCCTACAGAGTTAGACACATATGAGGTTTGTCTGCAAATTCTGTTCTGATAGTTTTGGAAGCCTGCTGCCTTGGTAACAGAATTCTCTTCTGAGTACAATTATGGTTTTCTGTAGAAGGAAAGTTAAACTACACACCCTCACCAATTCCATGTCACAGACCCTGCGGCCAGAGAGCACCCACACAAGAGACAGGCAGAGGAAGAAAAAAAAAACAAAACCAAAGTCGCACAACAAATTCTGTTCAGGAATTCATCAAAACAGACTGCCAGATGACATAGTGTTCCACAGACCAGTATCCCTACTCTTTTGTCTATTTGGAAGCCAATTCTATGGAAATTACTTGTCTTGTATGCTCCTTTACACCTCTGTTTGGATATATTTTAATACTGTTGGCTTTTCTTTTTTTTTTTTGGCTCTTTTTTTTTTTTTTCTTCAGATTCTGGCATTATAATCCTGCTTAGGCTGAATATAGTCAAGAATTCCAATGCTGATTTTTAATTACACAACAATGTATATACTTGCTTATTAAATTAACCCAGCATAAGTGTAATCACTTCAAGAAATTCTGAAATCTTAAAATATTTAAAGGATAAACACAATTACCATACCGCTTCACAGAGCTCTGGCTGAATTAACCTGGCATGTTGTTAGCACGGTGGACAGTTTTTTAAAGGTACTCTAACATAAAGACCTTTGTTAGAGAGCTACCATAAAAGCAAACAGAAATAACTAAGTAACTATGTCCAACATCAGAGAAAAAACCTAAATCACTCACAACACGACGTTTAAGAGTCTGGACACATCAATTCTGCAGTAGACAAGTCCAGTTACACTCTTGGACACAAGAGCAGTACAGGCTGAATTTGGACCAAGCTGAATTTTAGAACAACGCTAAAATGTAACTTCCTAACAAGTATGAGCCTAGCAAAAGAGCAGCGCCTGATTTCTGTAAAGAGGGAAGCAATTCTTATGCCTTTTTTTGCATTAAAACAATAAACAATTGGTGCTGCCAATCATTCAAAGTTTTTGATGCACAGAAATTAGTATTTTCTCCCAACTTGCTTATCAGTTTTGATTTCCTTCCCTTTATGTTTGTTTAAAACATTCATTTCCTCTGCTGGTCAAGAACAGCTCACAAAACCCAAGATATTACCAGCTAAGGAGCAATTAAGATTATCAGCAGCTAAGAAACTCCAATTAACTTGGTAGAATAAAACCTCACTTAAGGCAAAGTTATACAGGTCAAAGTTCTATACGATTTTAATAGATACAAAGTTCTAAATATAAACTGGTTAATGAGTGATAAGGCTCAAACTGCTTTTCTTGAGATCAGCTGTCAATACCAAGAGACATTGAAAATCCATTCAGCAAAGTGTCACAAACACACACCCCCCAATATAATCCTGAATCTGATAACATTACCTAAAAATAGTGTTGAAACATGAATAACGTGACTTACTCCTAACATTTACCACTGCACATTTATATGGCACACTTTTTCCTAATCCGTAGCTCCTCCCTGTGTCAAGAATGAGTAATGAAATATTCCGAGTTACTGCAGAAGACAGTGACCTACCTGTAAGCCTGAAGTAAAAATATCTTGTAGATGTTAATGAAAACTGTTCTAAGGCTGTTGATCTAGAACAGAACAGAAACAGAGGTATAGGAATATTTTTGTGTCGTGATAGGATTTGTTTAAGTTCAACAACATAAGATGATTCAGAGATCTAGAGAAAAAACATTTTATGCTAATACTTTAAAGATTTTTTTTATGTACCTAAGTTAACAACATTGTGAAGGCTCAGCTCTGGAAGGTGCTGAGACCCCACTTGTTAGTTTATGTCAATGTTGCCAAGTTATGTGGATTACCTCTCAAAATCAACTCTTTATGTTAGAACTCAAAGCAGTTTTAATGCTCTTTATCACTAATCACAATATTTCCAAACATCCATTTCCATATTCCCACCTGTAAATCAAGAAATAAATAATGGCATTTCAGTTTGAGGACTGTGATCAGTTTGTATTTCATGTTTTTCCCAGCTGTTCTACTTGAATTGAAGGAAAGACTTGATCTGATAGAAGTGCAGGTATAACTAGGAGGAAAAAAAAAAGGAAAAAGTAGTTAAACAAACATCGTGGGCTAACAGAACAAATCAAATTTGGTAAAGTAAGCCTCATGTAACTTCTCATGTTACAGAGATTGCCTACTAGTCAATGAGCCAGTAGCTAAAAGATGACTATAACTAAATTCAATTTAGAAAGAGACTAGGCATTGTGGCAATAAGGCTACTAGCTAAAGAGCGACTTCAGTACCTCAGGGCTGAATAAATTCACCCTGCTAAAAAAACCAAACCAACAACCTTAAACACAAACTCGCTGTATTTCTAGAACCCATGACCTAGCCAGACCTTTATTAATGGCTCCAGTGACAACCAGCTTATACCCCACTGTGATCCATCCTCCAACACAGGAGCTTAGGCTGGAAACCACCTCAGTTCACCCTGGCCTTCCAATTACTTAAGTCAAGCTTATCAAAAGCAAGGCAGCCCTTGTAACAAGCACCCTCGAGGTTCTGATTAGTGTCTCCCAGACCAGTAGCACCAAAGCCCTCATCAATGTAAATTGTTTCTTTTAGAAACACAGCTAGTAAATAAATCTCTTTGGCTGCTGATTTTAGTCCTCCATTGTTACAGAAAATCATGTCATATAAATTCCTTTCCTAAACTGACCAAGCTTTTCTGTTTATGAGGGCAACTTCACCACTCTAGTGATGGAAAAACTCCTCGTAATTTCCCACTTAAATGTATGCATGATCTGTTTATACTAAATATGGTTTTATCCTTCAGTTTAAAGAGCTCTTTCTTGTTAATCGTTAGCAAATGCCTAATGGGATCTCTGTAAAGGGTCTAGAGAGCTTTTCAGTAGGATACACTGTCCCATACTGACCCTTCAGGCTGCTTTGTGTACTGTGCCAAGCGCTTTGTGTATTGTGCTTGTGCCAAGGTTGCTGGTTTAAAAAGAGATTACTTCCCCCCTACGCTACCATCTGAAGTGTACCAGAGGGAGTACCTCTGATGTTGAAAGGATTACTAGTCCCTCTAGTCTATACAAAATTAATCCCAATCTGTAATTCATGTAATACTTACTGCTTCTTCTAGGAAGGTACAAAAAATTAGCAAGGTCTGAACAATAAATGTAGTTATATGACATCAGGTGCAATACAGTGCATAATGGTGAAAGAAGCTGAACTTAGGTGATTGAATAAACTGTATCAGAACTATATAGCCACCATATGGTATATGACTTCTGGTCACTAGTGACTTGTGCCACATTTGATGGCGTTAATGATACATACATCCCACTGGGATGGAATGAAGAAAATAGCAGCCTGCACAGCAAAATAAAATGTTTAAATTATGGTATAGGAAACAGATTGTAAAAATCTATTTTGCAGTTAATTCAGCTACACCATTCACAAGACACCCTTGTGCTTCTCACACTGCGTATGATATAGTCTAAAGCTGACACTGGAGTATACAATTCTATTTACCTGGAGTAATCGCAGTAAACCTCAAGTGTCTGTATATCTAATAATAAACCACACCACGGGATCAAACGACAATCTGGCAGCTGTTTAAATTTGGAACATCCTGGGATATCATCAACAGGAAAATTCACGACTGTCTTATTGGGGTTTATTAAAAAGCCATACTCAGGAATACCTGTTGCTAGAGTCCTAAAACAGATAAAATCAGTTAGTCTAATTCCCCCCACAAAAGCAAGCAGAAAATCCCACCATGCTGCAAGACACATATGATCTTGCATAAAAGGACAGAAACCAAAGAATAAAGGTAATCACAGCCAATGCTTTAGGTTAAGGAACACAGCTAGAAATAAATGAAATTGAAGATATTAGGGGTAAATAAATACATAAATAAATATGCTGAAGGATACGAGGATAACGGAGAAAAACTTTTACAAATTAATGCAAAGTAAGAATTTAAGCCATGAAACATTTGAGACAAGCTACATAAACCACATTATCAGAAACCACTGAGATCAAATCTCTGGTAAAAGACAGATGAGGAGTTACTGGTTTTGAAAGTTAACAAAAACAAGGAGAACCTACATAACGGGAACCTTGTTTATCTGATTAAAAGTTTTGAGCTTTCTCCACAAAGTTTTCCCTAAGGATATTTTCATTGCCAGAACGCCTGCTGATTACCTACTACACATTGGATGAGCAGCATCATCTCACGGACAAGCAGCAGTTTGTCCTACTTGGCAATGTATTCATGCGCAGTCTTCAGCCTTTCAAACAGTAAGACTAAGAGGTAGGCTCTTCTTGTTGGGGAGTAATAGTCATAATGCTGTCTCCTCAAAATTAAGTTTCTTGAGTCCCCCAGTTCTAATACTACATTAGAAAAAAGCTGTTACTACTCTATTTGTGGCAGAGAGTTCACGGGATCTGTAAGCAGATCTGGAAAACTTGCACAGAAGAGGCTACTTGTCACAGCCGATACAGAAACTGATAGAGAACAAAGATGCTGATAGCTTCAAAGAGCAAGTGGAACAATTTCTGCAATGCTACTGCAAGTGACATTATGCTGAAAAGAGGTTATAGAGATTAATAGCTTGAGGCATCCCCCGCTTCTTAGTTTGAATTATCATTTCCAGAACTGTAAATCTGCGCATCCCTAGAAATTTCTTTCTGTTCTGATAAGGAAATGATAAGGACAAATGAAGTACACTATCCACTATTTAGTGGAATTTATACTTCAAACTCTACTTAATTGATTTTCCCATCACCTTTCAGGCTCACAACAGAACTGCATCTTTCTGACTATTGAAAAGCATGACACACGACTGCATTGCAGATGCTAAGCTTTTCTTCAAGAACTCTCCTTTGGATCCTTAAAAATGACCTTGGCATCAGCAGAACTCTGCTTGGACACTGATGGTGTCCAAATCATATCCACGGTTCGAGGCCCAGGTTTTTTTATAGAAAAGGCAGTTTTGAAGCACTCTAAAGTATCTAAAGGATTACTGTTTGAAAACTTCTGCATGAACTGTATGCTGCTGTGCTATCAGTATCTTCAAATACTCACCCCAAAATGTTAATGATCAGAAAATTCCTAGCAATATTGGATCAGGGAATAGAAGGCAGCAGCACGCCAGCCCAATAAAAACATTTTAAGAATGTAATTAAGATATCCTAAAACATTTGAGCGAAAATGGTCTTAAAAGACAAGTGTCAGCTGCTTTGGTTAGTCTGCACTACTAATTGCTGCTAGAACCTCCATCAAGGTCAGTAGCTGGGTCCCTAATTTAAACCTCAGCAGGAATCCCCCACCATCTGAGCTGTACCAGACTGCTAACTGGCCATCCAGAATGTTGCTATTGGGATTCTTCCCAGGCACAGGCTACGAGCAAGGACTCTAAACCAGCCCTTGATTATTAACCCATAAAACAAATATACCTATATGTACAAGCATGTATAAAGATGAAAATGAATGACCTAAAAGGTGTTAATGTTTATTAGTTTGAAGACCGTGTCTTTTACAGCGTACCTTAGAAAAGTTCTTGCCTGTGTTAAATGTGGCGTAACCAGCAAAAAGTCATCAATGAGACGTATTAGGACTCTGTAATCAAGAAGAAACTGATGTTAGATTTTTTTGATATGTGACCCTTTCAAATTTTTGTCATACTCTTCAGAGCAACGTGCCCATTTTAATTCACAAGAAGGTAGAGGCCAATATGATCTCCAAATCGAGTCTCATGAAGAAATTCTCAGTTCTGCTTCTTTCCTAAAAATAAATGAAAAAAAAAATAAAAATAAGAAAGCAAAGGGGCTGGCTACATGAAACATGACAGGAATTTACAGCACACAAGCTACTCCACAACAGCTTCTTGGATGCAGGGTTTTACACTTTTCCAAGGGAGAAACTGCAGTATCTTCATACACAATAGAAGGAAAGGAGGTGTAACAACAGGTACGCAAGCAGATACCAGATGCTGGAGGTGCTCTAATTCTGTGGCTTCATTTACCATGTAATAACTTGTTTGTGAAGCTATAACTTGAATGTAGAACAGACTACAATCCACCACTGTAAATGCGGGAATTTTCTTTTTCAACAGAAATCAGGCTCCAAGCATGCCCATAATTTTCTGATAAATCCTGCCTAGCAGTTCATATCATGCCCCATCCCTGGAGGTGTTCAAGGCCAGGCTGGATGGGGTTTTGAGCAACCTGGTCTAGTGGGAGGCGTCCCTGCCCACACCACGGGGGTTGGAACTAGATCTTTAAGGTACCTTCCAAGTCTAACCATTCTATGATTCTATCACAGAGAGGAAGCTCTGGAGATGATCTTGTCCTGTCTCCTTTGCAAAACAGGAGTACTGCTGTCACACGATCAGATCAGCTACACCTTTGCCTAACCAAGTCAATAGCAAGGTTACTTTTTTCACATAAAAGCCAAATGAAACTATCTAAATCATTCGACAGACACCTAAGTAACAGTCTACAATCTGCTCCATATAAAAACCACTGCTACATAAAAAAGTGAATTCTTCTCAATCAGTTTCGTAATTTCAGTATGTATAAACAAAATCCTTTGAAAGCAAAAGATTGGTGTTCATACTCATATCATCACAGCTTCCTAATATCTATGAGAAATCTACTACTTGCGTAGCGAAATGTTCTTAGTTTCTTTATTCTTTCTTAGGACAGAATTCACAGCAATGTGTTCTGCATGAACACAGACAAGCTTCAGGGGGCTCACCAACATCTAGCTCTTGCCTAAAGACCCTAATCTAGGATTCAGCTGGGAATCAGTTTATATGGTGGTAAAAGGGACCCTACAGTTTTTATGGCTCATAAAGAGGTAGAGCTTTTACCAAGCTAGCTTTCTGTCAAGCTCCTAAGAAGCAAGCATGAGCAGGGCACAAACACTTAGAAGATGTACCAAGAGCCACGTAGGGCTTCAAACAAGAACCAACATGCCTTGTAAAGAGTTGGCAATAAAGCTGTGATCTTGATAACATGTTAAGATATACAGATGGTGGAGTGGAAAGCCCTCAGACAGAAGGGGTATCAGAAAGCCTGTAACCAACATAGTGTCTTGTTTGAGGGCAAAAAATCACAATTTCTGTGGGAATGAGTGTGAGAGAACCATAAACTTCTTACGTGTATGATACAAGCTTGTCAGACTTTTTACAGCATCCCTAGATACTGTGCTCTTTGTAAGAACATATCTGCCACCCACAAATCTGATGCAGCTTTTTTTCAGCACTCCTCTTCCCAATCTTATGACAAACAGGGAAATTCCCCCACAAAACCACCACAGTGACACTGAAACTGTAGAGATCTTTGTGTGCACAACGCTTCCTAATGGAGAGTTGAAAATCCTTGAAATTCAAAACTAAACTTCAGAGAAAATATCACACATATACTATACTATATATATTATAAACACGTATACTGTAAAATATACACTAAGTACATACTAAAACCACATATATTATACATTATGCATTACTATAAGAGCACAGAACAAAGCATGCTTACCCATCCTGCTGTACTCCACAGAGCAATTTGTTTTCCATGTCTCCATAGCATAAGCTGCAAAGTAAAGTTGACAAAATGGAGCCCTGTGGAATTCCACAGCACTGTAAGTAGTATCTAGTAAAGAATAAAAGAAAACAAAACAAAACAAAAAACCTGTCAAAGCATGCAACAAGAAGATTCCAATAGCCATTAAACATTAAGTTTGTATTTTCAACTGTAAGGTGTATGTTCAATAAGAAATATGCTGCATGCTTGCTAGTTAGCCTTACTTAAATTTGTTTGTTCTTTCCTCTAGGAATCTACATAGGGCTCCAGAAATTTTAAGTTAAACAGTGAAAAAACATGCTAATACACATATTCCTTTCTTTTTAACAAACTCCAGCAGACAACTGTCATTAAAGGAAAGACATTTCATAACTAATTGCAAACGGCAATGCCTCCTTCCTCCTTCAGCTGCAGAGCCACCCTTCATTTAAGCTTTGTAATTCTTTATGTTACATCTTACATAGCTTCAAAACAAGTGTTCTTGTACAAGAAACAAAGCGCAATGGATAAACCTTTCAAACTAGAATTTATTTATTTTTAATTATTATCCAAACAGCTCCTAGCAGGTGCTCACTAAAAATCAATAGGCTGAAGCTCATACTGGAAGTCAACATCAGGAATTAAATTCAGGTGAATTTGGAGATGGAACATTTCCAACTTTTCTCAGGAATAGCAGACATCCACAACTAACTCAAATATAAATGTTCACCACTTACCTTGCTAAGTTTTCTAAAAAAAAAAAAAAAAAAAAAAAGCTATTTCAGCAGCACAAGTCAGAGTATCTTTTGAAATTATTTCATTGTTAAACATATTTAATTTAAATTGAGGTGTTATTTCTTTGTTTATACTTGCACAGCATGATCTGGCCAAAGAAAATATTTTCTCGGGTTTTTGGTTTTGGGTTTGTTTTGTTTTACCACAAATAAACATCAGTCTAATTTTAGGGAAATTCCTGATGGCTTAATCCAATAGAGCATGTGATTTGGTTTTATACATCCCAGCTATATTGTAAATCACATTCACTTCCTCATTTAACTGCTCAGGCATGAAGCTATCTTACTTCTAATTGGGAAAAAAACACTCCACCCTGTGAAATGCTAACCCTTATTATTTGTAATTATACTCAACCTCCCCTTCTCCTTGAAAAGTTCACTGAAGTTGCCAAAAAGAGTCAATCTTGATTTGTTTCTCATGGCTTCAAAGAATTAATACGGACATAGCCAGGGGAAGGTTCATTAGTACTTCCCCTGTCAGTTACATAAAGCTGGTAGGACCACACATAGTCATAGTAATGTATCACATCAAATTATGCAACTGAAGACAGAGTTGCCCATTACCTTGTAGAATGAGTATGCCTCACAAAACTCAAGCAAATTATTTTCACAATGCTCCTTGGAAGTAGTGAGATATTATAATGCCCACTTGAATGGCTTAGTGAAACAGAGGAGCATGCAATTATGCAACTGGACACAAGAGACACATACTACAGTCTAGCAGTGATCTTACCTATGTTCTGAGTCATCTGCAAATTTTTCTAGCAGTAATTTTACATTTTTCCCCACTTTTGATAAATATATCAAATGATATTAAAAGATTCCTTCTAGGTCTCCAGCTCAACAATCAGCATTTTTCTCAAAACATCAAGTGAATGTTGACTAACTGTGATGACTTGTTGACAACAATCAATTAAAGAGTGTATTCGTTTACTAAACTTATTTGCAGTTTTGAAGGGTTTTTTGAACAAATGAGAATGAGCTACTCAAAAAGGGGAAACTCATTCCATAATAAACACTGTTTTTTCAGCCAAGATGTGACTGAATTTAAATAAGTATGAAGTTGGCTTTGTCAGGGTGCGCTTTCCTTAAAACCATTAAACTTTTAATAAACATACTGATGTCAGTTAGTACTTATTAATGGCATGCCATGTCAGCATTCTCATGATCCTGCCAAAGGGAGCGTAAGCATCTGTGCTAGAAAAACCTATAAACACTCTTATATTTGCCTCCTTGAAAGCTTCTCTCCCCCTCCCTCAACTTTGTGAGATTAAGTTTTCTAAAATTAAAGGTATTTTTTCACAAACAAGAAGCTATTCATGCTAATATACCTCACTCAGAATAAAGATCGTGTAACTAGACACGGTACACACATTTGCCACCTAGAGGCAAAACACAATCAGCTTTTCTAGCAACACAAGAAGAAATCTGCATTACTACCCTCTCTAACATCTGATTCCTAGTTTCAGAGTTGCAAATAATTTTAATTCCTACTGCTATTGCCTATTATTTTTATTGCAATTTGCCAAATAGCAAGGCCATGCAGAAATGGGTTAATTTTGCACTACAGGGAAATGACTAACAAGGTTTTTGCATGATTGCTTGGATGTTACCTCACTTTTGTTCACCACTATGCATTCCAAAGTATTTTTCTTTTGAACTACATTTCCAGTTTTAAATAAAAGTGGTTACAGATTTTAGAATTATGCATTCTGTTTATAGTCAATATCATCCAGCTGGGAAAGAGATTTTTTATTCAAATACAAATTTGATTCCAAACTTTTCATGCTTTTATGGAGCTTAAACCGATAAACAGATTTTAAATTAACATGAAATAAGAATCTGTAAAAGACAGCTAACAAAAATCCCCTGAGCCAATGAGAAGCAACTTGTTTAACAGAAAAAAAAAAAAAAAACCAACTAAGAAAACCCAAACACACTATATAAGGAAAAACTAACTTTTTTTACCTGCTCCCAATCTCCAGGATGTTGTTATGTATCATTTGAAGGAAAAAAGTAAACAGGCTGGAACTTGTCTCATTAAAAGTTAAGCTCTAGAAATGGGACAAAACAAAACAAGATTTGTATTTTAGAAATTCACTGAAATTAAAAATCCAGTATAAACTTAGAAGATACACAGAAGCCATTATGAAAAGCTATACTGAAGTAGTACAAACCTCTAAGGCAAGAAACAAAACACCTAACACCGAGATCTGAATATATACTGAATATATACACTAAAAAGCTGCTCACATCCAAGAAGTGAATGGTGCAGTTCTTTTTTGTTTTGTGGTTTTTTTTTTTTTAAGGTCATTTTTCTATTCTGTCAAGTTTGCTATTCAAAATGCCATATCCATTTCCTCAGCTACTTAGCCTAGAACACATTTTGGTCATTCCTACTTCTGTATGTTTTGGAGATAGCAACTGTTGAAGCCCTTCTTTACTGAATAGTTAAGTTCTCACTTGAGAACTGTTGCAACAAACAATGGAGTTCAGAAAGGAAAAAGAAAACACTGGTTAGTATGAAAGTTTGAGACACTGAGAAAATCTGGGAGAAGTCTAGAAGGATATTTTGTTAGATTTCTTGCCTGTTGTACTCCTTCCAGTGAACAGAGAGCCTGTTATAAACATCAAAGAAGAGATGAAAAAAAAGTCTTTTCTACAGAAGCTGCTGGGTAACTGGAAGAGAGGTGGTGTCACCACATAATATGTACATTCAATTAAAAATCCCAATTTTCCTCCAATTCTTCTGTAGCTTTCTTTTTCAGCTGAAAAGAAATCTTCCAATACTTACCTGTTCAACTATTATTGCATTTTGCAATGAGGTATTCTCCTGAAGCTGACACACAAACTGCTTCATGTCTGGCATAAAATCCTTGAAAGTAGAAACCTACATATTGAGTGTAAAGAAATAAATGACAAAAGCAATAGAAAATTCAGTACAAGACTCTTTTATTCAGAGAAGGTCAAAGGGCCAGCCTTATTGCACTATTTTAATCTGACAATTCTGCTATTGTTAAAATGAATTAGCTCCTTCACATATCTCTATTTCCACAACACATTTATATGGATGCAGTCCTGAGTGGCATGCTCTGACATGCTCTGGGTAGTCCTGCCTTGGC
>JAOXJM010000012.1:91131428-91164223 GCA_026413425.1 Tringa solitaria
GATAACAATATACCAAAACAAGTAACAATGACTAATTAGCCTAGGCGGGATAAACGTTTAAATGTAGCCAATTGTATCAGTCCAACGGTGTATGGACATTCACCCTCAACCTATCTGTGTAGAGAGCACGGTGTGTGATCAGAGAACAGAAACTATATATGCTGTAAAAGGAAAACAATAAACGTCTTCGTCCTTGTCTCACAACTTGGCGGGGCCTGTGCCTTGATTGCTGCGAGAACCCCTTTGAGGACTCCATAGAGGATCTGTCTGAAACAAGCGCAACTGCAGAGAGGGTTATGGTGGAGATGAAGAGAGTAAAAACTAAAAATAACCAACTGGCTGGTCCTGGGTTTCACATCAAACTCATGGATGAAGAAGCCAAATCACTTATGGCAGTGTGTAACCTCCTACTCAAAACTTTTGTTGATATCTGAAGACTTCATGGTAGCAAACTTGATGCTGGACTGTAAAAGGGATTGCAGTGGAGTTCCAGGGATCAAAGCAGCAGCTCATCACCTGACATCAGTATGGCTGAGGAGTCAACTCCTTGGCACCTTATGGCCTTTAAGTTGAGGCATTTCTACATCACTCCCAGTTCAGCATTGCCTGCTTGCCAGACTCTTTTACCCTTTGACACAGATGATGGGCACCAAATGGCACTTCCAAAGGAGACTGATAACACCAGAAAGCTCCATGGGACCTCTGTAATGCTGTAACCAAAATACTGTACTGACACTGCATACTGAAGGGCAGGGGATTTGGAGATGGGGCTGGATTCATCAGCAGCTGCACCTAAAGGAGAGTAAGGTTGATGCCCTTGATCTGACCTCTGGTGGGTCTATTTTCATGTATTTCTCCCCTCCCCTCATTGTTCCAAAGGTGATGGCACCCTCAAGGTAGAATCCAACAGTGATGTCTAATGCAGCCAGGCATGCGGCAAACACAAGTTTCACCATTTCCTGTGAGGAACATGTTCAGGAAGAAAGAGAAGGAAATGGAGGAAGAGGAGGGGAAAGAGATAGGGGTTAATTAATCTTGAAAATGACAACCTGACAGCTGGCTGCCACCATGGAGTTCTCCTCAGCAGCCAGCAGGTTGATACTGGAAAAACGAAGGGCATGAGGGTGAGGAGGACCATCTGTGAGATCTTGGTCTCCTTGAAGAGGTGGACGTTGATCTATACCTTTCTATCAGTGGATTTTCCTTAGGAGGTGCAGCGCCAGGACCAGTGTACAAGGAAGCAATTGGATTGTGGTGGTCATGAAGGATGTGCCCACAGCTGAGAACATCCTGACTGCAGGTGAAGTTGCAGCTGCTTCGCCCTAGCTCTGGCTGTGGCAGATCCGTGTTCTCAAAGCTGGTTGTCATACTCATCACAGGTGGCTGGGTTGTAGGTGGTGCTGCAGGCTGAATTTCTGAAGAGGTCTCAACCCTTTCTACCAACTGGTGGTAAGTCCCTCAGTAAGTGCCTCTGCTTCTTGCTGAGGCCTTCTTGGTGGCAATGACCGCAGCAATGGTGGAGGGGGAGAGGAGGGGTGCTGCAGCCAGGCTAAGGGGGTCTTTTTCCTCCTGTTTCTGTTCACAGGTACCACATGATTTTCTGCGTGTCTACCATTAGGCTGGGGAGAGAATTCAGGAGGGAGTGGGGGAATGAAGTTACGTGGAAAAGGACTAAAGTTATTTTTTATGAGAATGAATAAGGAAAAGAATAAATCACAGAATCATAGAATAGGTGAGGCTGGAAGAGATCTGTGGAGGTGTCTAGTCCAGCTCCTGCTCAAAGCAGGGTCACTTAGAGCAGATTGCTCAGTGCCATGTCTAATCAGTTGAGTATCGCCAAAGGTGGGGACTCCATGACCTTTCTGGGCAACCTGCTCCAGTGTTTTATCACCATCAGATTAAAAAGTTTTTCAAGCCAAAGTGGAATTGCCTGTATTTTAATTTGTGCCCACTGCCTCTTGTCCTGTCACTGGATACCATTGAGAAGAGTTTGGATCCATCAGCTATTTATACACTTTGATACGATCCCCACTGAGCCTTTTCTTCTTGTGTCTTCAATTTAAACAACCCCAGCTGCCTTGGCTGGGATGACTCCCGTATATCCATGTCATTCTTGTACTGGGAACCCAGAACCGTACAAATAACGAAGTTGCAGTTCTCCTCAACAAAAGTTATCCTTCAAAGCACACTTAATCTTATCCACATCCTGCTTTATGACCAGCTTCTTTGAAAGGGAGTTCCTGGGAATGGATGAAAATAGTGTAGTGATAAAAATAAAACGCCAATTTTATAATCTAATAGTGAAGTGAAAGAAAATAAGATGATATGTTAAAGTCTACTTAAGTAATGGACTATTTAAAGACACAAGCTTATTGCGAATGTGTCTCTCTCTTTAAAGTTCCCTGTGAAAAGGCTGAAAGGAGACTGTTACTAGAAACGTCATGAGAAGAAAAATAATCTTTCAAAAACCTGAAACTTTATTCAAACAGAAAAGTAAAAACCTAGTAAAAAAAAAAACCAGAATAGTTTGATGAATAACTTTCCAAAGCTGAAAGAAACATCAAGGACCAGAAGTGGGATGGCTTGCCAAGAAGTCTGTAATGTAAAAGTAGAGAAGGAACACCTAGGGCAATCGTGCAATAAGGAATGTGAGGAGGGACCTGTGGCACATCTTTGCACACAGCAAGATCTGTCTCAAGCTCAAATACTCCAAGTTATGTTGTTCAATAAAGAGAGAGGAAAAAAAATGTTCAAAAATCAGTGAGTCTCTGTGAGCAGATGGTATTTACCAGTGAGTTTAAAGGAACTCAGTGACTGAACAACTACCTATATCATGCCAGAATGTTTTAATATCACAAGCTATGAAAACACATAACATGACATCAAGGATCCCAAAGGTCTGAGGATTCTGCTGCGGAAGGTGACTAACTCCATAATAGAGAATGGATTTAGTGGGCACATGGATAACTATGACATATTGGAGGAGTCAACATTACATTTACTGAGGATGAGGTTATATGGTACGGGATATCCCTTTGTTCACTTTATGTCAGCTGTCCCAGCTGTGTCCTCTCCCAGCTTCTTGCCCACCCCAGCCTACTCATTGTGGGGGCAGAGTGGGAAAAGAGAAGTCTTGACGCTATGCAAGCACTTGTCAGCAACAGCCAAAATGTTGGTATGTCACAGATCCAAGGCACAGCACCTCACAGGTTGCTCTGAAGAAAGGTGACCCTGTCTCATCTAGACCAGTACGGTTTGTCAGAGTAAGACCCCTTAAAGATCCATTACAGCCATCAGCCTGAGTCATCACTGGGTAGGGCGTCTTCAGCCAATGTGGGTGATCCTGGTCCCAGTCTCACCCTGAGGCTGCTGCTCAAGCTAGAACCATGCAGTCATATGCTGTTAATCAAGGACATCCCACCAGTTTAACCAGCGTCTCGGTGTAATCCCTTTTTGGGGCACCCATCGCCTGTCACAGCTTTCATCTTCTGCAGAATGAAGCCTGCTGGGACAGTGACTTTCTTCTCTGCCGGGCTGCATCTTCAGCCTTGGTTGTCTTTATAGTGGTGTTGGTAAATGGGGGGGGCATTTCTTTATCTGGCCGGGTCTCTAATTACAGAGCTCATCTTGCAGCAGGGCATGTGGGAACAAGCCCTTTCTAGGACTTCTGTTGTTACAGTTACCAGACTTACATGGGTCTGGCTCTTCCTGTGTATCTCCACCCCAATCCTCTGGATTGGGACTCTCCCTGAGAGTTGCGGTGGTCCCTTCTCCACCTTTTAACTGCTTTTTCCAGGCCACTGTGTGTCTCACACTGTGTGTCATGGTCCCGGAATGGTGTGTCTCTGTTCTCACATCAGCCCCAGCCTTTCTATTTGATTCAGCTTCTCCCTACTTGCCTGTTGCTCCTTAAAAAAAAAAAAAAAAGAAAGATATTTAGTGCTTCCTTCTCCTTCTATATTTGTGTCCTCAGAGTCACGTTCCTCATTGTGTCAGGCACACCCTGTGCCGGTAAAACTTTGAACTTTTCAATTCTGTTTAATTAACGTTCAGCGCTGCTTTTCACTCCTCAGTCCCAGCATTTCCTCTACAAACTCTTTGATCCTTCCCTCGGCCTCTTGGCTGACAGCCAGCCATGCCCAAGCGCATCGCACTTTGTTCTCCCTCAGGCGCGCTCTTCCTCACTGTTTCACGCTGCCTCTCCGTATCAGAGAGTTTGAGGGGAAATGAATTTTCCGTGTGTGCCGGTTTTGGCTGGGATAGCATTCCATTTCTTCATAGCAGCCAGCGCTATGTTTTGGATTTGTGCTCAAAAAATAGCGTTGATAGCACAGGGATGGTTTTTTTTACCTCTGAGCGGTGCTTAGGCAGAGTCAAGGTCTTTTCTGCTCCTTATCCAGCCCCACCAGCCAGTCCCCCCACAGCTGGGACAGCTGACTCCAACTGATGAAAGGGATATTCCATACCATATGAAATCATGCTCAGCAACAAGACCTGGAATAGGTTGGGGGGGGGGCACTGCTTGGGGACCAGCTGGGCATCAGTTGGTCAGTGGCGAGCAATTGTTTCCTTTGCATCACTTGTCTTTCTTGGGCTTTATTTTCCTCTCTGCTATTTTTCCCCCTTTCTTTTCTCTTATAGTTGCTTTGTTGTTATCTGTAACGCTAATGTGTACCTCACAAGCACATAGGCAGAGAGGTGGATGGAAGAGAGGCTAGCCTCTAGTTAAAATTTCCCTTTCTCGGATTTAGGGCAAATACTCACAATGCCTTGGTGTTCCTCAAGGGGTGGTAGCTGAGGCTTGAGAAGGATTCTCTTGCCCTGTCCTCGAGGTGTCATCCTGGGAGGTACCTCAACTCTAGGGAGAAACTGGCCACAGCCCATTGTGATCCAGAATATCTCAAAGGGTCTTTACTAGAATTGTGACTAATGTATCTGAGATAATTGACTTTCATCAGCTACTTTTCCACTCCAGCTCAGCTCGGACAATGGAATATTCCAGTACTTTTCATCAGTTATGCAAGCCCAGGTCCTGTTAGGACTTGGGATCCTGGTTTTCCCCACTCTGAGGCCATGGTGGGGTTGGAACTAGATGATCTTCAAGGTCCCTTCCAACTCAAACCATTCTATGATACTATGATTTGCACAATTAACTCTAAAACAGTCCCACCCCCAAATCACTGTGATCTTTTAAGTTCCAAAGCTATTACAAGCCTAATGACTATGAGAATGTGAGATGGCCACCAAGCTGCTCGCTGCAGTTAACCTTATTAAAAGCAAGGAAGTTCTTAAGTTACTCTTAAATAGATCACAGATACTGGTAACCTGGCATGAGCTGCAATACATTCAATGAAATTTATATATAGGAAGTTTTCCTCCAGTACTAACTGCATATTGAACTGCATTTTATTTTACACTGATGTCATTGCCACAACTAGAAAGCTAAAACATTTCCTTTAATATCTCCAAAGTTACACTGCTTACGTAGCTTTTCACCACCTTTCAAACAACAAGAGGTAACTCTCTATCCCATATGCCAAGTCTTTTATTTGGAAATGGAATGCATAAAACAATGACTTGAACAGGAAAGTCTCTCTCATTTTAAAGACTTAAAATGTTCTAATTTTATATTCTTTATGACTACTGTATACAATATTATGAGGTCATTGACATCAGAAATGCAAGACAGAAGACCAATAAACTCACAGTATGTAAAGGTGCAAGAGTGATTTTTCAACAGCTGCATACAAAAATGAGTGATGAAACATTAGAAATACCCAAATGTGATATTCTGCAGTTTCAGAAACTATTCTAGAAGAACCAATAACTTGATTGTTTTGAAATGGCACAAAAAGGGAATCTGTTATAAGCATTATTTATATCAGGAAAAATTTTCATCTGCATACATTCAACTATTATTATGAAATACAAGTCCCCAGTGAGTTTGCCGAATAGAGCAAATAGAGCTCCCTCCAAATTCAAAACAAGTACAAAATACAGCAAATGCAACTCTGGTTTTGCATAGACTCATTTATGTATGTTTAATGCTAAAATCAGTTCTCCTTAGTTCCAGTTAACAGTGCAAAGAGACCTTAACATGAACACAAGTCAAATATTCTCTTCGAGGCTCCCTTCCATTGCCAGCAGCATCTAATGAGGATGTCAGTGTAAGAAAGACTACAGACTGTGACAAAACAAATTAGGCACATTTCTGTATGTTTTTGGGACCCAAGTATTTCTATTTTCAGACTTCTGCAGAATCAGAACTGGATAAAATCCACTTCATAAAGTAGTTACAGACTGTAGGAGTAAATCTGTGTTCTTCAATTCAAAACGTTATTCAATTACAGTTTTCAATCAACAACAATGAAGTTAAATAGCATTGCACAAACAGCATGCAATTTAATAAAGAAACTTACATATCATTAGGGTTAATTTGTAAACTTACTGACTGAAGCAAAACTCAAATTGGAAACTAGATTTCTGCCTTTTGGGTATTTTCAAATTCCACTTTATTTGCTGCTGAAAGGACTGCACTCTATTTCACTTACTGAGAAACTTGCTTTAAAAATCTAGAACCATTATTTCTAGAAATAGCTGTGAAGTTTGAATTTTAATATAATAATTCAACCTGATTATTTTTACTCATTTGAAAGAAACAGATTAAAATACCTCCCTCAATGAACTGTTCCCATGGAATATGGATTTTAAATTGTGTGAAAGATACTTGTTCTTCACCAGGCTGTCTTCTTTTTCTTCTGTCTCCAGGTAGTTTGTTGAACCTGTATTGTATTTGAACAAAATCATTCTGCTTGAATGATGGGTGCTTCGTCTTATAAATAGACCGGGGCAGAGAGGGAGAGGGGAAAGACCAAGGAATTATTCCCTGTGAAACGTAAGAGAATTGGTCCAGTAGGTAACTGGGGTAGCACGTGGTGAATAATTTAAGATGTATTAAGAGACTTTCCTAGCACATAACAATGATTTGCATTATATGAAGACCTGCTATGCCAGGAAATCAGGTTTGTCAACAGTGCAGAAGGATTTATATAAACTTTCATACATATTGAAGGAAATCACATTATGCTTTTTTTACATCTTTGTTCAGTTTAAGACAACTGAAACCCTCTGCCGTGAACTTGATTTTTAACAACCCCTTTCTCTCTTCCTGTATTTTAAAACAATTTTCTTTTTTAAGTTATGAACTTAAAATGCCCATGTACAACTTACAAATTTAATCATGATTTCTAGAATTTCCATTCTCAAATGAGAATGATTTGTAATTAGCATATAATCCAATATTATACATTCTATTTTTGACAGCCTCAAGTTTTGCAATAATGCTTGATTCTGTTGTAACACACTGGCTTGTTTTTTCACTTTTCATAGCCTAGTGGTACAGGCATCACACTTCCAGTTAGTGAGTTGACTTAAAAACATAAATTTGGATATTAATTACAGTGGTCAGTACACTTGGGTTTTCAGCAAAGAGAAGTTTAAATGCAGGAAGTTTATTTAATGACACCTGGCAGACTGTGGACCTTGTGAAGACGAAAGAGGATCTTGAAATAGGAGGATATCAAAACTAGATTTTGGCAATATAGAAGATGTATAGTCCATGTAGTTCTGTCATAAGCTTTAAAAATACTCTTATTAAATAAGTTTTTCCTTCCTTAAGACCAGATAATACATGAAGTCAGTAAGAGTCCAGGGGTCAGAATGTTCTTCAATTCTTAGTTATTCTCTATGAGCTTTTTTTTTTGGCTTTTCTTCGTAAGATTCTCCATACTCATTCACTCTGCTCTTATCCACAGGATAAAGCCTGGTTAAAAAAAACCAAAATCAAACAAACAAAGATTAGCTACAATATTGTCTGCCACCTGGAGGAATTAAGCAGTTCTGGTTTTTAAAAGTTAATTTCTTTCTAATCATATTCTCTATTCCCATTTGTGGCAAAACCCCTGACAGTTTTAAAGATTAGCTACAGATACATCAGCTTCTTCACATTAAAGGCTGAACCAGTTGTCTTACAACAGGGCCTCTTAAAAGAGATGTATCGTGTCCCCTAAAGCTTGGCTGGACTATTTCTCAAACAATCCTGGATACCTCTCAAACTTTAAACCAGTGTCCAACCCCTATCAGAAGCTGTTGAGCTCTTAACTTCTAGAAGAATACCCTGGAAAGGGATCTATTTTATTACAATTATGTACAATTATATAAACCTAAAACTGAAGTTAACATTTAGTATTAATGATTAGGCATACACATCCATATATTCCAGTATAATGTGAATTAGCCTTACAATTCTTGTTCGCTCCACAGATAAATATATACTATTGGGAACAAGAATATACTACCTGTAGCTTCATTTATGAACAATATTTCAATGATTACTGCATATAGCATTCTTCCCCATCTGATTTTAGTTACTTAAAGAATCTGAGACTTGCCAGATACTCAACTTACAAGAGAACCTGACAACTGTGATTCTGTGATCCTGTGACCTTGTGCTTGGAAACTAGATAAAGAGGAAAGCAGAGCAGGGCAGTCCCTCATCAGAAAACATCCTTTGCTAGCGCCTTGCAGAGCAACTCGGGAAGCACGCCTCAGATGTAGACACACAGCCCCTCAGCAAGGGTTAGAAGCCCAGAACTCCTAAGAGGGTTTGTGAATACAAGCTTAAGAACTGCTCTCCTTCACCTTACTTCAGGTATTCATATTTCAAGGTGGTTTTTTTTTGTTTTTTTTTTGTTTTTGTGTTTTTTTTTTTTTTTTTTTTTTTTTTTTTGTGTTAACTTGCAAATGTGAAATTCTCTGCTGAAAAGGAGTACTGCTGCTTTGGGGAGGGAGAAAGGGTAACTGGCAAGAATTCTGTGAGTGCTGTGAGAATAGGAATTTCTTGACTACTCTCTTTGCATGCTAAAAAGGGTCCAAGAACACTGTCAGTTATGGGAAAAGTGCTTTTGCTCCTCTTGTTTGTATTGAGTTCTCCTTTTCAGGGTCATCCTCAACATTCTCTTGACTAGGCATAAACACAACTACCATTATCCAGACCATACTATGTATTACTACAGTATAAAAATTCTGCTTGAAGTCTGTCTCAAGCTATCTCATAATTCTTTGTTGCAATAAGACTGCAACCATCTACAGCGTTGCAAAAACTCTGACGAGTACTAAAGAAAGACATACCATCTTTGGTAAAGATAGACCAGGAACACGACATCATCTCTAAAGCACGCCAGCCTATGAGATGTTGGCATAGTGATGATAAAAGCAAATATATCATCAATAAAGGTGTTGAATGCCTACAAAAAAAAAAAAAAAGAAAAACATACTTCAGTCAGCTGTGAAGAAAGGAAGTCATCTGTCATACAGAGTTACAGGAAACAGGCTTCCTAGAACTATATTTTTCAGTAGGAACACAGATTACTTTAATATTTATAACAATACTTAGAGGTGATGCTGAAAAACTAATTAATGCAAACTTTAAAGTGCTTTCTTTTAACGAA
The DNA here is from genome assembly GCA_026413425.1 of Tringa solitaria. Taxonomy (NCBI): domain Eukaryota; kingdom Metazoa; phylum Chordata; class Aves; order Charadriiformes; family Scolopacidae; genus Tringa; species Tringa solitaria. The sequence continues at coordinate 91,140,938 of JAOXJM010000012.1, forward strand.
GACCATACCGCCCACTCCAGATCACAGAATTATAGTTACAAGTGAAAAGAAAGTAGGACTACTTCAGGTAAGTGAGAGTCTTGTCATGCAAGGGGAAAAACATGGATTCAACTTCAGTGAAATCTGTACAAGAAACCAGCAAAAAAAACCCCTTTCATTCATTCATCACTTAAATGTTTTACAAAATGTCAGTTCACTTTCATTTTCTGTGGTAACTTGAAATTTGTGTAAAAACTTTTTAATTTACTGCCCTTAAGAACATTAACTTGACAGCCTTGGAGAGACTTTAAAATATTTTCAGTGCTCTCCTGGAAGTAAACATACATCCCTTACCCGAGACATAATTTTCTACATCATTTCCACTCAACTAGGCATACTATAGGTTCTGTTTCTGAAGCAATAATGAAAATATTTTCTCACTACTTCCTCAGTAAGAAAGTTTAAATTCCCAGACACCTGCTGGGAAAGCAACACAAACAGGCTACGAGCATGCAAATACAACAATATTTTGTCACAGAAGGTAAAGAAAGTAAACAGAAGGGCAACTCCTCTGGATCTGGCCTACAGGGAGGACTAGAAATCAACTCCTACAGTGCACCAGCTCCAGTGCTGACAATATGGTGCAATAAACTGTTTCAACTCACTGAAAACAGCAGAAAACAAATCCAGCAAAGAATATTCACTGTTGGGTTAACAAACTCAGTCAGTAACATGGCTTCTCCTTTCAATATTAGCAAGCTTTACATTAATCTGTACCATTCAACTTCAGAATGAGGAAAATGATCTATTTTCTAAGCAAAGGCGGACTCACTCTTTAAAATGAGTAAATGTTTATAAGATGGCACAAAGCATCAGCAGAAGATGGGGGTGCTGGACAGGAGAGAGTTCTTATTAATTACAACAGGAAAGCTCCTTCTGGCAAGTCAAAACAAATCCATCAATCTGAAGTGATCAAACAATATGGACAGCACTTCTCATGCCTGTGCAAAAAAGGTTTGTCATGGAACAAAAAAAAAATCTTGGCAAGTTGGAAAAGGCAGCCTTTCCAAGTCAACACCCAAGTGAGTGATCCTACAGTGATGAAAGGAAGAAAGAGCTTAATGTTCCATCCTTCAGGCACTCAGGCACGTCCTCATAAACCATTGAGACTGAATGCATCGAGGCTGCCCATCTAACAGTACGTTAGGTCCCGTGTCGGTTTCTCACACAGTATTTAGTCTGGCTAGTTTTCTTTTGAGATTGTACATTTTTATGAGTACCTTCAAATGTGATAAAGAGCATAATGGTAAAGACTACAGAAACTGGAAAATTAGACTGATCTTCAGATTTGCCAAGGAAAACACAAGAATTCAAATTAAGGAAAAACCCAAAGCTTTCTAAAACAACAGTTGCCTCAGACTATTCTTTCCACTCTTGAAAGTGCAGAAGAGGGCAAGCAACTTTAAATATCCGCTAGGAAAAAGTAAATTACCCCCTCCAAAGACCAGTAAGTTAAACATAATTGAAAACATCATCTACTTCTTTCTACATATACACAAGCCTTTGTTGTGGGCAGCCTCTGGCATCTTAAGAGGAACCATAAATGCCCTGTAAGAAAAGGCTTCAAGAGAAGAGAATTCAGCAAGAGAATTCTACTGCTTTAAAGGCTACTTGCTTGAATACTGTCCCTTTGTTGTCTATTTAACTGCTGATGTCTCTGCTCAGTTTTCTGTTTGAGTAGAATTACTTCACTAAAATACCTTTTACTCCCCTCTATTAAGAAACATGCTGATTTGCCTAATATATGTCTGAAACACTAGATGTTTATTTTTATTTTTTAATTATATTTCCATATTGAACACTGTTTACTCACTGCTCTGCTGTCAGCTATATTTCAATCTGTTTTCCTAGATGCCTCAAGAGTCCATTAAAATATTAGGGAAGCAGAAAGTTGGGCAATTGTTGTAGGCTCACAGAATTGGAAAAGCTATAAAACACACTTCAAATTTTAAGATTTTAGTTCTCTTGTTCCAGATCATCCATTCAGAATTGGACACCATGTCTTGAGCAGTTTTTAACACTGTGTCTTTTAAAGTACTGATGTTCTGGAGAACTGTAATATATCGTCACAAAGGAAGGATAAATGAAAGCACCAATGAGTGGAAGCAGAAGAAAGCATGGCATGTGTTGACGGCATCAAGGTCTTGATAATTTCAGCGTATCCATATAGGGTTTCTCAGAACACAATGCTCAGGAAAACAGTACAAAATGACAGTACAAAAATCCTGATGACTCACAGAGGTGGGAAAGGTTGGAGTCAAAATATCATCAGCTCTTTAGGGGTACAAGAACAAAACTAGCATGTGGCTGTTGACTGAGGAAGAACATAGGAGACATAGGAACTCAAGAGTGGGTATCCCTTGTCTTCCATATCAGTGCAGGGAATTCTGACTGGGATACTCAGATACATCCATCTTGGTGCCTGAATGCTACACAAACCACTCAGACACACACATGGGTGCTTGTGGGTATGCAGGTATCAAAGTTTTAGTAAGTTGACTTCGTTCTGAATGAATTCACCTTCCCCTCCTCCAAGGTCTGGTGTTAAGCTTTGCTACAGCATGACATTATTTCCCACAGGGGCAGTCTAGGCAGTGGGGACACCACAGAGCAGCCCCTTTCCCACCAGGTAACAACCCACCACACATTTGTCACTTCACTGCCCAGAACCCCAGAATTACCACCCCAGCACAGAACAGTGTGTACATTACTTCAGTCTCTTGTAGCTCCTGGAACCTGCCAAAATACGGTCTCTTAGTGGTCCTATCTCTTTCTTGAAAACTGTCCTTTGTTAATATAATCTCTCTCTTCCTAAAATAATGTATTAAATTGAGAATGATTAGTTTATTTGCAGGACCAACATTTGCACCCACGCAAGACAGCTGACAGTAGAAAAAACAGTATCAGCATCAAAACTAGAATGCAGGTACTCTCATTATATGGAAGTCACTATGAAAAATGGAAATCAGTGTTTCTTTTTTGGTTTAGGGTTTTTTTTTTGGTTTGTTTTTTTTTTTTTAACAGATTTGGTTTTACTGTCAGTGTAGTTATTAAAACAAACAATGCACTGTCAGCTTTAAGCTACATAATACTAAACTGTTTCTCACAGAAAATTATTTCCAAAACGACTCTACCAATCTTTAAATTAGAGCTTTACTTACTTTGTATGTGAAAGCCTTCCATGGTAAGTGTGCAACAGATTTCATCTAGGATTAAAAATAACAATTTGTAATAATTCTAGAAGAAGAGACTAAAAAAGTAGACTTTTATCACTTTTCAATCTTACCTTGTAGTTTACAAACAGCTGGGGCAGCATAAACAGGAATCCAAAAGCGTACACTCCTGAAGATAAAAGACGGAAAACTTAAGACAAATGGACAACTGCAGCACAGCGCACAACTATACTTTCACAATCAGAGATTTACACTCATTTTCCTAAAGAGGGAAGATGCATCTAACTCTTTTGTTTCACTTTGCGTGAATTCTCCTCCCTTTCTCAAACACTGTGGTAATTTTGGAACCTACAGTCAAGTTATTGCTCTATATTACTATGATCCAGCTGAGAGCAGTTAATTTTCTACTTTTGAGTCTTGACCTCCATTTGAAGAAATATGAATAGAAAAAAAACCCCCAAAACATAAGAAAGGACTCACCATTGACAAAGCTGTTAATCAACCAAGAGTACCAGCTATAAAGAAAGAAGACAGTCCAGTTATTCTTTCACCTCAGCCAAAAATATGTACCTGTAATCCTCTACACGGCTGCATGCTGACTACTCCAAGAAATGGCTGTGTCATGAATTACTTTACACAAAAACTAAATACCTCTCATCTTCCTTTGTTTAGGAAGGGCTCCAGAGAAGGTGCTAACAGTTGAAGCAAAGGACGTTTATCAGTGCATCCATCCAAGTTTGGAGCGCTTTACCAACTGCCTTTAGACTTTGTCAGAATGCTTAAGATGTCTGCACCCAAAATGACATCAGATAATACTGCACACTTAACGCTGACTGTATTAAGGCTTGCAAAAGTTAACACTGTGTTCTAAATACTAAAGAGACAATATGGCACTGTAAGGACTTACTGAATTTCAAAGAACAAACCACTATAGTAGGCACTTAAAAAAAAAAAAAAGGTAAATACAAGGAACCTACATTTTCCCCTCCTTACATGTAAAATCCCTCCCAGATGTTCAGTGGAGCACAATCTTAGAAACATAAGAATAGTGTTACAGTTAGCAGTCTAAATTCATGTTTCTGCTTGCTATAGTAAGAACAGCCAGCAATTGTGATGCTCAAGTTCCATCATTTAAAACTGAACTTGCAAGGCTGTGTTAGTGACTTCTTAGTAGTAACATTACAGCTGTAACAGCATTTCACTAATCCACAAGCATTTAAAAAATGCATCAGAAAATGCCTGCAAGATTAAAGGATAATCCACTGTTAAGATTACTTGTTCAATCACATTTCCTTACAAACAGATTTAACAATGAAAAAAAATTCCATTATATCAATTGTTTTCACTTCCTTAAGCTGCAGCTTAAGAACACCTGGCATATAATAATATGCAGTACTGAATGAATTTAAGAATTTTGTCAGACAAGCAGAATTTTAAATACTACATATTTGTTAGCTCCTTACCAAGATAGGAACCTTTTGAAAAAAATTATTTACCTAATTGCCCAGAAATTGCTCCAGTTTCTAGTATAAGTGCTACAGCCCATGTATGCAGCAACAGCAGTTCCTTCTGACATTGTTTCAAGCTATTGCTTGCTCTCCCTCTCATCCCTTCGGGGCCTAAAGACTATTAAAAAATGTGTTTATGTGGCCATCACCACACTTGTATTTGCAGATTTTTTTCCTACAACACAGTCTCATGGCTGCATACCTGCTTGCATGCCTCCAATACCAAATGAACTAGCTGTACTATTCTGAGTGAAAGCGGACAGGAGTTTCAACTTTTCATGAAACATCTAGTCTTCAGCTCCTGCTGCAGCATCACTATGCTGCTGAAGGCCCATAAGGGAAATAATACAGAGTCCTTTCTTAAAACGCTTTTGCTTGGTTGCCATCCTCGCTATCATATTTAGGAACCTCTTGGTTAGAGCAAATAATTTTGGGACATTTTTGCTTCTCTGTTATTGGACAGGTTTAACCACTGAATTCCTCTCACCTCTCCTGTCATCTTATCAGTTCTCTGAACCTTTCTTCTTCCCCTTCTGATTCACAGCTTACTCATGTAGGTAAGCTATTGAATTCCATACTGCAGTAATATCAGGTTACTTGCTAAATACAACAGCCAGTAGCTTACAGGGTATTAAAAAAACAGCTAGACTTTTCATCTTTACATCATATAGAACAATGAAGTTTCTGGTTCCTAGCTTATGAATCAAGCAAAATAAAGTAACTGATTTCTATAACCCACAACCTCCAATTAATTAATATGGGAAAAGTGGGGAACGTTTCAATTCTGTGCAAGATCATTTATAGATTTACAGTACCTTTTGTATTTGACATTCAGCAAGGAGTAACCTGCACCTCCAATACATAGTGGATAGAGCAAATATGACAAGTATTTCATAGCCTAATAGACAATGAAAATATTTTGTTAGCTTACATTTTATATACAGCAGATTTGTCACGGCATTAAGTAGAAGACAGTCACATATTTTTTTTTCCTGAAAATCTTTTCTGTTTCCAAATGTCTACTATTATTTCCAGTATGCTTCCAGTTCTAGAGAAATGAAAATTCCAATGCTCAGTTCAGACCACCAAGGACCTTAGAGCATAAGCAACAAGAGGGAGCATGAAGATCAGAGTCTCAGAGTAGCTTTCTGCTTAACTTCCTGATTTCTTCAACTCCTTTCAGAAATCAGGAAGCACATGAACGTTGTACCAATATAAGTAACAAGCACAAATATAAATTTTCAGATTTGTGAATGAAGACTCTCCAAGATACCTCTCCTCAGACAAGTCACTTGCAATTCTACTTCTCGGAGAAATGTTTCAACCTAATTCAGCTAACAACTCTTTCACTATTTTTCTTCATAAATTATTAGAATGAACTGTCACTATTTTGATCATCCACATAATGATGATCCTCTTAACAACTGCGAGAAAATGGGAAAGGCACTTCCAGCAAGTCAACAACTTGCAAACAAGTCAATCAACAGGCCACATATGTAAACTTTATGGATCAGAAGTCACAGGTTTCCCTCTTACCTGGGTATCATACTCCTCAGTTTTCCTTTCAGAGTCATTGTATGTACCAAACTGCAACATATATAAAATGCATTATCAAGTCAGAATCACATCATCTACTAGTTCCACAATGGAGAAGTTACACCTACAGCTTCATAAAAACCTCAGTTTCTTACTTGAAATCACAACGCTTTCCAACACAGTGGAAGGAGCACAGTCCCACCTGTTAAGATTTATCAGGATTGACAAAGGGGTTCTGAAGTTTCTCCCACAATAAGCACACACAAATAGTTTTTTCTTCTATAAAACTCATCTAAGAAATTCATAATTTGAAAATGCTCATCCAACTTTTGGACTAAGCCACCAATAAAGAAAAGATATACATAGGAAACCTTCACAGTTTTTTAAAAAAATCTTGATTTCACTAAAAGCCAAGTTGCAGAGTAACCTGGAAACAGGTGGAAAGCTCAAGAGTGTAATCGTTAACATGCCAATGTCTACTATACCTGAATTTTGGGTCTCAAGCCTTGCCACTTGATTGTCATTTTCAAAGCTTTCTTCACTTTCCAGAGCTGTGATTAACAAAACCAAATGTGCACATAATTATCCAAAGGAATGTCTTATGCAGGGTTCAGATACTCAGAATCAAGACCCTGGAATACCTATTTTAAGCACCCACTACATAAAGCAACAACAGCCTGACTTCAGCACACTGCCTGCGTCCCTATACAAACCAAATCCTGTGTCACCAGACAAGTACAACATTGGGAGCATGCACTATTAAATCTCCATATCAGATGATGTACTTTAAGTGAAGTAACGTAGTCCTTCCAGGACATCCGGATTCCAGCGCTCAGGTGGGGGTGAGCTGCTCTTGGCACCAATATGCACCCCCAGGTCAAGCATTTTGAGAATTCTCCAGTAACCACCTGCCAAGCAAGTTTTTACATGCCCTCAAGGTCACCTGGGATCTGCAAGATGAAAGTGCCCCAGAACTCCTAACAGCAATCAAGCGGGCACTTACACTGTCATTACATTTCAGTAGTGGGTTACAAGCAAAAGTCAGAATCATTACTGAATTATTTGGCTGCTTACTGTAATGCCACAGCAGTTTGATCCTCATGTAACCAAAGGTTCAGTGCACCTGAAAATTTACTCATGTACCCACCCTGCTATATAGATTCAACAACTTAGGCAATGCAGTAAGCTCACCAGGAGAGCTTTGCTTCATGAAAGTTTTGGTGGACAGGGTTTTTAGATACACCAATATTCTCTTCTGACCCATCATACCTTCCAAACAAAAAAGTGCAATATGGTAAAGATGATCCTTTACTGTCATCTTTGATGCAAGTGAGAAAATGACTTATTACAGAAGCAAAGTCAGTGTTAGTACAGCATGAGAAACAGGTGTTAAGAATAAGCTGTGAAAAAAGCTCTTCCAAGCAGACAAATTCCTTTGAGATGTATAGTCCTTATGTTCATTCTCACTTTGAGACAACCATGTTATTCACCATTACTTGAAAGGAGAGATGCTACTGCAACAGAACCTACAGAACACTTCCCCTCCATTTAAGTGTCCCACACACTGCTCCTATATAATCCTTTCAACCCAGTTTCCCCAGCCTGCAATCCAAAAGCAATCCCTGAAACTGTTAAAATTTCTGACAGCTAAAGAGAGTTTGAAATATAAGGCTACATTTCTATTCATAGAAACAAAAATACTGGCAAATCTGATACAGAAAACATACATCAGACTTAAAAATTTCAACTTACTGAAAAACGTTACCATCAGTGAAATGGTACTATTTAGGACACCACTGTTCATAGTTTTCACAAGACCTTAATCTGCCTTATAGAGCAAGCTGAAATTTAAGGATCACTTTGTGACTTTGCATACAACAGTTTAATCACTAACTAAAAATTCTGAACTGTTTTGTTTCCATAGGGATTATCTGCAACTATAACAGATGTGTAGTCAAAATTTTCACATGAGACTCCCGGACTTGTTTTTAAATACTGAGAAGTTATTAGATCCGCAAGCAATGCTAGGTAGAAAGATCTCCCCTTCCCATTACTGTTTACTGTAAATAAAGCAGGCTTCTAAGCAGTACTTGCAACCCACGGACTACACACGGTCTGCTGCAATAAAGAACACAGCCAGCAGTCTCCTCCTTTCCCTCCTGCCCCAAGCACCTCAGTCACAGCCAGGGAGAAAGGTGCCCGCTGGCACACAGCCTGCTCTTTGACAAATGTTTCCGTGAAGGCTTGTTGACATGGTTATACGTGCCTGGTCGGGAGCGATGCCTATCAGATCCTGTGATAGGGAGGAACTTCAGCATAACTCTGGTTTCCATTAATACATGCTGGCCCATCCCAGAAAAGCCTGATACTTCCAGTTTAGTTATTTGATAAAGGGGCACAATCTCCTTTTCCACTGAAAGCCATTTAAACAATGTTGCTAAGGTAGCATACTACAACAGCAATAGTATTACAGTAACTATTTTAATACTCTTTTTCTACAGGAAACTATGGATGTTGCTGCAAATGCTGGTATTTGGTTCTAAACCTTTAAGAACTCACCTCAATCACTGCACCAATGCCTGCTGGGATCAGTACCAATAAACTTGTTTGTTCATCCAAAAGGAAAAGGAATATTACCACAGTACTAAAGCACCGCCAAAGCACTAGACAAAAAATGAAAGGCTTATTAATATTTAAATGAACAGCTGAGATAACAAAAGACTGTTGGCCTATTTACTGTAATTCCATCTTACGCAGTCTAAGCATGAACTTCTACATCCATCTTGATATATCAAGTAGTTCTAGAAACAGCCAGTGATCTATATACCTCCAGGCAAACAAGGAACAAAAATATTTTATGAAATCCTTACCACAAAATATTTAAGGAGAATAATTAAGGAAGATTTCTGTACTGCTGCAATTCAGCAATGTGTCAGTACTATTATGAACTATGTTTATGATTCTTGTCTTGAGGAAGCTGAAAGACTGAGAGGTAATGTATTATCTGTCTTTGAAACTCATGCAACTAATTTAATATTTGTAAGTGTTAAAAAATATATTTTAAGGTTATTTTTCAGGTTTTGCAAAACCTTGGATGCTTGTAAGCATCTACCAACTAATTCTTAGATTTGAATACCCACCCCCCTAAGCAGGAACAGAAAGAGAGAAGAGTTACAACACACTCAGACACCAACAATTACACTGTACCATTCCAGAACAATTACCTATCACAGTGTTCTCTCAGGGCAAGAAGGAGAAAAGGCAGAAAGGTGACTAAGGCTTGCTAAAGATAGCACGAAGCCATCAATTACTGGAGACTGAAGACTGATACTTTAATAGTAAGGTTAAAAACCCCCTTTGTCACTCAGTCTTTCCAATTTGACTTTACTCACTTTTTAAATTGGCAATTAACACTTCTGAAATTTCATGGACCATTTTTAATTTTTACTAACTTTTTGCCACACATATGCCAACAGCAGTATAAATGCCTTACAAAAGCAAAGGTGATCAACAGATTTTCCACACTAGAAAAGCATGTTGCTGTTCATCATAATTTATAATGCCTAATTTTTTTTCCCCGGTATTGACGCTCCTCACGTTTTAATCAATCTGTATATATGATAAAATTAAGGACAGTCTCAGATGTCAAGTGACTCCAGATTTATCATTTTGATTTATAATTAGAACAGAAAAAAATCTATTAGAAAAACTAGCAGTAAGTATTAGCACAATAAACAAGGCTGGGGAGTGGTACGTTAAAACCTCAAGCATCCAGGCTGGCTACTACCTTCATCTGTCTCTAGGAAGGCTTAAGCAGGATGTCAGACCACTAAGCTTCTCTTATCTTTCCTACATCCCAAGTCAACTCAACTCTTCCATTCTCCCTGCCCCTTCCCCAGGAGCTTTTACTGCTCCTGTTTACACCAAAGCCCAAATTAAAAAACAGTGTTACACTACTGTGTTTTCCTTCCAAAATATTTTGGAACCTGTAGTTATCTACAAGGAACACATGGGACTTACAGGGCAGCATTACCCATGACAGCACATTCTCTCCACCCACAGGATTTTTTTTCTGGTCCTCATTTTCTTCTCAAAGTATAAATCTGGTGATTGACTTAGTATTAAACTCGTTCTTGATTGTAATACAGTCAAACCTCAGAAGCGATATGAGTGGTTAAAAGCAAGTGATACTTGAGCACAGTGCTAACAAAGTTAGAACCAGCCCGTTAGCCATCTTCTCACACACAAACACATCTCATTTTGCCATCTTGATGAATTGACAAAGTTTCAACTTTGAGTAAGACTGAAAACACACAGTATATATTAGACAGTGCATGCACACTTCACATTCTGGCCCATACCTGCTTTTGTAGACATCCCAATCATGCTCCTCTTTTTCTTCCAAAAACTGATGTCATTTTTGAATGCAAGAAAATCAAAGAGAAGCTGCAAATAGCAAGAAACACACTCATTTGTTCAAACATGCAGTACTTAAAAACTACCAGCTGATCTGTTAAAAATGTATTTAAGAGGGAATTGCAAGAAAAACCTGTTTTAGGAGCCTCAGAAATAAGAATTAAATACTACAAAAAAAAAAAAAACCAAACTGAAAAGAAAAACTGTTTTAGAAGCCCAAGCTCCAGAAGCAATGCAAAATGACAGGTGGAATTCCAGGTATTGCTACTACTACGATGCTGCATCTGGTAAAAAATAGTTAGTGACCCAATACAGGGTAACACATGATAGAGGATGAAGAAGTGAGGACCCTGAGAAATTGCTCATCTCCTTGACAGACCAGGGAAAGCCACCCTAAATTAGATTCAAAGTACTTTGTATAGTATTGATAGTTAAGTTAGGCTTGAACAGTAACAAAGTTTTTAAAACTTTCCTAAAATACAGGAAGTAACTTTCTCCTCTCTACTTCATCACCAAGAAGTTGATCTGTACCTCAAGGACATTTTGGCATTGAATTTATACGTGCCAAGTATTTTTTCCAGCATTTTCAGTATTTCTGTTCAGGACAGAATAGAATAGCTCAGTCATAAGGGACCTATGAAGTCTAAAAAAATTGTTCATTAAAACAAAGATTCATATTTAAACCAAGACACACACAATGCTGGCAGGGAGACATGACAAAAACCAACCAGGCCTAAAGCCACAAGCTCTGCACTTTACAGTGACATTTTTTGAAGTAATCTAGATGAACTGATCTAAATCTCTCCAGGGGTTAGAAGTCAGAGACTCAAACCCTACCGGTTGGTGCCCAAGCTATACCACTGCAGCAGTAAACTGTGTGATAACACAGCAGAAAACGTGAACCAATTTGACAGGCATATTAGTTCTGGGTGCTTTGGTTCAGCTAAAAGCATAGTGATGATAATAAAGTTAAATGTGTTATATCTCAGTCAAGACTGTTTAGTTTATACCTAGTTTTCTCTCATATTTCTATCTCCTTTGAGATTTTTATATTAACTTGGCATTGGAAATACAGCTGACTTATACCAGAAACCTATTACTCTACTGAAATTACTATTTCCAACAACAGTTCTCAATAAAGGAGAGAGCTGAAGTTCAACCCACACCCCCACCCTTTTTTTTTAAATATAATTTCATATGCTGTAATTCCTAAAAACCAAATTTTCTCTACTTACATGAAATGCCGCTACGAAGAATGTCAAAGCCAGAAAGTACAGGTTAGTGTCAACAAAAATTCCCTTTACTTCATCTGCATCCTTTTCTGAAAACCCTAAGAAAAAGAACAAGTAATTATGCAAGAAGTACTAGACAGTTAATTGCTGTTCTGCTAGAGTACAGTATGAAAGGAATCTTATTTCACCTGCACATTAAGAAATCATAAGTCCCAAACAAGATGGCAGCTTTATTGTTAAACCCCAAGTCTACCTATATCTGGGCTAGTTATTTGGCTTGCCTTAAACAAAACCCATCAGTTACAAGCAGACTGATGTGCTGTGTTGTGTAACTACAACCCAAGCTGAATGCAAGAGACACAAATGGCAAGACACAGGAAGTCACTGTCATTCTGGCCTGAGTGGGAAGAGAAACCAATTATTCAACTTGGCCTCTGAGGTTTAATTTGATACATAAGAAAGCTTCACATTAAAAACAAAAAATGAGAAAAGGACTATACTTTGGAGGACAACAAAGGTCAATGGGAAACACGGCCCTACATGCAACAGTATAGACCCCAATTTAGGCATCAACTCTTTTGACAGTCTTTGCAGAATTAACCTGGAAGCTTCTCTTTGACAAATGGAAAAAGGCAACGCATCTTCCCAAAATCACTATCTGTAAGCTATACATATTCTCTAATGTCAATTATCCTAAAGGAGGAATGTTGCCTTCTTGTTATGCACTGGACAACTATCGATTCAAAAAAAGTTAGAGCCTGTCCCTGATAAATACAGTTGCCAGCACCAAGAAGTATGCTCTCCAGAACATACATCATCACTTTTAACTCCTTTAAACAGTGTTAAGATGCTTTCTTCATGAAGTAGAAAGTTCCAGCCACTGTCACCGAAGTCCATTGTTCTCAGAAAATACGCAATGCTGCGTTTACGGAAATGGTGCTAGTTATGACACTGCTGAGTTCAGTACCAATTTACTTTGTCGTATTGTCTGTCCTTCATCACAGCAAGTAGAATATGAAGTTCTCCAATTTTCAAGTGATTCTGGAGTTTTGCTAAGGTGACCTTTTCTGCAGTTATTCCAAACGGAAAATTTCATAACTTACATTTCACTATCTGCATATCTATAGAGAACAAGCAGCATCTTAGGTAAGCTTTTTTTCCAGGCAGAGGAGGTATTCCTAGGATCATAGGTCTTGATATATGTGTCCACCCAAGACATGGAACATGAAAATTTCAATTACACCACTCTGAGAAGGTTCAAAGAAATTTATGGAGAAATTACTTACAAAATAAATTTGTAACTGAGCCAAAATGAGAGGCCAGACAGTTCTGAAGTGTCAGGAGGAGTATGGTAAGAACCTAGCTTCTTGCTTCATGGTGAGCTTGAGCCCAAAGACTATGCTGTGCCTGCCTATGTTTCACTGTAGTTATATGGCTACAGCGACCACCTCTACATAGCTTATATCAAAGTTTATGTAACAGTGATGCAGCTTTTCTCTTCCATGGATGATAGGAGAAATCTGTGGTGAAAATCCTCTCCTCTATTTTGGCCTCTTATGTTTTTACAGTAGTACAGTCCAAACAAAACTTATTTTAAAAATGGTTATTTCACCTCTGTATTCTTGTTTCCCTACTATGTGTCAACGTTTTATTTCCATCTTTATTGTAAGATAAAACAACATAAGATTTGTAGCATTAAAACTTTTCACCAGCTAACCAGAAAAAAGAGTTAAGTGTCACCTATGTACTTATAAGCAAAAAAACCATGAGGGGTTTGTGGGTTTTTTGGCCTAACGTGATTAAAGATGAAAAACATACCAAACTGTTGGAGGGAGTACACGGCATCCTGCATGTGGATCCAAAATCGGAGCTTTCCAAGAGATATTTTGTCATATGACACTGTAAGAGGTAGCTCTGTTGTTGAACGATTTATAACCTATATTTCAGAAAGATATAGTTTCATTTTCAATAGCAGAAAAATTGCAAGAATTATTTCTATTATTTTTTTTAAAAATTAAGTGATTATATCACACTATGCTTTAATCACACAATTTAAAGAGGTCAGTTTGCTTTTTGAAAGGGAATAAAATCTTAGACTTCTACACTATGCTTGAAGTCTTTGGCTTTTTTTTCCAAGAAATGTTAAATTAGTAGTTTGTTCTGTTCAAGTTCTTACAGCAATCTCACTATTACTCTATACAAATGCCTCTGAGACATTCACATGGTTTGACATTTGCTGGTCTTAGCTCAAGCGGGAAAAGTATGTTTAAGGTAATTCTCTCTTTTAACAGTTCTCTGAATATATATGCTAAGATTGCCTAAGATAGAAGATTAAAAAAAAATATATATATATAAAAAAAAAATCATATCTCAAAGGCCACAGTCAGAACTTTACTAAATTGAGGCTGCTTTTGAGAGAAATTAAAGTTGCAGCAACTCATAACAAAACAAAAGGTGGAGAAGCAAGATGGTCCTACTTGCTTAGACTGGTGAAAGACCACATGCAAGTCACCCTGTGTATATGTGTATGTATACGGGGTGTCACAGAAATCTCCTGCCTGCTCAGCTGATCTTTATCATCTCCACTTGTTAGGACAAGAACTACCAGGGGCATCCTTAAGCTGGGAGGAAAAAAAGACCAAAAAAAAAAAAAAAAAAGTCTTAAATTGCCTCAGCTCAGCTCCTTCAGCAGGATAGGTGATGGTCTCTCAAATAAGTTTAAAACAAAAAAAAAAATATAAAATTGTCCTCACAAATGTTAGAATTCTCTGCAGCTACCTAGGTACAAGTTCAGGCAGTACGTTTTACACTTTTAAGGATAGCTCAAGACTTGGGACAGGCAGGCACCCTGAACTGCAACAGTTCAAGATCTATTGCTCCCGGCTCCTAATTACCACCCAATCATAATTCCCATCTCAGAATTGCTACTCTACACTGTATCTGTTTCTACAGTAATTAGTTAGCTGACACCTGTGATGAACAAGCTTTTTCTGATCCTTATGTTACAGAACATGCTTTTAACCTCCCCATGTTACCAGTCAGGTGTGAACTGAGGATTACGTTCACCCCCCCCTTCACTCTTTCCTCCAGTGAGTACCAACAATTCTCAGTCTCACCACCCTCCCAAGACCCAAAAAGCTTTTCAGACAGCAGCAGGACATGCCTGCACGTGTGCAAGGGAGAGAAAAGGAAGTGGAGTAAGTTTTATAAATACAGCAGGGGGAAATTTGGTAAACCAGAATGGTAACAGGGATCTCTGAACTGTCTGGAAAAAACCCAACACAACACCAAAACAGGGTGAAAATAACCTGGTTAGAGCTCACAGTAGAAAATGCTGGCAAGATTCTACAGCTGTTTACCAAAAGCTACATAAACATCTTCCAGGCTTCCTCTCCTTTTTAAAGGATGCCTGTACTCCCTCCATTATCATTCCAATTTCTCAGTCTATCAAAGACAGCATCAACATTTCTGGGAGAAAAGGAAAGAAATTTTCTCTGTGCAGGACAGATAGAAAATAATTTTGCAAATGCATGGGTAAGTAACATGCAGCAAGTGCACTCTACACAGAAAAAGCACTACTAAGGGGTTAGGGACAGGGTAGCGAGAAAATAGGATTGCAATATAAGACAGAGATAGGAATTTTTCAATACCAAAAGCAAATTACATGAACATATATATATATATATTAGAAGAAGGAACTCTCTCAATGAATGATTAAAAGTCCACAAGTGCTGCCTGACAACCTAGTTGAGTGCGATGATTGCTAAGCCTTTGAAAACCAGGAAGTTACCAAACCTCTGCACTACAACCTACTCTTGCAGTATGGCCTCAGAACATCACATTCAACTTTTCTCTTTGTTAAATCAGAATCCTGTGCAATCCCCAAACCCTCAGCATTGGCAAGAACATTTAAGAACATGAGCAACACATAACCTCTAGACTATAGTACTTACCACAGAAGACCTACTATCTGGGTCAAAATAATAGTCAGTTCAAAATCTACACAGCCTAGCACAAGCAGAGAAAACATCTTCGGCCCCATGACTTTAGGTCAGGCGTATCAAACAGAGAGGGTCTATGCCGTTATTTACAGTCTAATGCTGACCTTGCGCCGAAAAAGCCGTATCACCTTTTTCCCTTATCCTTTCCTGCTCTTCACTTACCCCTCATTATCTCACACTATGCATATTATTAGACTGACCACTCTTTCTGCAGGGCTTGCAAAAAGTTTGGCAAGTCACTGCTGAGAAGTCACATAAATCAGTGCTGAAGGGGAAGTTTGCTGGTTTTGATGGAATAGTCTTTGCAGCACTTCCCAGGATCTTTAATAACTTTAAGGCAATGAGTTACAATAGCGTTAACTGCGACAGGCATGGCAACTGCAGGAATGTTATTAATAATGGGAGAATACTGCGTTTATATGTAAACAGGCTACATGACCAGTTAGAAGTTCATATGAATGTACTGAACTGAATGAGTTGTGGTAAGAAAACTTAAAAAAGGACAATGACCACTGATAAGGACATCACAAAAGTATATCCAAAGAAATACTGGACATACTTATCTGTTACCAAGATTTGCAACAAATCTTCAGGGGTTTGTTTTGCTGAAAAAGCTCATGGGTGAGGATACCAATTCTTAAAGAAGATTCTCCCTAACAAAAAGTAACAAAACTCTTTGTCTGAGCTGAAATTAATGAATTGGAAAGACAATACAGGAGGTCTATGGAAAGACTTCCATCTGGAAGATGCTGAATCCAGGCATACTCATTTAACAGTTCTGAGACATTCCACAAGACTTTTGGTCTCAGAAACTCTGATTGCTAAATTCTACTCAGTGCAACTGAAAAGAACTGCAGGGCTTAACTAAAAGCTGCTAAGATGAACATAGCTTAGATGCACGGGATCTTGTAGTAAAGGAACTGAACAACTTCCCACAAGAGAATAGTTGGGCAAAAACTGAATAGAGAAAATTCTATTTAAATGTATGAAAGCACCTTTTTTAACTGCAGCAGTGACTGAGCACTGTAACAGTTTGCCCAGAAAGGCTATGGCATCTCCATCCCTGGATACATCCAAAATCCAACTGGAAAAGGTCCTGAGCAGCCCACTCTAGGTGATTCTTCTTAGAGCAGGGGCGTTGGACTAGCGACCCCCAGAAATCTCATTCAACCTTATTCTTCCGTAATTCCATTATTGAAGTTTCTAAGCCCTGATTTGTTTCAGTGAACAAAATCATTGGATATATTGTAACACCAAACTGTCAGGTGCCCAAGTTACTCTAACGTGATAGAGATCACCACCAGAAAATGTAACCATGAGTGAATTTTTCTGAGATAAGAGAACAGCTACTGACTTATCTCAGTGTAGCTCCAGTATCAGCTGTGCTCAGTATAGTCATTTCCCTAGAAGCTATCAGAAGCAGCTCTGCAATGCTAAAACAACTTCTTCAGCTTAGGGAGTCAAAATTGCTCATGAGACCGCTCCTACCACAGCTGCTGTTGCAGTGATGTCCTCCATATCTACCCAAAAGGCAAAAGCAGTGGAATCCAAGCACCTTTTGGTGGAACACAAGGGAGTGCTTGGCAGCACTCTGTCAGAGAGGAGCTTCTGACTTCTGTCAGAGAGGAGTTTCAAAACTTAGATCCACCCTCTGCAGGTACATTTGACCACATTAACGTAACAGTCATTGGCAGAGTCCTTTTGTGAATTTATACTTTTTCATTACAGCAAACAACCTATGACAAAATCTTAATTAAAAAAACATTGATGATTACTATTAGAACTGTGAAATGTAATTAAAGGTATTCTATTACTCACCATCAAATCTTTCACTCTGTTGCTTAGCTGATCAATAAATAATATTGGAAGGTAATGCACTGTCTTCCCCAACTGAACCCTAGGATGTTTAAACATGGATTTTATGACTGTAGTGATCTAAAAAGAAAACTACTTTTATTCAAATTAGCACTCATTCATCACTTTCACATCTACACATGTAGATATTGCCCACCACCTTTTCAGGCACATTTTCCTTTAATACACAAGAAAGAAAGAAGCCACTAGCCTAGAGTCTTTTGCTGAGAGAAGTCTGTACAAAAAATTAGGCATGTCACATTTCTCCTTTTAGTTTGTTTTTACTTGTCTGTAGAAAGACAGAATAAGCAAAAAAAGTGAAAGACAAATTACATTGGCTGTGATGATGCTGAAGTTGTTGCATGACAAAGGGTAGACAAAATTTAAAGTTAATTGAAGAGAAATGTGCTGAAGTTTACTACCATATATGTGTATCCTTTGTCTCAAGTATCCCTCTCCTACTACAACAAGGTCAACTCTTCACCACCTCTCCCACTCCTCTGCACCCCCCAATAACATGAGGTCAGTAATAATCCATGCTGTAGCTAGAATGGGACTATGAACACAATGGCTGGAACACATGCCAGAAGGCTAAATACTACTGGAGAGAAATCTTCTCTGCCTTCTCCTCAACAGAAGCTCTTGTTCGGATTGCTCTACCACCTCACCAACCCACATGGAACCAATAGAAACTTCCCAGCCTTTGAGCCCTCTACAAAATTGACCGCTGGAAAGGTATTTAGCAAATCATGACTTACATACAATTGCTTTGTCAGTATCTTAGGAAAGTATTTAGCCTAATGCCCTAAGAGATATAAATTCTTAAAGTTCTTCACTAGAAAGGCAGTTATCTACGCTGTGATGATCTCGGCAAAACTCTGTGGAAGTCTATCTAGCATAAATGGAGCTTTTTAAAGCCCAAATTTGAATTTTAGTTGTTGACAAAAGAAAGAAGTCTCTATGCCTGCTAAGAAAGACTGCATATTAAATATACAAAGGGCAACAGTGATACAGAAAAGTACTAAATTGAGGCTCAGAAACACTGCCTGGTTATTTAACTGAAGAGGTTTAGATTTCTGTATAACAACTACAATTAAAGCTACTGCTAGTGGAATTGCAGCAGGCTACTTCATAGCTAAACTATTTCCTGTACAATGCAATGACAAAACTGCACTAATGAGTATCTAAACATGACCAGAAAAAATATCCTCATTCATCAACGCCTTCTTGTCATGAGCCTATCTTATGAGTTGCTAAATTTATCTATTCTGGCTGGGAAGCTACCCCAGAACCCCAGGGTCTGCCGATTAAGCAACTGCTTCTGGATTTAACAGGATACTTGGAAAGAAAGGCATCAACATACAGCAGCACAAGCCAACATAGCACTATCTACATGGTTAATGCCAGAAGTAATTTAAGCAAGCTGTGAACAGAAGCTACCGCCCGTATTTAGTGGCCTAAAAACCTATCCCTGCTTTTTAGTATTTTCTTGAGAAAGTGACATAACATAGGAACACATATTGTCAAAGTAAAATAAAGCAAATCATAAAGGGAGGAAAAAAAGATGACATAGGAAATCAGCTGCTCCTCTTCTGCACTTGCAGTTTGTACAGATAATTTGCAGATGAAGGGTAAGTGGAAAAGTCAAGAGACAGTAATTGCTTTAAAGGCCAGAGTATGATTTGAGAACAATGAGGTATGAAGTCTGCTGTAGCATTTTACTTGTCTCTTTGTAGTTCTGCTTTCTCTTACTATGATAACTCTATACAAAAACATATTCTAAACTCTGAGCTGCCCAGGAACAAGGTCTCTCCAATAAAGTTTCTAGTACGTAATATCTTACTAATGGTCACTACCAAAATGCAAGCATTAAGAATATTCTCGTGTCCTAAGTGCCAATTTAAACATTCCAGGGAGGATTTCTGCAGAAATGTGCAGTAATCTTATACTAACAGATCTAGCAAAATTAAGTCATCAACTTACATCTTCATGTAACGGTGAACATCGGCAGGAAGGGATGATCCATCAAACACAAAATCTTCCACCATGACATTCAAGGTTAATCTTGACCTCCAGTGAGAGACAGGTTCGTCTAGAGCATTGGTCTGTTTTTCTGCTTCAATTTGCTTTAAAAATACAACACATAATGTACATATTGATAAACAATATGGAATTTTGAATAGGATGACAGTCTAAATTGCAGAAAATATAGAGTCACTAACTATATCACTAAGAAACACTTTGCCTTAATTTTGAGCAGACTGAGTATTTTGCTCAAACACAACAGAATGGATTGTAAAGGCCTACCATAATCTGACTCCTGAAAAAACTTCAGTGTCAATTCACAGCCTTGTTCATCAAGAATGAATATTCAGGTAATTAACCTTAATACCTTAGGAATGTGGATTCTAGTCAGAAAAGGTCACTTTGACATAAGGATTGTAGCGTAATCAGATGTTACTTCAAAACAGTCAAAAGGATGTGGATGATCAACTATATTAATTTTTGGGAGTAAATAGATCAGACCATTTGTTTTGAACTTCTGTGTAAAGCATCTGCTGAAACCAAGTACAACCTTAGCTTTCAGCAGATGCTTTTCACCATGGCGTTCTACTTGCTTTTCTTTGGATGAACACCACCTGTTCGGACGTTTAGTGTTGGACTCCAGCCTCAACTTATTTTCAACTTTATTCTTACAGGATTTAGGAACAGCACTGCTGGCTACAGGTGTATTTCAGATTCCAACGAAAAACAGAGTGAAATTCTCAAGCTCCACTTAACATGAGGTACAACAGCCATTCACAAGTATTTCATTAAGTGACTCTACATTTCCCCCCCCACACTGAGTAATCATAGCGTTTGTTAAAGGATACTATCTTATTCTCTTGAATTGAAATGAAAAGTAAGAACATCCTAAAGAAAAAGGAGCAATTTGACGTTGGTCACTCACCAATGTCAAAATCAAGCTTGCATCTCTGTTTTATAAAAACAAAGCATATTATTTCACATGAATCCAACCCACTATAGAAAACAGCATCATACTGTTACAGAAGAATACAGTGTTTCTACCAACAGCAATAAATCCTTGAAGTAGCAACTAATGTTAACTAGGGAAGCATTTTAATAGCAGTCAGTGTTACAGAGGGCTCTACACCTCTGCTGGGCTGAGTGGTCTATTATTGATAATCAAGAGTTTTGATTTTGTTTTTTTTTTTTTTTTCCTAATATCATCAGTAGTGTAAAGATGCAAGCATAGCGGATGCCAACACTGGAAGTGTCTACAAAAGAAATTACTTTTGTTGCAGTTCTTCATCTACAGATGGAAAAGTCACCTACCTGTGTGGCTGATTCTCCAGTGAGTAAATTAATCTCTTCTGGTTTAGGGACCATGTACGTGGTCAGAGGGCTTACTATGTGGACCTGCTTACCATCATGCCAAGGCAAAATGCCAGCATGGTGAAGAAATATATAGGCATATAATGTGCCATTATTTCGTGTTTTCTTTGGTACAGACACATTCACTGTCCTAAAATACAAAATAAATACATTATGAGATCACATAGCACATGCTGAAACTTATATTTACATATTTCAATTTATATACTCCAGTATGTATCATAATACTTGCATTTCCTAAATTTCACTATTATCTTAAGATACTTTAATCTTTGTCCAATTAATCCTTTATTACCCCAGATAACACTGGACTGCATCACCAGATCTTTTCTTTTTTTCCCCTGCCAATAGGTCATAGGGCCAAAATTATCACACCACTTGTTGAAAATATCCTTCCATGTGCTGAATATGTATCACAGATTGTATACACAATAAAAAGTTTAAAGAGAAAATCACCAAGTTTTACCAAGCCCTTATGCATTAATAAAACGTCCTCTCAGCCATGGCATGCGAAGCACAGAACTCTAGATTAGAGCCCCAAAGCATGAAGTCACTTCCCTTGTGTTAAGCCAAAAAATCATCCTACTTGCAACCTTGCATAATGCATCTTCTTTCTTGTAAATTTGCTCAGGTTATCTTTCTCTGAATACTTTCAATGGCTTAGAAGACTGTGTCAGTAAAACAACTCTTTTATTTTCAAGTCTGTCACAGATAAAGTTTAATATGACCTAAACTGCGTGCTATCATGTTCTTTAATTACAGAAAATGCAGAATGGGAAAGAAACGGGGAGACTCTGCAACAAGAGTCAAAAATAAGGCGACTATCTTCAACAAAAAAAAGTGAGGCAGCAAATATGAAGCACAAACAAGTAGTTCTAATCATTTTAGTTGTATAGATGCATACACAGAGTGTGGTGTTAAGTCAGAAATTTGTCTAACAGCACAATCTTATTCCATCTTAGCACCAACACCCCTTCAGAACATCTTGAAACCCTAAACTACCAGAAAAAAAGTTTGTTTTTATGATTATTAGCACTGAAAAGTTACAGAACAAGAAAAGAGAACATGGTTTGCCTTCCAAATTCTATTCTGAAGTCATGGCTATTAAGAACATCATCGTAGCTGGCACACTAGCTACATGTTATTAGAGGTAATTCTCAAGCACTTCCAGGTACTTTGACTTCGATTTTCCCAATAAAAAGTTATTTGTACTATTATAAGCAAAGCACACTTTTGTACAACAGTTGTCTGTGCAGCTGAAAACAGTATGGTGATCCAAACTAACCAATACTTAAGTTTAGCACAATATGTGTACATTACTGATCTAGCACAGCTGCTGAGATGAACGTTTAGAGTGGAATCTATTTTCAGATTATTATTATTATAGACAATATAGGACAGCATTCAAGATTTGTAAAATCTACATGAAAGAAACAAACATTTCTGTATCTACTGGTATATCTTTGTTTTGCAAGCTCTGTTTCTTGCAACTACGAGGTGATTTTCAAGGTAAGAAAAGTTTGTCTAATTTAATTCTAAGGCTTTTTTTATTAACAGCAGCGCTTTGTCCTCAACTCTAAGGCTGAAATCCAACTAACATCCTTCCTGCCTTAACATGGCAAATATGGTTATTATTTTAAAAAAAACAAGCGTGAACTGAATAGCCTGTAGAACATGCAAAACCAGCTTTAATCCCATAACAAAGAATGCAAGAACAACTCTACTCTTTCAATACAACTATCACGAACAGTGTACTTTGCTTCATGTATACTTCCGTATCTGTAACTACCAGTTAGGATACAACCTTCAGAATTAAAGAAAGAACTCATAGTTTGGATACCTACCTTTCAAATTTGGACTCAATATCAAAATCCTCCACGTTCAAAACCAGATCTATATTACTCTCAGCACCAATGCTTGACCGCGTGGTAGTATACACGCTCAACTGAAACCAAAACACAACACAGAGAATTCAGAGAACAGAAACATTAAGTTAGAATCATAGAATAGCTTGGCTTGGAAGGGACCTTAAAGATCACTGAGCTCCAACCCCCCTGCCATGGGCAGGGACACCTTCCGCTAGAGCAGGTTGCTCAAAGCCCCATCCAGCCTGGCCTTGAACACTTCCAGG
>JAOXJM010000012.1:91168404-91181176 GCA_026413425.1 Tringa solitaria
CCCCAAAAGCCCCCAAACACCAAAAACCCCCCACCTTAAAACTCTGTATTTCATACTCATAGTTGTCAGGTGAACAAACACTGTTCTCCTAAAAACTCTGTCACAGAGAAGGTACATCAACAAAGCACAGCTAAACATATATAGACTCAGTCTTACTCACAATTACGATTTGTAAACCTTGTTGTTTATAAAAAAAACCCTTAAACCTAAATAAAAATAAATCCAGAGGAAACCAAACGTTTTTTTTGTTTCGTTTTTAATTTGGCTTCACGCTGAAAATTCAATTTACAAGCCATTCATAAGGAAAATGGGTCCAAGTTGGGCAGAATGAGCCGTGATTGTATACTGCACATCAACACCTGTAGTGTATCATTTAGTTCCCTTTGAGTAAATCATCACACGACTCATCCAGCACGGTTCAAGCGTCTACATCATTTGGCTCAGTTCATCACGCGCTATAGACCATTTCAACCTATCAGACAACTAACAAGAAAAGAATGCTCAAATTGAGGTATTTCCTTGAAGAATTTACTGATCACTGGTATTCAGAGGTAATGTTAAATCATAGAGTTTTAAACATTGAAAAATGTACAAAAACAAGTTCATTTTTAAAAAATATTATCCTTAGTCTTCCGTGCATGCTAATAAAAAATATAAAAATCAAATTTGTAGCACTGAAGCTATACTTTTCGTTCTGCAAAAGTATTTCCCCAATTGGAACCACAGGCTGCAGTCATCTTTAGTACACTACTTGGTTTTGCTTTTCAGTCATGAAGTATAGTCAGTTCAGTGCAAAGGTAATAGTCTATGTACACATACCATAGGAGGGAAATTTACAGCAGAAAATAGGCATTCAGATTATTATCATCATCCAGTAGCACTATATATCATTAAAGATTTACACTGCATATCCAAGGGCTATTACAATAGAAAGCTTGCGGCCAATACGCATCTTTAAAGGCCCCAGGTCTGCTTGAGCAGCCTTGAAGTCGGCAGCAGTTGCACCACGGATGGAACAAGCACGTAATACCTTGCCAGCGAGTTCCCCCAGAACAGCTTCCTGCTCTGTCACCACCGGGGTTCAGCTAAAAGCATCCTCTTCATGGCAGTGCCTAACTGGGAGTCAGTAGCGGTTAAGAGAAAATTCCAAAATGTGATCATTTAAAAGGTTAACTTTTTTTTTTCGATTCTGCATTTAAATTCTCAAGTGTATTCAAAAACATAGCAATATTTTTTCCAAAATATATAAATGATATCCTCAATGCAAGTTTAACAATAATTCAAGAGATCAAAAACATTTTTTTTTTCTAAATTAATTCTCAGCTTGTTGAAAGCACAATTTGCTTCTTCCAAAAAGATGAACTAGTACCTGCGATCAAATTAGAAATGTGTTGCACAACTGGAGAGATGCCGGGAATTACAAAAATGTTTAGAAAATGGTCCCATTGAGCAGATGCCAAATACTTTCAGCACAATGCCGCACCGTCCAAGTTGCGTAGTACGGAATACAAAGTTAGCACATGCTTCGTCTTGGTCCTCCTCCACGAAACAAAACCTATCACTCCTAAAGAAATGTACTTCTGACTTCTATTTCTAACATTACTGATGTACAACGGAGCTCTTAATACCCTTAGAGCAATTAGAGGAAGCAATATAAACAAATCACCAAACACAAACAACTACAGACAAGCAGCCGCAACCATTTCGCTTTTTGTCTAAGTATATACAATTGCTAAGGAGAAATGTTTAACTTAAGGGTGCTAATCCACATATTGAAAAATACAATTTTGTTTTTACATGTTTGCTTAAAAACTGCTTTTGTAGTCTGGAAAGTACAGCACTGGCTAACCTAAACCTCCCTTCTGAAATATAAGAAATATTTTGCTTGAACTTCATTATAAAAGAAAACGTAGGACAAAAATATATACTTAGGGCGTACAAGATCTTTACAAGTTTATTTCTTCAGCATTTAAAATACAAAATTGTCTTCATGCTGGATAGCGAATAAAAGACATGTATTTGGGTCTTCCCCATATACATTCATAGACTTAGAAATAAGCTATTGTCAGATGAATTTAATTTCCAGTACCATGGTAGGATGAAAAGTGTCTGAGCTTCTGCTTTCTTCAGTATCCATGAGGAGACAAGACTTTGTTTGCTATCACTTTTATAGATGCTGCATTTGGAACTTGGAAGTAAACAGGTGCACACTGAAAGTGACATAGTGAGTCAGAAGTCAGTCCAGTTTAATCTATTTATATTTCTAAATTTAATTTCTTATTGTTCATAGGAACAAGGAGAATCTCC
This sequence comes from Tringa solitaria, assembly GCA_026413425.1. Classification (NCBI taxonomy): domain Eukaryota; kingdom Metazoa; phylum Chordata; class Aves; order Charadriiformes; family Scolopacidae; genus Tringa; species Tringa solitaria. The sequence continues at coordinate 91,170,712 of JAOXJM010000012.1, forward strand.
TAAGCCCTTTCAGACCTGCTGTCACCTGGACACACCTGCAATGGTTAAAGAGCGGGAAAAGGAAATTGCTGAAGCAGTACACGAGCCCTTAGCTTTGGGTGGCGTCACCAGGATGTGACTTCAATATCCACCATCTCATGGCTCAGGGAGGAAAGTCCATGAATGTCACTTCAGCTTAAGAGGCAGCGAGGCCTCCCTCAGGCTGCAGCACACCTACAAGGAAGAGGCAGCAGAAGCATGAGCTAGGGATACACACAACTCAATTCACCAGCCCAAGGGGCAGAAAAGGTCCTTCTTTACTGTGGGACAAGGCCAGCTGCCCAGTGACAGCGTCACTGCCACACGAGCCTTGACGGGCCTTATTACTTGCTGGTTCAGGACCAGAAGTTCGACCTCATTTTTCTCCAGCTGACTCTGGCTCAGAACTCTCAAATATCAGCCCATTCATTATATCAAAATAACATTCCCATTTTATTATTAAAATAACAAAAGTCATTATGACTTTCCTCTTGCTTCTAACATTTTTTCATCGAAGTGAAAGAGCTGAAGCTTAGTGCTACATCCACAGATTATCGTACAGCACCTTTTCTGAGATCCCCAAGCCAACCTCAAAGAAGCCGGGATGGTCGTATGGCCATGTGCAATTTAGCTCAGAATAAAGAACCGTGACAACCACGTTGGTAAAAAAACAAACCCGAAAGCAAACAAAATAGTTAACAGAATAACTTACTTGGGTGCGACCTGTGCTAAGGCGATTCCACTGTTTCCATTCCCAGAGACTGATCATTAGAAAACTGCAAATACATCTAACTGTCTCCCGCAGTCAGCCCGCACAGGAGTACTCTCTGCTCTGCCACTTTGCTAAAGAAAATGGAACAAGCAGCCACTACCCTCACACAACTAGCAAAATTATTTTGCCTAATGAACTTACAAGACAGTGTCAATTGCTGTGAAAAGGTCTCAGCGTATTTCACAGAAACACAGCCCCTCCGTTTTATAAGCCTCTTAAATCCTCCGCTCTCTTGGTATCACCCACTTGAATTTAATCCCATTACCCATAATAAAGCACATGATACCATATGGGGAAAAAGAAGCTGTTTTCTACAAAGCAAACAGCTCTACTCATAGAAGCCAAAATAATTAATATCTTGAAATAAACCCGAAGGGTTTCCTAGAGAAAGAAACTGTCTTGATTACTACGAGATGCAGGAAATATTCACAGGTGCAAGTCCAGGCACATCTAAGGGCTGCTACATTCTCTCAGTAGTTTTACCTCAATATTTAATTTATGCACAATGACTAGTGGGTATACCCAGTTTGCTGCCTTAGCTATAGCACAGAACGATCATCTTTTTACCTCTGAGGTGCTGGAGAGTTTTACCTTTAAGGAGATCTTACAAGGCTCCTGTCACAGTTTGAATACTTTTTTTCCAGTCTCCATAGGAAAAAGGCAGGGAGAGGAGATTAAATGGCTCTGGCTGCGTTGCCCATCACCTGGACATTACTGGGATACGCGATGCTGCAGGACCTTCAAGGAATTATCCTCTAACTGAAGAACTGATGGCTTAATTTCTACCTAGCTGGGACTGCAAAATAACCCAAATTACGATCTCAGTCTTTCTACTCAACTGTGAAACAGATCTTGTGGTTTTGCTAGACTGATTAACTATTTAATCTATTTAATTATCAGTGGCACTGATTACAAATTCTTACTTTCCATTTCAAATTGTTGGACCGACTCTTCCTCCTTTTTTTGGGTAAAGGATATAGCCATAATAATCAGGTAATTGAAGTTTTCCAAATTTGCTGAAGTTCAGATAATTAAAACATAATAAACCATCTGAAGTGCTTGGTTCACAGGGAACGTCTGTGCTTCAATATGAACTTAGGAGCCAAACTTAAATTTTGCTTATATAAAACTCTTGGCTGACATATTTATAATTTCTAAATGCTTGCACGTTCATGCAAGGGCTGCTAGAAAAAAGCAGAGGGTTCACATGAAGCAAAACACAACACTTCAGAAAGTCTTATAACCTGCACTCTGATCTAAAGGAAAATAAAACTTGCTTTGTTAGAGTTCTTATCAGACTTGTTTTTAGGCATCCCAGTTCAATCCCATACTATATGCAAAGCTGTGCTCACATAGTTTTTCTGAGAACATGAGATCTACAGCATGTGGCACTCAAAGAACACAAGTTGCAGAACTTGAGTCTTTTTTTTTTTTTTTTTTTAAACGAGAATACCATTTTTGAAGGAGTGGAGAGCAGGATGTGACTGAAATAGTCAACACAAAAAGCTGTACTTACCACACGATAATATAACATAATAAAAATAACTTAATGGCAATACCAAAGATAGCCTTGTAAGGGAACTGATAAATGAATAAAAGTACATCTACTTTAGAAAATTTATCACGCTATGCAAGCGCTGGCAACAATCCCTCTTCCAGAAAACCATTTTACTACCTATTATGAATAAAAACATATTCCATCCAGCCCAATGCTTAAACCAGCAAACAAACCTATTCAGTTTGCATTAAAACATTAATAAATAGCCATATATAAAACTATTTACTTCCGTCAGCTTTGCCACTAAAGAGGTTGCATCACTTCCTTACTGCACACGTGTCTCCTTTTCAACCTTTGTGACCTAAGGATTTATACCTTCCAAGTGGGATTAGCAAACACACACAAGCCTGATTGCTTTTATCATAGGAAGATTAGTCTAGCTACAATAAATGCATTGAAATGTAATTCAGATAGCGTAATTCATTGGCATATAATTAAACTTACAACCCAATTTCTCCATAAGGCTTACAAATTGCCTGTAGTGCCTAACGCCTTTTAAGTGTATCCACTTGCAGTGGTGGACTCCTGAGAAATCTGTAATAGCACGTGCCCTACTGTGGTTTAAACATGCTTTGCACCTCCTAAATTTTTGTGTGTTTTTAGTGGAGTTTTATTATGTTTGGAGAAATATAAATAAAGAAGAAAAAAAAAAAAAGACTTTTTAGGCATCTTGGATTTTGTGATTTTCTGTTACATCAAATACATTCAAAATACAGAGTATACTACTTCAACCATATCAGAATAGCAAAGCTTTGGCTGGGTCTCCCATATAATATATAAAATTTCAGTCCGATGCAAGAGCTGTACTGGCGAGGGATGGCAGTATTGCATAAAAGTAATAAAATGCTCATCAGAAATGTCAAATTTTTTTGTGTGTAAGGATCATTTATCAAGTTAAATTGTTGCAAAGAACTGAGGTAATTTCTTTGTATGTCTCCCTGTAAATTTAGGGGCTGTTGATATTGCCAGTTAAAATAAAACAATGTGTTTGTAAAAGCTGTAGTATTTTAATTGAAAGCATTTACATGTCAATATTTGTTGAAGGGGAAAGGAAGCTTTCAGTTCTACCCTGACGTTGCAGCAAGCCACTGAAACTTGGCTGTCACAACCCAGCTGTTCCACACTCGGGTGCCTTTTCAAAAGGCTACTTATGTGGAACTACTAAAACCTTCCAGCAGCCGGAGTTTGCCAGCTGAGCTGTAACGAACAGAGCTGCAGCCATGCCTTACAGTCTCAGCCCTCACTAAAGCCGCGAGCTTACCACCCCTACCACTACAAGGTAGTCTAATATTATAGCCTTCTATTCTACAGATAGTAAAATCACCCGAATTATATTAATTGATCTCAGGTTTTGTGACGTTATGTTGATCTCATAGTGTTTCCATGCAGGCTAATCAGGACTTCACTCTGTAATTCATCCTGTTATGTCTCTACCTCATTCAACAGTTTCACAAAAGAGGGAGCATCGCAATTCATTACAGAATCCAAGTGATATTTTGTGGGTTGTTTTTTTTTTTTTTTATTTGTTTTGTCTTTAAATGGTTGTTTCCACAAGAGTACTTGCTCACCAAGCAAACAACGCCCTGGTCAGCGGCCTTCTTCAGCGGCAGCTCTGGATGGAGGCCCCTGACGTGTGTGACTTCCAGTGCCTCTTCACCACACAACGTGGCGCTTGTTTAAGGGCCCGGCTGTTGGCGGCTGCAGCGCCCTGCAGCCCAAGCGCCCTGCACGGCTTCGCTGCACACAAGTGCAGTTATTGCACTCACCCCAATTAGACTCACTGCAATTAGACAACATCTCCCTCACCAAAACAAGCATGAAACCAAATGAAAACCCTTTGGGTTTCAGAAGATGCCTTCCCCCCCCCCCCCCAAGTCACACACACCATATATGCAAATTAGGCACACTCGTATTTAGTCAACTTCAATCAGGTTTCTTTGTTCTTTCACATGTATGGACAGACTGTCTCGTCCTCTGGAGCTTCTCTCACCCAAACTTGTCCGTGAGACACTAAGCTTACCTTTTTTTCTTCTTTTCAGACAGATGTCTCGGGGAACTCTATCTCATCCCCTGCATTCTGAAATTCTCAGATTCCCAAGCTCACATACAATGCAAAAGGTAACTACCTCAGACAGACAGCTTGAGCCAAATGCCAGAAAAAGTCTTGCAGAGGAGATGCAATACGCCCAGACTACAGTTCATGTGCTTTCCTCCCTTACATACAGGCTAAAATATGTACTGTATAATCACAGAAAGCAGGTCTCGGGGCGTATCCCTATGATCCTGGGGCACAATCAACAAAATCACATGTTTTCAGAACCTCCAGTGAAGGAAGGCTCCTCACCCCACCTGGAATAACCGATTCTCCTTAGCTTAACTAGGTGTATTGTAAGGACATTTTCCTAATGCTTAACTTGCTTTTTAAACGAATAGCCTGTATCTACCATCAACATGGAAAAAAGACTGCTCCTGTCTTCTCTATAGCAACTTTTTCCGTATCAGTGAACTGTTTCCACGTCTTTTGTCAGTCTCCTTTTTTTTTTTTTCTTTTCCCTCTTTTTTGAGTATTTTCTGCCCTCCAGACTCTATCCAGCTACTCCCATCACGTGTAGGTACTTCAGGTAAGGGCTTACACAGAACCACCACACTTCTCACAGGCTGCACTGTTGATGTGTCCAACTATAATGAGTATCTTTTCTGCAGCAATGAGTTGACGGTGTTCAGTTTGTCATAGTCTATACCATCCCTGCCCCAAGACGTTTTATGTAATAACACCCACTCCCTCCTCAGTTTGTGCTGCTGACTATTCCTACTTAAGTGTAATTCCTCACATGCCTTATTTTTCCAAACCATTTCTCCTATTTTTCATAATCAGTTTTAACTCGTATCCTGTCTGCCAGTCTGCTACAGCCATGTCAGCTTGGCATGCATTACCTAGATAAAGCAAAAGTTTAGCTATTATCTCCAAATAAGGACCTACCTTTACATACCCCACAAAAAGCATAATTTCTTACTTCCCTCCCGTCCGTACCCCTCCCCAGCCTTTCTATTAAAGCCAGTTTTGGTTTGGAGATTTGCTATGTTCAGTTAGGGATTTTTAAGGACACGTTCCAATACCCTAATGAGCTCTAAAATACCTCCTGCTGTTTAAGAAATAGTAATAAGAGCATTTGGTACAAACAAATTTCCTTTCCTTCTACTAAACTCCTGCATTTGAAATCTAGTTTTAAATTACTCTAACGTGGAAGATTCAAATCTCAACAGTTTTCCAATCACAACACCTTCATATTTTAGCACAGCCCTACAAAATTAGTTATATAAATGGTCTGAAAGTAATTTTTGTTTGCCTGGAAGTAAAGCTGCCAGAGTTATTTTGTGACAGAGTCCTCCTTCCTACTCCTTGAGGCTTTTGTCACATTTCCTAATCGGTGAAACTCTGTGGTTTTCTAATAAATTTTTCTTTGAGACCTCCATTTGTAATTAAGGCATCTGGCTTTACAAAAGGAAAGATAAGAAATTATATGCAGTATATTTAATGTTGCTATAGAGATTTAACCAGCATTTCTCTCTTCAGGATGTTCTGCAACTTGTTGCTGGCTCGGCCTCTGAATGAATTAACTGCAACCTTTGCAAACTTGGGCTGATACAATGAAGTTTTCAGAGTGTGTTCCATGCTAAGTTATCTGTATATACAGGTTTGCTACAAAAGAAACCTGTGATTCCTGATAAAGGTAGATTAAATACTATTGTGTAAACGCCTCCCATTTAAATGCTGGGTGGACATGATTTGAATTGATTGTTAGAAAAGCAGCACAGTTTTGTCATATATTTGCAGATAGTATGTGGTATGTCAGTTTGGAAAAAATTCACGTTTAATTGCATCCGAATGATTACAGTAGAAAAGTGTTGGGGTGAGGGGTAAGGAGCCTTTCCTTTTCATTCTACCATGGAATAGACTGAAAGAGAAACAATTTTGCCATTCAACAATAAAAAGTAATCCTTAGCAAGTTTTTGCATTGTTGTTTCCAAACTGCTCACTGAAACCAAAACAAAGGGCCAAAATATGCTTGCCTTGCTCAAGAGAATAATCCCACTGAAATCAACAAGACTAACTATGCGAATATGGACAACAAAGTTTGGCCCCAAATAAACATCCCCATAACTAGGGAAAACACTAATCACCAAAGTGCACTTAACACCATAGTAGCTACAGTTTCTTTATACATGCACAGTTTGTGCGACACTTTGTACATGAAAACTAGCCAATGGAATATAAATAAGTGTGCCGCCTCCTTTTAAATATGAACATTAATAATGAAGCACATTCACATTTTTGCCTTTCAAAGACGTTTTTGAAAAAAAATAAACACACAAAATCCCCCCCCCCACAAAACCCCATCTTCCCCAAAGTAACCTGGAACATGTTAAATATAGCACATACGATTCAAAGAACTGTATAAGGTAGAAGAATTCTCACACACAAAACTGTATTTGTTATATAGTTGGAGTGACTTATGAAAATCCCAAGAAAAGACAATCCTCTCACCAGGAGAGGAAGGTAACAGTTGTAGTGTTAATTCAGTTTCTTCTGTAGGTGCTTGTTTTTAACTTCAGGGTTTTCAGGGCTGAAGTCAGTACAGATACCATTAGGAGCAGAAAGAGATGAAGTCTCCAAGCCATTCTCATCTCCCATCTGATCAGCATAGAGATAGTCTTCTGCGAAGTATGGGTGCAATTCAGCAAATCTGTAGAAGTCATCTAAAAAAAAAAATTGTTGTTACACAGAATCAGCTCTTTGAAACAGAAGGATGCTAAATTTGAATACTTACACATATATTATCACTTGACCACTTTGGAGAAAAATAGCAGCGGTTAACATAATGCTATCCCCATCGCTTGTTTTAGCTTCTCAGCAGAAGTTTACCACATTCCCAGAGCCAAAATGCTGCAAAGAGTTATCTAAGCCCTCTTAAAACACTTCAGAGCAGAGCTTGTATGATGAAGAGCTAAACAGGCTCAGATTTGCATTAAAAAGCATAAGGAGCACCACGTGCCCTGATATTGCATCTCACTGTTCACTGGGGGAAGGGCAGAAGCCCTCCAACTGAGAAACAGTGAACAGCAAGAGTAGTCATTTCTTGAACTCTGGGAAGTCTTTTGCAAATATGCCTTTTAGTGCTTTGCACTCAGAATTCTCTTCACCCCAACAGCAGCTGTCATTGCTGCCTTCCACTTTCAAGATTTCAGCATTTCAAAACTCCTAATGTTTAGAAAATAATAATGTGAGAAGATAATTAATTTGTAACACATGAAAAAAATCCCTGATTTTAACATTGGATAGTAGTAATAAAAAAAAAAAAAAAGAACAAGATTAGTTCTTGGGGGAGTGAGGAATCCTTCGCATCAAATAGTAATAGTTTCTGTTAAAAATCAGACATTGAATCCTTGCCACAATTTACCCATATGACTGTTTATTCAGCCAGGATTTGAACACAAGACACTGTACAGGATCCGAATCAAAAGAAGCTATTCTGACAGCATAAACTGACACTGGAAAAAGCTGGATGTGAACATTATCACTCACTGAGTCACGTACAGTGTATCACACACACAGCCCACTGAAATTCACTGTGTTATCCCAGAAGAGCTCATGATGCGATGATGCTGAGAGTTCCCTGGAGTGCAGTATAGATAGATGACAGCTGAAGAAGCCTTTCAGAGGAGGAAGCCCAGTTCCTCCTGGTATAACTGGGCTGGTATGGAAGAAGGCAACTACCACAGCTTTCCCTCTGCCACACCCTTCTCTGAGATGACATGTTTTTCTCAATATTGCAAAAGGCAAGGGAATGCCATTTGGCTCACAGGGGCACTGAAGCTGTAGGTCAGCCCTGCCTCTGAACTGCTGCAAAGGGATAGGTGGGAAGAATGCAATAAATGTAACTTCATCCTTCTGCAAACAAAAAAAGTGGGTATCCTTTATTCACAGTTTATATGGATGTAAAGTATTTTGTAACTTCAATGAAAGCTGATATACAGACCATGAAAACCAACACTACCATCTATGCTGAAAAAACCTGTATGTACAACAGGCTGATTGATCATGTAAATAATAAACTCTTTGTGGGGGGGTGGTGTGTGTGTGTGTGTGTGTAGGAATCTTAAATGCTTGAAAATGCACAGAGCAAAACTTTTTCTTGTGATAATATCTAATGCAAGTTCACAGTGTTGTTTTTTTTTTTTTAATATAATCCCATAGCAAAGAATGTGATGCATCTGACCTTTTCCAAGAAGGAAACGTGGAACTTTCATATTTAAAATATTTAACAGTGGTAGTAGTTGCAATAATATACTAGATACACTTGAGTGCAAACTGACTCATCAGAATCAAAACAGTTAAGCACATTCAGTGAATCCAACCAAGTAGATTATTTTTCTGCAGCTAACAAGGAGAGATCAATGAGCTATCAGCCTGAACAGGACCTGATCTGCAGCACGAACATAAAAGCCTTCCCTTTTTTCACATGGATGCTTCAAGCCCGTCCCAAGGATCTATTCCTTTTTGTAACAACACGTATAATGTGTGCATTGTGTCAATAACCATAAAAAAGCACGTCTTTTTTGGGAAAGGTAATTATGATAGTTAGCCCAACTATGACAAGACAGGTATAATATTTCAACCAACAGTACCAAAGATGCTCTTATAGTCACATTAAGCATAATCCTTTTTGCATGAGAAAGACCAGAATATTTACACTGTAGATGCCACACTATTTCTTCAAAAAGCTACTTTTCAGAAAATAAATTCAGAAAATCCCTTGATGCAGTTGTTCACACAAGTATGATAGCCTATATCCAAATCGGCATCCTGACAACTCTGTCAGGATCCATCTCTCTGTTTTATCAGTACTGGATCCAAACAAAAAAACTCAGATTCCAGGGAGGACTGAATCAAACAGGACAATGTTTTAGGTAATAATGATAGATCTCAGTAAATAGACATTTTAGGTCTTGCTGAAACAAGTCCTGAAGATATTAAGGGATATTTATCAAAGCTGTATACAGCAGAGTCCAAAGAAAAGTGCTTGCAATCCCATTTGCCTCATTCATCAGAAACGCGAGACAAGGTGATGTAGGTAGAATGAGCTATTCCAGCATTACTTCTAATCACAACTCTCATCTTGGAGCTCAAGTTTAAAGCAACTGCAAAGCATTAGACTGGAGGAAAAGATCATCATAGTCATTTACTTGGGAAAAAAGTAAATTTACTTCCTACCCCTTCTAAAAGGAAAGAACATAAAATGGAGTTCTTTAAGACTCCTGTCTATATTTTTGCATTAAGTATGCATATGTACTACAAGAACTTCAAGAGGTTTTTCTCCTGCCTTTGCAATACCCTCCTACTAGTTGATACTCCTGATGGAAGCTCTATGTTCATGAATCTTCACTACATCATTACTTTAGCATACGTGAAGGATAAACCTGCAGTTAATATAGATAAGGATACTACATTTTACAGAACAAATAATTCTTCCTTCTCTGAACATTAATCCATATGGATAATCACAATACTGCCAATCCCCCATTTCTTCTTGTTACCAGCAAGTAAGGCAGTCTTCAAAACACTTTCACAGTCATCATTTGTCTATTGAGAGCAGGGGGAGAGTTTCCTAGAATACACAATGCCCACCTAGTCAAAGACAAGCCTAGTCAAACTCTCTAGAAAGAGAGAATCTAGAAAGTCAAAGACAAGCTTAATCAAATTCTCTAGAAACATGCTTTAAGACTGAGAAATCTTGCCTCTCCCTAGACTACAGTCTAGATGATGCTTCTGAATGAAGCTGTATCTAAACAGTTAAGCCAACAGCACACTGCTTAAGAGAACTGATGCAACCAGTGTATTTTCTTTCAAAAGCGTGACAAAAATCCAGACTTCTAACAATCCAGATGCAAGATTATCAATGTAGTTATACAATATCAATTTTGCTATTGGTTATTCTGTTTACCTGCAACCTGAGCTTTTTCTTTGGGATGAGCTCTCTGGTTCCAAGGACTCTACTATACGTGCAGCAATTTCAGTTTGATACTTCGGCTATTTTATTTTTTATTCTTACAAGTAA
>JAOXJM010000012.1:91181317-91198523 GCA_026413425.1 Tringa solitaria
TTAAGCTTTCATATACGTGAAAATATTAGTGCAATGTTTATATTATAAAAAGAGCATGGCTCTCAGAAAAAGATCCAAGTAAAGTTTCAAAGAAATGATATAAACACCATCCTACTTTGCGTAGTCTCACAAAAGACTACTCTTGACTACAGAAAAGAAGATAGTGAAAATGAGAGCTAAGCACTTCAGATGCCAGTACTGTGGCTCACTGGTCCAGATCTTCTTGTGGTGGGAACATACCATGACCACTCTGCGGAAAAGTGAAGATTTAAATGCAACTAAGTACTATTAAAGATGTATATTTATATATGAATTTTTTTGGTAACTCACATGAACTGGTCTGAGTTCACTTGTACACCATTTCAAAGTTAGCTATTCTCAAACGATGAAGTGTGCCAAAATTAGAGTTCTGCTAGACTTATCAGTTTAAGATTCTGTGCTGGTATTTTTGAAGTTGGTGAGGGGGGGAAGGGAGGAAGAGTTGAGTCACCGCCCAAATGAGTTGGGAGACAAGGAGCAACAGAGACAGGCAGGAAAAAGGCAATAGCATAGGATGGACATGGAAATGCTGAGGACCAAACAGATGAGAGGTACATAAAGGAAAGAGGTAGTACAGCAGGAATATCAAGGAAGCAAGACATAGCAGCCAGGAAAAATGGGGAGGGCAGCAGCAATGACACTCATTTCAATAACTCTAAAGTAGCTCTGTAATTGAAGCTTTACATAGATATTGTATGATTGAAACATGGGAATTGCTATTGTAGAAATTGTGATTTATTAACACTTATGTCTTAATTTGTAAGATTTTTACACATTAAATATATACTGATTATTCTGAAGGAAAACCACTAGAACAGGGCATGTCAGAAGCACTTCTACTGGAGATACATGATATGTTGGCTATCAACAACTCAGTTCATACTTAAATGATACAACTAAATTTAGAGCCTTACTGCATAAAAGATGAAGAACCTGAAGTAACACACAAGAACTTTGATTCTCAGTATAATCTAGTCACCCAGATCTCAAAATTTTTCAAATGTAACTTTCTCGCCTCCATATCAACTGCATTACAGACTGCATATTGAGCAGCCTGCTTAATACCCCCTCACTTCTCCCCACACACACACTCGTGACTTACTTTCAAACAGGCTGAGAAATTATTATAGGAGTAAAATATCTTACATCCCCCTGTATTCTGGGAGGGCAGAAATAGTGGGGAACAGATACAAGAGACAAAACAACAGGACAGAGCTAAGATAAAAACTCAATATTTTTTTTCAAATGTAAATTTACTTTGTCTGCAGTGCTTTTATCATTGTTAAAGTCAACAAGTCAACTAAAAAAAGGTAAAGTGTAATAAAAATACAACTGTTTTGTATATCAACACGAGTTCAGACAACTGACATTTTGTGACAGTTCAGATCCACTTAAAATACTTACCATACGTAATCTCTCCTTCTTCTTCTTCATCTACAGCTCTAAAAAGGTGTGTAACATCAATCTGTGATACACCCATGGCAGTCTTCAGAATATGAGCTAAATCCTCTTCTGTTATGGTTCCATTTTCTGACTGATACAGCTATGAATCAAGACAGCAAGATAAATCATTGCAAAGCTGAATGTTAACTCTTATAAGCAGCACCGTGCTAAGAAGTTATGCAAAATTAAAATTTGGTAGTGGAAATTCTAGTTGCTCTCAGATTGAAGTGACCTACTAAGGATTTCTGATTAATCTGAGTAAAAGACAGCACTGGTTACTAGTTCACCTGTGTATGCTTAGAAAGTAAAGCTTGCTATATTCAAAAAACCCCTATGTTTACATGTCCAATCACTGGCATTTCAGTGATAAGACTGTTTAACATGTTTTGCAGATACGTAACTGAGAATAATTTGTAGTCCATTGAGCTATGTGTCCAAACTCCAAGAGTCTGTAGAATTATGAGATATATTTAGGTCAGCCTAAAGCAGATACCATTTCTTCTTGGTCAGATGTAAAACTCAAGATTCCTTTGACCACCATCCAACTGAACTGACAGCCAGTTTGCATAAAACGCCTGCATCTAAATGATATTGTATTAAATCAGGAGAATCCTACCTCATAAAGCGATGGGCCTATAATTTTCTACAAATACTTATTCAAAATTATAGAAAATAATAATTTGCATATTTTAAAGTCCTGAAGCAAAGAGTTTCCTCACAAAGAGTTAGCTTTACTACTGACAGATTGAAATTGTTCTTAGTCTCACTCTATCTCTGTATATGTACTGTGTTTCAAAACATCTGTAACAAATACAGCTTCATTAAACTTTGTAAAATAACTGAATTTGCCTCTGCAATGGAAATTGAGGCAGAAGAGTTTTTGAAAATCCTTGTCTCATTTTAGCATAACAACAACCATGTAAAAGATGCTATTTAGAAACTTCCTTTTAGTTTCTCTACATCAATGAGAAGGTGGGAACTGATGAGACTGAACAAAATAGGCATAAGGATTTTTCGCACAAGCGGAAGTCACATGACACAGCACACCTTAATGGAATAAAAAAAGTCAGTGAAATAAAAACAGTTGAAGTACTATGGAAGGCAACATTCATGCTCAAATCAGGAATCTTGCCTTTTCTTCCCTCACACTTAACTTGCACACTGTTTCACAAAGAGTAGGGGCAAGGACAAGACACTTGTTTAATAAAACCTGCTACATCTTCACAGATAAAGTAGTCAGAAGGTGATATTGGCTAGTAAGACTCACAAGCATCATATCTGCAAGATTCACAACACCCTCTCATTTCCTTAGCAATTATGAAGTGAGGATGCATAGCACTTAAGACTAGAGTGCTGCTCTTAGACTGGATTGCCATAATCTCCCCTCCCTCTTTTAATTGCCCACTGCTTTAGAACTCTGGTGGCTCAGTAACTCCTATTTTTCAAGTTCTTCAACCATATACTAAACACTTCCACTTTGAAAACTTGTTCAGCTACATGAAATGTTGCACTTCATCCCTGAAAACAAATGACAAGGTGCTTTGCAAAAAGTAGCACTGGGCAGAGGACAGCAACTGTACCAAGTCACAAATTCATGATCTGGGTAGATCCTTCAGCAGCTCCTAATAAACTGTGTGAACACCTTATTGTACACAAACCCAGAAAAGAGGGGGAAAAAAAGATTAAAAAAAAAAGTTTCTCTTTCCCTTTTTCCTAGAATACCGTGAGCAAAATTTCCTCAGCTCAAGACTTTTTTTAACCCTTCCAATCATCAGTAGCAGGATAAAATGAGCCATACCTGCTTCGCCTTGCTGAGCGCTTCCCCTTCTTCATAAATGCATTTGAACTTCTTTGCAGTTCTACAGTTAACTTTGTATTTTGCAGTTAACCAGAGAACTCAAAATTATGCATTATAAATTGAAGAACAGAACAGATAGCGAAGAATAGAATTTAAGAAACAGTTCTACTAACTTAAAGTTCAGTACTTTCAAAAAGAAAATAATTGCCTAATCTGAGCTTCTCTTCCACTCTAATGGTAAAAGTATATTGCACATTATGCATCATGACAGCTAAATTTTACTGAAATTTACTGCCCAAAAGCCAAGTTTATACTTCATTTTTAGTATGAAGACAGAGAGCTCACCAAACAGCACCTGAGCATTTCTCTATGCCATTATATAGACCAAATGGAATAAGTAAGGGTAGAGACCTTTCTGCTTTTCCTTAAGAAGCAGTAGTAAGTAACAGCAGATATGAGGCAGATTTTCCCCAATATTTGTAAGAACTAAGTATTTTTGTTCCTTCCTCCTCTGTCAAATTTATTTGATACTGGCAAAAGGATAAGAACGATAGATGCGAACACTAAACATTCACAGGAGCTTCATTTCTTCAGCAAAACATAGTTAAGACAATAGTACAAGTACGCTGAAGAATCTGAAAATAAGTACTTGGAAAACAAGGTTGCCATGTAGTACCACACAAATAAATGTTCTCAAGTCCGTACATTCATCAGTGGTGACAGCATCAAGAGTTAGCACTCTTCAGTTTCAGTGATACTGAAGACCACATGAGTTTGAGGCAAAAAGACGATGCAGGATGCAGCAGAGTTTGTGTGTTGGAATAGCAATATTAAAGGCATTAATTAAAAAGTAATAAATCAAGGTGTCAGACAAACCTACCGGAACGGAAAACATTAAGTATTGCTGCTGTCACTTTCCCCAAAAGCCTGCATTAACTATCTACGCTGATGCTACAACTAAGTGCTGAGGCTAGAGTCTCAGGGAATCAGGAGCACCTCTGGGAAGCAAGAAGCCTGGACAGAGACTGCAGGACCAACACAGAAACACAGTAAGACTAAGAGGGAAGAAAATTTTATCAAGAAGATAAAAGGGGGTAAAAAAAAATTAATCTCTATTAACATGTAGGAAAAAGCTTTAAAATATTTTATCTTGAAAAAGAAGATTTCATTGCAACATTATAAATGTAGTAAGCACAACTCATTAGCCTTTAGTTTAGAGGAATCAATACAAAGGACTTCAGGTTTGAGACTCAGTGTGCTGAAAAAGATTCTACCAGATCTCCACAGAACACAATTTCAAATGGCAAACTTTTATAATTTTACACGACTTAAACTTGCGGTGCATTCCCTCTGAACATGACCTCTTAATCTAACTTTCCATTAATGTTATTTTAGAATGTAATTAAGTATTAAAAGAACATGTTAAACAAGCTTCTGTTAAGTCTAATGGCAGTATTAATAATTTCTAAAAAAAAGTAAATTACATAGAGGAAGAGAATGCTGCTTACCTGAAATGCCAACTGAATTGTTTCCAGAGTTTTTGATGGCTTACAGACAACTGACAGAGCAATGACAAACTCCCGAATGTCAATTATGCCATCTTCATTCTGCGAAGGGAAACTTCACCTCAAAATACTGCAGTTTGTCTGAGAACTTTCACAAATAACTAACAGTTGCTAAAGATGCAGAATATTCAGAAAGATCATGACATATGTCACTGCAAAGAAGTCCACTGAAATTGAATTAATTCAGGGCAAGAACCTGAGTCAAAGCTCTGCAGGTCCTTCTCAGAGCCTCAATTAGAAGTCATAATTCAAAGATTCTTGGAAGACAGCGCTGCTACCATCACCCTTCACTTGCATATTTAAGATTTTTCCATTAAACGATCTGAATTACTGTGTTGAAATTAAAATCAGGGAACCAGAGGACAAGGTAGCCTAATTTACGCCCTGAATACATGATATCTGCTCTTTGGTCTGAGAAAACACTGTGGACATATCCACCTCCTGGTCCAAACAGAACCTCATCCAGACAAAGATAATAGTCATTTCCCCATCCTGACGATTGCCAGAGGAATGAAAAACTGGCTCATTTGCCAAGTTCCTAGATCCTTCAGGTTTCAGGCATTCTAGAAAAAAAGTGATTTATTTGCAAGGTAAGTGAAATGTCAGCTAACAGGCGTCGCATTCAGTTGCGACAAGCTGCAGCAGACGTTTAGTGTGAACCAATCTTTCTTCCTCTTTGTATTTTGAACCTAGAAAGAAAATCAGGTTTGCCAACTGATATTCTTTTAACTTCTACCTGACTGAGTGCTTTATTTAGCTGATGACAGGTGCTCTTACCTTGCTGAAAGGGAAATGCAGTAAGCAAATATTGTGCTGAAGTACTCAAAAGCACTTAGCACTGGCCCAAATCAGACCTCAGTGAATTCAACTGGAACAGAATTAGGCTAAGGCAGAGTTTACCAAGAGTAATACAATTTTTAAACACGATGTTGTTTCTTACCTCATCAAAAAGTGCAAACATACTTTCTAACGTGTGAGAAACTGGAAATTCCAAGTATGCTGAAAATTCTTTAAGATCAACCTTTTCTTTTTTCATTTTCATGGCACTTGCAGCATATTTATCAAGATCATCTTCAAGTGTTTCTGGCTTCAGCCTAGAAAGCATATTATTTTTGCACATTTTAAAAATAAACCCAGTTTTAACAATACAAATTTCAGTATACCAAATAAAGCAAGGGATGATAATGCTGCAAACCATTACAAAATCTGGAATTAGAATTACTAAGCAACTTTACTATAACATAATCTATTCCTACAATTTTAAGGCTCCCATTAGTTCTTGAACTGTATTAGAAATCCCTTCAAGGACTTAGGAAGCCTGGTCATAAACTTGTGTCCTTTGTTCTACCTTGATTATAAGCCGTATGTGTAAGCAGTTCAACATGAACAAGAAACACAATCTAGAACTAGCTAATAAGAAATACCAGGCATGATGAACTAGGTAGCATTTAGGTCACCTGAATATGGCCGTATTGTAGGACAGTAACATAAACCAATTACGATTCCAAATTTACTAATGTCACTGAACAGGAAAGGCCTGATGCCTCTTGTCTAAAAGAAATCAGGGATTATATAATGGTGATTATACTGTTAATCCTGCTTGTCAGTCCTCATTTTTCACATTCAGCCCGGAGTTGGACACCATTACGAGGTGACTCAAAGTTATAGCATTTAATACAGCTACAGAAATTCCCTCAGTCCTTCTGACTGCAAAACCAGATTTTGACTGATGAATGACTCAGATGTCTACTTTATGTTTTTAAAGGGTGTTTTGGGGTTTTTTGTTTTCATTTGTTGTTTTTTTTTTGTTTTTTTTTTTTTATTTTGTTAAGTCAAGCTTCCTGTTTTTGCTTTGTGAAAATAAGTCTTACTATGAATATGATAAATGGTGCTGCAGGTATATGGGGGAAAAGTAAATTCTCTCCTTAACACAACCACCACCAAATCTTGATAAGCCAGTTTCCTCTGAACTGAGTTAGGGTAATATGGGCATCCCAACTTTCCAGTCTGAAGACAAAAGAAGCCAATGAATTCTTCTACAATATTTTTCTACAGTTGTCTGTTTTACTGTTTGCTGCTGCAGAAAAGGAAAAGCAGTTATTTACAGAACTCACAAGCTCACACCAGAACTGTTCCCAGACTGCAGCTGGGACTCCTCAGCAGCTTCCTCTCACTGACAGGAATTATTAAAATACTTAATATCAGCATTCTCAGAAGCTTAAAAAAAAAAAAAAGAAAAAAAGAGTATTTCTGATAAGAAGATTATCTCATATATCAGCTCCAGATCTTGATTGCTCACTGAAATGCCCCTTCCTAAAAATCACTGTTTTTAAGCAAAAACACAACTACTATATTGTTTGCCATTACCTAAACTGACTTATCAAAAGTGCACTAAATTTCACTGAAATAAACAATACCAAGCTCTACATTTCTGAATTATAAATTATAAGATCTCAACATTCAAGAATTCTTCCAGAGACTGATGGCCCCTACAGAACATTAATAAGTTCTCCCTCTTGGCATTAAAGCACTTCTAAAGTTTTGGTCCTAGAGAGTATAGAAAGAGCAATGAAACACCCCTCTGCAAAAATTCATTTTTCATGATCATGTGGAAAAGCAGCACTAAGGAATCCATGGAGGATTTGAGATGCACACAGAACGCAGCTTCTCTCATGCAGGATTACATATAAAAAGCGTCCACAGATAATACATCCAGAGTGTAGAAGCCGAAATGTACTTTAACTGTAAGACAAAGGACAGCTGGCATCCGAATCCTCCCTTGAGATAAGCCACCACTGACACAGAATACGCAGTCTAACATCTGTCTCTAAATCAGAGAGATTTGGTTTGCAACGAATTGACTCAAAATTCACCACCTAGAACTGAGTACTTGTTTGGTGAGCAGCATTCGAGACTTGTGAGATCTCCTCTTCACCAGTCAATGAAGTCCAAAAAGCTAAAGTTTGAAGACAAAACCTTATACAGAAAGTAGCGTGGCTTACCACAAATCTTACAGATATCTTATGGTTTGGGTTTTATAAAAATAAAGAGAGATGAGAGCCAATCTCAAAAAGGGTATGTGGATCAGTGAGGGAAACTTATTGCTTCGGCTTGAATATGACTGCATTGTACTTCCAGTAATTCAAGGTGGGCTCACTTCCCTCTAGCCCTTTCAGGACCAGAAAGCGTGGACGACCACGTGGATGCTGAAGTTTTTTTGAAGCCAAGTGTTCCAAATCCCACAATAGGTTCTGAACCAATGTGAAATGGTCTCAATGTCTCAACTCCTTTAAAATTGTTACTTTTATCCCAATGGAGCCTATAAAAGCTAGAAAGCCAACAGTGGATGTCTTTGCTCATGAAATCATGCTTGTTTGCCTAATGACTTCTATGCCAGATCTAGGCTTTATGGTATGTAACATCATTTGCTGTTGTGCACAAGAGAAGAAAATGTCATTCCCAAGTCCCTGAAGATGGAGAGCGAATTTTTCAAGATTAAGAGCTCTGAACATGAAATCCTTCACAGAAGACTTCACAAGGAAAACCAGATCCCTGAAGGCAGGATATTTTCAGTGTAATTACCACTATTTTTAGCAAGTTAGAAGTCTCACCTCCTTAAAGCTAGTTTTAGCTGTATTTGACTATTTGAAAACAAACGCCTTTCTTACATGCTGGGAACCTGCCGAAAAACTCGTAGTGTCTCGCAGAGCTGGAAGCTGCATAAGAACAGCTGGATCTTGTAGTTAACTACTGTAAACTGCAACCTCAGAGAAACATGCCCTAAGCAAGAAAAGCATAGGACATTCGGTTTTATGTCTGCTGATGTATTTCTGTGCAACTTCTTGTGACAACAGAGAAAGGATACTGAACAGCTGCAAAACTGATCTTCTGAATGCCCTGGCACACTCTGCCTTGATATATCATCTGTTAACAGAGCCTAAGCTCTTCGTTAGATAAAGCATGGGAACTCACTGCTGTGGCTGCATGGCTTCTGAGCACAGACTAAGCAAGTTTTAGAGACAATGTTAATGAATCTTGTAGATACATAACGTGAACAGAAATAACTCTCCAGTGTAGCAAACTGAGGTGTAACTTGATTTCGAAGAATCTAAACGAAAAACAAGTCTGAACTTGCCTTACTATAAAAATCTTGCTTTAAAACTGGATGTTACCTTTAAGGTATGTTACTGCTGAAAGTATGTTATAAACAAGTATTAAGACTGGATGCAAAAATCCATTGGATAAAATGCACTGTTCCAGTTATTCAGGAATGTGACTGGATGATCTTAATGCCTCCCTGGCCTCAAAACCCTTGAATAAACAGCAAAATGACTGCATTGCCATCAAACATCCATAATATGAAGTCATATTACAACCTTCATCCAATTGTGCCAGAAAAATACCACTGTAATAGCCTTCTTACTGGCACATATTATCCTGTCTTGATTTGGGTATTTCACAAATGTACAGTTGCTCAAAGCAGATAGAGATCTTTTGGGTTGTGGGGAACCTTACTCAGAAATGCATGCAATTCTTCTAGATGCCAAAACAAAAACCCAGAAAAGCATAATTTGAAAGAACAGCTTTAAATCGAGCAGACAGAAGCCAGACAATTTAACCAGAGGATTAAACTGAATCCCAGGATTATCAACTGCACAATAAGAGATGTGGGTGATTTTTTGGGTTGGTTTTGTTTGCCTTTTTTTTTTTCCCCTTAGTACTGTAAAGTCAGAACCTTTGGAACAAAAGAAGCATCTTTGTTTCCCCCTAGAAGTCCTTCCTATCCTACTAGAAGTCTTTTCAGATGGAGGCCCTGACAATGAATTAATCATCTGCTTGTCATCTGAATGCATAATGTATGCTATCCTATATTCCTTATTCTCCAATAGATTGTTTTGGTTTATGTACACAAGCTGGAAGATGAAGGAAAAATTAGTGAAAAGAAAAAAAGTACAGAATGGAAACATGAAACTATGCTCTATACTTTCAGGTGAGGAAATGAAAAAAAGGAAAAAGGTGTTTGTATATTAAAGCAGTTAACAGGATCAGGGTATAGATTTAATTTGTAGCTGTTCAACAGAAGGAGAGGAGAAACACTGGAAGAAAAATTGGAAAACAGCAGCAAGAAGTTCTACTATTTGGTTTATGTTTGCTGAAGCTTTTCTGAAAGGTAAACCCAGAGGGAACTGATGCTATGAGAAGAGAGTAGCCACACTGCATATACTAATTTATAGTTTCATTAGAAAGTCCATCTAGCAGTAACCTACTCAAAAGATCAACCACTTCTTTGTACTTCTTGGGAAAGGATAACCCTTCTGCCCTCACTATTATAACATTAATCCAGTCACAAGACTGCTATGGCAGCACTGTTCTCCCTTCACAGATGTCACAGGAGAGGGAAATTGACTTTTAACTGCATCAAATATTAGGAATCCCACAGTATTCCTGAGCCTCTTCAGGAGGTGTCTTCTAGTTTTGTTCAGGAATGAACACTTCAGACAAGCTGCTCACTTTTCAGACTGTAAAAATACAAATTTTACAACCTACTCTTCCCATTAGGCTCTAGCGGCGCTGCTTCCAAATGGAGACCAGTACCATTTTAATTTTGTATTAGTGTTTCCCCAATTGTAATATGACAACATTCCATACGTATTCATAAATACAATATTGTTATATGACATATATGACATATTTCATTGTTATATGACAGGAAAACTAGATAAACATAGATATACAATAAAGATGCACCTTACATATAAATACTCACCCAAGGCTTCTCACAAGCTTTGCAAATTCTAAAAGACACGTGTCTGAAGGCAGACGAAGTTGTCCTTCAGCTAAAGCTAGCTGACAGTCTTCAAATGTATAGTCTGTCACTGGAACTCCCAATGCCCTTGAATAAACCAAAGAAACACAGTGAGCAAGATAATCTAAGAAAACATATTTATTAGTAATTATGTTAACTATTTATGTTATTATTACACTAACATATTAATAAATCAATAATTGCCTGAACAGAGCAACTATTACCTTCAGGTAGTATTAAAATTATACAACAGGCAACATTTCTCTACAAAGAATGACTAGAACACAAAGTATAAAAGCAAATAGAGTTAAACTCCAAACACACACAAGTTATTTTTAAGTGTATGACATAAAGGTAGAAGAAAAAAAATACTCCCAAATTTTTTATATGCCAAACAATTAAGTACTTATTTTTGCTTTACTTCTAACTTGATGCTCTGTAGTAACAGCAGCACCGAAATATACTTCAAGGAAATAATGATATTGCAGTTGCACTGCATTTGCTGTGCCAAGGTTGAGAGAGAGAAAGACACTTTGGTTTGGAAGAGGCCTTAAAGAATTCAGTGTACAAACATGACACAATTCGGAAAGCAAACACTGCTCCATATGAGTTATTCATCTGCCATGTTTTCCACCACACTTGATTTTACTTATATTAGTTGGGAACGGTATCTCCTTTGTGGAGCTTCTTCTAGTTTGATGTCCACGCAACATTTTTTTTTTCCTAGACTTACCTTCACTCTTTCACTCTACGGGTCTTTCTACTTTACTACTAACCACTTTTTTCATCTGTGAAGTCAATATATAATAATGGCAAGATTGATACAAAACCCTGAGGCATGACACTGTCATTTTGGCTTTGATGAAAACTCAGCATTCAATTATGCTCTTTGTTATACACAGTTTGATCTACACCTCTCATATAATAACCACTTAATTTTTGTTAAGTAGCCTCTTCCAAAATCTCATTACAAGGCCTTTGAATGCTAATGTAAACAACATAAGCCAGTTCTTTTTTATCCACCAATTAATTGCCAAACTTCAGGAACTCTTATACATTAGTAAGACATGCACTTAACATTACAGCTACTGATGAGGGTTCATCTCTTCTCTCTAAGGCTGAGAAAGTCAAATATTCAGGAAGAACACCTCACGAACAGATATTCAAGCTCAAAAGTAACAAATGTATTAAAAAATAGATACTATTTGTAAGCCACTTAAGAATAAACCAAGGACATACAAAGGTAGTGATTTTGGATGAACAGCCTCCCCCTTGCAAGAAGGAACAAGCGGAAAAAAACAACTAAACCAAACAGATACAGGTACATAGAAAAGGCATCTTATAATCCTGCAGACTGCTGAAGGCTAGATTGCCCCATATGGGTGATCCTAAGCAATTAAATTCAGTTCCTCCAATTTTTTCCATTCTTGCTGTGTTCCTGTTTCACCACTTTATTCCTCCTGTGAAGAGTGTCCCAGTAATATTTGCAAATCAGTAAACCACCTTAATGGAATGGCCAAGAGGTTCCTGTGATACCATATTTCATCCCATAGACTTATGGTTAACATAGTAAGAAATGTGTTGTGTAAAATCCAGATGAACAGCACCTCCATGCCGGGGGGATTTAAATCCAAGTTCCACCTGCCCTAGAGATCAGATATTGCAGGTCTTGTCAATACTTACATTATATGATATTCAATATAGTGTGGCATTATACAATACAAAATCAATTTTCCTTGGAAAAAAAGAAAAGAGGTGGATGAAAGAAGCAGAGTCTATCCTGCCTGTTTATATTACTTTCTATTTCCTTCTTTTGTACTGTGTGTGCACTAGATCAACCTTATAAACTTCCCTGTCAACAGTCAGTGAAACAGCTGCCCTACCAGGGCAGCAAGGACACACTAAAAGCAGTACCATCCAGAGCGGCTTACGTGAAAGAACGTGCTAATAACCAAAGATCTTGTCCAGCCAGGCACATTACACCAAATTTCATCACATCTTAGGGCAGCAGTAGGTATAGCACACAACAGAAAAACAGGAACTTACAGGCGATCAGCTGAAGCATAGGGCAACTACACAGAAAAGGGGAAGCTGGTTAAAAGTAAGTTAAAAGTAGTAACTGGAAGGGTACAAAACATCACATCATATCAGGGAATCAGAAGAAGTGACAAGTCACTTGTCAAAAAAAGATTCTGAAAGGAAAAAAGAATCCAGTGTGACTCAGCAACTGATTAAAGACAGCAATTAGAACAAAAAGATTTAAAAAAAAAACAAACCACAAAACACATGTTCTCTCAAGGAAAACAGAGAGGCCAGACAAGTTAAAACGTAACCATAAGGTGGCAAGCCAAAGCAAGAAACAATAACTTGTTAAAACTAGAAGTTAGCAGCTTTACAAACACATCAAAAGAAAGATGACTAAGAAAGGCCACTCAACCTGGCGGAGGCTAGAAGCCTGGCTGCAATCCGAGCACCAACGCCAGTTTTAAATAACTTCTCCTAAATAATGGGCCCCAAACATGTTGAAGGAGCCCAGCCAAAGAAGAATTAAAAAAACCTGCAAAAAGTACCAAACAACCACAACCAAACTTACGATACAGAACAAATTAAAAAAAAAAAAGTAGAGATCATCTTAGGCTCAGCCAAATCATAAGGGGAAAAAAATCAACCTGTATCTTTTTATAGGTATGTGCACCTCTTACAGAAGTAGCAGTATTTGGGCCAGACTAATAGTGCTATCAGTACAGGAAGATTCCCACTACAACTAATGCCTGCATGTATGTCCTGTATCAACACATACACAAAACAGGATAAAGAAGAATAAAAGTATCTTCTCTTTCTCACTTGTTGCCCATTTTCCAGACTTTGGACCTCCAAGAAAAGCAAAATGAACTGAAATAGTGTGTCTATTCATACATCCAGACTTCCAGAATTACAAAGAAGTAAAGAATGGGAAGAAACAATTTTTGCCCACAGTAAAGTTCACTCATAGGATCAACTGAGGCCAGATTAAGAGTTCAAAGGGCTCTTGAGTTCAGAAGATAAATCACAAGCTGTAGAGGGCTAGCAGTTTAACACAAAAGGACCTTGATTTCAGCTCAGAACATTGAAGAAACTGAAGCTGGGGAACACATAGCCTGGGTAAAACTGCAACTCACAGGATTTTCTACAGAACCAGTTACCGAACTGTTCCAACTCATCTCCAGGGCAATTTTCCTCTAATTCAATTAAACTGCTAGGAAAAAAAAATCATTTCAATTTGAGATGCAAATTGCAAGTGCAACCACCTGTTTTTAATAAACTAGGAATACGACAGCTTTTCCCATGTCTTCATTTGGAAGGATTTTTTTCCCCTCTTTTCTTTGTACTACCTCTACTTTCACAGTCACTTAAGCTGAGCTTGGCCTTTTTTTTTTGTTGTTCAGCAATTTTATATGGCAAATGTGCACGTGTGGCTAGACATACTTTGAGACTTTCTCCCTCCCTACCTTCTGTAAAATGCTGGCTATCTAGCTTTCCACTATATCACACTACATAAATTCCAAAGTCAGCGAGTCACTTCAAAAAAAAAAAACAGCCAACTAAACAAAACCAAAAAATCCCCAAAGCCTTCTTGCAAACCCAATGTTACATGCAACACTTGTACTTGTTATGTCCTGACTTCTCACACCAAACAGCTCCCTCTAACACTTCTGTAGTCATAATATAAATTATCAACTTTCTAATTTTCTGCATCGCAATCCACTACACATACACAATTCTGAACATAAAACAGACTGTGACTGCTGTAATATTATGCAAAGTGAAAGAAAACAGTACACACAATATTGTGACATTCAGAATCTACACTTCAACAAAAACATTTTTAGAATGTTTTACACTGTTAATAAGCAGAACTGTGAACTAATCTAGAAAATATTCCACAGGCTGCTCAAAAAAAAGCCCTTTAAATAGGCTATAATTTTATAGGGCACTGAAGACATAAAAAAGATAGCAAATTTGGTATTTTACTTGACTATCAGACATTTTGGAAAAAGACATACAAAACACAGTGGAAAAATAACCCCAGCTTCCAGTAGTCATCTGTATAGGAACTTCCTGAACCAGAGACTATTTGTACCACCATAGTTTAGAATCATTAATGGGCTAAATTTTTTACAGTGTATCTTGGCTTTGATTAATTCATTTTATGCATCTTGTAGTGAATGTCACAATTTTGGAGATGTTTTAAAGAGTATTTCCATTTATTTTTAGCTGATGTACTCTTGAGTGTTTTCTATCTCTATAGAAAGTAACAGTTGCCTTACTATGCATTTCCAGAACACTCATGATTTTCCTGACCTTCAGAACAGCCTTCCACTTTCTCTCCTGCCCCCTTTCTCTTTTTTTTTTTTTTCTTTCTTTGCCAAGCTGAAGCGTTTTCACCTATTTAGTCTTGGAAAACCAGGGTAGATAGTCCCTTTTCTCTCCTTGGACTACTCCTACTTGGTGATATTCTTCAAGGAAATGAAGGGCCAGTCATTAGAGTCTGGAGCTCACATCAAGAATATATATAGTATCTCATGATGGTTTAATTTTCAGACTGAAAAAGAAGCTGCTGGCAGTTGCATTTATCCCTTGTGTTAAGAAAATAGGTCCTGTAATTGTTGGTCTGGATAAGATCTTGTAGGCTTGTATAACACAAATCTTGAAGGGGTGAAAAATGAAACAGGTTCTCTTTGAGTTGTCAGCATTCGAAAAATCTAGTTCAAACCAGACTGTTGCAAAATATTAATTTTAAAAAAAAATTTCTTCCTTGAGAAAATAAACTTAGCAAGAAGCTGCATAGTTAACCCTGTTCAGCAACTACATTTGCCTAATTGCCACACTCAGAGCATTCACAGAAATAAAGTGATTATACTTATACTGATCTTCATGCCTTTGATGATATAAAAATGACAAAAAGAAGTCTTGAATTTCAAAGTTGAGTGCTGGGCCAGTGCTTCTGCAGAATTGCATATAAAACTTCAGACAGCGTAAGTATAGAGCACAGCAGTTTTTTCAGTTAGATTTAACTGGCCATTGAAAATACAGCAAACAGCCACAAGATAGACCAGTAAGCTACTGTAAACGCACATCCTCAAGGCTATTCTTCAGCAAGTAGCATCACTGTATCACATACGGTGGCTGAGATGACATTCTGATGCTGTCAAAGCCTGCAAGAAAAAAAGTTCTCATTTCGACTATGTAGAAGATGACAAAAGGTGAAATGGACATAGAAGACTCTCTGAAATACCTTTGGCCTTCACCAGCATGCTGGAAAATAGGATTCATTTCTCAAAAGCAAAGAGATAATCCTCATATGTCAAGCTGATAAGATTTACTGCTTTAACAGTATGACATGCTCCGACAAGGGAAAGCAATTCTGGCAAGCACTTGACAGAGAAAACATAAGGTAGACAGATGTTTTCAAGTTCCATGTCTAACACTTTGCACTTCAATTCATTTGAGCATCTACTGTAAATATAAAAACATGTCTTTAAATGTTTGTGTAAGTGGAGAAGAAAAACAAAGTTATTGGAAAAATGCAAACCAGACTGACATTTTGTTATTTCTACAGGAAGTTTGCGTTTCTGAGCTCGCCACGAAAGAAGCTTCAAAACTCCTGGTTAGTGTTATGTATGTAGTTATAATGAGTATCATGTATGTAGTTATAATGCCGAGTTCTCACACCAGAAAAATCAGAAAAATGAAATTCTCAATCAGGAATGCTGACAGACCTTCAGTTTTGAAAAAACCAAGGGGCAAAGGTGCCCAGTTTCCATAAGGCTTCAGTCTAAATATCCACCATATGCAAAAAAAAAACCACCTCGCAATAATATAACTTAGGGTTTTTTTGGTTTGTTTTTATATTTCTTGTTTGTTTCGTGTTTGGTTTTTTTTAAATTGTACCATCTAAACTGTATAATTTCCTATTTTGAAGATAATCTCTGTAAGAGGAACAAACTAAAGCAAAACAAATTGTGTTTATATGATAGTAAGTGTCCAACATGCCTGTGTATAATTATCTAAGCAGCTTACATCTGTAATTAGGGGTGAGGTTACTTTAGACTTACACAAAAAGCCTGCAGTGCAGATTTTCACAACCAGCTGCCTGCACTACCATGGACTTATTTACATATAAAATGAATAGTGCTTAGTTCACGTAACTAACTAGAAGTTGAGCTTCTGACATACTCCTTTTAAATATATTTATTTGAGCCCTAAGGCTCAGTAAGGTAACAACCTAACAAAGTTTTGCAAAGTGGCAATGGAAGAGTTACCGACTTTTTCTTTAGTGTAGTATTTCTATGCCCTAAACAGTATTTTGATTACTTTACAACTATCAGATGTCTTCCAAAATAAAGTACTAACGAAAATTAGGTGTTCAATAATCTACTCCACAGGCAAAAGGCTACAATTCCACAATGAAAAGAGACAACTAATTTATTTTTTTTAGGGGAAATAAAAAAACACCACGGAGTTACTTATTTCCAAAGTATCCTATTTCCCTTGTTCCATTAAG
Source organism: Tringa solitaria (assembly GCA_026413425.1). Classification (NCBI taxonomy): domain Eukaryota; kingdom Metazoa; phylum Chordata; class Aves; order Charadriiformes; family Scolopacidae; genus Tringa; species Tringa solitaria. Next base: position 91,198,513 of record JAOXJM010000012.1, read on the forward strand.
TGCCCCTGGCT
>JAOXJM010000012.1:91219194-91243718 GCA_026413425.1 Tringa solitaria
AGGAAAAAAGTAAACTGCACATCCAAAGCCTGGAAATGCCAAATACCATCTGTCACACAGGAGTAGTATACAGTACCTGTGGCCATTTACCATCAGACTGAGCACGTCTCTTAATCTCTTCAACAGTCTTCCTGCGAGAATCCTGGTCTGAGCGAGATACAAATACTGGTCGGATGTATTTGATTAGAGCTGAAGAGGAAAGAAAACAAAACCAAACAAACCAGCCTTTATTTCCCCTTCGACTGAAGAACATTTTTTGCCCAGTAGTCCTCTGGACAAAACCTTTGGTATGAGTGCATAATTACGTTACTATGTTACACTGCAAACTTAAATACTAAGCTGAGTTACGGCAGTTTCATTGAAATATTTTCATGAATTCCTGTGAGGAAACCCATTTGCACAATTTCGACACTTTGTACTTGTTCAATTTTTAATAGACCAATACACATACATCACAGATAATTTAAAACATGATTGTATGTATTATGCATAGTTTTCTGCAACAAAGCAGCTGTGGCTGACTATAGGCCATTTCCTCCTACCATAAAAATCACAAACTCTATAGCCATCCTCAACCCAGCAAAGCAGCAAGAATCTCCCTATGCAAGTGCTTCCAAAAGACATCTTGTGGGTCAAACTACCATTGTCTTTAGAGCTTTTGTCTTCTGTGACACCCCAGCTTCACTGAAGGTACACCATCAAAGCTATTCCATACACAGATTGTGTTATCTTTTCTGGGAATAAGCATCATCAAAAGAAAAAGCATGCTTATTTTCTGAGTTGTCACCTGTTTGCCTGTTCCTCATACTACATGAATCAGGTCTCAGGCAGCCTTTTCCTGACTCAGTGGGAAACCTCTTACACATAGCCAGACACAAAGTGAGCATAAGCAAGAATCAGAAATCAATCCACAGTATCGTCTCCATGCATGCCTGTCACAAGGACACAGATGCCCACTTACAAAGTAGTAAACAGCATATACAACTCTTTTGCAGTGTCAAAAAGTGCTACAAGAGAAGCATCTTCAAATATACTACTTCACACTTTTATTTAAGCAGGTTGTCTTCAAGCACCTTTTTATAATTTTTGTATCTTGTAATCTTATTTGAAGGTTCAAGAGTCATCATTTCCTCTTCTACCTGCCTCAAATGCAAATATAAAATAGTTTTCATATTTCCAACCACTGTGAGAGGAGTCGCTGACACTAGTTGTATAATCTTCTTTTGTCAAGGATAGACTTGCTGCATTAATGGATCAGCCAGTGCTTAAAGTGTGAGGAAAAAAAAAAAGTAGTGTGAGGAATTAGTCCTGTAGTCAGCAAAAGCTGCTGGTTCTGGTGTTACCCCACTGGCAGTTTAGCCAGAAACTCACCAAAATCCTTCTCTGGTTCTGTGAAACTAATCCGTCACGCCTTACAGCAAGTTTCCAAACATTCAGCCAGCCTCTTAAATACTGCTTTTATCCCAGAAGTTGCCAAAGCTTAGGAGACAGTGTATCAGATAAAAGCTAACATAGCCTTGCATTTCTTCCTGCATGCCTGCTCTTAGACAATATCCATAGAACAATGCTTGCTAGGGGAGCAAAGATCATCATGGGCCAGTTGGGTTTACTGCTGTGGGAAGGTGAAAAAAGAAAACCAACAAAACAAACAAATAAAAACAAAAAAGCGCCACCCAGAACAAACTACAAAACAACCATACATAACAAATAGAAAAAAAAACAAAGAAAAAAACCAGAACAAGCAATAAAAAATGAAAAGGAAACCATACGTGGTTTCATAACTGTTTTGTTTCTTAGCGATGATAGTTCTGAGTTTCCCCCCACTGCTGCAAATTACTATTCTGTAGCAAAAGCAACACTATCAAGTGAAAGAAAGCAAAAAGGACTCAAACATCCTCAGCCTTCACCCTAAAGTTTCTTTTACATTAGTCTCAAATGATGGAATTCATGTTACTTCAGGCCAAGGAACAAACAAGATAATTTCAGAGCTCTGAGGCTCTTATCTGAGGATATGCTGCAAGCAGGGTCTTCTTTAGAAGACATGAAATTAAGCAAGCTGATAGATTTTCCTTAGAGCAGTATGACTGAAACAAACTATAGACAACTTACCAATTTTGAGTCTTTAACCACTAATGTAATCTATATCTGGAAACTGGACAGGCAAGAAGTGTTAACCAGGGAGCTTTACTGTTACAAACTTCCCAAAAGGATGCTACTGCAATGTAGCTCCAAAATAACAGACTGCAAGTTATCTTACAAATGGACACCACCACAAACAGCAACACACCCACGTGCAAAGAAAAACTATTATGGTATACTGAAAAAGAACAGAGACAACTGAAAGCTTGGTTTCTTATGGATTTGTCCTGCCTATTAAATTATATGATACATATAAAACAGGCTGTAAGGTGATTCTTTTCCCCCTCTTTGTTCAGATGCTATTTTCATGCAGCTTGCAGAACTTAGTATCTTTTAAACCATCGGCTTTCTTTCAAATAGGTGTGAAGCTATCACTATTTCAACCCATCACATCAAATCTTACTTCCTTAGGGATCAGACTAAAAAGCTGACAGAATTCTTGTTTTAAGATTAAACAGCAGCTTAAGAACATCAGCTTCCAGGTCCCTTAGTGGCTAAGTCCAACAATTAAAGGGAAATTGAAACTTTCAGTCATGAGTAAGAAGCTGAAAGTACATACCAAGAGAGGGTTAGCTCTATACTTGCCTTTCCTCATATACTCTTTTTATAACCACTTTTTAAAACAGACCTTTACTCTCACCACATTTTTTCATGTTCAGTAAATTAAAAGGAGTCTGAAAATTCAAAGGCTGTATGAAGTTGATCTGTGCAAGAAATAATTAGGAGCAGGGCCAAAGGTCTGTAGAGAGAAACTGAAAAACATACCAAATGGGTGGACAAGATGAGACTGAGGTCAGAAGTGAAGCTGAAACACAGAGAAGGCTGGGGACAGTACTGTAAGGCAGTACCTGAGGCAAGGAATAGGCAGGACTTGAGCAAAGTCAGGGCAGGAGCAAAAAGCAGGATGCATGAAAATGCTTCAGACAGCTGGCATACTGGGCAACTAAAGGAAAAAAGCAGAACTGTGCAATATGCTTCATAAACAGAACACGATCTTAACCTTCTCTGCTCATCAATTTAACTGTCCAAGATTGACTATCATCAGGTAGTGAAGAAAGCACCTCAAGTCTTCAGAGATGCTGAAAGATGTGCCTGCCTATCTCCTCTCACTCCATTAAAACTACCCTTAAATTATAAATACTAGTGGATGATTGGCAGGCAATCCCTCAATTAACAATATTGACCTTGTCAGTGTCATTATTCCAGCTTTTTGTACAGCAGTGTCAGTCCTACTTGATGTAGTCACTCTCCTCCCCAATTTCAGCTCATTACAAGCAGTCCTGAAGACAGGTGACACATGCTGTACTCCACCTTCTTAGGCAGGTACCTGCAATTTAAACAATACTGCTAGTAATGCATCAAAACTTTTGACTTGCAGGCAGCCAAAATGCCACAGATATATTAACCAATGGAAAGTTGCACTAACACGAAACAACGTTTTTTAAGAAAGCCTGCAAAAATTCAGTATTGCTGTAATTAATTGCAGGGTAATAACTCCAACTGTTGTTAGAGCCATAACTCCCATAGAATCATTTCTAGCACCAGCTGATGAATAAGCAAAAAAAAAGTTTCTTTCTGATGAGCTGAACACATACAATTGGTGTCACTGAACTTCTCAGGATAACAGCAGGGGCAGGAGGATAACGGGGATAAATAAGTAAATGTATTTCACCTCTCTATTTCCAGGCAAATACAGGTGAAGAAACCTTGTTTCAAATCATGACACAAAGTGCTATTTAGCATCCCACATATGATAAAAACCATTTAAATTATGCTTGACAGTTAAAACTATATAGTAGATAAATCTATACTGGCAGCATCACCACTGGTCTACAAGGCATGGGAGAACTCAAAAAGCAACAGAATGGCAATGTGGCACTAAATACTCTTGTTCCAAAATGTATCCACACACACACATTTTTGAATAGGAAGTTACATTCTCACCACTGTAGAAACAGCATCAAACACAGGTTTAGTCTGGAGAAAAGGAGGCTGAGGGGAGACCTTATCACTCTCTACAACTACATGAAAGGAAGTTGCAGAGAGGTGGAGGTTGGTCTCTTTTCCCAAGTAACAAGTGACAGGACAAGAGCAAATGGCCTCAAGTTGTGCCAGGGGAGGTTTAGGATGGATATTAGGAGAAATTTTTACACTGAAAGGCTTATCAAGCATTGGAAGAGGCTGCTCAGGGAAGTGGTGGGATCACCATCCCTGGAGGCATTTAGAAGATGCATAGACATGGTGCTTCGGGACGTAATTTAGTGACGGTTTTAGCAGTGTTAGGTTGATGGTTGGACTTGATCTCAGAGGTCCCTTCCAACCTGGACAATTCTATGATTCTATCTGCTGCAAGAGTAGAGAATGCTGAACCTGAGATTTCTACTTGGCCACCCCTCCAAAGAACAAAAAACCCCATCAAATATGCTCCTCTGGTACATTGAGATGGCAGCCTATAGAGCCAGTACAACTGGATTTGTTTGCATTTAACAAGAAAGTAGGCTGTGTAATACAGGAGACTTGCATGGGATATCCATTTACTGTATTTACTGCCTGATTTTTCCTACTATAGGAAAAAATACAGATTATTGTTCTAATAGCAGTTGTCCTCTTCTGCATTCTGTACTTAAGGCTTACAAAAACATGAAAGGTAAAGCTTGAAAAGCAGTATCTTGGGCTTAGTTTTTAAGAGTTGCCTTACTCAAATGAACTTGCTCACAAAGTTTGGAACTCACACCTTTGCCAATAAAGTAATAACTAATATGAAAACTATTGTTTTCTGGAGAGAAAGAAGAAATGAAATTTGCAAGGGTTTCAAAAGTCTTCTGAAGGCTAAACGAAAAAAACCATTAAGGTTCCAGAATAAAATGGCTTCCTGTGTATACGGACACAAGAGACCTTAAAAATGAGAGAAAAAAATATATCAAAACCACACACATCAAATACACAAAGTTATATTAACATACAAAACTGAAGCCAACCAAAATTTGGATCTTTTACACTTGGAGTTACATTGTTCTTATAAAAATAGTGTTATTGTAGTCATGGTACTCTACACGAGATTTGTAAAGTTAGTGGTAGTCTCTTATTAGAGCACGAATTGGTGCAGATAGATCACCTGACAGAACAGATACCAAGTATTCCTGGTATAGAAGCAGCATTAATAGGAAAGTTCTTCTCCCCGTTTCCAAAGAGGAAGGCAGGAAACACTCTGTCTGTATGACAAGGAGAGGTCAGTAGTGGAAGGTAAATAATCAGTGTTCTCTTTAGCTATAACAAAAGCAAATTCCATGGTATTTGGGTTGGTCTCTCAACATGTCATCTATTTTCTCTAAGGACTTCTTGAGGGACAAAGACCTTTTTCATATCACAAAGATTGCTGTTTGCTCTCATACCTGCAATACCTGTATGAGGGCATGGCTGTACGTTTTAACTTTCTGCTGCCAGTCTAAAAAGTACTTTATTAAGATGGTTGTAGTGGTTTGCAGGTTTTCTGTATACTGCAGTTTGTAACTTCCATAAACTATATTAACAAGCATGCTTAAAAAAGTGATGGTAACTTAGGTATTCCAGCAGCAGTTTAAATGAGAATTAATTGTTACTGATTATATGGTGAAAAAAATAATCCAACAAGTCCAGGATTCCATCCCAAATGATAAAAGCATTCCCATAAAATAATTACAGTCACCTGTGTATTAAGTCTCTCCAAAAGAGCTCCTGTGAAGGCTGAAACATTGCAGGACTATATGGGTGCCTACAACCTCAAGGAAACATTAAATTTTGAAACAGAGGTTTTAAAGGAGTGGATGAAATGGATAACCAGTAATTTCAAGATGCTCCTCAAAACTCAAGGCAGGCTACAATGCCAACATAGCACAGGATATTGGCATTCAGGCTGGTGACCTTAACAGTGTTTAAGGTGCTGATTTACAGAGTATAAAGAGAAGAAATCTGCAACACCTTTACCTTACAGCAGGTTTTTTCAAAAGGGGTTTAAGGACCATTTGATGAGTCTCAGAAGTATTTAAATGTGAGATCCTCACTGAAGAACTATGGGTCTACCACAGTTCTCTTCCTTGTGTGCTTTGGAAGGTTGGAGGCGGGGGTAAGAAGCAATTTGGGTGGATGACTGGTGGATTAGGTTGCATAACAGAGCTGATGAATAAGTAATTTGGCATCTTTTAAATTCTCAGATGAAAACATAGCCAGTTACCACAGCATACGTATTTCCCCCTGAATTAATTATTTCTTGTCTTTTAGTCATGATGCTCAAGAAAGGCCTATCAAACCCTTTCAAAAGATGAGCTTGAACAACAACAACAACAAAAGGTAATTTTACTAGATGTGGAAAAAACTGCCCACAACAGAACTGACAGTTTTTACAGCACAGTAGGATTCTCCCTTCCTCTATTGCTCTTCTGTATTCTGCCAAGTACAAATGACCTCCTTCCCCTTTATAAACTTAAGCTAACATATCCCCCCATTCATTTTACAGGTATCAACTTTCTTTTTCAGATGTTGGGAAGTTGCTGAAAGTTTAAATTGGTTTATCACCTTAAATTTAGTTTTTTAAAGTTCAGAGCACAGAAGATGTTTTAATCACAAAAGCTGTCCAAAAAAATCCCCACCTTACTGACAAATCCCTTTTCCTTCTTATTAGTGTATTTCTGCAGTAGCTCTGACCACTTCAGCAATGAAAGATAACTTTTATCCAGGTTGCTTTACCAGCCAAAAATAAGGCAGCAAAGTGTAACTATCCAGGACCTACATAAAGAGCTTGTTCTGACATGAAGTGGGGTCCAGTAGATGAAACAGGAAACTTTAAGGACCTGTGCAGATGAATGAACTGATCTAACCTCTTCAGCCAATATAAGGTGCAACAGATTCCCAGATGTCATTTGGAAAGCCATTGTGCAGAAATGCATGTCCTTCTTCAGCTTCATGGTGATGTACTTCATCTGTTGCAGCATTCTCTACTTACCAGATACTGACTTGTTTTTGATGATTGTTGAAATCTCGTTTATATTTGGACAAGCAGTTCCTCCCCAGAGTTTATTAACCTAGTATGTGTGCCAAATGGGTAATTTTCTTCATTACTGACCACTAACTGAAGAGGTCATAACTCTTCTGTCAGAGCAAAAGAGCATTTTTAATTTGTTTTTTTCTTTTCTTTGTTTTCCTGAAAAGAAGGAAGTTGTCTGAAAGAGTCACAAGACTTAAATCTGCTTCTGAAATTGGACTTTGTAGTCCAGGAGAGCTGCCTTCAAGTCAGAAAGCAATAAAACACTCATACACAAACACACTTGTGGAATACTTCCAATCTCATAAAGAACAGGTTTTTAATCATATGGACTTAGAAGTGAATCAACAGCTTAATATTCCATGACTGGCAAACTAAAAGTACAGTAATACAGGCTGATCCAGAAACCTATTAAAGTACTTTGGGAACCAATCTTGGTAATCAGTTAGGAATCAGATTTTTTTGTGCCTGCTAAAGCACCCGATCCCTCTGGTACACAACATAAAATGTCCTGTTAAACACTGTCACTAGATCAAAAAGCCAACTTGTTTATATTTGGATATTCTGGATGAAAATCTACTCTTCATCCAAAGTCCTCATTCTTGGAAATTATCTTCAAGCTTCCTGTGCTGCTTCATTTTTTTTACATGCTGACATCTGCTCAGAGTTAAATGAATGTACTTTATTCAAAACTTCCCAGAAGATTCTGATCGACCATTAACAAGACTCAATGAAGAGATCACAAGGTTAGGATTATCAAAGCCTGGCTTCAAAACTTCACTGGAGATGGTACAACAAGTTTGCAAGATTTACAAAACTGAAGCACATACAAGACAGTCCTCACCTCTCTGGGATAAACTCTAGATGACTGTCTCAAGTGTTCACAAACCAACATGCAATCCAAGAAAAATATGACTACCTTTTCACAGATAGCATAAGAGAAATACCAGTGGTCCGATAACACAAAATACATATTTGTGTGTGTATATGTAGAGAAGTGTAAATAACATTGGAATTAAAATACTAGAATAAAGGAGGAGAGGACAGTCAGTACCATGTGCTTCACAGAAAACCTCTTTCAAGGAGTGAGAGAAAAAAAAATTAAAAAAAAAAAATCACAACTTCACTCCACTGGAAAGTTTTCACTAAATTTTAAGGCCAACTAATCATTACAGTGATTACTTACCTCTCTGTTAAGGTCCATTTACTGTAATAACACAAAACTGCTGTAATTAATGTTGCTCATATAAAAGTATTCCTCAAAAAACTTTTTTGTTTTTAGAACTCCGAATCTCAGTTACCACCTTTGCTATGCATCTTTTCCATAGCATTTTTCTGAACACTTCATAAGGGACTACATGATTTTGGTGGCTGCATGACAATGTGAATACAGATATACAGGACAAAATATTCATTTACTTGACTACACTGTACATTCCAGTAATATCCAATCAAATCGTTATATGCAGTTTTCTGGGTTTTCTGTAATTGGTTTTACTCACACATGAAGGAAATAAACTCAATAATTTTAATAATTTATTGTAAGTTTAGACTTTCAATTGAATTCTTTAAAAGTTACCTTAAAATTAAATTAGGTATACAGGAAATAGTTTGAACTACTCAATATGCATTAGCTGTGCTACATCCTCCATACCCCTACAGAATCTCCTCAGGCTTTCCCACTAGTCCCCACTGAATCTATTATGTGGGATAATTCAACAGCTTTTATTGCATTCTGTCAAAAGCCATTCTACGGTTTCATCGCATTTCAGCAAACACAACATGGCCTGGAGTTACCTCATCTATTTGGGATCCTCCAAACAGTCCAGTTGCAAGTAAAGAAGAGCTCCACATGGACTACTTAATTTTGCTGAGCTAGCAATTATTAAACAGACAGTTGAGTCAGCTGCAAAAGAAAATAAATCCACCCCTGCTTCTATAGCGGGACTGCTCCTAAAGCCCAAGTTTGCCTGGATACACCTATAATGTGCAGGAGTGTCAACATACTGTTTCACAAAGAATCTTCTTTCAGTATTGATAACGGAGTTCAATTTCCTTTTGATTTCACACTACACTTGTTCGTATACATTTGTTTTTAAAAACACATATCTACTCCCTTTTTGTTCAAAGCATCTATTCATTTTTACACAGATTTTGTCACTGCCACAAATTTTTACTAAACTCTATTAGTCAGATATTCAATGCAATTGAGATACAGCTACAGTTCTGGCCTGAGCTTTACTTGATAGACAGAGACCTTTATATCATGAGATTCCCTACACAAAGCTTCCAGGTGTAACCACTCTTCATTTGTGTCCATGTCTCAGCCTCTGGTTTTGAGCATGTCCTTAAAACCACATTGTCTAATGAAATTTTAGGAGGAGGTCAACACCAACTGCCTGATTCCACTTAGTTGCAAAAGAACTCAAAGTTTCTGTACAAACTTTTAAATTAAAGTCCCTATCCAAGGCCAAAGTAAAACCTTTTGCCCTTTTATACTACCCTTTAAATCTACACAATGAGACAAAGGAAGTGTCTTTGAACTCTGCTGATCCCTAGACACAAGACGGGTTTCTCCAAAATGCTTCCACAAAGACTTTGGTTAGAAGTCTACAAGCCTAGAAGTATTGACTTGGGCATCTGCATTTCTTAGGACTAAAACTGAGTGGACAACAATCTGCTCTTGCTCATCTCTCACACCCTGGCTGAAACAAACTTATTGATGCATGAAGGATTAGCAGCACTGCCTCAAGGCAGGGTACCATTCAGACCAGACAACATTCCTAAAACACATTTTTGGGATGGCACCCCAACTCGCACCAAGAAGGAAGTGTTGGTGGACTTTCTCTATAGTCTCGCTGTTTGCTTATATAGCCCCATCCTAACTTGTTTTTCTATTTATTAGGTCTTAAAATCTTACAATTTCACTGCAAATTTAACCATGAGTTCCATAGGACTGTTTTGACTTTGTACAGTGATTCAGCTTTGGAAAGAGGGAAAAAACCAAACATCCCCCCTATTTTTTCTATTGATATTCAAGGTAGACCAGTAAAAAAAAATAAATTCTCACCATATATTATAGCTTTTTCATACATAACCGTGAACTTCCTAAGTAATCATTTGTAATTGTTCTTGAAAAAATTAAGTATCTGCCAACTTACTTCCCCAAACAGGAATATCTTTGCTTTCGGCTTTCATCACAATGGAGGCGAAGGTCATAGTTACTGGAATGGCATCAAAGTAGGAAGAATGGGGAGCCACAGTTAATATTGCTGCTTCCGCTGGCAATGCCTGTCTGCCTTTTACATTTATCCAATGGAATCCACCAGCAAGCCACATCATTCTCATGATTGCTTTCAGCAAAATATCCACTATCCTGTAAAAAGTTGAGAAAACAGTTATGCTGCCACAGGAACATCTTAAAATAATGAAAAGAAAAACATTACAAAAACCCCCAACTTTGTAAGCATGACAAAAGCACAGATAGAACACTGCATAGACCTTTTGTTTTCTCCTGCTCTGTTCAAGCAGCATGTCCTTTCTCAGCAGACTTAAGATCGCTTTCAAGGTAAGATACCATTCAACTTCATTTCAGGTCTGAATATGAATGCTTTTTAATCACAGTAAGATAGGCATTTATTTTATCACTAAGTTAATTTTGATTCAACTATGACTGTTGAGTTTCTTCTATACATTGTATAATAACGATTTCTAGTAACACCAAAAAAGCTCTAATAAACCAAGTCCTAAAAAACGCTATTAGGATATTGCTAGAATGCAAAAACGCTGATTCTTGGGTTCAAGTTTACCCAAACAAAACAGTGGAAAAACGTAGGGCAGAGATTCTCAAATATGGGAATACCTACAGAACACATCTGGGGAGCTCTGGAAATATTTTACTTTCTTCCCTTTTCCCCACCTCATCCTAAAGTGTTTTGGGGTTTTGTTTGTGGGGGTTTGTTTGCTTGCTTTTTAAGTTGTCTGACAGTCATGAAAAGAGAAACACTTACTTTGAACGAACACAGTGCAAAAATCAAATACCACAAATTGTTATACACACAGGGATTGGAGGCTAAAGAGCAGAGTGAGACCAAAAATCAGATGAAATGGGGAAGGGACAATTTAAAAAGCTTCAAAATAACTGTATGCAAGATTGAAGGCAGTCCATTTTCCTTTAGTTATTACACTGATACCATTCGAAATTAAATGTAAAGTGACATGCCTCTGTGATTCTCAATCTCCTCCCCTCTTGTGATTCAAAATACAATCAGCTTCCCTCATGGCAGTGCCAGCTTCTAATTTTAAAGTTGTCTAAGAAGAGGTGATACACTCCTCCTTTCTTGCTTCTCAAACAGCAGTTTTCATGGATGGGTGAACACTGCCTTACTTTCTACCTTAATTAGCATTCCAATATCAAAGCAAGGGGAGACTTATTAATAAGCACTAAAGCATGGGGCAAGACCTCAGAGAATCAACAGAAGTTTTGTCAATTCATCACAAGGTGATGGGGTGAAGCAGTTTAAAACAACAATTTAGAATAATGAAATCTTGGCACATTCCATAGTGTCACTCTTCATAACAAGAACTTGACATTATGGGAATAACTGAAGTTGAAGGATGTCACAATGAAGCTCCACACTACATCCTCAATAAAGGTAAGAGGCCAGAGATGATCAATTTTTCTCCCTGTAATACTTGGGTTACCTGGTAAATCAAACAGTTGAGGTATTTTTAGTTTTCCATCAAGTGTTTAAATAATAATTTTTATAGTTTTCTTTTGAAAAGAAAAGCAGGTCTGTGGGACAGCTATCAGATATTTCCAATCTAAATAATGATTCTTTCAATATTTCACCAAACCAGTGACTCACTTTCGCCACCCGGAGAGGGGCTTTTCAAGCTCTTGCTCGTCAGATCCCATTGAAGCAATGAATGCAAAAGGCCAGGCCAGCAACATCATAAAAGCAGCAAAAAAGAGTCGGATAGGAAACAGAGTCAAGGTCATGAAGGCAATCTGCAAAATCCAAAACAAATGCATTATTTTAACACCATTTTGGCCGGAAAAAGTCAGCAATTCCTAGAAACCAATCTTAAGTCTTAAAAATTTCTAATGCTAAAACAAGCAGAATATTCTAAACAAATAATTGTGGTGTACATGTAACAATTTTGTATTCACCAATCTTAATTATAGCTGAAACACAGCACACTCTCTAAAGCTAGTGAAGTCTTAGCTTTCCACACTTCTTCAGACACTATGTTTGTCAGTGAATACATCCGCATGCTCTTTTCCCTTTCTGCAGCCTCACATTAAGTAAATATTTAGCATGGGCGTGTTGTAAACCTTACTGCACCACAGAGAAGCCAGCCCATCACAGAAGCTCCCAGTCAGTGAAGTGCACTTCTTCAGCAGGGTGCATTCACATTGTAATACTGGACCCAACCTGGAAAGCTCTTCCAGTGCTGGGCAGACACCAGATCCTCTGTAGTATGTTCTTGGAACCTCTTAGAACCACAGGCTGTGGAGAACCACAGTGGAGAACACTATGCAGAGATTTCTGTACAAACACTGGACATGCATACGAGTTTAAGTTCCAGGTGTATGCTAACAGGCACAACGCCCTGGAAAGCAGAGGTTTCCAAGTTACCCTCCCTTAGGACACCACAGTGAACCTAATTGCTTCTACACCTCCTCCCAGCACTCCAGTTCTCAGAGACCCCATTCCCAGAGTACTCTGCCTTCAACTTTGGTGAAAAAAAGGTCATGCTGGAACTTCTCCCGCAGTCTTTTGAAGAATTCTCCCTGCAGTAGGGTCCTCCTGAGCTGTTTGGAGTTGTTCCCAACTGTCCGCTAGAAAACACAACTTAGCAACTATCTGTGCAATGATCTACTACTCCAGGAACAGTTCCAGGAGCCAAGAGCACCATCTTTCTCACTCAAAAGGCAGGAAGAAAATAAAAAAGCTCTTGAAGTGGAGGAGGGTACAGCTTTAGAAGACTTGCTAAGGCAGGCAGAAGGAACTGAAAACTGTTTGAAGCTGACTGGGTGTAGTGTCAGTGCTCCTCAAGCTGTACAAGGGAGGCTAGCAAAAGATGAAGATGTCACTGTGAAATAGAAGAGCCATGTAAAGAAAAAGAATTCTAAAGGAAATACGCTACATATTCACAGGTGCACCAGATGAGGTGGAAAAGCACTTGTCAGCATCATAATGGCTGGGCAACGATGAGTAACAAGGCATAAGGTGCTGTCTCGTGTTATGCTTAATCTGATGCGTCTCCAGACTGCTGTGGAAAGCATTATTCATATTCTTCTTCTCTTCCCTGATGCAGATCTAGTCATAATGCAGCTCAGTTTTCCATTGATCAGTTCCTGCTTTCTCTCACTTCCCCAAACAGCTCAATAATCAACTCACCCTGTAGATGCAGAAATCTGTAGATCTAGGGTAGAGGCAGGGAACACACAGCAGAAGAAACGCATAAGCTACCAACCCACTGCAATGCCAGATTTTATAGCAATGGTCCAGTCTGGCACCATCATCTTGCAACAACCATGGTCTCACTCCCCAAAACAGGATTCTAGTCCCTGGGCAAACTGCCTTGGTTTGCAGAATTGGAAGAAAAAGGATATTTTTTTTTTCTTAAATAGACTAGTTTCCCAGATGAACTAGTTCAACTTCCTAAACTGGCACTGAAGTCATACCAACTCACACAACTCCACGTCCACAGACAAGACCACCAGGTCTGGGAGCAAACAAGAGCATTCACCTGCAAGCTGGAGAAGAGACAACAGCTGCCTTCTAGGCTCATAAGGTGAGAAGGACTGGCTGACAAGAAAAATGGAAACAAAATGCAGGTGAGGACACAGCCCTCTGGGATTCACACCCTCTCCCTTCCTCAAAGTCACTGAGGCAAAATTGAATGGCAGGTGACTGGTGGTGAGCTACTCAGTCCTTTGCATCTCTGTAGCAACCTTTTGTATCAAGATCGCTTCAGAGCCACATCACAGAATGGAAGCAGTAGTTGCATCCTTAAGGTTGTGAAAGATGGCCTAAGTGTACAAAAGCGTTTTGGTCTTATGTGTCCAGAGACAGCAGTGATGGAAATGGCCAGCAAGAAGCCACAGCTGTACACCAGCCTCATTTTTAGCAGATGGCAGTGCAGTACCTGTTCACACAAGAAATTTGGTAGGAGAGAGAAGTAGTATGTTTGGCCCCTGAAGAAGGTTAGGCATCAACAAAGACACCAACATTTGAAAAGCAGTTCAGTCTACATCTACATTCAGGCACATTCTTGCATAAGAAAGCTTCCATCCTGTAAAACCTACGGTAGTAGTGTCAAGTGTCAGACAGAAAGTGGGAGATCCTGTCCCCACTGGCTGCTGTCAGAGATCAGAATGCAGGAGACATACACTCCTGGTCTGACCTTGTTCAGACACCTTATTTCAGTGATCATATTCCTTCATATTTAAGACATTCACCCAGACATGTTTTCTATTAAAGTTACAAATTTTACCCAGCAATAAGTCACGTGTAAACACCTGTGCTTTGAGATACATTCTAAAAAACCCTAAAGGTCCACATGGAGCTGTACCTTGGGAGGTTCAGCTCATGACTGATTTTGTCAAGAGAGATTTGACTACAGCTCATTTAACATTTGCTGGTCTACAGGATCCTACACAGTTTTTCAGAAGTTGAAGTGTATGTTGTGAAAGACCCATGGACAGCAGGAAAGGAGAGGATGGCCTTACAGTGTGTAACAGAAGGCTGCCCTAGGAAACTGTACTCTACTCTTCTGTCAGAAGGACTTCAATCTGATGAAAGACAAGTCACTGAAACTAAATAGGCACCGTATGTTCTCCTCATTTAGAGACTCTATATTCAGATTTAAGTATGAACTTACAAAGAAGATATAAAATATGACCTTAAGTCCTTTAAGTTCTCCAAAACATCAGGTCCTACATATCTAAGCACTGAGCAAGAGAAACACAGAGTACCCTTGTTTCTGCCTCTGTATGTCTCTATTTCCTGTCTTGAAAGTCAACATCCCATGCACAGAAAAGCTGGAAAAATGCATCTTTGAAATTAGCAATGTAGTGAGAAACATCATTAAAAACCAGTTTATTCACAACAAAATTTCCATGACTTATTAAAAAGTAACGGTCACATACTGAACAAAGAAAATAGAATAATGAACTGCACATCTAACATGGTAGAAGTTTTGATTTTTGTTTCCAACATATCAGATAGAGACTACATCTTGCCCCACACTTTCACTTCCTCACTATTATCATCCCTATAGCCTCAACTACCAAGGACGCACTGAGAGCACTACGAATTAGCTCTCAATTATTCCTCAACAATTCTTTTACTACATGCTTTTCCACTCTGCAAGCTCCTTGATTGTGATTGACACAATCATGGAGATAAATACAGGAGTAGAAATCTTCATGTGCAACTAAGCCAACCTAACAGATCATTGCTGCTAAAGAGGGTGGTCCTGTTCATTCTCCCCTCAATCCTCCCCTTGAGTCAGCTCTAGCACTTCTCTGAGCTTGCAATGAGCCAATACGCTCGTTAGAGTGAAGAAAAGCAATCCCAGCAAAATAAAACAATCAGAATACAGAAAAACAGAATAATCTGCTGGCTTAATGAGCCAAATCAGCTCACCAAGGCATCAAATGAACACCAGCATTGCTGTAATAAAAGGGCCAAAAACACTGGAAGCAATGAAAATGGCATCATATTGTGTTTTTAAGTGGCAGGGAAACAAAGCTACAAACACTCTATGAGAGCTTCAGTAAAGCTTCTGCCTGTTCTGCAGAGGTAACTACAATCAAGAGCTTTGACTTATGGGATACGTGCCCAGAGGTTGTTAGGATGAACAAAAATCATGGTTGATGAAATCCCGTCTGTCTGTCTTCCAAAAAGGATCTTTTTAATAGTACTGAAATAAAACAGGTAGCTTCAAGAATGACACCCACTGCCACTCTCAGATCAGAGTGAAATAACCATCATTTCTACAGGAAGCATGAGACTCAGTTCTCAAATAGCCTTACTGCTTTTACACTCCTGTTACCTCCCAGTTTTTATAAAGGCAATAAATGATGATGTGAACAATTCCTGGCACTCAAATGGATTTCTTTTTGCTGCTGTTCTTCCTCTTTGCGGTTGTTCTGTCCTCTTACTTTCTACTCTTTTTTTTTTTCACTCTCACAGTCTCAGGCTGAAATGTTCTAAAATACATTTACTCTGAGTTGTATTAATGAGCAAAAAACCTAATCTAACCTCTTGCAGAGTGCAGTATGAGGCAGGGATGAGGTGGCAGTAAAGATAATGAGGCTGACAGAGCATCAGCAACAGACCATCACACAAAGCAGTCCTGTTTCCCAGTCCCCTCCTGTGCTCACCAACTTCTTCACGCATCTCCAGTCTCCACACGTTCCTAACGTTCCTCGATAGGTTTGCAATCCCAGAACTCGCCCCGTTAGATTCACAGGGCAGACAGAAAAACCTGTGACACAATATGTGCCTACAGCTGAACAGGAAGTGAGTTCAGCTGTAGTACTTCGTACCAAACCCTCAGTAACAGGACAGGACTGTATGGAAGAGGATGTACACTGCTGTAATTCACTGTAAAGCAGCCTTCCCATTCAAGAAGTCTCCCTTTCTGAGAGAGCAGCATTTCTCATGCGTGGAACAGTTCCATAGCTCTACAGTTCTTTAACAGCCTCCATCTCAAGCACAACTTTTTTTTTTTTTTTAAATCAGCAAAGAGGTTAGGAGAACATGATTAAGGCAAAGAAGAAAATCTATCACAGTTCTGTATGTCAGCTTGTGTGCTTTTTCCTCACACAAAACTGCAGAAATAAGATTGCAAGAGAGGCTGGGTTAGAGAACTCCGTGCGGCTGTACATCAATACAAGATTGTTCACTTAAAAAGCAAGACTGAGCCACACTGTAAAAAAAAACCACAGAGATTTAAACACATCTTACAGTTTTAATTGAAAGTGACAAACCCTTGAAATCCAGTGGCAAAGCTCATGTCTGATACCGGTGTACAGGGCAGCCCACAGAGAAGGCAGGTATGCTCTAAGACCAGCCACTTCACTGGTGAATGGCTAAAGGTCTGTTAGGACTCACAACCGATCAGCAACGACAGTCGCTCCTGCGAGACCAAATACTGTGAAAACTGTCAAACTGCTACTCTCCCATCCCAGTGGTATTTCTAAAATTCCTTACAAATAACCAAGGAGAAAGCGACATAAAAAAAATACATTAACACTGAACAAATAAAACACTGTTATTGTTTTATTTAGATACAATCTTAGCCCATACAAACATATGCCATCTTTGCTTCTCTCTGATCCCTAAAAGACTTCTACCTCATTAATTGCATAGAAAACATGACTTAAGGAAAGAACTAGGGTTACCCAGAAAAGAAATCATTATGACTACATGATTTATTGAGGAAGCTTTAGGTATAAACTGCATGAGGCAAATGACGCAAACCTTTTCTCCCTTTTCCGATTCAAACAATTTATCAGTAACCACTGAATTCAGAATTTAACTGTATCATTCTGGGAAATTTGATTAAAAAGAGTAAAAATCTTTTCCACTGGAATCTACTAGGAATTCCTTAGCTGCCAGATACTTAACATGAGGCACATTCCAATGTTTTGTAAATCAAGCCGTGCGTGTGTTGTGCTAAGTCTGTGGACAGCAACAGGGCAATGCCAACAATGAACTTCGCTCAGAACACAAACTGAAGTTGGATCTAAAGCCCCTTGATCCAAGAGGTTCGTTAGTCGACCTTAATTTCCACGTCGATAGAGCGGTTAGGGCCTCAAACAACACCTTTAGGGAAGTGGAAGTATTACAGCGATGAAAGTAACAGAGATGGCCAACCCCTTATTAAGCGAGCCTTTGATGGTATTGCTTCACCCAGCAAATGACCCAGATCCTGCCGAAAGCCTAGAGACAGGGGCCATGCACCCTGAATATCCAACCACCTATTCGCTCACCCCGTGAGGTGAGTGCCGGGGGGTGGGTGGTGGTGGGGAGATGTAGGTGAAAGTGCCTGTGTGAAAAGGCAAACAATGAAACCGGGATCACACACATGTATACAAATACAAATCAGGTTCTCAAAAGGTGAGACAGGCGAAGACAGAAGCAGGAAGGAGAGCCGAGGAAATTCCCGTTTGTCTTTCATGAACTTGCCTTCAGAATGGGCTCCGGCAATGCTGAAAACGAGAAGGCCTCTGCGAAAGGAAGCTTTCTCCCCTCCTGCCACCCCTCTCACCCCGGAGAAAAAGCTTTAGGTCTCCCATTCCTTTTTTTACTACAGAAAAAAAATAAAAAAAATTGGTTTTGAAGTTGGGCTGAATGAAGATTTTACCTTTGCTTAAGCAAAGCTCTAGCTGTGACGAAACACGAAAGCACTAAAGCTAGAGATAGTAGCTGCACCAAAGCTGCGGTCCAGCACCTACCATCCCTACGTGTAATTCTACACAGTGACTGCCTAAATACACATATTCTCTTAACTCTGCAAGGATCGTGTCTTCTCAAAAGTCAAACTTTACCTGATGCAAAATCTATTCAGCTAAATCAAGCTTATTGCCTTTATTTCTCTTGTCTGCAGTGGGATTTTGAATAAGGTACTAACAGAAATTTCCTTAGCTTCAACAGATTTTATAGAACCGTAATTTGTGTCCCTGTGGAGAGAACAAACCTACAGAGCTCAGAAAGAAAATAAAAATTGAGCCGCATGTAGTTTGGAAAACATAATTGCTTTGACACAACGTAAACCATCAGAAGTTGATATAATTCATGTCAGTTTGAATTGTGTCGCAAGAAAGTAACAAGAAGAAAACTTAAAATACGTTAAAGGGCTTAAACATCTAACCTCAAGAATGAAGGAAGCTTTCCAGTGGGCTTATTTTGCAAGCTTGTTCTGTCAGATACGGCGGATTTATTGCGTATGTTTGTAATGCCATTTCCAGCACTTCCTTTAGCTTTCTTTAATTAGGACACCATCCTGGGAGCCGCTCCGGGCAGCTGGATTCCCTCTGCGATCTGGAGAACTCCAGACTTTCACTTGGGCTCCAGAAAGGCGTCAGGGGCCTGCTTAGGAGGAACAGCTCGGAGTTCGGCTTCTCACTTAATTTTCTGCCTTTGTCTCTGCGGGGCTTTTGAAAGTAATAGGCCTGCTTAAAATACAGGAAAAGATGATTACAAAACCACAAATAAGATAGGAGTAACTACACCAGATGCAGAGACGGAAGTTTAGAGGAACTCTTTAATCAAGTGGTGGGAGTGGATGCTCCTGCGGAGATAACCTTGTTTAGATAATCAAACATTTTGTCCTCTTCCCTCTCTAAGTAAGATAAGTATAATTATCTAACAGTTCCTACTCTCTTTTAAGGTGTTCTGATTCTATTAGACACAGAGCCTGACATTTTACTTCTGCAGAAAGGCCCTGGAGCCCACAAGGGTATACAATGCCAGAGGTCTCCCTGGGAAGCAGCACATACCCAGAGAAGAGATTGGACTGGGACCTGGAACTCCTAGATCTTGCTGTTCAGATAAGTTACTTCCTTTCACCCGTGTGTTTTCTCACCCATAAAATGAACAAAGTGACATCTCTTGAAAACTCTTTTGAGATCTGTGGAGAAAACTGTGGTAGAATATCCAGCATTTTAATTACTGTGATTGATATTGCCATCATAATCAGGATAATAAGGCAGTGCTATGCAGATCCAAGAGCAGGGTCTTTCACAACTTTTTTTTGATTGATGCAACAATATCAACAGTAATTTTTGATGTGTTCTTATTTTCAGACAAATGACGGAGAAACACCAGTTTTTGTGCAGAATTCATTCATCTCCAGGAAATGATTCTATTCTGCACACATTAGCTCTGCTTTCAGGATCTTATTGTGTGCCACTCAGGTGAATACAAGCATTTCACAGAGGAAAAGCTCAGCACATGGGAGAAAGATGATACAACTTTTAACAGTTGCTCAATCTGCTTGCTTTGGTTTGCAGCAAAATCTATTAAGTACTACCTGTACATGTCCCTTGGCTGTCTTGCAAGCTATACGCTACTGATTACTAATCTCTTGGAGGTTTTTGTTGGAACTCCAGCTCCCATTGAAGAAAGGTACCCCTTGCGATCTGGGACCAGAGTAGCCACCACAGCACCAAGGTCCATGTGAGCTACCTTGCACTTCCAAAAAAGAGCAGGCATCTGCTTACATCGCTTATGGTGCTCAAGATATTAATTTACCTTTCCACTACATTGCAGTTTAGAGCTAGTTTGGGTATCTCTACATCAGTGGTTTTCTAACTGTGATCTGTGGATTCTTATGGACTACCTCTAAATGGGAGGTCTTCTAATTTATAATTTTCTAAAAAAATCTGCATTTCCCTTATGATTTTTTTTCTCTTCTAAAGCATAGAAAGAATCTACAGGCTGAAGAAGTTTGAAAACTACTGTTGCAAACCGCAGTACAGATGTGTGTGATAAGTCTTCTCATAAAACTTTCTTGTGCCCAAATTTCCTGTAACTACTAACACTGGCCTCTTCCATTTCTTTTGACTCACTTGATTCCCAGGTCAACACGCAAGTGTCTGCATCCTGCTACAAAATATTTTGGGAATTTCCAAACTAACACTTACTTATTAACATTTTAATAGGCAATCAGTTTATTTTGCATAAAATTCTAGTATAGTCAAGCCCCGTGTTATCTAGACTCTAATTGAAATGAGGCTTCTCTAGTGCTGTGTTTCAAACGCTGACAGACATTGCTTGTCTGTGCTGTCATTCTCATGATTGCTTCTACCAAAGCAGTTTTTAAAATGTTAGGAGGAAAATCCTAGGACAAATAAATACACCATACAAAGCCTGCTATAATAGCAGTGTAGCAAATAAACTGCACTTAGTTCTGTCCACGCCAAATTGTCCCACTTTTGAACATTTGATCTCAAGGTATTTGAGAAGAGAGAACTAATTATAAAATGCATTGTATAAGCTGGAAAGGTTTATAAAGTTGAATTCCAAAAAACCAATGCTGATTTTATCAAGGACACAAATATAACCAAATAACATTGAATGGCACATCAAAGAGCATACTAGCTTTATTAGAACAATTTATATGCAAAAGTTCCACATTATGTTATAAGTACTAAATGTATGTATTCTTCAGTATAATTTCAGAAGGATCAGGAAAGGGATTTGTTTATTTTTTAAGTTTACATAGGTATATTTGGTATTCAACAAGAAAACATTCTCCTGGCAACTGTCCCTCCATGTACTGGGGCAATCATTAAATGGGATAAATTTACACAGGATCTGGTTTATATCACCTTTAGGGAAGGCGGTGATCATTAGCAAGATCTGAATAACAGTAGTTTAATCCCAGGAGATGTGGGCATCACTAAAAGCAGGAGACCAGATCCCAGCAGCTGCAGAGCATGTATATTCCAAACCACAGCAGCAGGTATTTATTCTGCTTTTCACATTTAACAGGGCTGCTCCTTGTCCCACCAGAGCGGGTTCCCAGGAGCCTTTGCTCATTTTCCCCCCTTAAGAAATTCTGGGATTTCCTTCAGGTAACCTACAATGAAAAGCACAAAAGCAAAACTAATGGTACTGAGTCAGAGATTTATTTTGCTTGATAAAAAATGTCCAACTGCTTCCGGTACAGTGAGTTTGACTTCTCTGTTTCTCTCTATGATATATCTAAGTGTCCTTGTCTGCCCTGAGAATCTCAATGAAATATCAGTAGGCAAAGAGCTTTGCTGCTAATCACTTTAAAAAAATCCTATAATTCTTTTATGTGCATTACCTCTTTCAGAGATACAAACATGAAAGACAATCAATTAAAGGGTTTAAGTTTCCCAGGAAATGCTGGGCATTAGAAGCAGTGTGCAGCCAAACTTAGTCCTTTCAGGATGTGCAGAATCAATATCCTCATATCAGTGCATTAACTCATGAGATAATGCACAAAATGTTCTGAAAGTCAGCAAATTTACTGCGTGTTCATTCCTTTGTGAGCAGCAGTTCCTTATGAATGAACTTCCTTCTCTTTTACAAAAAGGGGAAGATACTGCTTGTTTTCAGATCCTGGGCCTGAAAGCCAAATCAAAGTAAGATATCGTGGGATGATTCCAATATGATGCAGAAATGTTTCAACTATTTCAGACGTGTGCCTGGGACATCATAGACCTCACTCTTCCCAACTCTTCACCTAAAGTCACTGGAATTGCCACTATTCTAATAGATCACGAACACACACATGCATCGATACGCATATAAATATAGATATGTATATGTTTGTGTGCACACATATATATACAACAGCTTCATTCCTCTGCTGAGAATGAACTGAAGACCTTCATCTCTAGAAACAAGGTCTGCTTGGGTTGAAAGTAAAAAAACCATGCAGTGGTTAGAGCAAACCACTAGGGGAAACATAGTCACATGCATTAAGCCACTACCCATGACAAGAAATGTGAAATGTGAGTGATATATGTAATCCTGAGAAAGCTGGTTCCTAGGAATCCTCAAATTAAAGGCCTGAGAATTCAGCTTTGAGGTTTCAACCCAAAAACAAAAAAAAAAAAGAAAAAGTGCACTTAACTTAACTTTACATATTTGTGTGTTAGTTATTGATACTTGTGTGCAAGTTAAGCTTGTGCACGCAGATCTTTGCAGTTGCGGTGCTTCTCTTCCAGACTCAGCAGTACTAGGACGCTGTATGCTTGGAGGGGTTTTGTTGTTTTGGGGGTTTTTTGCTGTAAGACATTGGCACTTCACCATTTTGCACTCATGACTGGCTCCGTGAATAAAAATAGCTTCACTGCTTTCGTATCTGTCTTTGGGACTACTCACCATATGAAGCGCATACACCTGTACTTGAGAACTGGCGTATCAATTGCTGATTGCACTACTGACCAGCAGATTCAGAAATGGCATTAGCAACTTTGCAGTCTAAACACGATAAATACGGAGGAATAATCTAACTGATCTTTCCCGTGTGTATAGGCTTGCACAAAGAGTTCTTCACCTTTTTTTGCGGCTTCGCTATATGGGAGGAAGGGATATTTTTTCCTCTTTCCACAGTTAAGTGAAATTAAGGTCGTGTCTTCTCTTTCCCAGGTGTTTTTAACTTACGCTCGTCCCTCACAGCCGAATCCCGTGGATTTCCTTGCGGACACGGGAGCCTGCACACACACCTCCGAGGATGCCCGGGTCGGTACTGGGCACATCCACGGGCACGCCGCTGGCTGCCCCCACCCGTGGTGGTGGGAGGGGGAGGGGGGGTAAACCCAGGGCAAGACCCTCGGCCTTCTCCCCCCCCCTGCCGCCTTTCCCTGTCCACCGAGGGGGCTGATGCCTCGGGGGAGCCCCAGGAGGGTGCCGCAGGGGCGCCGTATCCCCCGCCGCCCCCCGCCCCGGCGCCGCGCTCCCTCTGGCGGGGAGAGCGGCCGCGCCGCCGCCTCCCCGCACCGGCAGGAGCCTTGAATGAAACCCAGCCCCCCCCCCTCCCCCCCCGCGGGGTCTGCGGCTCCAGCAGCGGGGCTGCCCCCGCCCGCCCCGACGGGCATTTTGCTCCGTCTGCGGCCGCTGGGGTTGGGGGGCGAAGGAGGGTGGGGAGGGGGCAGACGCCGAGCACCGTTCCCGCCGAGGCGGCAGCAATATTGGGGGGGGTGTAGGGGGGTTGGGGAAGCCCCCGTGAAAGGAAAGAAGTGAGACCCGTGTAACTCGGGCTAACCTCACCGTCATGCAGTCACGGAAAAGAATTCGCAGCAGTAGAATGTTAGCGTGGAAAGAATGGATATTTGCCCATAAAACTATGAAAACCTGAAGGCCGTCCGTGTTATGACATTGCCCCTTTTTTTATTGCCAGGTTTTTATGGAGAATGACCACCCCCCTTCAAAAAGCTGTGACGAGCAGGTGTAGGAGAGGAAGTGCCTGCAAAATTGCCTCGAGTAGTAAAAAAAAAAAAAAAGGCTGGTGGGGTTTTTGCGCGGAGGATTGTTCATGTAAATAAAGCGACGCATTACTGCCTTACACATCGTGTATATTTTAAGCCGTGCCACACGTGATAGGGGTATATTCGTGCTCGGTGCATGCCTACGTGGATACGCTGCTCTGCGCGCTTAAAGACACATGTAGGTGCAAAGATGCTGGGGCCCAGCGGCGGTGGCCCCGTCGGTGACTTCAGCTCCGTACAAAAGGGACCGAGCTGTGGCCGTGTCAGGAAACGCCCAGAAGACAAACAGTCACGTTTGTGAGCTGCTCGCAGACCGTGTCCCCCCCCAACCAAACTTATACATAGAATCTCCTAAATATGTAC
Source organism: Tringa solitaria (assembly GCA_026413425.1). Classification (NCBI taxonomy): domain Eukaryota; kingdom Metazoa; phylum Chordata; class Aves; order Charadriiformes; family Scolopacidae; genus Tringa; species Tringa solitaria. The sequence goes on from JAOXJM010000012.1 coordinate 91,243,704, forward strand.
GGCAGTGCTTGAACA
>JAOXJM010000012.1:91273392-91285785 GCA_026413425.1 Tringa solitaria
GTGTATAAAACTGTTAAAGCATACATTTATTTTAATAGAATACAGGAAGGAACAAGGAAAAGGACAGTGAGTCGTCTTATGATACTTGTAAATTAATGCAAGACATCTGAAGAATAAAGGAGAATAGTGAAAATTTTAATAAACACCCAAAATGATGATTTACTTGGTGTGAGAGAATTGCTGGAATAATTCACATAGTTAGAACTGGATCCAGCTGACTCCTCAGTAGTATAGGCCAAACCTTATTGTGCTATTTGCAGGGCCAACACAAGGTAACTTATGTTTTCCTTATTCATGGGGGGTTAACAAAAGTCAATTTTATGAAAGCATCAGACTAGGTTCCTTAACACTGTCTTCCCTGAGTGGTAAGGTCCCTGCTGGACAGCCCAGCTTCTGGTGTGGTTGTCTTGGTCATGGCCCAACCCGCCTCCATCTCTGATGTTCCTGTCAGCAGCAACGAGCAGAGGGCTCCATGCTGGCCAAGGGAAGGTTTTGGAGCAGTGGCTGAAGAAGGGGTGGAACAGGAGCTGGGCTCCTCTGCTGGAAGGACACCTGCAGAGGGGAGAGGGACTGGCTGGGGGAGCGCTATGGGAGTGGGGAGGAAGGTGAAGAAGGTTCTGGCCGCTGGCAGTAGCTGAGTATAAAGCCTCAGTGATGGCACTGCCAGGACACAAGCAGGAGTCCTTCCCGTTGACATACAAGCAGCTGCTTGGAGACAAAAGTGTAAACAGCATTGGCTGTATTGGATCACCTCACATTGTTGTCTCTATCTTGCTGTGGCATCAATTAGCCTACTAATACAAAAGGCTTGTCCTGTGAGAACAGATAAGAGAAAGACTTACTTATAAGAAACACTTTGAAGCCCTTACCCTGAAAGCCAGGCTGACCCACTGCAAGAAATACCTGCTACAAGAAACAAAACCAGGAATGACAACAGCTGGATGAGCAACTGGCAGAATCAAGCCAGCAGACAATCTGAAAATAACAGGGTTTTTCAGCAAACCAGACAGCAGCTGAAAGACAGGAGGGCTAGGAGAGGGGACAGAGCATCCAGCTCTCCTTTGGATGCAGGAGTGAGGTGTCTTGATTTAGCAGCCAGCAAAGGCAAGCAGTGGAGGGGGTCTCTGAGGGCTGATCCTCACCAGCAGAGAGGAGCTGGCTGAGGATGTGATGGTGGAAGACCATTTCATCGAGGGCAGTAGGATTCACAATCCCATGAAAAGGATGGAGGAAGAACCACAAAACACAGCCAGTGATTGCAGGAAGAGGCGGCGGTGGCTGTGTGAGAGGCAGTACTAGTGGCACCAAGGCAAACTCTTCTACTGAGGGGAAAAGGTGGGCAGTATCAAAAGAGACCAATGTGGCTAAATTATGACATTTTCATTGTTCTGAAACAAAGTACGCAAACGGTCAGGAACATGAAGGAACTGCCGGCCCTGACTGTCTCTGTTGAACCCCCTGCGGCTCCCCGGCTCAGCCCATGTCCCAGCACCTCCTGCAGTGGGGCCAGTCTCCAGTTTCCACAGCCCTGCCCTACCCCAAATGACAAATCTGGGTGGATAAGAAGCAGTCGGTGGCATTCGTCACTGCCTCGTGTGATACACTGACAGCTGAGACAGGAAGTGCACTCTGGGCAAACTGCAATAAAATGGTAGAAATTGTGTGGAAAACTATGCACAAAGACTGTTTACAACTGACATCGCTGTCAAAATGGACAGGGTCCACCTTGTGTCCACGATTGCTCAGTATTATTACAGACAACTTAGCAGATGGGATAAAGAAGATGTCTATGAAGGTCACAGAGGTTATGAAGAGGAAAGGACTATGAAGGAATGCACAGTTTGAAATCATAAGGGTCCTGACAAACTGGAGAAAGAAACTTGAAATTTTCAGAGGTCTGGAAAATGTCCCCTGTGAAGGAAGTTTGAACAAACAGGAGTAGCCTAAAGAAAAGAAGGTGACATTTAACTTCCCTGGCAGACTTTAAATAATGTAAAGGTGGCTACAGGGCAGATAGATAGCAGATGCATGGAGACCTGCACAAGAATTAATGGTTCAAATTACATGTCAATAGAGTCAGCTTAGACACCAGAAAAAGCTTCTGCACTGTAGGGATGGTGAAACCCTCGAAAAGATTCCCTCAGCATGCCAGAAAGCCTCCCCCTTGGGAGGTATTTAAATTCAGATTGTGGAAGCTTCTATGAGGGTGACACAGGCATCCCTAATCTTGGTTTGGGAGTGGGGAAATATTAGATGGTCATTTGAAAGCCTTTCCAGTACTGGGTTTTGTGATCTTGCCAAGCAATCTTGATTACTGTGCATCTGGCTGGTCCTCAGCATCACTTACCACGCTGCCAAGTTATCTGTGGTCACCATACCTTTGTCATCACTGATTTTTTTTTTTTTTCCAAGCATATGACAGTGTTAAATAGTATCAGACTTGGCACTGATCCTTCTTTTACTTTACTGGGAAAACAATGTATGCTATAATATTTTCCCATTGATGACTATTGATGGCTAATGATAGTCATCATCCAAATTAGTCGTTGTTGCTGTGCATTTCAGCTCCGTGAGATGGACATGTGAAGAAGGTGTAGGTGTGGTTGAAGTTTGGACTGATGCAATGTGTGTATGTGGTATGTGGGTAGCATAAAAGGAGGGTGCATGTCCCATGATGAAGTAAAAGCTGTTTTGTAGAACAACATAAAAACCTGTACTGCTTTCTCATGAAAAGGGAACTGCTTTATCCATATTATACATATGAAGTATATTAGCCTAGAGCAATAATAACTTCCATATGTATATTTTTAGATTTCACAAAATATGAAGCAATGAATGGATTAAGCCTCAAAATATCCTTCTGAAGTGGGTGATCAAATACTACTATTCCTAGCTTTTCAAACATGAAAGCTTAAGGCAATATGAGACTAGCTGAAAGCTACTGTACACAGGCCTTGAAATCACAGGTTCCTGATAGAGCTTTGCTCATATTGTCTGTGTCCTGTTCCTTTTCTTATATTAATTATGTAACTAGAAGATTAAAACATAACCAAGGAGAAAAAAAAAAGGAGGGGGGGGGAGAAGAACTGGTCTGACTCTGTAGGAGAAAAAGGAATCCTCTGCAGGAGAAAAAGGAATCTTCTCACTGTAAAAGGAGATCATCCTAAAAAACCCTCAAACTAATATTTTCTTCTGTTGAAATAAATATTTGATTCTGTTCTAAATCTTGCACAGTTTCTTTATGGATGAATGGTACTAAAAAACCAATCCAAATCTATGGTGTGTCTAGGAGATGCTTGTACCTTGTGGACGTCTTCACAGGATGGCCGCAGAGGTCTAACCCTCCAGGTGCAACAGGGTGCAGATCGGTCACAGCAGCTATTTTCTTCCCGTAGGCAGGGAGCTTCCTGCAGCCCCTCCAGTGGGGGATTGCTCCTCCCAGGCTGGGTGAAGCTCTGAGATGTAGGATGCTGTGATCTCCCCAGCTGTGCCGCCCTGGCTGTCCCACAGCAGGCTTGTACCCTGCTGGCTGCTGCTGGTGGAGGTTTACAACTGCTTTTGCTCTCCTACTATGTCTGTACCTGAATGCTTCAAACTAACAACCTGCAGTTTTATGTGCTTTACAGAACTGTGTCTTTTGTTTGCTGTTTTCTAAGAGGAAGGTATCAACAAAGATACCACTAAGAAAGTAGATGGATCGGCCATTGCAGAGCTGTGTTTGTAACTGCAGAGATAAGATGAATCCACTGGTTTATTATTCTATATTTATGATACCCACCCTGAATCTTGTTGTTTGTGAGGTTTTCTTTTTGTATTCAGGACATTTCATTTTGAACTTAATCCACTTTCTGAGCGTGACATATCTTAGTTACAGGTCAGCACTCGGCTTTTCTAATGCTATCATGCTACTCAAGTGAGTATTGTTGTTTAATATCACCCAACACTTTGAGTTGTCAAAGTCCTGAATATGATAACCTGCTTCCTCTTTCCTGCAACATGTCACCCATTAGCATTCCAGCTGCATTACATGCTCTCTTTAGGGATACAAAGTTAGGGCACCAGGCTCTCCTAACGCTAAGCAAGGTGACTGACTTGTGTTGAATGCTCGGGGTTGAGCAGTAGCAGTTAATAGAGTTGAACACTCACTTGGAAAAAAAAGTTTCATCTGGTTAAATTTAGAAAAAAATACAGTCTCTTTAATTATACTACTTGTCTCTTTAATTAGTTTGTGATTTTTAAAATTTACATATTATTAGAAATTGTACTCTCTGAAAAATTTGTTACTCTCTGTTTATATCTTACCTCTGTATTTGTTGCAAGTGTATAGCCAGCTCCTGGTTACTTAAAGCATGGAACTAGTAAATTTGATTTTAAGGCTCATCTCCTATTACCAAAGTAACCAGGATTTGGGTCATACAAAGTAATCCACTGGAAATACAATAAACTGTCATTGAGTGTGGAGTTATATTTTTAATTTTTGTTTTGAAACAACAAAAAAATACAATAGAAACCAGAATGGAAAGGATCTTTTAAAATAAAAATTCCATCCATTTGCTGAAGTGAGACTCATAGTTTTCCTTGTATTTTTTCCAGTCCAATTTTGAAAATCCTAAGGGACATTAAGCAACAAATTAGACATGAGCTTCCAATATGTTGTGCTTATGAAAAAAAGGTCAATGTGGTTTTGGGTTGCATTCACCAGGCACCCTATCATCATATATTGGAGCAGGAAGCTAATAATCCTTCTTTATGTGGTTTTAGGATGCACAACATGCTCTTGCAATGCTGTGTTCAGTTATGGGCATCTTATTACCAGAAAGATATTGACAGATCATAAAAGCACAAGGGCTCAGGTCATCTTCATTTGTCACAACAGTGTGACATTCCACCCTTCTCCTTCTCCCAAGAGGACAAAAAAAAGCACAACAGAATTTGACTCTAGAAATATTCTGATTTATTTATTACTAAGTTATGGTAATAAATGCATTGTTCTTATATTATATTATGCAAGTTTAAGTGGCCTGCCAGTCTTGTGAGAACAATTCTGAATACTTGCCACCTATCAAAAAATCAGAAGACTATGGCTTGAAGGTGCACATGAGATGTGTAAGACCATGTTGCTGTATACTTCCTGCACTAGAATGGCAAAACAATCTAGGTATCTTCACATAAATTCACCATTTGCTGAAAGTTGTTGGCATCTAGAAGCCTTCCCAGGATACCAGAAGATCATGGCATGCCCATAAAAAAGAAGGATTTTTTTTTATTCCTATTACAGGCACTACTATTATTTTAAACATTTAGAAACCTGTAAGTACTCTTAAACTGATCATACTTGTCTCCTTTGTAGAATATTATTAAGGTTCCTTAATTATTAATGTATTTGCATTACAATCTTTTGTGATTTTACAGATTTTTAAAATTTTGTTTCATTAGTCAATGCCCGAAGAAAACATTTCTCATTTCTTTAATTATGAAACAGATGGTTCAGTAGGAATTTTCTCATTAATTTTCTTGTAAAAGGTTTTGCAATCCTTTAGAGTTTCTTCAGCTTCTCACAGGAATAAAAGATTCCCAAAGGTAGGCCAACTTTGGTAGCTTTATTCTGCGTCACACTGAATTTGAAAGTATCCTTTCTGAATTGCTGATGCACGGGGCTTCAGATGTGCTTTCAATTATGCCATAAGAGGAATGAATGCATTAGATGTTTATACACGTTTCATGGGAGACCATCACCTGGAAAAGGATATGGTCCTGGCCAGAGTGGGGAGTCCCTTGGCAATATGGCCTCAACCACACCACACTGTATCTCTCTCCTCCCTGCCCCACAGCCCATAAAATTTCACACCATAACACATGAAGTTCAGTCTACAGCACTGTGCAAGAACACAGCCTGTAAGACAGACAGGAATATGTTTTGTATGAGACAGGAGAAGTTACTGAGGGAAATTCTGTGGCTCCAGATGTGTGGGTCAGGCTTGGAAGTCATCACGGTTTCTTCAGTCCTTCAAATATCTGAACTAGATTCCTGAGCGACTGAGGTTATGGTGCCTGACTCTGAGCTGCCTGAGGAGATCACGGCAACAATTCCTGCTCTTTGAGGAAAATGTGAGGTTATAAAAGTAGGATCCTGAAATACAGATGCACATGCCCTGGAAACATTGTGGAAGGGCAGAATGTGCACTTTGGTTCCTTTATTTTGGGGGAAACTGAAATTCTTCCTTAAGCACCAAAACCAATTGTTTAATTTACAATGTCAGTGGTTTGGTAATAATAATATTGCCAGGGCTATGGAAAACTGCTCAAAGCATGATCTTGCATTTGCACGTCATTTTTCTGTTGCATTTACTACCCCGGGCAGACTCACTGTACAGTATACGATGCTATCCTGAGTTCACTCTTGCTTTGAAACAGTGTTTTCTGCAGCACCATATTTGTTCTGATTTCTGCTCAAAACTTCACACTCTCCAGTTTCTGCAACCTGTAATTTTTGTGGAAATCTGAATGGATTTATAGAAACAACCAGAAATGTGTGCTGGCTTTTCAGTTTTGTTGTATTTACACATTTCAAAACGCCACAAAACTGGGAAATTCCCATTGCTACTGGCATACACATACCCCGTGCTGCTGCTACCTAAGGCATGGCAGTGCCAGCATCCCTCTCCTACCCTGTGTCCCACCGTGTCCATCCCTGTGTCCCCCTGTGTCCATCCCTGTGTCCCACCGTTGTCGCTTGGTGCCAGGCAAGGATGCTTCTGGCTCTTTCTTGCGAGTTGCAGCGTCCCGCTCCCTTTCCTCAGCTTTTTCACCCCCTTATCCCTCAGCACCGTGAAAAAATGAGACTTTATGCTGCGGTGAGAGGGTTTTGGGAGCAGCAATTCTACAGCTCTCTGTTTATTGCGAAGTTAACTCCGGGAAACGCATATATATGTGTGTGTATATATATATATGTATATTGCCTCTGGAATGTCACCCTGTCTTTTGGCAAAACTCTCCGGCTTCAGTCGACCTGTCCCCCTTCTGGCAGGATGCACTGCTCCCGGCCATCAAATGGTGGAGCTGTTGCTTTGAGAAATGGGGATGATCATTTCACTGCTCCCAAACTGCTGCAGAAAGAGGAGCTGGCAAGGCACCTATCTGTTTTAAACAGTAGGACTGCTGAAGGAACGGTTCTGTCTGTTAGACGGATGCCAGTGGAGAATAGAAATGCATTATAGCTAAAAAGACTAAAACTTTTTTTTTTTTTTTTTTTTAGGCATTAGCATCAAAAAGGGTGGCTAAAGTATGCTCCTGGTTCTATAACTGTCATGTTCTGAAATTGGAGTAAACTGGAGTTAAACGTATCTCACTTGGTTTTTTTTTTCATTTGAAAATTATGTTCATGTGTAGCAATTAATATTTTAATTTTGTAAAGACAAAAGATCACTTTTGTCTTTTACTATTAATTCTTAGAAGGTAAAGAAAAAGTAGGCTGTTTTTGTAGTATTTTCAACATAGAAGTCCAGCTCACTCACAAGAACTTTGCAAAACTATGTCAGAAAATGAAGTGCAAAAAATAGCTTTTATAAGACCGTTCAGTCATTTAAAACAGAATTTTAGTTAGATTTCCTAGAATTGCTTTTGTACAAATCTTAATTTGAGTACTTTTCAGAGATCTGTTCCCAATAAATATGTATTTGGTTTTTTTTGACCCTTAAACACAATCACACTAATACATATATCTGTGGGACATTTGTGTGCATGTGCAGGTTTACATATCACTCCAGCTACATCCAGCTAGAGTAGGAAAAAAATCTGGATCAGTCTTTCTCCCCTGTCATTGCAATGCATATACACAAGCAGGAACCTATGTTATACTGCCAATGCCACGGCCTAAATTCTACCTGGTTCCACTCCAGCTACCGACAGTCTTACAGATTTGAGGCCAAAAGATCTGAATTATCCTTCATACACCTGAAAGTTATGCTTGGGATATTCAACCACCATGTAATAGTTAGTAAGACACAAATTATGCGGCAGATTAACTAGTATGTCCTGGCCTTCCTGTTGCACAATGTGCTTGATCATTTGACTGTAGATTGTTCCACACAGCAGAAACCCAAAACAAAATAGAAAAGCCACACATCCTCAAATCCAGCCTTCCAATTTGCAAGGAAACTCACATCTGGAGAAAAGAAGGCTGAGAGGAGACCTTATCACTCTCTGCGACTACCTGAAAGGAGGTTGTAGCGATAGGACAAGAGGAAATGGCCTCAAGTTGCACCAGGGGAGGTTTAGATTGGATATTAGGAAAAAGTTCTGCACTGAAAGGGTTATCAAACATTGGAACAGGCTGCCCAGATAAGTAGTGGAATCACCATCCCTGGAGGCATTTAAAAGATGTGTAGATGTGGTGCTTAGGGACATGGTTTCGTGGTGGACTTGGCAGCATTAGGTTTATGGTTGGTGGTCTGAAGGGTTCCTTCCAACCTAGACAATTCTATGATTCTATGATCTAACCCTAAACAACATAAAGCATTTCAGTGTAATTTGCTTTTTAGCAGCTGTAGGGAAGCTGGCCAGCCAGGAAAGCTTTCACTCTCCATTTCTCCCTTTGCCATTCTGTTTTTCTTCAAGTGGGAGTGATGGCTTGCTGTCAAATATTGTCTGCCTCTATTATTCCTTAGCAAGAGTAATGGATGAGGCTTTAGCTCTGGGTCTTCTCAGATCCTGAAGGATCTACTTATATAACCTTCTGGAAAGCCAGCATATTTGAAGCAGCGTATAATTTGTGCTTTAGTCTTACTGCAGTCTCTTAGGTCCCGGTCTGATTGGTTTCGGACATTGGTTCTCACGTCCAGTTTCTTACACAGTCATAACTACAGGTGTGGGATTTTTTTAAGGACTGTTTGTTAAAGAGGCTGCAGGCTTCACAGCAGTGCAGCCTTTGCCAGTCAGGTAACACTTTGCACACAGTGTGTACTCCTGGAAGCGACCACCTCAGAGCCCAGGTGCTGTCCTGAAGCTGATCGAAATAGATTCACTTTGACACTTGGTTTAGTTTGAGTCTCTGATTGACTTGCCCCAAAACAGTTTCTATCAATCAGTGCGCTTTAATTTGTTACTTTTGTGACTATTTCCTGAAGCAAAGTGGGAGAAAGCATTTTATAACTGCTATGACAGGATTTAAAATATGATCGGATGTTGCCAGAAAGCTGTATGGACACATGTAGAACTTGAAAATTACTGCTGAATCCTTTTTAAAAATCTGGGTAGATAGCAGGATGCTGCTGCTGCTCTTGAGCTGTTGACAAAGATTTTAATTCATACCTCATAAAGAAAAGCAGTTCGGAAGGCATTTAAACTTCTCTTTTGCAATGAAAACCCATGTTTGCAAACCTAATGCTACAGCAGAATTCCCAGGTAGCACGTGCGGGCTGGTCGGGCGAGCAGCAGACACTACACTGGAGGGAGGGCTTGCTCAAAAGCGGCCTCTGGATTTCAGATGCTCCGAAATTTCTAATTTTTCAAAATCTTCTAGTGGAGCAGGCTGCACTGTGGTTTTAATAACTTCTTTTAATAAGATACTGTATTGTGGTGATAAAATGCCTCAATTAAATTTCTCATCTTTTATAAAAAATGACTGAAATGTAATTCAACATTATAACTGGAAGGTGTTTAGTTGGAAGTGGATTTGGGATCTTCATTAGAGTCAGTGGCTTGGAAGGAGGCATTTAGATCCATTCCATCAGTTTCCATCTCTGCTAATGTCAGAGAAAACCAGTCTAAATAGCTCTCTAGAAAGATTTTCCCCCTGTGGTGCTGTGCTTTAAATTAGGTGATTATGAAGTTTTCAATGCCGCTAAGTGTAATTTATATTAAACTGAAGAATATCTTATTATTTCTGAAGCTGAACTTGAGCCTTTGGTTTCAGGTTGATGAATTATTTTAACTTCTTACAATAGATGCAAATGATTGAGAGATGGGAAACGGCTGGTTAACTAACTTACTTTGATGCTGCAGAGCTGAAAAGGGGAGCAAGTAGGTGTGAAAACTATTCAACTTTTGCCAGACCAGTATCTCTGCAAATATCTTCACGTATTTCTCATGTGGGAATTCTCAGCAAGATCGATCTGCTGATGGCTGGTAGCCAGGAAGAAGCCATTTATCAGCTATTAGGGTCCACAGAATCTTGAGACCAACAGCTTCCTTGAATTTCTCTGTTCTCCTGATGAGTAGAAACTATTTCCTTTTAATTTTCCATGGTTAATTCTGATTTGAGGGTAATTTTCCCTTCACGTTTTGTTGGTTTTGCAGACCCCATTCACATCTGTTCTGCCAAGACAGACGGCTACTGGTACTAAGCTAACCAGTTTGAAGCTGGCTTGGGTTTCTTTCTACCGTGGGGCACTCCCTGGCTGTCACATTCATGCTAACTGCAATATATATGTACTGATAGCTATAGACAAGCTGGCACCATGCTACTCTTATGAGTACCAGCTATACCCACTGCTAGTTAAACCAGACAAAATTTCATTTCCATTTGCCTACAGAAAGATTCATTTGTGCTCTCCTTTCACTTTTCCTCTGGGAGCGTGCTGTTGGATCTCTTCATCTGCCCTTAAAATTTCTCTTTATTTGCTTTTACAGACACTTAACTTTTTTCCCCCTGTAACACTTAGGAGGAGAAAGGTAGAGCTTATGCAAAAGCTCACTCAAGGATGTTGATTTTGAAATCATCTACTTCTTGAGGGGATACCCTAGGCTTATTCTGGGAAAGTTAAGCTGTCAAACCTCATTAGCTGTGCCTTTTCAACCCGTGATACTTCTTTCGCTAGTCTCTTCAACATTTATTAAGATAATTCACTTCATAATTTTTTTCCTAAATAAAATATATAGTGCTTGATCTTACACTGGTGCAAAGTGGATAGTACACTACATCTTAAGATGCAGCCCCATGAACTTCCAAAGAGATTAGTCTGCAAAGATTTTTCTATGCAATACCAACATTGATGAGACATAAACTAGCTTTTCTCATATATCTAGTTTGTTTTCTCTTTGCATGCTGAAAGAAAGAGTTATTAAAAATTAAGACATTCAAAATCAGAAAATACCAAAATGTTCAGCATGGACTGTATAAAATTTGACACTGCACTGCTGAATATATTGTTATTGTAAAGACTATACTTGAGAAACAGAATGTGATTGTGTAAATAATACTTGCTCTTTTCACACTCTCAGGTACACAGTATCTTTGTAACCAACATCCCAGAGCACTCTTTTTTTTTTTTTTTTAACTCTGGTTTCTCATAAGGTGGCTTGCAAATAAATATTCTCAAAAACTGAAAAAAATATAAGGCAAAGAATTTTTCTATGCAATTAGAAGAAGTTAAAAAACTTCATGAATCTTGCCATTCCAAAGATGGACAAAAAAACTTTTGACTGATGCTCATATAAGCAAGCTGTCCTTGAATAATGAACCTCAGAAATCCTTTGCTCTTCACTAAGGTCTGTTGAACAATGAGTGAACTTTACAGGATTTATCTTTAATTATCTGCTTCTGTTGTAAAGGCATACAGTTTATACATATTGAACCTCTGGTTAATTATTTTTTTACATGCATTAGCACTGGTTAAATTAACCCACATTAAGTGACAGTGATGTTAACTCTGTCCTGATTTAGCAGCAGTTATCATTCAGTATGTCTGACTAAGTAGTTTTCCTAGGAGAAATCCTAAGACAATATAATCTTGCAACAGCAATGGGCAGTTAAATACATTGTACAACGATTATATTTTACTGTATGGAGAACTTTTCGTCAAAACATTGCATTACAATTGAATACTGAGTCATGTTCCTGCCAACAAGTGATGTATCAAATCAGTGTGATTACAGTCAGGATTGAATCAGGAAATGAACTGTCAGAATCAATTGACGGTTATCCTGCTTTTGGAAATTTGTAGTTGCATCACTCAGAAATGGACTTGAGAGAGTGGGCCAATAAATGCATATGAGCCACCGAAGATTAAAAATCACAGATCTGAAACCAACACAATCTCAGAAATAGTGCATGCTTTACTTTAATATAAGCTAGTTTTCAACTTGATTTTAAGATTTGTAAATCCATCCTCTAAATCACAGGCATAGAAATAGGAAAAGAAACACAGCAGAAAATTAATAGATCATGCTTCTGACATAAGCAAAAATGGAGATGGATTTAATGCTTCATCTGGGTTCAACGTCTAATCATCCTAAATCCTTTTGCTGTTACAGTCTAACTACTTAGGTTGGTCGGGGGTCGGTCTCTTCTCCCAAGTCAGGGGCGACAGGACTAGAGGAAACGGCTTCAAGTTACGCTGAGGGAGGTTCAGGCTGGATATTAGGAAAATTTTTTTCACTGAAAGGGTTATCAAG
>JAOXJM010000012.1:91290779-91312667 GCA_026413425.1 Tringa solitaria
TCTCCTCTCCTCTCCTCTCCTCTCCTCTCCTCTCCTCTCCTCTCCTCTCCTCTGTCTTTCCCCTCCACTCTCTCTTCTTCACCTTTCCCCTCTTTTCTTTTCACTGAAACTCTGAAAAATTCCATGAAAGTTTACTTCTGAGTTACTGATTGATGGGCACTATAAATTATTTCCTGTCTTGTCAATACCTTTGTAGCTGAGGTTTGCTCACAAAAGTTCACACCCTGTGCCCTACAGTGGTACCTGTTTCGTGTGGGAGGTGAACAGTAGGCAGCTCTGTGTCTGTCACAGTACATCACAGGAGATGGGGCATGAGGACAAGGAAAATAGGAGCGTGACACCAAATTACTAGATCTGTGACATGTAACAGTGAGATTTCAGAACAATACATTTCTTTTTGGGTGTGTGTCAAAGAACAGCCCTCCTTTAGTTCTTTCTTCAGTCAGCAGGTGTTCAAGTTTCCAATGAAATACACCATTTAAGATTTTATGTGTCTGCTTCCAGTTTGCTTCTTCGGAAAAAAATTAGTTGTTCAACTCAAACTGTTTTAACAGGGATTGTTTAACCAAGCCCAGTTCCAAGTGATTAACAACCCTTACAATGTAGCATCAAAGACTTTATGTTTAGAAAAAGATTATATTTACTCACTTAGAATAAACACTGAAATATTTATAACACGACAGAAAATCTTGAATAAGGATTTCTTGTAAATCGAAATTTAACCCTCTAGCAAAAGTAATTGCTTTTCCACTACATTTCGATTGACAAAAATAGAAGTATTAAGTTAATAGAAGTAGTAAATATTGTGGTGACACAGTATGCATTATGTGTGGATTAGTTTTGCCAATTCGCAAAATAAAAAATTGGAAAGTATAAGCATAACATGTTTTAAGTATTAGAAACTACGAGTTTTTCTCACTAGAGAAAATCAGAATGCTTTTTTCTCCATTAACATTTCAATTCAATAAGACCAAACATGCATGAAAGCCCGTGGTCTATTGGATTAAGTATGGGACCAAGGTTGCTCTTCCCACCTTTGTCATAAGTAGTATTTTGAACTAGAATTTCCCAGGCATTTTTAGTTATAAGATAGAAGTTCACCTTTTTCTTTCACTAGGTCAAATTTAGAGACTTCCATCTTATTTCATAGCAAATTAACATTAGAGCCAGGCCTAGAAGAGAGATCCTCATTGCCCAAGACCATACTTAATGCATTCTTTCTTTCTGTATAAAAGACAGTCATTTACATTTACCATAGGTAAAAATGTATTGGATTCAAGTTGTCTGCAGCCTTGGGCGTATAGGTAAATGAATATTATTAGCTCAATTTTATGGATTTTAAATATAAGACTCTTGACAAAATAAATACCAGATTCTTTGGTTACACTGAATCAACCTTGTTACATGAATAGATATGTTCTTTTTAGTGGGATTTAATAGTAAATCATTACTCATTGTGAATAAAGGGGTAATGAGTACAGCAGCCATCTGTCACAATTTCACTTCCCGTGGCAGGGATTAAACATAAAACTGAGTTAGCAATTTTGATATTTCACCTCATATACTGACAATTCTGGGCACATCATAAAATTTTCCAAAAAGTGGGCCATTAGTCAAAAAGTTGTTGTGTCTTTGCTTACACAAATTTAAAACATCATGCATAAAAAGGTCTACAACCATCTTATGATCTAATATAAGGCATGCAGCGCTCTATGCCTTTTATCTTCCTATCAAGTCTATTTTCATGCAGAATGGGCTGTAAGACTGATTACTATGAACTTCTGTACCTGTAAAATGGGATCAAATCCACTGAATTTACACTCATTTGGAAAGCACACAGGATTTTAGAAACATTTTCATCCTTTGAATATCATTATTAAGTCAGTTTATACATAGTTACAGTCTCCTTTTTTCCCCTTTATACTGGAAACCATTACAGGTGAAGCTAAAAAAAATTAAAAGAAAGCACACATTGAACTGTGATAATCATCTGCAGCCTTTTGTCGTGGAGAGGCTGCAGGGACTAAAGCAATGAGTTGGAGTGGAGGTAAAGTATTGCCAGTTTCATGAGGTTTCAAATATTGCAAATGTGAACTTAAAATGAAACAAAAGAAAAATTAAAAAAAAAAAAAGAAGAAAAAGATCAAATAAAAAAGCCATTGCTTCCAAAACAGAGACACATAAAAAACACCAGGGAATCATCTTAGCTAATTTCTTGGTATTATTTTACTTTCTTTCCCTGCCCTCTTCTCTGCATGAGGCAGTCCTCTCTGCTTTTGGGACTTACTTGTGCCTAACAGATCTGCTCTAACACGGCTCCGTTCTCCACCTCTATACCTCAGTCAGCAGCAGGGCAGGCTGGAGGGGCTATATCCAGAAAATGCACAACTCAAGACACCAATGAACACTGGGGTGCTGCTCCTGCTCTTCCTTTCATTGACTCTTTGAGAGCACTTCTATTTGCCAAGGAGAAAAAAGGCAGGATTGCCCTGTCTGCTTCCTAAGCAGCCTGGATAGCTGCTTCTATCCAGACGACAGGCACCTGGAGAGTGAAACAAGCCTAATATTCATCAAAAGGTTAGCAGCTCTTTCATGGTAGACTGACTGCAGGATGAGGCAAAATCTCAAGAAAAATCCCACCTTGGTAAAACTGAAGTAGGTAACAGACATTAGGTGCAAAGGTAGGTGTTCTTGAGTTTGTGAAATTCCCAGATTTAGAGAATTTGGTTTTAGAATTGGGAGCCATCTATGAAACCTGGCTTCAGGTTCAAAGCTGACTATTGGAATGCTGAAAGCTGAAGAAGGGCATGTGGCTTGGACTCGGGTTTCTGTAGACTGACAAGGTTCTCCTGGCCAGCAGCCGTGTGAATGATGGTCTGTCCCACATTATCAAATGAGACACCTCCTGTGCTAGTGAGTAATGAACTTACAATCAGGAAGGCTTACAGAAAAGAAATGGCCAATACAGGAAAAAAGAAACAAGAAGTAAAAATGCCACCTGATACTACCAGAGATCAAAGAATTCCAGCAAATAGTGGAAAGTGTTGTGCTTTTGCACTTGTTAACTGATTGCACAAGAGGAAAGACAAAGGAGAAAAGCTTAGTCTAGGCATCTGCTTCTCTGTGAACTGTGACAAAGACATGAAGAGGCATTTACTTGTTATCATCAGCCCAGGGAGAGCCGTTCTGAGAATGGAAATGCTAATCATCAATCTCCCTGTGCATGCAATGTCTCTGTTTAATAGCTGATAGAGCGTCTCCAAAGGGGCTTTTTTTTGCTCTTTGTTTAAAATGACATATAATGGACCTGGACTTATCAGTGTCTCTAAATGCATTTTCTGTGCTTTATCCTTACTAAGGGATTTAGTCCGTTCTAATGAATATGTGCAGAATTGATTTTGAGCTTGGTATAATTTAATCCATCAATTTAACATTAAATTAATATGCGAAGGGGGTCTCTTTGTGGATGAAAAACAGAAGGGGAACATTCTTATTAATTTAAAATGGACTTGAGAAATGGAAAGAGGCTGCTGCTATTAGTATCTGCCACTGGGCTTAACCACTGGTTAGTGAGTTACCTTGTGTGAATACTGCCGCTTCTGAAGCCACAGCGACCCTGAGATGCCCGGCACATGCTGAGCCTGGAGCTCGGGAGGCTGCTGACACCTCTGAGGGTTTCAAACTGCTGAGCGACGTCTTTCTGGGAACACTGATGGCTCCTCACCGTCCTCCAGCCCAAAACGGTTTTCTGTAGACTGGCACTCCCCAGACAGTTCTCCACGTGAGAGACGATTCCAAACCAAAGCTGTGTCCCAAGCAGCGTTGAGTATTTGGGTCTGTCATCAGATTTCACAGCTGAAACAGATTTCACAGATTTCCTGGTTCTTGAGTTGTCCGAGTTCCAAACAGGAAAAGATTCCTAGACTGGGACGTTATGCAGCTTTATCAAGCAGCACAGTTTTAAACGATGCTTTTAACTCATGACAATCTGACAGGACTCACCAAGATGGCACATTGCAACAACTAAGGTTTGAAAATTATAGCTCTCATTTTGAGCAAGGGAGAAGGGCACCAGTAGCTGAAGCAAATTTATGCAGAGCAGCATGCTTTTAAAAATATTATCAAAGGTCCATTTTAATCACTCGATCGTTTTCACTGGGATAAGGTCAGACTAACAGGTCTGTTAATTGATCTATCTGGATTCCAATTTTTAAGTAGCAGCACCACAACACCAGGAATGTTGGAGGGATGTGAAGAAGCCACTTCCCATCTGCTGCTGAGAGTAACCCAAGGGGTTCCTTATTTTCACCTTGCAGAACTTCCGGAAGCCAAGTGCTCCAGACTTGCTGAATCTGTGGGTATTTTTAAAGGTTGTTGCTAAAATCTCACATAATGATGGTTTTTCACCATCATTATGTGAGATATTATCTGCCTCTTGCTTCTAAGAGCACTGGTTACCAAGAGTGGGAAGGTTGCAACAGAAATGTGTTGATCCAGGAGACCCAGAAATACTCCAGAGAAATATGACAAGGGGAATCAGTGGTTTAGAATGGCTTTCACACAAGGGGAGACAAAAATAAACTAAGAAACCTCAGCTTGGACAACAGAAGATATAAAAAAGTGTAGCAGGGCAAAAATATTGGTTTAGCATATCCAGAGAACCTAGTGACAGCCCGGTGAAGTTATCAGGAAGAGTTTAAAGCAAAGGAAAGTATTTTTCATAACACATAATTGAATTTTAGAATGCATTGCTGTAGGGGATTGTAGAAGATAAAACTTGAATTCAGAAACACACTAGAAAGATTAGTGAACTGATTTGTGAATATTAATATTTTAACTGGCTGCCCAGGTAGAAATGGTGCTCCAGAAGTACTTAGGTTACTGTTACACTTTGTGCAAGGAAAGCATCTTGTCTTGTATCAAATCCTCAGGGTTTGTTGTTTGTTTTTTTTTCCTTAGATGGCGTCTGCCAATTTGCAGCAGAAATGTGAACACCTGATAAAGAAGGAATGCAGAGCACAGAGCAGGAATGCACTAAGTAACAATATGCCTTGGTTAGAAAGACTGGATGGTCTTTACCTCTCTCCTAATAATGTATGGAAGGTTTCTCTTGCAGCATTATCAAACTAACACATTAAGCTGTAAAAAGACTGATCTGCATCACATGCAAATCAGGATGCTTTCTCTTGAAATGATCTAATGTCATTTAATCATTTTGTCTGTTTGGCTACACATGAGTTCAGAAAACTGTCCGTCAGAGAGTGCCAGTGAAAGCAAGCATTGGAAAGCTGACTACAGTGGAATAGATATTCCCTCACCAAATAGAAAGTACTCGTAGAAAAAATATGAACACAAATACAAAGTTAATGGTCTTTGAGTCCATAAGATTTAGCTAATGCTACATGTGATGAAGACCCATCACAGCTTTACTATGCAGCTTATCGGCTGAAACCCCATTTGCCCACAGAATATTGCAAGTGACTTGCCATCATTAAAGCCTCTCAGACCAGTTTTGGCTTTAATCCTCAGCAGAGGTGGCAGTGTCTTGCCTGAAGACTTGTGAGGACAGTAAAAAAGCCCTGCTAAGAGTTATCCCCCATCCAGTCTATCCACCCTGCTCTTGTGTGTGACACCAATATTCGTTGCCTGTTTGTGAGCAAATCCAAAATATACCAGAAGCAGAGTTGTGCTGAAACTGCAGCACTGGAGGAAGCGGAAACATAAATATTTTCACTTTTGTGGCACTCATGTCCTCTCTGTTGTCCAGAAGTCTGTCAGGCCCACCATTAAGAGAAAGAGGAAGATCTGTACTCTGAAGAGGAGAGGGAAGAGAGTCCTGGTTCAGTCACAGGGGGTGACTGAGGGCTCTGTTTGGTTCATGGGCCAAAATGTCATACTGACCAGACACTTAACCTGGGCCTGCAAAATTCAAAGCTGGCTGTGATGCAGAGGACCTTGACCTGTCATAATGGTCCAGTCCACCAAATCGTGTCAGATATTTTCCCTGAGAGAGTTTGGTGGAGGACTTTGACCAAAGCTTTTTGGAAATCTTAGCCCCTTGTCCCTCACTTTAGCCCTAACCACACTGCTTTTGCTCCTTCAGAGAACTCTACCAAATGCAGGGTCCATGGCTTGTCTTTGCAAAGGCTGTGTGTTTCAACGTTGCACTACCTTTATCTGTCTGCTTGCCAATGCTATCCTTCTTTATAATGCTCTTGCTGAATGTCGGTTGTCTGATAAGCTCTCTACTGAGGGTGAGTTTGAATGGAAGTTATGAGGGAGTTGTATTCTGTGGCAGGACGGGTGACCTGGTGGACATGCAGATCACAGAAACCTGATTTTGATGGGAAAAAATAACTAAAATCCACACAGGCTGTCCGGAGTCATTGGAGGTACTGCTATATCATCAGTGAGTTCTTCAGTATTATAAATCTAGGATGACTCAGACTTTTTCCCACTCTGGAGTGAGAAAAAAATTTACTGTATATTTGTCTTGATAACATATATGGCTAACAATGCCAGATTTCTATTTTTACCTTTTCCTTTTCCATGAAAGTAATTTTTTCATCATCTTCTCTCTGTGACTTAGAGGTGAATGAATGCTACTTTCACAGACAGAGCTGTCCAGATAAGTTTTATTTACGTGTTTTTCAGAGGGTGAGAGCATGGCATGAGAATCACATGGATGACGAAGCTTTGAGAACAACTGGAAAGATTCCTGTTTGAACTGCAAATGTATGCAGTAGCTGAGATTTTTTTCAGGCTTGCTGCCTGGGAGAGGAACACATTGACACATTCCTGTCTTTGAGGGATGAGATTGTACTTTAAACCAGGTGACTAAAGAAATAAAAACAAAAAATGGAATTCCTAAAAATCTGTTAAATGCTTGGTCTGCTGAAGCATTATTTATGAAAACTAGATTATTTTTTCAGAGTTCCAACAGTGACTCTGTTGAAGATTTTACTATGGAGCTGCAAGTTACACTACAGATTTACTCCAGCTCCATCAGTGGCTGGCATGCTGAAAAAATAGAAGGTCATATCATCTATGGCGTGAAAGGACTGTGTCAGTGTTATGCTCTGACATAACTCAGAGCAATCACTGTGGCTAGACAAGATACATGGTAGGGTTCTGCTATTCGTGTAGGCAATACCTGACATATTATATCCCAACAGTAACCATTATCCCAAAATTATAGTCAAACTTTCAAATTAGCAAGACCACATAGCTGTAGAATTGCTACAGTGTAAATCACTGATTACCTTCATTGCAGGTCTACTATATAGATGCTTGTAAGCGTCTAAGCTGCTAAGAATGTGGCATGTAGTGGATGGTATGAAGAAAAGCAATTGACAGCCATATCCTGATGTGTCTTACCTCAAATTCCAACTCGCTGTTGATAAGAAACAATTTTAACCTGGGCAAGCAGCAACACTGCATGAAGAAATCAACATGGGAAGACATCTGTGTAGTCAAAGACTTAAAGATGATAATTGCAAAGCTGTGAGTCATGTGAAGAAATAGGTCTTGCAAGAGGACAAATGAGGTGAAATCAAGAGTGTTCACTGAAGATGGCAAATTAACTATCAGCAAACCATCAGAAAACTCAACACAAGTTTGGAGCTTTTAAGTGTGCCACTATCCCAGTAATTATGTTCTCTCACCACATTTTTAATTTTCTTTTTGTGCTGGGTTGGCCCCACACACGCACTCAGATGTTCGAATACTCCCCCATCCAGAGGGTTGGGGGGAAGAAAAGAGAAAGATCAGGAACAAGAAAACTTGTAGGTCAGATAAAAGACAGGACATCACTTACCAATTACTGGTACAGGCAAAATAGATTTGACTTGGAGAAACAAGCTTAATTTACTGACAATTAAAATAAATATTTACTGATTCAGGTAGCGGGAAACAAAAGCAAAAAAAAGAAACAAAGATTTACACACATAAGGGGAAAACACCTTTCCTTCCCCATTTCCAAGCTGCCCTTCACTGGAAGAAGCTCTCCTCACAGAGG
Source organism: Tringa solitaria (assembly GCA_026413425.1). Classification (NCBI taxonomy): domain Eukaryota; kingdom Metazoa; phylum Chordata; class Aves; order Charadriiformes; family Scolopacidae; genus Tringa; species Tringa solitaria. The sequence continues at coordinate 91,298,797 of JAOXJM010000012.1, forward strand.
CTGCCTCTGCAGCCCCCAATCCTCCCCTTCCAGTGCTTCTCTTTTCTTAACAAGTGTATCTGTTTGTAGGTTGAGTGTCTAGACAGTGAATACCATGCAGTTACTAGCTAAGACACAGGACAATGACATGGACATGTGGCCACACCATACATTATAAGCCTTATGAATGCTTGCACAGTGAACAAGAATGCACACATGCAAGAAGCTCTGGCAGAAACCTGTAAGATGTAAATTTTCTCAAAGAGTTATGCTAGGTTGTGATGTCCTAACGAGAGAGATCACAGACCATTGGCACCCACCTTCTTTATGAAAATATCAGCTCTTTCTCCCATGACACTTGCATCGAATAAAGATTTGAATGGATGAAGAACTCTGGTAAAAACTTCCTTTGTGATAACCACCTGATGCCAGATATGTTGTCAAGAAGCCGCATGACTAAGATAGGTGACCAAAGGTGTTGATGACTCCACTAGTTTTGACTTCATTAACAGCTGCAGCTCAGGAGACTGGTCAAGCTGGTCAAACCAGCAAACCAGGCAGAAACATCACTGACTTGTTTGGTGCAGCCACAAGGCTGGTGGCAAGAGTGACACTTGACTCTTTGCAGTATGGTACCTATAGACTACAGACAGTGCTGCTAGATGGATGCTGATAAAGTGGTATCCTATCTTTCCCTACTGAGTGACAATGTAGAAAAGGAAGATAGACAGAACTTCCTCACAAAGTGGCTCTAAAGCCTATTTTCCTTTGGTTTAAGCTATAAATGAACAATCTGAGCGGAGGTACCTGGTGATACAAGTGACACATGTAAAAATAAATTTGGAGCGCAAATCTTTCATTCGGGGGGGATGAGAAAGGTTTGCTTGGGACCATAGTTTGAGTGGAGCCCAGAGGTTTTTTGGGGGGTGAGGGGAAAAAGAGTTCATAGCATGCTATAAAGTACTGAGCAGAGTAATGTCTCAGGGAAGGAAGCTGAAATTGAATGAAAATGAGAACTTATTCATAGCCCCAGATTGTTTGATTAGCTGTTTGATTCATAGCCCCTGTTTGATTAAGCTTTTAAGATACACTTAGGTTTTCAAATATTTTCTGCAGCCAGGAAGGCTAGAAGCACTTTTTTCTGCTCTCTTAGAAAGGAAGATTTCTTATCTATTTCCAACTTCCATAAGGTGAAACTTTAAAATTCAAACCATAATGGAATATAAAGGAAAAATCACAAGTTTGCAATGCTGATCTTTGATCTAGGAGAACCAAGGTCTAGAGACTTCCTTTTTCACCTTTCAGCAAATAATTTAGTCACACAGAATGAAAAGCTGGCAGAAAACCGACAGGTCACTGAAAGAGTCCTCCAAGCTGTAGACAACTACAGCAGATAGCCTTATTAACACTTATTTCAGACTCTGTTTTAACATTACATAGGTGTTTTGCCCTCCACAACTCCTATTAGAGGGCTGTTCCAGAACCTTGCTTCTCTGGTACTTAGAAACCTTTTTCTAATTTCCAGTCTAATTTTATTCATGACTGGTTTATACTAATTTGTTCTTTCGCTAGTATTATCTTTTTCTTAAGTAGCTCGTTTCCTTCTGTGGCATATAGTCACCTGCTGAATTTATACAGTACAGTCTTAACTCCTCTTACCTTTCATTTTTCTAGGCTAAACAACGCAATTTCTTTTATATTTCCTCTTATATTCTAGGTTGTCTGCTCACTTTGCCATCTTTCTTGACCTTTTTTTGCACCTATTCCTATTTAAATTATTCCTCTTTTTAGCAATGTGTGGCTAGAAATACATATAATAGTTTATAGAAGTCTCACCAGGGCCTTCTATAAAGCATTCATATTTCCGTCTGTATTGAAAATATTTTGTTTAGTAAATTTTACCTTTTTGTTTTCCTGGTCATCTCAGAATACTGTGAATCCTGGTTTTGAGCACGACAACCAGATACAAGTCCTCTAAAATGATGAAGTCATATTCTGACAATACTAGTGCTACCTTTAAAAGTAGCTCTATTCTAAAAATTACTACCAGGCCAACATTCTGTACATTTCTGTGGCTACACTGCTAGATATATATCCAGATGAAAATATTTGGTAACTTAAAACATTAATCTATTTAGAATGTCTGTGATAGCATCTTTTAAGTATATCCCAAAATTCTGGTTGCAAAAATGCATGGCACTAGAGAAAAAGGATAAAAGGAATGAAGAAGAATGAGTTGAATTGCTGTTTATACTAACTGATTGGGGAAAGGTGGGCTAAACAAAGGTGACTTTAAATCTAAAATATTAGGAGGCAAATGTTAAAAAAACACATATGAACACAAATGCCCTTTATATTGTGTAATGCATTAATTCTACTACATTTTATTACATACACAAGTTCTTTTTTAAATTATTCCTTGACCAGAATTATTCATATCCACACCTTTTAATAAAATCTTCAATATTTACTCCTTACTAAAAAATGTAAAAAAATATATTCCATAAAACTTAATATACTATTGGAGGCAACTAGATCTTTTACTCTTTTCTTTCCATTTTTTCATGTGAAAAGGCATCACACAAGATACCTCAACCAAATAGTGAAGCAGCGTTTGTGGAAAGGAAGGATGAAAGGGTTAGAGGGCTGCAAAATAAGAGAAACAGAAAAACAAACAATCCATTCCCTGAAGCACATAAAGAGTAAAGCTCTTCTTCTAGTGAAGAAATAGAGGGGGGATAGGAGACGGAGGAGAGAGTTGCTGGGTCTACTATGTCTTGTTAGCATATTAGCTTGCAAATTATTTTGCGCTGATACCACACCTCTGGCCCCTATTCCAATTTAGGCAGCAGAATAAAGATCCCTACTGCAGCTGCAGTTGACAATGTGTCCCTTGCTAGCCATGTGTCTACACTATCAGGCCCAGCTTGCAGTTCTGGCTAGCCACTCCTCCTGCCACACCGCAGTAACTTTTGGCTCCACAGTAACTATGCTCAGCTCCTAGCTGGAATAGTGCAGCATTTAATACCTGCATTCAGATCTTGTTATAGGAGAGCAATGCACTCCTAGGTATGGCTGAGGAACTTTATGGTGACCAGTAGCAGCTCACCTCACTGATCATCCCAGACATGCCAGGGAGTGGCACTGAAAACAGCACAAGGGATTTGATCCATTCACTGCTCAAAATATGAGGTCTGACATATCTCCTCCAGGTGACATGACCAAGTCTTCTCCTCCCTCTCATCTTTTCTCCTTCAAGCAAAACTAATCTGCAAGTTGTTGCAGAGCTGGAGCCTTTCTGTCATTTGTAGCCAACTCTTTTACTTTAGGTCTTTTACTATCTTAATTTATGCAAATATGTGTGTATATACATATAAAACTTTTCTTCGTTGTCTCTTTGATTTGTTTTTGTGTTTTTTTTCTTCTTTGTCATCTTCAACTTTTGTCCTAATAGTCCTTTTAGAAGACAATCTGCTAAAGAATCGTTCTTGCTTGGACATTCTCATGTACAATCACTAGGTCGGTGGCCCTGCTAGCTTTAGCTTTTTGTTAATGGTTTTTACGTTGTGTGATCTTTTCCTTTTTACATTGGAAAAGTGATTCCTTTTTACACCAGAACTCTAATATGATGTCTTCAAAACAATATGCCTCCTTCTTGCAAATATTTCTCTTTTAGAAGCATGTTTTAATTCCTTTTCAAAAGTGTCTTCATTTTTATATACTGAAATTCTTGGGCTTGTTCATTCCCATGTGATGTTGAATTTGAATATATCATCGTTACTATTACGCTGCATTTTTTTTGTCTTGAGCATTCTCTGACGAACTGCACCAAGAACCTGTCATCCCTTTGTGTCCGAAATTCAGTATACATCATGCCACTGTGCAAAATTCATCCAGTTTACAGAGGGGTAAGTGAACTCATCCATTATTTCCAAATTTTCTCTCTTTAAAAACCTCCCTAATCTTCCATAACACATCATCTTTAATGAACATCCTGGTAGATTGTCTGTAATATAGCCCAAATATTATATGTTTTTAGACAGACATGGAATTCAAATCCTTATGTATATGGCATGTAATTATATATTTAATGAAATTGTCTTCTTTTAACTCTACACTTTAATCCTAGAAGGCCACTCCTGCACAAGCTAACTTGATGTGCGTCCAACTAATTACAATATCTTACTGGTATTTCTTCTATGAAGTTGTTTAAAATCTGACAATCATGGTTCATCTCCCTCACTTTCATTAGAGTTGTTTAGAAATACATAATATTTGGGCTTGGTCTAGTTGCCCATTTTTATGTTTCCTAATGAAAAAGAACTTTATTTATTGATACTGTTCCTGAATTTTACTGACTTACATCCACCTTTTTTCATGTTAATGAAATGTATATAGAATCACAGAATCATTTAGGTTGAAAAAAACCCTTAAGATCGTTGAGTCCAACCATAACCGTAGCACTGCCAAGTCACCACTAAACTGTGTCCCTTAGTGCCACATCTACACAACCTTTAACTGCCTCCAGGGTTGGTGACTCAACCACACCCCTGGGCAGCCTGTTCGAATGCTTGATAACCCTTTCAGTGAAGAATTTTATCCTAATATCTAATCTAAACCTCCCCTTGTGCAACTTGAGGCAGATCCCTTTTGTCCTATCACTTGTTACTTTGGAGAAGAGACTGACCCCCACCTGGCTACAACCTCCTTTCAGGTAGTTGTAGAGAACAACAAGGTGTCCCCTTAGCCTCCTTTTCTCCAGACTAATCAATCCCAATATCCTCAGCCACTCCTCATGAAACTTGTTCTATAGACCCTTCACCAGCTTTGTTGCTCTTCTTTGGAAGCTCTTTGTCATCCTCTTCTTGGATGACATAACTTGTAAAGGATATGTCATCCTGAAAGTGTTTTCTTTTGCATCTGGTGGGATTTCCGCTCCACTTTAATTTTCCTGACTGCCTACCTAACTGTAACTGCCAGCCAGTGGTTCCATTTTGTTATAGAGATGGGACTTATACGGGAATATAACATTTTCATAAAATTGGTGTTTTGTGTGCAGACAGTGCATCTCCAGGCTTATTATTATTGCTAATATTATTATTTTGCTAGAAAAAGTTCCTTGAGTTCTGAGACTAAAGGTTGTTATTCACTGAAGAAACTGAAACATTCAGTCCATCAATAGCTTCAGGGCAATTTTTCACCAGAGGTAGTTGTCTGGAACATACTTTTTTCCTTTCTCTCTTCAGATTTTTTATTTTACTTTAGCAATTACATGAAACATTACTTCATCCCTTATTATTCTCTTGCCATTCCTAATAAGCTGTGTTTTAATTTAAAACAGCAATTTACAATTCAATTAATATATAACAACACAATCCATTGTAATCACAATGCGATAAATTTGTGTTTTAAGTAATTTTTAATGCTCATAGCAGCTGGATCTGTGAAGTGTGGAAATAGCTGCCATTTTTCACCATGTGCAATACTGCCTGCACAAACCACCACTTTTTAATTATATCACCACCAAAGCCCAATGGATGGAAAATGGAGAAACTGCAATTGCAAAGGAAGAAAAAATTTGCTTATAATACACAGATAATACAGAAAATATAAAAGTAATGCCAAGACATAATTAGCAAAATTGATAGAAGGGTGAATTCCCTGATATAATCACTACTTAAAGATGTGTTTTGTATTGATATCTTTCAACAAGTAAAGGGATGTCATTAACTTACCTCAGCCAACAAAGAATTACAAGATTAGTTCACCTGACCAGAATCTTATTCTTTAGAAATTGTAAATAAAGTATTATTACCTTACTAGTGGATGTTTTTTCTTTTTCTTTTATGACAGTCACGTACTTCAAATTGCTGCATTTCTATACTATGTAGATAAAAAATTCCCAAAGGGCTAAGTCTTCAACAAGTTGACAGTTCCTTTGACTTCAGTGAAACTACATTAATACTGACGTATTGTTTACTTTCATTTGCCTGTAGTTTAGATCTTAAATATGAACCATCACTTGCTGTTGGAAAAAGTATATAAACCCTGTTCAAAATTCCACTCCAAAAAAAGAATGTGATTCCTCCAAGCAGACCCAAGTCTGCTCCTATCAAGGCTGTTTGGACTTTCTGTGAACACAATCTCTTGCTACTACAGAGATTTATCAGGAAGAAAGACTTTTCACTCTCTTGTCAATGTTTTTACTTTTTAAATCAGGAATAATCCTATTGTGTTGAAAAGAATTGTACTGCTTTAAGTAAAATCATAAAAAGGTCTCTACTTTTTTTCCTCTTCTGTCTAATAGGGCATTAACATAGGGTTTTTCTCTAATCCCAATTTACTTCTAAAGGCACTTCAGTACATCAGCTTTCCTTTCATTTCCCACCCCAGTAGTGTGCCCTGTGCCAGTTGGCTTCTGGTCACATGGAGAGTACTCATCAGAATTAATAATTCTGCTAATGAAAGCTGCAATATAAATGCTTGAGGCCTACAGTTTTTGAAATTGGGAATTAAGTTGCTTTCATGGCACCAACCTGCCATTTGATTTACATCCTTTTGTATTTATTTATTTATTTATTTATGGAACTTAAAAGTTGTAGAATAATGTTCCCAGAATTATAAAAGATTATATATGAAAAACCCCCACCCAGGGATATATATCCCCTCTTAAGTTATTAGATAACAATATCTTTCTTAGTTAATAGAATGCTATGATTTTCACATTTCTGAAGGTCAATAGAAAGAGGAAATAGATAATATTAAACCCCAGAAAATATATATAATATCCTGTAGACAGAAGAGAAAATACTGAAAATTGTCAGATGGGGAAGTGTATCTATAAATTGGTTATCCAAAAAGAAACATTTTTACACGGACCATTTCCGTACTGAGCTTGTATAAGAGTATATAAAATAAACATTCATATTCCTTTATGAGAATATCATATCTTTATAATACTTATTGTCAAAAAATATAGTGTAAATTAAATGTAAGGCTTTTATTATTGGAAACCTCTTTTGTATCATAAAAGTTGATTTGAGTTTAGAAAATGGATTTACTTGGAACAGAATCAGGACCAGGACCCCCAAAATGTTAATTTCCTACTATTCTATATTCAAATGAAAAGATACTGTCTCTGGCAATTGCACCATAGAGAAAAAAAATGCTGTTCTTTTATGTTATTACTGGCTTTTCAATTCTTACATTTGTCATTGATATATGTGGCATGAAAGTAAAAAATGCATACATAACATAAAGGCTGAGTAAATATACATTAAGGAGAACTAACCCATCAAGTGATTTTACCCTTATCTGCATTTGCAGGTTGGTTAGATCCATCAATGTATGTACCGCCAAACTCTATAATTCCATTATAGTGGTAGGAGGAAGAAGGTGGGAGTCTTTGAGGTGACGCCATGTATTGTATAGTAAAATCCAGCAAAGTTTCCTTTTCAAATATCTGGTGGAGAAGGGGCAAAGTATGTCCAGTAATTTTAAGGACATTTTCCAAATGTTTATTTAGATAAAAGATAGATAACAGTAAAACTATAAAACCTGCAGCCAGATAACTAGGTTTTATTAATGACCTGCCATATACCGTGGCCGGATAATTAAAGTTCTCCCTCCCTCCTAACCCCCTCCTCCTAGAAAAGGAGAGAGTGGACAAATTTATTTGATAGTTTGATAACCAGGGGACACTGGTTGAAAACTATTGATATAATCAGGGTCTATTCAATTTGCTCACGACAGACACTCCTATCTGCTAATTTCACCTGTGAATAGTTAATTATGCCCTGGATGCATATGGTCGAGCCATTAATAAAATTTGTCTGTCATAGGTTTCTGTATTTTCTTTTTTTGTCATCCTCATGTGCATTTTATCTATGGGAATCTTTCGCCTTTTTTTTTTTTCTTTTAACATTGCACAAGACAGATGTTAGTGGTATGGGTATTTCAACAAGGCTACGTTATAGATGGCATACAGCATGGATCAGGATTGCTCTTTTAGCCTGCAAAAGACTGGGCCTGTGTACATAATGAAGCTGCTGAAGCATGAATGATAATGGAGTTCCTAACCATTTCACATTTTCAAGATGCTTTCAACTAAACAAATGCAAGGGAAAATGCGTCTTTTTTTTTTGGCAGGCTCATGAGGATTTTACATATATAGGATGGCTGTTTTTACAGGATGATTTTCCTATAAATCTGGCTGTTGTCCTTTCACTAGGACATTTCTTTGGGTGAATGCAGGTATCAAACCCCAGATTTTCTCCCTCCAATCATCTGTATTTAATAAAGTGCATATTGTATGCCAAGGCAGTTTGTTTTAATCTCTGAAGGGCCTCTCAGGACTCAGAAAGCTTCTAAAATTCACATAAAATTTCCCTAGTTCTGCCATTTCCTTCAGTTGGGACAATTTTCCTTCAGTATTGCCCACTTATAAAGAGATTGCTCAGTTAATAAAAAAATCATGTGTTTATTCATAATACTGCAGGCTAGAACATGTTGCTTTGTCTAATGTCTCTGAACAAACGTATCTAAAGAATAGTAATAAAACTATGAGTAAGTAACTCTTCCCCAACTTTTGTTTACTATTTTTTTCTCCAAATACAGAGCAGTTTGTTCACAAGTGAAATGTAGTCTTTCAAGTTGCTGAGGGCTACTGTCTCCTTTGAGGTAACACCTCTTTGCAGGTAAGTCCTCCTGGTTTCCTTGTCCAGCATTTTTGTTTGTTTCCTTGACCTACACATTACCAGTAAAACCATGTCCTCTTCTTACTTGGGAAGATCAAGCTGGAGAAGATCATCAACAAAGGATAAAGGCTCTGGGCCTTGCTGGCCTCTCCAGCAGCAGACATCATTCCAACATCATCATAAAACCTAGCCATATCTTAAAAAATTTAACAGAATATCACCCAATTTTGACACAGGTTGGTTTCTGGCCTCCACAAGGACCGGAGATTCCTGAAACCTTAATTTCAGCTTTACTTCTTATGTGTTCTGGGTCCAGTCCTCTGTGTGATAACTGAGATTATCATGGTGTGAATTTCTTAACAATTCTTTCTTTCTGCTAGGTTGGGTCAAGCCTGAGTGAGTTTTTAATTCTTCTCTTTCAAAGAGCTGGATTTGCTTCATGCATTTTATGTTTTGTGAAGTCATTATTTTTTTTGGAAAAAAAAATCTAGAGATTCTTGTTCGGATATTTTGCGGATATTTTGCTTTTCTCATCATGAAGTATCACTGGTTGACAGTGTTAGACAGTCTAGGTAGGTTGCCTTACTGTGTGGGCAGAGGTGGGCACAGAAGAAGCTGGAGAGCAGACATAGGGAAAGGACTTATTTATGAGTGTGTACAATGCCTAGAGCAATGTAATTACAGCAAATAAGCATCACCACAGACATAAAAACAAATTAAAAGAGCTGGCTGAAATCTTTCAGTATGATTTTGGTCAAAAATTGCATTTAAAGTGAAAAGCTTGGCAAAAGTAGTCCAATTCTGACAGGAAAATTTTGCCAGTCAAATAAATGGAAACAGTGACTTTCAGAAAAAAATGGAAATTAAGGAGGGGACAGGGGATGCTCTGAAGTTACCCAGAGTTACAGGGATGAACCTCTGCTACCTGTTTTCCCTGTCATGCTGCTTTGAGTAACAAGGTATTTTTATTTATGTGTGTATATATATATATACACATTTACCTTGCTGATACTATCGAGCCATTCAAAGCCAGTGACTGGTAATTTCTCAATATTTCATAGCAGGTCAAAATTGGATTTAGTTACATTAACTTATTTCAAAAGCATCTTCCCTACCTCAATTACTCAGTTACAAAGAAGGTCCCTTGCAAACACTGGAACTGTCAGAGTTCTCAAGAAAAGGTTTTGAGTATTTCTTTAATGGAAAGTCATAAATACGAAGTTAATACCAACACCCCTAATAATACATGTGCAGGGAACCTAAGAGGCTTTCTTGCTTAATTGGACCATTTCACTTCAGTAAGTTCATAGTGTGAGCAGGAAGCACACAGAGCACAGTGCTCATGAAACATCTAGAATGACAGCTTGAATACTCAAGACTTGGAGGTTGGTAGATGGATATAAGGAATTTATCCAACCTTAATGAATGACCAAAAAATATTCCAGAAAGAATATAACTTATTTGTATCTTAAGGAGTGTACTGTGCAAGGCTTTCTTTTTATTTCTTGGACAAAGAGAAAATTTATGCCTTTATAATTAGAAACAAATAACTTCTGTTTTGGTTCTGTTGTGGTGTTGTTTTTTTTTTGGGGGGGTGGGGTGGTGGTTGCTTATTTTTTAAAACTGTATTAGTGAGAAAAGGATTTTGTGGACAATTTCTGGAAATGTGCTCAGTGCTTAGCTGTTATCAAAAGGCAAGTAGAACAGTAGGAACTATCCGGACAGAAATAGAGAACAAAATAGAAAGCATTATCATGTCATTATATAAAGCACTGTTTTGCCTAGGGATATTTTGTGTGGTTCTGGCCCTCTCTATCACAAAAAAAAAAAAAAAAGTTATAAAACTAGAAAACGTGCAGAGGAGAGTGACAGGATCAGGATCTGAAGTGAGGAATGATTTCTATACAAGAAAAAATTAAATAAAGTAAGGAGTGATTTCTATACAAGAAGAGATTAAATATCCTTGTTCTGCAAACTGTTGGGAGCTGGATGAGGTACCGCGGGGAGATACTACCCCATGCTTTCCTTTGATGTTTTCCCTCTAAGCATCCAGTAACGGCCACAGTTAGAGGCACAATACAGGTTGAAATGGGCCTTTGGGCTGAAATCCTGCAGATGTTCTTCTGAGTAGAAAGGCTCCTTGCACAGCCTTCCTCACCTGTGGGGAGAAATGTCAGTGCTCACGTAATGTAAGACATCAGATCAAAGTGTGGGTGCTGTGAAAGGGGAAGCCTCAGTGATAACCACTGCAGAATCTTTCTGCAAATGCCAAGCATTTGGTAGCTGCTGTGGATCCTGTGGTAGTGACACAGAGCCTCCTTCTAGAATTAATTTTCATAATTTGTCTGTGCATCCTGCTCCTTACAGGGAAGCATTATACGGAACTGCTAGCACCGGGGCTGATAGAACTATTTACATTATTCTGTGACTAGCAATCTCAGTTACCTAAGATGGGGCTCTTCCTCCCACTCCCTTGCTGGCTGGATTTTAGGTACAAGACCAAAAGAGACCAAGAAACTGAATGTAATAGCTGGCTCTCCTCTGGAGAGCAGGGCTGCCATTAGTCAGCTGTGGAGAAGGCAGATGCTGCCTGTTAGAGTTTCTAGTAATATGAAAGCATTATCAAACCACAAAAAAATGTGAATCTTTCTTTACCCCTATGAGCTCCCGTGCAGCCCTGAAACAGTGGTATTTGTCATGGGAAAATGCTGAAGTACCCTTGTGCCAGCGAATGCCAGCAGTGAGTTTGACTGGCTGCCAGATGCCATGAGAGAGAAAAGCCTGGCTAGGGATCTGTGAGCCACGGGTGGTCTTGAAATTGAAAGGAACAAGCTAGAAGCGATCAAATAAACAGCACTGACTGAGAAGTTTTAGTCTGGGAAAGCCAGAGGTACCGGGCCAGAAAGATGTCATGTGCTAAGGGACAAAGAGGGAAAGCTGAGTTGCTGTACCAAAAAGGTTGTTTAGTGCTGGCTTAGAGGCACAGCATCTCAGCCTACCCATCTCTGCCTTGCTCTGTTAGCTGGTTCATGAAGCCAGGCTACTGTCTATGCTGGACAGTCCCATGTTCAAAAATATAGCATATAGCACCTGCAAGGTGCTCTCCCTTCAGGCAGCCAGAGCTTCCCTGTCATGAGGCTGCCAGCTTTCCAGATGAGTCCTCCCTCTGGCTGCTGTCAAGTGACATGAAAAACTCATAGGAGCCCATCTTCAGAACCATTTTTGTGAGACGCTGCCCCCCATGAGGAGTGAGGACAAAGGATGGAGCGTCAGAAACCACCTTCCTGAGTCTCTCAGGCTAGGGCAGGGCATGTGATCTAGTTGAAGATGCCCTTGCTCATTGCAGGGGGGTCAGACTAGATGACCCAAACTATTCGATGATTCTGTGATTCTATATGTGCAAAGCAGGCTGCGAGGCAGAGCTGTGGGGCACTGAACACAGCAGCGAGAAGGCATGGGCACGCTCAGGGTCAGTAAATGTCCCCAGACCCATGCTAGCATCTTCATCTCTGCAGGGCTCATTTTCATCCTTACAGACCGTTGGGCTCTTTCTCCTTTCAGCAAGGTCATATGGTCTGTCTGCCCCTCCTGAGACCACTGCGCACGGCCATGGCAGGATGCCATAATTTCACAACCTTCCTCTACAGGGAGAGGGGAAGAAAAAGGCAAAAAGATCTGGCATGGTGCTCAAAAAGGTTTGTTCTTAGCAGGGCTGTGTTTCCCACAAAGAACGTGGCAGTAAATTTTAAACATAACAAACATTCTCTCTCACTGAGATCAATCATCTTCTGAATAAAAAGTTATGCTGAAAAAAATGGAATATTCATTTACACTAAAAGATTGAGGAATCACTCTTTAGCAAACAAAAATGAGAAAAAACTCAAACCAAACAACCCCCATCTCTTTCACACAAAGCATTTGAAGGCTACCTATAAAAAAGTCAAATTGTAAAACAAAACTTTCTTGTACCTTTACATGCACAGGTACACTTATCATTGATTTTCATGAGATACAATTAATAAAACAAGTGATATTTCCATTGAACAAGGAACTGCTTGCACACAATGTAAACAGCCATGTTATATTTTGAACTGAAGCAAAACCCAACAATTAGATTGTAGATATAATTGTCCTAGGAAGAGTCGAAGTGGGAGTTTTTCCTATGAGCTGTTGTTAGGAGATTGGGATCTTCCCTTTCTCTACAAGATGCATTAACCTCTGCTGCAACTCGTTGTGCAAGTACAATTCTTCTTTTGATCCATTAGCAGAATATGCAGCAAGGAGGTCTATCTCCTGCCAGACTTAGTCACATTAATCCTGGCACTTGTCATTAGGCATTTACATGCAATGTTATCCATCCTCTGTGTGTTTTGCTAGACAACGGAGGGTCAGAATACATATTTATCACTCAGGATAAGCAAATTCTTACTCCGTTGAGCACTCCTGTAGTTGAACTGAACCCCATAAGCCACATGCCTAATTTGATTGCAATGCGGGTAAGACACTGTGAATATCTTGTTGTACAAATCAGACTGTTTTCTTGAGACAGATTCTGTTTCTGAAAATATTTGTAATATTGTTTTAAAGTTACTGTTAGTACCAAGGAAAAGTGATGTTCAAAACTTTTGAATTCAAAAGCATAACTCACCAGGCAGAGTGCACAAAAGATGCCTGCCTAGAATAACCCTGGCACCAGTGGCAGCAGTAGGATGAAATTCTTACAGTTGCTGTCCTTCTTTTTGTTATTTCTGTAATCTAATCATTCAGTAAAATATTAAGTTTTCCACCAGTACCTCCAAATAATGTGATTACATTTTTAAACCAGTTTAACATTTATTTTTGCTCAAATAAAAAAAAATAACAAAAGGAAGTGTTGCAATGGAACAGTATTCATCTCTATTTTTGAAAGCAGATTTTATGCATAAGTATCACAGCTGAAGAAATGGGTAAAATTTTGATACAGCACTACAGTGCATCACTTTGCATCATCTTTTGCCTATTTGAAGGAAGAGCATCTTTGGAAGTGTTCACAGCCCAAATCCTTCCCTTTGTAAGAACAGCTACCAGAGAAACATAGAATGGTTTGGGTTGGAAGGGACCTTAAAGACCATCGTGTTCCAGCCCCCCTGCCATGGGCAGGGAGATCATAGAATCATAGAATCATCTGGGCCGGAAGGGACCTCCAAAGGCCATCTA
>JAOXJM010000012.1:91312767-91328826 GCA_026413425.1 Tringa solitaria
AAGCCCCATCCAGCCTGGCCTTGAACACTTCCAGGGATGGGGCATCCACAGCTCTTCTGGGCAACCTGATCCACTGTCTCACCACCATGATAGTGACAACTTTCTTCCTAGTATCTAATCTAAATTTACCCTCTTCCAGTTTGAAGCCATTACCCTTCGTCCTATCACTACGTGTCCTTGTAAAAAGTCCCTCTCGAGTTTTCCTGTAGGCCCTCTTCAGACACTGCAAAGCTGCTATAAGGTGTCTCCAGAGCCTTCTCTTCTCCTGGCTGAACAACCCCAACTCTCTCAGCCTGTCCATGAAGCCAGTTATTAGCATTTAGAGCGGGGAAAGCATAGAACCTGTGTGTAAATATATTATCAAATAGCCAGGGACCCAACTATGCTCTGTAACAAAGTTCTCCATGCCTGTGATATTTTAGATCAGAAGCTTTGGTTTCTAGCAGTTTAATATAGGTTTTTCTAAAAATTTTAAAAATATTAACTTGCAGATGAAATCTTTTAGCTTATTATAGTATTTAGTTTGCCTTATGTTGTTGCCACTACTCCGTGGACTGACTACGAGCCATGATTCAGCAGCACACAGTGCACAACACGCACCTGTACAGCATCACTGAGACCCTCCCCAGCTCAGATTTCTGTTCCTAACCCAGGTTGCTTTGTTTCAGGGTTATTTTGTTTGATCGCTGGTGGGCTTTGGCTGCCCTTCCGCGATGGAAAACCTTTACAAAGTGCAGAAGATTGAGTTCATGTTGGCATAACTGTGCAGTGCAGCTGACCAAAGAGACACAGACCGGCTTTGTATCAAAGATGTGTCTCCACTATATGTCTGCTTTTTCATTCCTTATTGGTAATACTCCCACACCAATAGCTGTGTTATTGTGCCTGATATCAACATCAGACTTGTTAGCCTGTAGTCATTCAGGTCATTACACTTTCCCTTTGAAAATAACCATACCACAGTGGTTTTCCCTCTGTTCCCAGTACTTCCCGTACAGTTTCAAGAGTTATTAAAAGCTATTAAAATAATGTCAGCTATTGCTCTCCAGGCAGTGCCTTGAAGATCAATGCAAAAATTATCCAGAACTGCTCATTTAATGTTTAAGTTCAGTAGTTATTATTTAATGTTGTCTTTAGATAATGTTAAAAATAAGGACACAAACTCAAAAATTTGATAAGTATTTCTCTTCTGTCTTTAGAAGAAAGTCCCCAGATGTTACACTTCTGACTATTAGTCGACATTTCTAAATTCTCTCTTGACAGAAATGGATTTGTAGCAGTTACTGGGATTTCTTTTACTACTGCTGGATAGTTAAAATTACAAGGTTTTGTCCTGAAACCATGTTGTAATAAAACCTTCATTGATCATTCTTAGTATAACTGTATTCCTTGGCATTTATATTTCTTAACATAAAATCTACAATATTAGATAGCTCTTTTTTTTAGTATTTGTTTATTAGTTTTTCATATTGTATTTCTCATTTTGTCATTTAAAACAACAGAACAATCTCATTATTGCTGAACTATGGCTTTTGGATGGCACTTTGGGTTTAATGGTGTCAATTTGCATTCATATTTTCTTGCTGGTATTCTTGTTTCCAAGCATTTTTGTTCAAAGTTATTTCGGATGTTAGCCCGAATGATTTAGACATGTGTTTAATCTGTGTTACATAATATGGCACATAAGTAAAGTTGAGCGTATATGTGCTGTGTAGACAAGAAGAGGGGTTGCAGAATTGGGCCAGGCTGAGAAATATGAATTAGTCTGGTGAATCCTCTGGTGGATGATTCTTTCATTCTGGCAAGACAGTGCTTCAAGATTTGTGAGGTTTTTTGCTGCATGGTATATGATGAATCACAAACTTTCTATTTCTTATCAACTCCATCTCCAAAATGCCCAGTGAAAAAGGCATGAACCCTTCTGGATTCTCTTTTGTGTTCTTGGAAAGTAGTTAAGCTTAGTTTTACTCTTGGTAAAAAAAAATTCTATTGTGAGAAAGTCTGACAGACTCTCTTTAAAATGAGACAAACACAATGCTATAAAAACATCTCTAGAAGTGACCTAAGCTGTAAAATTTTAAATATCACTTATTAGAATAGTGGGTCTAGATTAGTTGATCTATTAAAATATATTACTTCTGCAAACTTTGTCCTGCCTGTGTTTTAGGCTTTTAGGCTTACAGAAAGGTATCATTTAGGTTTAAATAGTATTCTTGGTTGCCAAATAACATAAAATACTGATTAAACTATCAATTTATTAATTTTTTCTTTTATTTCATTAAATATAAAAAGAAGAAAATATTTTGAGTTGGCCATGGGAGTAAATGGATTATCATCGTGTTGTAGGAAGAGAAACTGTTCAGTTTTCAAATGAATACTGCAATCAATTAATGAGCAGATGCTGAGGTCTGTTAAACTGTGAACGGATTACCACATAGTGTAAATGGATGGTGTAAATAGTTTGCACAGGTTCAAAAAGTTTTTAGACAAAGTCATGGAGGAAAAATCTTACAGGGACTGCTAAGTTAAAAAAAATATTAATTCTATCTCATGAAGCTTCTGAGCTGCAAATTTTAAGATACCAGGGAAATATTTGAGGAAGCATCAGTAGATTGGGTAGGCAGCCACTAGCCGGATACCATGATAATGTGACTCCATGGTTCCAGGACTCACCGTGTACGTCCTGTGGGGACCATCAGTGCTGTGAGCTCGGCTCGCCCTCTGTTTCACCCACCAGCTCTGCTTCCCTCATCATCTGTGTTCCTCTCTTTGCTCCTGGGATCTCTTTTGGATTAAGGCAGTGGCACTCTCACAGAGACATGGATCAGCTGGCAGGAAAACCAGCTCTAAAACCAGAAACGGTCTGGGTAGGGCAGCTCCAGGATTTATGGTGGAAAGCAGAGGCTAGGAGAAAGGAGTGGAGCTGTTGACTTGGAGATGCATGGTCAATGCACCTGAGGAAAAGGATCTGGGGGTCCTGGTGGATAGTAAACTATCCATGAAGCAGAAATGTGCTCTTGTCATCAAGAGGGCCAATGGGATCCTGGGCTGCACAGGGAAGAGTGTGACCAGTAGGTCAAGAGAGCATGACTCCTTTCAGTGGTTCGCAGTGACAGGGCGAGGGGCAACAGACACAAGCTGGAACATTGGAAGTTCCATTCAAATATGAGGAAGAACTTCTTTAGGATGAGGGTGACAGAGCACTGGAACAGGCTGCCCAGGGAGGTCGTGGAGTCCCCTTCTTTGGAGATTTTCAAGACCTGCCTGGATGCAGTCCTGAGTAACATGCTCTAACATGCTCTAGGCAATACTGCTTCAGCAGAGGAGTTGGACTAGATGATCTCTAGAAGGTCCCTTCCAACTCCAACAATTCCTTGATTCTGTGATTCTGTAATGCCCACAATCCTACTCTGGGAGTGGGATGAACTTCATGGTTAGGGGCAGCCAAATTAATTGTGATTAATGGCTTTTCTATGGAGAGACACTGCCTGCTCACATAATGTGCAGGGAAAGGAAGAGACTGTCATTACCTGTGTGGAATGAGCGCAGGGAAAGGGGAGAAACCCAGATGTAAATCAGGTGTTCTTTGACTTTCATACGGTCAAGAGTCTGCTGAAATTCTGCTCTGGTGCTCTTTCGGCACTAGCTGGCTTCACATGTTTGTTTGACATCTTAACTTCCTGATCCACCACTGATGTCAGTGCCAGATAGGACATACAGAAACCAGATGGCTGTAGCCTCTGGTCTCCCAAGCCTCTGGTAGGAGTCCTCTGTATCCCAGAGGTCTTAGGCCAATGGTCCTACCTCACAAACACACACCTTCATTGAGTGATGCTCCACACTGGAGAAGCAGACTGCTGGCGGGGTGGAAACAGGGTGAGAAGATGTGGAGTACAACCACAGTGGCAAATGCAGGGTCAGCAGATGCGGCAGTAGTGGGCAATGTATTGACAGCATGAACGTTACAGAGAGAGACCCATGTGTCACCTGCTGGAGTCTGGGGCAATGTTTGTGTGCAAGACGGAGGGTGCCTAAGCCTTGATGGTGATGTGCCCAGGTGTGCCGGTAAGCAAGCCAAAGGGACCCTGGGGTACATACCAAGGCGGATAAGGCTCCAAGAGTGATGGCATGTGGAGAGGAATGGGCTCCAGAGAGATACAGGTCATGTTGTGTTACTTGGCCAAAGAGGCAGGGATCACTTGGTGGATTATAGGCCACTACATTGGTTTTATGCTTCCTGAAACAACCCAGCATGCACCTGATCCAGCACAGATTCGTCTTTCTGGAATGCAGACACTAAATGCCAAGTAACATTTCAGTAGCAGCACAGTGGGGCTTGAAATTATCTATAACTAAATACTCTACACTTTCTATTTAACTAGAACCTCGTCTCCACACTATTGGCATGTGCAATTTGGAGGAAATATTAAAGTAATTTATATTGCAAATTATATTAAAAGTTTATAAAATTATTAATGAGCAATTTTATGAGTAAAATTCCTTTAAGGAACATATACATAGGTCAAGCTTTTAAATGAGCTTCATTTAAAAATGTCTGGGATACCATGTCTAAATTTTCTTTTTTAAATATGTTTTAAATATTTTTTTTTAAATAAACTCTTTACTTTTGCCTTCACGTTAAGAAATAACAACATTTGACTAAAATAAGCAGTCAAAGACAATATTTTAAAGGAGAATACATATAGCTTTATAATTGAAACTGACTGCAATGTAAATAGAAAGGTTACTGTCTTTCCTTAATCTTCTCCAGAGAGTATTATGCTTATATTGAAAACCAGAATTAAGTAACAGTTGAGCGTCTCCTCAATTAATTATGTCTCTTTAACTGCTTGTCTCTATTTTCTTTCACTGTTCATCCTAGCCCTTGAAATCCCTTGGTGTTTTAAAAAGTAACTAAGAAAAAGCAATTACTACAAAAAGGTACATCAAGGTACCAAGGACAAGTTTTAACTACTCCAAACTTCTCAAACAGTCTAGACTGTGTAAGAAAAAGCCTTGCATGAGTAACAGCTTTTCTATTCTTGAAAGCTTTTACTTTACTCCACCCGAAAACCACATTCATGAAAGATAAAGTTGAAAGTATAGTTAATACATTAAAAGGATATAATGATGGAAATAAGCATTATAAGCTTAAAATACTCAAGTGCCACTATTATACATGAAATAGTCAGATATGTGAAGGCATGGAAATGTACACGAATGCCAAAAACCTTCACTGGGGTCTGTATTACAGTACTATCATGGAACTGAGATTAATCTTTAATGTGACGGTGAGCATCACTACAGGCTATATAGTTTCACAAATTCTTTTTCAAAGCATCAAAAACCGAGAAAGAAACTGCGTACTACCACACATGTGATGCTGAGGTTTGCAAAAGGCCTTTGCAAGTAACTTGAGCACTTTTTCTCTGTGCTAGTTTAACTAAAATCAGGGTGTACAGGGTGCAGCTGTTTCCTCTGAGCTTTCTTTGATGTTGGAGCTGTTATTTCTGGGTTTGGGGAAAAAAAAAAAAAGTTGTTTGCAAATCTTTGCAAGTGACAATATTAAAAAAGAAAAACGTCTGATCCCTCTTTAAAGAGAAAGATAGACCAAAACAAACTGAACAAAATAAAAAAAAGACTCTGAAGTGTAGCTTCAGCAGGCTTCATTTACATATGTTATAATTATCCTCCCTCCCTGCCTCCACTGTGCTGTCTCATCCTGTGCTGAGGATAGGAACAGTAATCAGATCAAGAAAGGGATATCATGGACATAGCAAAATAGTTATGAAGTTCATATATAACAATCATTTGTATATTAAGAATATCAAAATAATTAAAAGTCCAATTATGCTGTCAGTTATTCTGTTAAAAGCTAACAAAACCCTTTGTTGAAGCTGATCCACTCTTATATAACTATCAGGAAGCAGATTTTAACCATAAAGAAGCATTATTAGTTACATTTATAATATAAGACAATAGTAATTTTGCATTCTTCATATGGGACTGTTCTGTACTCGTATTCTTCAGAACCTCTGTCACAGATGAATATATGACATTTTACAGATGAAATAAGGTTTCACATAACAGATTCATTATAATTATGATAAAACCTAGAATAAGATCATAGAATCATGCGATAACACAGGTCAGAAAGGACCTCTGGTGTCATCTGGCCCAAACCCCTGCTTGGAGCAGGGTTGACTTTAAAGTGAGATCTAACTCTGAAGTTTGATCAGGTTGCATAGAGCCTTTTCAGGTTGTGTTTGGAGCACACCCCTAAGAAGAAAATTCCACGGCCTCCCTGGGCAATGTCTTCTGATGTCTGATCACCTCACTGTGAAATTGCTTTCCTAATATCAAATTGGATTTTTTTCTTCTTTCAACTTAAGCCTGTTGCCCATTGTCCTTTTGCTGTCCACCTCCGAGAAGAGTCTGCCTTTGCCTTCTCTGTAACGTCCTGGTAGGTAGTTGAACACAGTTCCCCTCTTAGCCCTCTTAAGAGATTCCTTGATGCCTCATACATGTGAAGACAGAATGACTGTTTCTAACTCCTTTCGAGTGTACATCTTTCTAAAACTACATTTTTCAAGCCTTCCTCCTTTAAATAACCGGGTGGTACAGACCGTTCCACTAAACTTGTGAGTCCCTAAAAGTGTGTAGAGCTAAGTAAATTCCCTTTAGCCCCATATTGGTAATCTAATGACGGTGCACTCAGTAGCATGCTAAACTTTGATGGCTGTACCTCATTTTGTGTTCAATAAAAGATAACATGAGAGATCATTAGAGTAACTATGTCAGATTAAATGTATTTTCTTGTACAAAAGTCAAGTCCCTTCAGGAATCATTGCAATTTACTTTGTCTCATGGAGAACAATATTTTCCCGCTAGACCTCAACACAAAGGGCCATTACAAAATGTAATTCATATTTCATATGTTCAGAAACGTTCAGCACAAATTACAAATGGAGACTTTAGTGAAGTATTTATGTTCTGTTACCACAAGATATGTATAAGTAATATGTGTCCCAGGGCTCCAGCCTACACCGCTTACATTTATTTGTTACAGACTGCACTTATACTTCGCAGTTAAACATAAGGTAAGTCATGTTGCTTCTTTGAAAACATAGAAAAGTGCAGCGGACAAAAACATTATTGTTTCTGAGATTTTCTAACAGCTGCAGAATGAAGAAGGTGCCGTTCATCGCTTAACTGCTAAAACAGTGATATCCTACCCAAAATTCAAAAAGCTCTTTGCAGAACTTCACCTCTTTCACCCTGAAAAACTTGAGGCTGTGTGGGTATATTTAGAGACTGAAACGAAGCCCTTAGAAAGGGCCAGTGAAAATCATTTTGCCCTATTTTGAGTAATGGCATGGGTATTTGTGTTGGTAAAGAAGTGACCCCCAGCCCTTGTGATGACCCCTCTGGCCAGGAGGCATTTTCACTAGAAGGGGTTAAGCAGAGTTAAAGTTTTTGCTTGTGATTAAGCGTTTTCAGTGTGTTCAGTACTTTTTTAAGTACTAAAAAGTAGTGAATAGAGCTTGTGGTCTTTGAAACAAAAACCACCGGTCAATAAAAAAATCCATGTGGTAAACAAAGGGTTTTTGCACAAGGGCTTAAACACTATTGCGTATATTGCTAATTTTACCCTGTTAAACCTACTAGAGAGGCCCAGAGTGCTACCTTCTCATAAAACAGACGTTGTATTTTTAAAAAAATTTCTATTTGATAAAAACCGGTGCATCCAGAAGTAATACTCTGTTTGACAGAATCATCAGAAAAATGTGTTTCTGTTTCAGGATTATTCTGATGTTCTTTTTATTGCGCTTCCTTAAAATCACAGTTTATATAGTTTTAGTAACAGGACAGTCTAAAACTCCATTGACATTTGAGTTTTGCAATTCTTGAAATTTAAATTTCAAACAAATTGTGAGCGCTGAAAATTATAGTAAGACCAAGTCAGGAAAAGCAGAGTATCTGACAATTATAATCTCATATTTTCATTGTTAAGCAATTATAAATTCAAGAAAGTAGACATCTCATCCTGCAATATTAATTTTGACTTACACTCACTAGCTGTTACTGTCACAGTATTTTTCCTTCATTCAGGTGAGTCACCTATCAGGGACCACATTAATGTTTCTCTTCCAAGAATATGACAGTCAGTAGTGCAGCCGAGCAGCAGGGTGGTGCAGCGTCTATTTCCTCAATCTAATTCCTAACTTTACTCTCAGACTGCAGGACAGAGAGAGACGATCCCTCCCAATTTACCCCCAGCTCCGACACTGCTCCTTCTTCCCCCAAGGCAGCGGCAGTGCCTGTGCATGTGTGTGCATGTGAAATTGAGCATGTGTGTGTACACACCATTGCCAAAATTAATCTCAGAGAGTCTGGGTCAGCGTGGAGGCACAGCACATCAGCACCATTTGTGACTGATATTTTGCGTTTTGTTGGGGGGACAAGGCCAAAACATTGTCTCTCTTTTTATCTGGGCATGCTGACATCTCTTGTGCTCCCCTCTCACATACATGGCACTAGTGATAATGACTTGCTAATCTCCTATCAATCTTCCAGGAAAAAAAAAAATCAGCTAATAAGGCTGTTCAGTACAAATGCATAGGAGAGGAGCAAGTTGCACTAGAAATGGAAGTAGCTCTGAGGCTTATACCAAATTATCATCTCCACTCATGCGGTCCATATTTTTGAAAGGATGTGGGGAAACTGGAGAACAAATTCAAGAGCAGGAAAAACTAGTGTAAAATATGAAATTTGAAGGGCTCAATTAGCTTATCAAAAAGAAAAGTGAGAAGTAATATGAAGGTAGTATGATTAAAGGGAGAAAATATCCAATAATAAAAGATTTTGTAAAATCCAGTGTATAAACATGTAATAAACAATGGGAGTTATAAATAGGCAAATTCAAATTACCATGGGAAGAAACAGATTCTCCATCTTCACATCCAAAATTTATGGATTCCTTAAAAATATTCTTAAAAATACACAGGAAACATCTTGGAAAAGAGTTAAATGGATCAAATTTCAGCACCTTATGTTATAGGCAGAGGGGGAACAACATGACCATCACATAGTTCCCCATAGTCTTAACATTTCTGAGGTTGATAGAGTTGAGAAAGTTGTAAAGGAGCTCAGTTGTTCCTACACAACTGAAGTGGCAATCTTTTAAAAAACATTACTGGTTGCATTTGTAAATTAAACATGTGCTTACAATTTAATAAGAGTAAATTAAAATGTGATTACATTTTAATAAGATTTTCTTACTGAACCACAGTATCTACGGGCATCTGCAGCAGTGTAAATCCTAGTGTGACACGTAATAGTGGTGATTTCTGTCAGGAACAAGAGCATGTGTTATACACACCAGATGAAACAGAGGTTTGAACAGTTTTGTAGAAGATAAACAACAAAAATGTAGAAATAGCAAAATAAACAATAATAAGTATGGTATGATACAATGTTCCATGTTATGTGGAAGCAAACAATCTCTTCCACCAAAGCGTCCCTGCTAAAACAGGAGATGACAGAATTTTAGGCTGCATTTTGGTTAGTGATAAGGATATTTAAGTGAAATAAAAACAGAAAGAAAACTTAGTTTAGTGATCACAAGTCAATTAAATTTTAGCCAAATGCAAGGCCAAATATGAACAAGCCTGTACCTAAGTAAGAACATAAACCTGAATAAATGAAGGGAACCAGGTAGTGAATACAGGTAGAATGAAGTCTTGAGGCCTTCAACATCAAACCCAAGGTGCCAATGTTATTAAAATTTGTCTTAAATAAATGGGAAAAAAATAATTGGAAAGAACTCCAGAGCTAACTGGATGAATAGTCATTTCAAGAAAGAAGAACAAGCAGAGACTCAAAATGAAGTAGACCTTGCAAAGAAAAGTAAAACAAGTGACAAAGGACTAAAGGAGAAGTAAAGCTGTTACATGGTGACTATTTAACTTCTAGATGGAAGACATTTTCACTTTAGCCTCAAAACCAAGTGAATATTTTGATTCAGTTTCAAATAATATGTGATGTTTTAGTGGGAGCAAAAGGAAAATGGAGAACGTTAATAAGATTATTGAAACATACATAGCTTCAACTGAGATGGAAGTAACACTCAAGAAACATTATTGCATTCAGGCTGGGGGAAATCAAATAATTTCAAAGAACTGGCAAAGAAATCGCTAGTTAAAACATCGCAAGACAGGTTTTTTTCAACAGTCTTGCAATCAGATGAGGAGAAGGATATTGGGGTATGAACTGGTGTGGGGATGACTGAGAATATAATTAAAAAATAGTGAATGCAGTGTCTGTTTTACAGAATGAAAAAAATGTGACCTAAACCAATTGCAGGCCTGGAAACCTCATGTCAAGGGTATATTATACTTTATAAGAATTTCTGAAAGAACAGATGAAAAAATATAGAAAGGAAAGAAAAAATGATACGAAGTGCAATAAGAATGAATCAAAACAAAGTCTTGTGGGACTGACCTTTTGAGACTGATATACAAACAAACAGAGGGAATAGATTTTGTCAGTTTGATTTGCAGTAGTGGACCTGAAGAAGTATCATGTGGGAAACCTCAAGCAAAACTGAGAAAATGAGAGTTATTGAAGAAAGAGGGAGGTAGGAAGGGAGGTAGGAAGCGAGGAAAAAAGGTGAACAAAGACTGGAATGGATAGTGCTGAAAGGGGCAGGTTGAAATAAAAGGCTGAAATGCTACTAGTGAGGCTCATCAACTTTGGAGGCAAAGCTATTTAATATCTTCATGATTGAACATCACAATTGTCGGAATTATTCCGATGACACTGGTACAAAGTAGAAAGCTCCATCAATACTGAAAACTTCTGGAATACTACAGGAACGGGCAGTAGAAATGCTGAAGGGCCAGAGACGTTGCATGTGGATATTGCATGTTGACATCGCAAGGCTTTACCAAGCATATTGCAGGTGATTCTTCTCACCCATATCCAGAAACAGGTAACTGAATCTGGGTCAGGTGCACAGAGAGGATACTAAGAAGACTAGAAAAATGGAGAACCCATCTTTATGGAAAGGACATTGCAGACTTGTTTGTCTAAGCAGATTGTAGTGTGGAGGAGGTTATGATTGCGATCTATAAATATATCAAGGGTGTAAACACAGAGAGGGGAAATAACTATTTAAATTAATAGGCAATGTTGGCGTAAGAAGAAATTCCAGAGAAGTCATTGCAATTAAAAAGACCTAACTGAAATGAAACAAAATAAATTTATTAAATCAGTTTTAGGATACAGTTGTTTGTGATATCAAGAGCCAGGACTTCAGGAAGTTCCTAGTCCTATGTTCCAGTGAAGTGTATTTAAGATCTTTTTCAATTACAGGAACAGACTTATGACTACAGGACAGCATTTATATGCACCTTCCTCTGTGTTTCTAGGAGTATAAGCACCTGTGATTTTCGAGGGACACTCCAAGATCTGTCTTAATTCCAATACCACTGGTGCAGACTCACAGGGAAGTCAGAGCAATGCAGCACATGGCATTGTCTCCAGAGACATGGCTTCTATGTGCACCTCCTGTACTGGAGAACTGGCAAGGATCATCCACCACACAGGGACAAAATTTCAGTTTGTATTTTGGTTTTCTCTTTGGGACAGTAGTTGGGATACTGTTGTGCCCTTAGCAGTTACGTGTGAAGAATTCATCCCAAATTCAGGATTGACTTTAGATTAACCAGAGCGTTCTTCTGCTTTATAGAAGAAACACACCATATATTTATTCCTTATCTGACACCAATGTTATGTAGCAAGAACAAGAAATTGAGAATCTAGAAAAAAAAATGCATATACATTTTTGTTTCTTAATTTAGCTATATGGACATCTGTTGAAATTAATACATCCACACATGGACATATACAAATCTAGTGTTCTTGTCTACCAGCTTAAATACAATGATACCTTTACAATGGTATGTTTAGACATCTCATATGCTATGATTCTTCTTCTCTTACACTGTTGGGATTTAGGATTGGGAATAAGATTTATTTATTTTTTACAGTTAAAACAATAATCAGAGATGGAGTGGAATTTATCAATCACACAACACTGAGTGGCAGTTTCCTTCCAAGACAGTTTTGGAAGGAAATATTGGAAATATTACAGTTCCTGTGTGTGTAATAGATATTAGAGGGAGAGGATTAATTTGGTAATGCTAAGATGTAAAAAGAAACGTTTGGTTAAATGGAAGGTATTGTGGAAGGAGAAAACAAGTAGAAGAAATAAAGTTTTGACAGAATAATTAACTGAGATCCTACTGATTGTGTTCAAGTTATTTTCCTCTTCATGTATCCCCTTCATGAAGAAATAGTTAATCTGAAGGTGTTAGTATTGAAAAGAATATGGGGAAGCAATTATAACGTGGAAATGTGTGATTTTCCCATTTGAAAATTGTTTTGGTGTTGTTTCTCCACAGATGCCACTTTTGTAGTCTAATTTCTAGCTGAATTCTGGCTAAACTGTTAATGTAGTCCAAGCATGTCTTTGAGGACATCTGAAACATCAGCACTTTTAAAGGCAAGTTATTTATTTCAGTGTTGAAATACTGGATTAGAAAGCTATCTGTGAGCAAATATGAAGAAGAAAAAGAAGAGCAGGAACTAGACCTCCTCTTACAGCAACTACAGGCTGATTCTGCTCAAAATATTTCAGGTGCTATTCTACTAAAGCTGCCATTTCTCAGAGCTACTGCACCTTCCCATTTGCACGTGCAGAGGTGATTCTTTTCTGTGAGCTTATCTGCCCAAAACTAAATTACTGTTTTTGCAAAGTTTCAGCTGGAACTGGCTCTTCATCTGTTTACCTGAGTGCCAGTGCAAGGCACAGAGCAGAAATGAGCTCTCAGTTCTGCCTCAGCACCAGCACAGATGAAACTGTGTCCAGTTCTGGGCTTCCCAGTTCAAGAAGGACAGGGAACTGCTGAAGAGGGTACAGCAGAGGGCCAAGAAGATGATTAGGGGCTAAAACATCTCTCTTACAAGGAAAGGCTGAGGGACTTGGGTCTTTTTAGTCTGGAGAAGAGAAGACTGAGAGGGGGATCTGATCAATGCCTATAAATACTTAAAGGGTGGGTGTCAAGAGGATAGGGCCAGTCTTTTTTCAGCGGTGCCCAGTGACAGGACAAGAGGTAACAGGCACAAACTTGAACATACGAAGTTGCATCTAAACATGAGGAGTAACTTCTTTGCTTTGAGGGTGGCAGAGCACTGGAACAGGCTGCCTAGAGAGGTGGTAGAGTCTCCATCTCTGGAGACACTCAAAACCTGCCTGGACGTGTTCTTGTGCAACCTGCTCTAGGAGGACCTGCTCTGGCAGGGGGATTGGACTTGATGATCTCCAGAGGTCCCTTCCAACCTCATAGCGTTCTGTGATTCTGTGAAACATTCATGGACCCCTGTCTGCAGTGGTTCAGTCATTCACTTTGGCAAATAGTCATGTTCACAAAATTCCCTTCTTTTACTGTGGACAGTACAGACAAATCCTACTCTTAAAAACTGGCCTAATCACTAAGAGAAGGAATGCTTGGAATAAGGAGAAAGGAAAAATTACTGATATCTTCTCTTTACAGCTTTTCCTTTTCTAGCATAATCAAACATTTTTAAAAGCAGGTAGAATGCTATATATAGTTCCACTCTGCAGGCAAGGACCCTCAATGCCAAGCCACAGAGTCATTCTCACAAGCTTACTCTTTACCACAGTGATTTCAGACAAAGTGAAACTGTTCCAACTGGGGACACTGGAAAAGGGGTGCCTCAAAGGGAATTGCAGGCTAATGGTCAGGATGCCCTTCAGTCGAGTACAAAACTCTAGCTCACGTCCTTTGTGCGTGTATTACAGCAGGTGGTTATATAAAATGCCTCATTTTTCTAAACAGTGCAAATAAAACAATGGTTTTGTGTAGGACCAAATCTACTACTTGTGATATATCCATTATTTGGGAAATGACAGTTGTAATAGGGCTAGGTGGGGAAAAGTGTTTGATGTGACTTTCAGCAAAATCAGAAGTGAGCTTTTTTTCTTTAAATGCTTCGGTTTTACTCAGTGTTTCTGCTTTAGTGAAAAAAGTGGCCTAATAGTGAAAAATGATCAGCTCGAAGGCAACAAAATTAGAAGATTAAAAAGTCAATACGCCCTAAAAGATAGAAGCATATCTCTATGTTGGGAATGACTGAAAGTATTTCCAAGGCATAGTCAGAAAAAGAGGATTCAGGAATAAAGAATAATAGGAAACCTATTCCAATTTAAAAGAGATAATGAGAAATGTAGAATATTTTCCCATTATTGTCAACGGAAGTACTGAAGAAAGTGATATCAAAACTGATTTCCTGGAACAACAGAGAGATGTATGAGGCTTTTGTATTCTTCATCCGGTGTCCTGTGATCATTAGAATGTGTAGATGTGTTGAGGAGATGGTCTAAATTGATTCCTGCCTTCTCAAGTATACAGAGGACGAGAAGAAGCAGGTAAGAAACCAACTCATGTCAATGGGAAGAATCCCACTGACTGCAGTGGCCCTCAGATTAAATGTTTCTTTTAGATGAAAAAAAAATTATTTACTTGGTAGGTGTTGTTGTCAACTTAGGTCTATAACGCGTAACATAACCTTTGTAATTTTTTGCATTGTTATATTAATGAAATATTTCCTACATTCTGTGTAACCTACTCAAACAAAGACTCTTGTGTATTCTCCCGCATGCCCTGCCCTCAGTATGTGAAATTGGTCCTACATGTCCAAGATGACTGCCTGTAACTCTTCACGTAGCAGTCACAGGGACCAAGAAAAAATGTGCACTGCTGCTCATGAGGGAATGGTCTTGGATCTCCCAGGTAAGAGAGATGCTGGTGCGGTTACATTACTAGAACTTGGGACCATATAATACAGAATGATGAAGTAACTGGGGCTTATCCTTAACGAAATTATAGTGAAAAAAAATCAATTACTAGTTCTGCAACATTCGTTGTGATTCAAATTGATTTTTTTGTTACCTCCTACAGAAAGATCAGAATAAAGAAAAACATTATTGAATAAATGCAGATTCCAGGAAATAACTCAATAAGCCATGTTTCAGTTTTATGCACATCTGCTGTAAATATCAATGTAAGGCCAAATCCTTTTGGCTTTATCTAAGTGAAGCTAATTTGAGTTATCTTCCTGGAGCTATTTATCCCAGATTTGCTTTAGAATATATAGAATATATAATAAATGCAAAGTGCAACCTGATTTGAATGAGCCATTCCTACTGAGAGCTGGGAAACAGGAAAACAGTGAAAATTCAGTTCTTTGAGGGAAGAAAAAGAAATCTTACTTTTTTTTTATTACGTTCTTTGATTTAAATTATAGAGTTGTAATTAAGAATTACAGTCTTTTAATCTGAAAATGAGTCTCTCTTTCAATGATATAAAGCGGTGTATGGTTTAAAGCGTGTGCTAAGGGTTTGTTTCATTGCATCGTACATTTTAAAGCCATATTGTGTGAGTCTGTTTACTTCACATTTGTCCTCTTTCCCCTGCCTTTTTTGCATAATATATTGGTAAGTAATAAGAAGCAGTACCGCAGCTGCAATTTAATGGGAAACACAACTGTTTATTGAACCAGATACCCATTATTAATTTAACAACTGAATACAAACGCTTCTGGCAATAAGTGCAATAATTCTGTTTCCTTGATTACTTAAGGTTTGCCATTGGCTTCAGTGGAAGCTTAATCCAACCCTCAGAGGGGAGAAGTGCTGCTTTTTAACACTTGTAAAGAAAGAACAAGTACCAGCCTAATTCAGTTATCCTGCATGCATTCCCTCTGTCATCTTTTATAGACATACACATCTCTCGTGTGGTTTTAGGAAGAGATTAAAACTATTCTCTTTTTCATAATTTTCCTAATATTTTATGACTCAACTGGAATGTGAAATATGTGCAGTAAAGAGGCTACAGGTAATTTTTTGTAATGAGTTATTAGAGCTCATAGTAAGTGGAAAAAAAAATCCTATCTTTTACTGCAATCTCTCTT
>JAOXJM010000012.1:91332070-91343969 GCA_026413425.1 Tringa solitaria
GTTTTTTTTTTTTTTGTGGTTGGACTTGATGATCTCAGAGGTCCCTTCCAACCATCACAATTCTGTGATTCTGTGGCTAGATATATCACCTTTCTTTACTCGTCTTGGTGGTAGATCTATACCAGCAACTTAGACATCCAAAAAACCCCCTAGATATACATGAAGTTTACCTTAGATATACATATAATAATGAAGTTCATAAAATTATTTCACCCAGATGCAGCCTTAGTTCTTGTCCTTGTAAGCATTTGGTAGGACACAGCAATTTCTAAGGAAAACCTTCATGGATGTCTACAGGTCTTTAGGTGCCATAAATTCCTACTGAAATGCCTAAATCCTTATCATCCATAGCTTGGGCCTCTCTAGGTGTTCTCTTACCACCTGTCAAAATGCATGGAAAGTGTATACTTCAATAGTCCCTTAAAGTGAAAAAACCCCATGCATTTAGATATGCTGGATTAAGGATAAAAATGGGAAAGAGCTTAATCGTATCCGAAGTAACAGTAGAATTTCTTGAAAGTTCACATAATCTAAAAAGCTTCAGATTGCTTACAATAAAAGCATGTTAAAGATATGATAAGGTTTGGCTACCTCATCCTAAAGCAGCATATGATAAATTTCAGGGGACAGGGTGTGAGGGGGTTGTGCTGCATTCCAAACCTTTTGAAGATGAGTTAGCTGTTTGTAGCAACAGCTGGACATAATTTCTGGTAAAAAGATTAATGTTGAACTAAATCAGTATAACAGTAGTAGAAGAATTGATTACAGTCTGTTGATCTCAGATGGTAATTGTAAGTAACAATAATAATATTGTCCGTAACACAGGTTACCTCAATATTGACAGAACTGTAAATAATAAGGTGCCTACATGGCACAACTGGATTTCTTACAAATTTGGGTGCAAGTATCATTATAAGTTTGGGTTCAGAGAAGTACAACATACATCACATCCCATACAATATGATTGGGAGGGTATAGTGTCATTTTAAGGGAAAGGAAAATGCTGTGTATTAGGAAGCAGCACCTGAGAAGCAGGTTATACTCAGCTATGAATAACCAATTGAACTTGAAACCTCCTGTCCAATGTTGAGGCTGAGAGCGTGTTTTTGTAGTCCTTCAGCAACAGATATTATCCATATCATTTAGCCCATGTTCCAAATCAAGCAAAAATCAGTTAGCAGCATTAATGCATTGCTGAGACAAAGTCAATACATTTTGTCTTGCTCAAGGCTTTTTGTCTGCTCTTAACAAAATACTAACTAGAGCCATGTGGCCACAAGATGCATTGGAAAGTGGAGCTGAGTTTGCTCATCCTTGCCTGAAAAAAAATAATGTAATGATACCCTACAGACAGCTAAACTGATCTTGGAGGAAGAGATCTACTTTTTCAATATATGTACAAAAGGAGGAGATACTCGGTAAGTTTAAGGAGGTGCAGTATTGAGACCACCCTCCAGCTGACAGCATTGGCATCCTAGTGTATGTTGATAAACCTCACGACAGAAATTGTCTCAAACATCACTTCTGTAACATCAATGGTGCCCTTTGAGGCAATCAGCCACTGCTTCAGCCCTTTCTCCAATATAAAACATAGTTCAGCAAAGTTTTCAGGTGTTTCTGCAGCTTGCTGGGTTAGAAGCCTGCCCTTCCAGAGATGCTGTCTGTATCTCCAGGTACAGGCAAGTACAACTTTGCAGAACTGAGGTGCTGAATGTTGTTTGTACACACTGTCAGAGTACACTGAATAATTTTAACCAGAGATGCAACTGAGTCATCCTTTGCAAGAATTTCATTAGGCATAACCTTGAACTCCCAACTTTTTTTCTAGTCATTATACAAAAATCACATGAATAGAGATATAAGCGCTGTTGACTGTCTCATCTGCCTGTACATATTTACTTCTCTGGGAAGGGGCATCCTGTTTCTTCTCTTTTCAGTGAGGAAGAGAAAGATTTTAGAGACCTAGGTCCTGAGTGAGAAATCAAAACAGAATGCACAATGCACCTGTCTTCTACTATACGCACACTTGGATACTAATATGGGCTGAAAAAAATGGGTTCTTTTAGTCAAGGTCGTTTATGCAGTTGGGTGTGCTGAGGCCTTGTGCTATGGCAATGAGTCCAGGATTTCCCCTCCTGAGTGGAATAACTAACAAATAGCTACAGCTGAAGATATTCCAGTCTGAATTAAGGGAGATGTAAATCACTGTCAAATTAACAAGGTTGACAAAGTGGTTCAGAAGTTCAGTACTGCTCTCTGAAATTGTGAAAACATAGCGCAGAGAATACAAATGAAACCTGCAGGATTCCTCTTAAGGGTCATTAATCTTCATACCATGCTAAAGCTCTACCCAAGGTGTGTTTACAAAAACTGCCAATAGACATTGGGTTTGATCTGTAGAGAACCTCAAAAATATAGAGATATTCTTTTCTTTAAGATACCAGGGCAAGGGCACCTGACAGGCATTTAAGGGGCATTTGAGCCTGGGCAAATACAACATGCTAGATCTGAAATGCAAGGGTTATCACTGGAGCAAAGTTAAGAGACCTCTAGCTGGCTTTTCTCTGTACAAGAGGAACCTTAGCTGGCAAAGGGCTAAGGAAAAATCTTTTCAAGTATAAGGGAACTGTCTCAGATAATGATTAATAGGGAAGGAGTGGCAATTCTTCTATCATGAACATGTTAGAGGATTAGGTGTCATGCTCTTCCTCATCAGGATGGAAGATTATTCGCGGTTGAAAAGACTTGAGTGCTAGCAAGGTCAGCAATATTACTTTTGTTAATCTTGATATGGTGCGATGTTTCTTATTTAATGCTTGTTATTTGTATATCTTTGTGCTGTGTAAAAAAGAGCTGCTGCCTTAACTTCCAATTACGGTGTGTGACTGAGGTAATGTGAATGGGACGATGGGAGTGGGAGTATGGCAGCACTGATGAGTTCTGTCATTCTGCCTTCTGCTGCTAAGCAGTTGTCATCTTGTTTATTCTCTAAAATTACTAATTGCCACACTGAAATCACATAAAAGCCAAATAAGAACACCACCCAAGCACTTTGGCAATTTTCTTGTGCTGGTGCATTCAACAGACGCATGAATTAGAGCTCAAGGTATTTTAGGATTCTGAACTCCATGGATCCCCAACAGAGAATACTGTGCCTCCAAGGGAAGGGGTATTTTTAGAACCACCAGCAGATGATGCTTGGCAGTAGGCATGATGGTTGGATGGATGCATCCAGAGGCTAGTGGTCAACAGGTCAGTGTCCAGATGGAGATCAGTGACAAGTGGGGTGCTTCAGGGGCCCATATTGGGATCAGTACTGTTTAAAATCTTCACCAGTGATGGAGGCTGTAGGATTGAGCCCACCCTCAGCAAGTTTGTGGATGACACCAAGCTGAGTGGTGCAGTTAACACACCTGACGGACAGGATGCCATCCAGAGGGACCCGGACAGGCTCAAGAAGTGCGTCCATGCGAACCTCATGAGGGTCAACAAAGCCAAGTGGAGGGTCCTGCACGCGGGTCGGGGCAAACCTCAGTGTCAATACAGGCTGGGGGATGAAGGGATTGAAAACAGCCCTGAGGAGAGAGACTTGGGGGGACTGGTGGATGAAAAGCTGGACATGAGTCAGCAATGTGGCCCAGAAGGCCAATCACATCCTGGGCTGCATCAAAAGAAGCGTGACCAGCAGGTCAAGGGAGGGGATTCTGCCCATCTACTCCATCCTGGTGAGACCCCATCTGGAGTTCTGCATCCAGCTCTGGAGCCCTCAGCACAGGAAAGACAGGGATCTGTTGGACCCAGTCCAGAGGAGGGCCACATAAATGACCAGAGGGATGGAGTACCTCTCCTGTGAGGACAGGCTGAGAGAGTGGGGGTTGTTCAGCCTGGAGAAGGCTCTGGGGAGACCTGATTGCAGCCTTCCAGTACCTGAAGGGGCCTACAGGAAAGATAAGGACAAATTTTTTAGCAGAGCCTGTTGTGGTAAGACAAGAGGTAATGGCTTTAAACTAAAAGAGGGAAGACTTAGACTAGATGTAAGGAAAAATTTTTTACAATGAGGGCAGTGAAACACTGGCACAGGTTGCCCAGAGAGATGGTAGATGCCCCATCCCTGGAAACATTCAACGTTAGGTTCAACGGGGCTCTGAGCAACCTGATCTAGTTCAAGATGTCCCTGCTCGTTGCAGGGGGGTCAGACTAGGTGACTTTAAATGTCCCTTCCAACCCAAACTATTCTATTCTATTCTAGGCATTTATCTGTGACACTGCTGTAAACTCTGTGCCACACCTTAGTGTGGTGGTCCAAGCAGAAACAGTAAAGCCTATCATTTAGTTCATTTTATGAACAACAGAAACATAATAAAGCTCACAGGCCTTTTATTAAGGCGAAGTAACTCTTATGTTGTCACCAAAATGGGCAATATATTTCCCGTCAAAATGAACTAAAATGTCTGGAGAGCAGACAGTGGTATAGCCTAGACAAAACAGTTGATCTGTGAAGAAATTCTGTTGATACATTCTATGTTTCTAAGAGCAGCTGTAGTTATAAGTAATAATTTACTTCTATTTCTTAGTGTTGTCTCAAAATAATGGAAAACCATTGTCAACCTAAATAAATTATTGTCTTTTTATGCATAACAATTTTCAAGCATGTGTAAAGGAAAAAAGTGTGCTAAAAAGCGTAAGTATGATTTTAAATCATTAATATATTACATGGAGAAGTTCTGACCTAGGAATTTTTTTTAATGTATACATATATGTATATGGAAATATATATAAATAATTTTTTTTGAAATCACCTTTGTTCATTGACAAATTAATCAGATTTTTAATGCACATTCAAATGTGACTTTTGAACTGTACGAGTACACACACCTGTGGATTTTCCTTGTGATGGTGCCATAGAGAAGCCAAAGACCTTGAATATGCAGCAATCAGCACTTCAAGCCTAATGACTGCAAGTGGGAGCACAACCTGTTTGATATTCCATTAAATCTAAGAAGGAGTAGCTGATATGTTAATGAGGCCAACTATTGTAGACAGAAAAATCTTTCCTTTCCTCTTCGTTTTTAATTACTACTATGGGATCATGATCAGGGAGAATACATGTGCTTCTTTCTGTTCTATCGTGGTACCATCAGCACGATAATATCTTCTTTTAATTCTGAAGCAATTAGTTCACATGGCAAAATAAAGATAAAATCTACAATTTCTAAAGTCTTGTTCAAAGCATTTCAACAGGCAACTAAGATCTATATAGCTGGTTGGTTTGCTTTTTTTATTCTGCTGCATTAAAATATTTTATTCTAGGTTTTTACTGCTGCTGCTATTTTTAGCTTCACTTCTGTTACTATCACTTTTTCTCTAATTTTAAGTTGTTATTTTTTGGGATTATTGGTGTTTCTTTCTTTGTTTAACTGCTCTTTATCATTGTTCTCCAAAACCCAGCTGAACCCAAGACTTAGACAATATTTCAATAATAAGTGCTGGAATTTTACATTTGATTAAAATATATGTGAGTTTATATATTATAATTTTATATATATGTATATAATTTCTTGCAGTTCCACTCTAGGCAGAAATTCCACAGGATGCTTTGCAACTGAAGACGGAAAATCAACAATAATTTAATTGTTGTAGGGAAAAAACATGTTATGGAACAGGCAAAGGGGACAAAACAGACAAAAGCATCCTGTGTGTATTTTATCCTCTGCCCTGGAGAAGCGCTGGCACATCATACAACAGGTGTTTGAGAGGGAATAGTCATCTACAGCTCCAGAAATCATTCTGCTGTGCAAATGACAAAAGAAGTCTCAGTTCTGCCCCACACCTTCTCCCCAGCACTGCCCTCCTCACAAGCTCCCCTTGCAGCTGCAGGGTGCCTTCCCACCACTGCAGAGACGTGCTCTTCCTCCCAGTGGCTTCTCAGCTGAGGCCAGCACAGAGGAGTGCTTGGCTGCCGAAACATGCAGGAGGGCATTGCCCGTGGATGCCCGCCCTACTGACAGGAGGGTGCCAGCAACAGCTGGGAGAGGCCGTAAGAAATTGTCAGAGCAGGCTGTCTGAAGGGGGCTGTTCCCAGCGTTCTAGACCCTCTCATAACAAATGCTGAGACTTCATCTTCCAGGCAAAGGAAGGAAAGGACATACCAGGGCTCAGCTTCCTTCCGTTTTGGAAAGAGAATTATCCTGTACAATAACTGAGGCTGCTACTGGGGCCTCTGCCACACACCTTGATGAGATCCACCAGGCCAAGCTGGCCAAGCCATTGCTGGAGTCCTGGGAAAAGAAGACTTTGAAGAAGGACCTCCACTGCTTGCTCTTGGTTCCTCAGTGACTCAACATGACCAGGACTAGCTGAAGGACTACTTCCCTCTGAGGCCAAACCCTGGAGGTGCTCTCTTGGGTGCTCACTAGTAAATCCCTGGGTATTGACCATGAATCTTCAGTCCAAGGCACCTCATGTTCCTGACCAAGTCCTCAGGAAACTGCATGCTCCTTCTACCAGAGAGGTGGGCTGTGCTCACTCTGCACTTGAAGGCCAGCCTTCATGAGCTGACTGGCTGCCACATATGACTTCTCGGAATGATTTTTAAGAGCATAGAGAAGCCATTTCACTACAACATGGATCCAGTTTGGAAAAGGCAATCCATTCAGGCCAAATCTGTAACGTCCTAGACCACAACTATTTTGATGATCTGTGCTGCTTCCAAGATCTCTAATTGGCTTATCGGGATCATTCGCCATTTGGCTGCCTAGCCTCTGACCAAAATAAAGTGATGGACAGGCTGAACCATGACCATTTAATTAGCATCTCCTCAGTCTCCCAGGGCTCTGCTATAATTAGCATCTCTTTTGCATCCACCACAGGGTTTTCTAAGAGACCTTACCAAGCTGCCCTCCTTTTATCAGGACTTCCTCAGATCCTGGAAATCCATTTCTGTGATTAGGTCTACTACAACAACTGAGCTAGGAAATTAAGAATTTAAAACAAAAAGTCAAGTCTTTAATGTAATAAAGTAGAACATCTTAGCATCAGAAGCAAAGGTACATAAAATTCCTAATAATATATAAAGCAAAAATTATTGAGCTGATCCTTTAGTTATTTTTTTCCATTTTAATGTATAGGTTTTGTCTTTATTTCCAGGGGAAGAGGTGGGAAATAGGGAGAAAAGGGAAAATATCTGATATTTTAACTTCAGAGAAGTATTGCTGAGATACTTTTTGCCTTGAATGAGTTTTATTTTTCTTGACTGTGAAGTCATAAGATTTGGGGTCAATCAAGTTTCTGAAGGAAGAGAATTCTGCATTAAGAACATTCATCTTTCTCTTTCTTGAGAAAGGCTTTTAACACTTCTGTACTGTCGATGATAAAATATGGAGCAAAAGGGTGGGAGCAGTTAATATACTGGAGCTGAAACTAAAACCTGGACAATGAAGCATGAAATGAAGTATGCTTGGTATCACAGAGAAACAGAATTAGCAAATAGGTAAGACAGAGAAAGTATGTAAAAGAACAGTCTTTATGAATAAAAGGACACTAGGATGATTGTATCTTGAAGAGGACAAAATTAAAGATGGAATGCGTTTATGGAGAAATAGGTTACAGCACGTGCAATCATCAGAACACTTAAGAATGTATCATAAAAATCTCTCTTCTCTGAAATATTTCAAAAGTGATACATGTCTGGATTGCTTGAAGAACACTGAGTGCTTCAGAGGTGTAGGAATTTAAATTATTATAAAGCAATTAAAAATTACATTCATTATGCTGCGCTGTTTGATAGTATTATTTACTTGCCTCTTTTGAAGGAAGGATGCTCTTCTATTTCCAGTGACAAGGTTTCTTAAGGAGAAACCATAACAACAAGAGAAACATAAAGAGTTTCTATAACCTTGTAATCACACATGTCATACACAATGTACTATTTTCCCTCTTTATAGCAGAAATGCTCAGAAATAATATATAGTAGATGCTTCAAATTATGTTTTCTGTGACAGAAGTTAATTCTAAAGTAAGTATTCCCTGAAAGAGAAACAGAGAAAACATTTTTACATGTCTATCATTTGTCCTTAGAGGACACAAAACAAATATGTTTTTTAAAGCTTGACACTGGTATTATTCTGTGTGGCCTCCGGCTATATGCTTTTTCCAGTTTGTAGAATTGAAGGGATAAGAAAACAGCTTTGCATTAAGAGGAACACATTGTACAGGTTAATCATAACCATGCAGAAATCAAAATGCTGCCAACAAAATAACAGCGTACTAGTGCCAAGGGAGTCACCAGGATGACTGTGAGGGAAGCTGTGGGAGAATAACAACTCCTTTGCATGTGGGGAAGTATTTCAGGCATGTGCTTCTAAATTAATTATTGATGTGGCTGAAACAGAAGTTTTTACTACTGTCGACAATAGCAAATACTCGTAAAAATTTAATTGGCTAAAAGTTAATTTCAGTGTTCCTCAATCATGAAATGCATTAATTGAGAAGAGCCTTTTTTAAGATGTTTAAAATTTAAAAGGAAATAAAGCAGAAAAGCAGAATCAGGCAGGGGAATTTAACAAATGTAAAAATGTTGACAGAAGTGAGAGTCATTACTTAGTCAATATTGTATCAATTAACCAAATTAACCGTAGTCCCTGATGAGAACTAAGTAGAATGGCTTAATTCTCTAGTTTGTCTGACTCATTCAGATTATACATTATGTGTGTACATTAGTGTATACAAATCAGACAAACTAAAAGGCAGTGCCACATAAAATGTGGAAGAATTAAATAAAATAGTGTTTGGAAGGATTTTAAATGCTCTAAATCCATTAAATAATAAATAAATCATACGTTGTACTGGTGACAGTTGCTACTTTTGAAGGAGAGTGGCTAGTCTGCTCCCAGCTACAAGCTTTCCTTAGGCTGCCATAAGAACATCGGAGAATCACTTGCATACAGTCTAAACAAACAGCATCCCAAGCTGTTGGTAGAAGTAATCTTGGATTTTCAGTTTAACTAAGTTAAGTATAGCTATAAAAAATAACAAAAGCGAATATGAACAAATTCGTCGTTAAGGTGTGTGACATCAGGCTGAGACTAACACAACTGCAACGATAGTCTTTTTAGGTAATACTGACACTGAGTTTTTAATACACCATCATAGATGAATAGCATGGTATAGCCATATTTTAAAAATTGAAATGGAAAACTACAGATATTATTGGGGGGCAAAGCTTGTAAAATATTTTCTCTTCACTTACTGGGTTTATATTTTTAGCTTCAAGCATGTAACATCTCTATTCCTCTGAGAAGCCGTTGAAAAGAATCTGTTCAGAGGGGACAACGTAAAAGATAACAGCATGCAATTTTATCACTGGAGTAACAGGACAGCCTTTAGTTCCCTTTGAATATAGGGACTCGTGGGTAGCCCAGGAAAAGCTCATATATTTCCTATCCCTGCCAAGTGTCTGAACACAGCAATAAACTCACAGAAATACCTGAGAAGGCCACTCTCTCTCCAAATTTCTCATATGAGAAATTGTGTGGTGAAGCTTCCTTTTGCCACTGGTATGGAAACCACAGAGGACCATAAGAGAAATTGTTCACAACACTATCAGATTCACTGTAACTTCTGTATTTTCTCTTTCTGGACGGCAATGAGAGTGAAACAATTCACTGAGCAATACTGCTGGCACACAGGCTCATTTGATGTAATTGTGCCATTACTATTTATTACATATGGTAGCATCCAACAGAAAAATACGTAAAATTGATGTTCTTAGTTATTTCAAAATTAATGGTCACAGATAGGAAGCGTTTCTTAAAAGCTAACAATCCTATTATTTTCTTACTGAATTTTCTATGTTAAAAAGAAAATTTAAAATGTTATTCATTGGTTAGAGCCAGCTTTTAGCTCTGAGCTATAATTATTCATGAAAAAAGCTGTTTGGATTGAACTGTACATGAAACTGTCCTAAGATCATTTCAGCTATGAGGTTTACATAGAAAAAAGATACCTCCCTCTAATGCTGTATTGGTTTGTGACAACAGTGGTCATCTAACAGGTGCCACAAAGTTCCTTCCCATTGTAGCTTATTCAAACTGATTACCGCAATGTACTACGGTCAATTTGGCCCAAGTATACCTAGATCACAGATGGGTACAAGTCTTGTTCACTTTCATCCTACGGTTTGGAGACTTGCACATATATTCCTTTGTAAGAGAGCTAAAAAATTCAAACGATGCATCAAACTACAAAGAATTAATGGACAATCTTTCGTTTGTATAATTCTACCAATACTGATAACACAATAATGACAACTAGATCTAATCTATAATATTATCCATTGAAAATAAACTACATACGGTGTGAAGTCTGGATTTTTTAGAAGCAAATTTTTCTACTGTTCTTACGAAAAGGCTACTATATATATAGCCAGTAGCAAAAGCATTAGGCGGTACGTGTTCCTGTTTAACTGAGGCTGGATTACTTATTAAAAGAAAAGTCTTCTGAAGGAGCTCATTTGTAAAGAAGCTCAAGATTTGGTCTGAAAAAGCTGCTTCATGGGTTAATGTATTCACCTATAAATAAAAGCAGTGACAGCTCTCCTGTCAGTACATGCTGATGGACGGTTCCTTTTTCCGCCATTACAGCCTTGTGAATGTGGGAAAATTAATTTAAGTGGTAGTTAATTTCTAATGAATTCCATTCAAGCGGTTAATATGGTCCCTTGATGTTATGGTAACCTTCATGGATCATTGCATTATGTAAATAAATTCTACTTTATGCTGGTTTATTTTAAAAAAAGGAAGATTGGTGAGTCCAGTCAAACCTTCACATACAAAAACATGCATAAAATTTCTTAAGAAATCACTAAAAATAGACTGTTTAGGAGGAGTACACTTAATATCCTACAAAGCATACCATTCATCTTTATAAGACACCTAATTTTTGTATAATTTTGGCAGGATCATCTATTATTTGGAGCTGAGAATAAGACGACTTTTGGAAAGGAAACCCTCTTCACTCAAAACTGTATTAGAAATGCAGCTCACGTGTCCTTGAGGGACTCTCCAAGCCCGAAGATCAGCTGTTTTGCACAGGCGTGAATCACTGGACAGGCTTCACATATCCCAGCTTCTACCTTATCCCCTCTTCTGGGGAGACCTCTGACAGCATCTGCTCTGCAGAGAACTTTTGCACGGCATCTTTCTGTTCAAAGTCACTCAGCTTTTCCCACTGACTTCAGTGGGGTTTAGATCAGGCTTGTGCTATATCACTTTCTTTAAAAAAAAAAAA
Source organism: Tringa solitaria (assembly GCA_026413425.1). Lineage (NCBI taxonomy): Eukaryota > Metazoa > Chordata > Aves > Charadriiformes > Scolopacidae > Tringa > Tringa solitaria. The sequence continues at coordinate 91,343,357 of JAOXJM010000012.1, forward strand.
AAAGCGTGCAATATTTATTTTCAAATGTTAATGTTTTTAAGTATCCAAATTCACGTACATTAACCTTTTGAAAGGTAAAGAAGGTTTCCTTTTACTGTGTCATACCTACTACTTGAAGGATATAAAAACCCTTGTGTAAGCACAGAGACTTCTGTGGTGTGTGCATCGGGTGGCTAAGAAATTCCTGGAGTTTTTGACACCTGGTCGTATGCATTGAAATTAAACTTTTCTCCTCCTCACGAGGAACCAAGTACACAATGGCTAGCATTTCAAACACACATTGCTTTCCATTCTGAAAACATGACCCTTTATATATGTCTAAATTGGGGAGGCGGGGGGAGGGAGGACAGCAAAATAGCCTCCGCTCTTATTTGCTGTTTCAAAAAAAAAACCCAAACACAACCCAAAACATAAGCTGTTGTTCAGTATTTTGGCAGCCTTATGCAATCAAACCACTTGATGACAAACAACAATTAGTGTGTATCTAGGCATAAACTCATTGCAGCAGCTGGTTCAGATAACTTATGACCAGGAGACTTTAAAGAGCTGGCTCAGAATATTTTTGGCCAATTGATTTAATTTATTTTTTTTTAAATACTGAAATACTGACAGT
>JAOXJM010000012.1:91351603-91364491 GCA_026413425.1 Tringa solitaria
GGGTCAGGTGGCCGGCGCAAGATGGCGGCGCCCGGTGCGACCTTCCGTCGGCTGCTGCCGCTGAGCCGCTGGCTGCCCTCTCGCCCGCTGCCGGCCGCCGCCGTCCGGGCCTACGGCGTGCGGACCTCCGGTACCGGCGAGCTGGTGACGCACACGGGGCAGGTGAGCGGGCGGGGCCGCGGCGGGAGGAGGAGGATGGCAGCCGCGGCGGCCCGGAGTCGGTGCTGCCGCTCCGCTGACCGGGGAGGGCGTCCGTGTCCGGGCCGCGTCAGCGGGAAAACGTCTGCCGGGACTGCGAGCGGCAGCCTGGTGCGGTGCCCGCTGCGGGGATGAACGCTCCTGGGTGACGCGTAGGGAAAAGGTAGGCGCCGTTTCATGAAAAAGACCGTTAATCAGGGCCGGGGTCGTTAGCCGTTAGCGCATGGAGCCTCTGTGTCAGCGCCTTGTGACTCCACGTTCTCTGTCTTCCTTAGGGTCGGAGCCGGGCCTGCTCCGGGAGGCGGGTGTGGAGGAGGGAGGGGTGCGGGGCTGGCGGGAAGGCTCTCCCCGCGGTCACTTCGCTCGGACGTAAATAAATACAAAACTTGAATTTCCCAGTTTGGTTCCCTTTCCAGATGGCAGTGTGGGATTAGGGAACAGCATTATAAGTAACAAATGTTACGGTCACCTTTGTGGCCAGAGCTAAGACTGCAGTTTATTGGCTTTAACCCCCCCCTCTGCCCCCTTTCTTTTCTGCTTTCCAACCTAAAATTTATTTTCCTGTTTGAGAGAAATGGAAACTACATTTTCTGTGCTGTACACGCCGGTAAGAAGATGGCAATACTTGAAGCTGCGGAAACAACTTACTTAGTTTTGACAGTGCTGGAAGCCCGTGTGTTCTTTGCTTATGATTGTTACTTTTTCAATAAGATCAAGTTTATTTTATACTTTAGGTATATGAAGAAAAGGATTATCGAAGAATTAGATTTGTTGGACGACAAAAGGAGGTAATTCATTCCACTTTTTCCCATGGGAGAGGAGGTGGCTTGTGGCTCTTTTATACCTGATACTGATGTCTTCAACCTGATTGTTATGAAACAACCCAAACAAACAAAAAGATAAAACAAACCAACCAAACCCCAAAACCAGTTTTGGATTTTAGTATTTTTTTCACTATGATGAAAATTCTTAAAGACAGCTTATAGTGGTTTCTGTATACCTCCCCACTTTTGGCAAATTTGGAAAATTCAAGACTTGCCTATACCTATTAAGTGCTTACATTTAGGCTGTGGAAGTTGTAGGCATTTGAGCATCTTAAACTTGGACCAGTTTTTGTTTTAAGAATAATTTAAGCATGTTTCTGGTGTCATTTATGTTCAGAAAAATCACATAACTAAATGCTCTGCTGAATTGTGCACCTATATACCTGTTTAAATGTGTGTTTTGAAGCTTAATTTGTTTCTGCATAGTTAAAATTTTGATCTTTACTCAAACTGAGTTTTTAATGAGACCACTTCATTTCTAGAGCCTGGGAAGCATTTGCTGAAACAGTGATATAACAAATAAAACTAAAATTTTGAGTATTCTGAAATAACAAAGCCTCAAAGCCAAAGTCTAATAACACCAGTATCAGCCAGATGTGCTTCTGTGAAGTTATCTTGTGGGTCTCTTGCTGCTGCTTATCAATAGAGTGAGCGTGTGAAATTGCAAGTCCCTTAGCACCGAGGTGTCTCTGATGATCGAGCAGCCGCTCCCTGAGGGCCTGTGGGAGAGAAGCAGAGATTGTTTCAGCTAAATTGTTTTCCTCAATGCCCAAGCATCCGATTAGTGCCTTACTGTTAATGGTATAAATACATATGTATAGGTGTGGTACATTTATAATGTGATTGCATATAATTATTCCTTTCCTACCTTAACCTGAACTAATTATGCTGATTTCTCTAGGTTTTGTATTGAGTTTACCTCATTGTATCGTGGATACAATTTAACTTATGCTGTGTGGCAAAAATAGGGATTTTACATGGGAAATAGCTAAATGAAAATGTCACTTAAAATGCTGAAGTAGTTTACTTCTGGGAGGATAGTAGCAAAGTAGGTCTGTCCCAAATGCAATGCCTGTTTCTGTGCTACTTCTGTAAGTGTAGGTAACGCTCCTTGAGCCCAATTCTCCACAGGGAGAGGTAGGGGTGGTTGTCTGCTGAGTACTGGCTGGGAGCAGGTTGCAAGCAGCTGGTGTGGATGAGGGAGGAAAGCGCTGCGGCTGGGTCCTGCGGGTCCTGCAGAGGTGCAAGTTGCTGTCACAGGCTTGTCCAGAAGTGGGTATGTTTGCCAGGCCAAGTAGACTTGCTCCAGGAAAAAGCCCTACTTGTCAGTGATAGACATATTTGGGAAGTGTATAGAAGATGGATTTACAGAGTGGCATAGTGATGTTTAGAGGTTTTTCTTTTTTCTAATGCCTTTCTAACTGTTGTTATGCACCATGTTTGTGTTATCCTGAGGTTCCTGTGCAGAGATAGAATAAAGTGCATGGTGAGAGGCTCTAAATTACCAGCAGTTGTTTTATCTCGCTTCCGACCTTACTTGTCCCACCATTATTTCTGAGTTTATCAGCAGTGAGTCTTTTGCAGTTTTTATCATGTAGTCGCTAAAGCATGATGCAGAGGCAGTGTCAGTTAAATATCTTCTGTTCTTGGCTGCTTGTTCCCACTGACTGCTCTGCTGAATCTGCTTAGGTCATGTTGTAAACCTGAGCACTGATGTGGCCTGTGCATCAGGGGAAGGGGGTTACTTTTGCAGAGTTTAACATGCTTAGTTCACTGATCACACCCAAAGAGTTGGTGGAGGAGATGGGGAGAAATCCATGTAGGAACTTCTCAAGATGGCTGTGGTGGAACTGCTTGGGGAGGTGGTGAATTTCAATTGCTTTCTGTCTGAGTGGGTAAGGTATCTGAAAGTTTAATTTTTCTCTTGCAGGTGAACAAGAATTTTGCAATTGATTTGATAGCAGAGCAGCCTGTGAGTGAAGTTGAAAAGAGAGTGATATCATGCGATGGTGGTGGTGGAGCTTTGGGACATCCTAAAGTATACATAAACTTGGTAACGTCTTCATTCTGCGTATAGCATATTTTGTCTGTAAATTCCTGTTTGTAAGATTAGCTACTCTTTGGCATGTTTAACAAAATATGAGGAGTAAGCACTGGAGATGCTCATTTTATTTGGTGCCTAATATAAACGTAAGATTTCTACTCCAAAGAGTTAGAGGCCTTTCATTTGAAGTTACAGAAGTTTCTTTTTGAAATTCTGATTTATTTGATAGGACAGTAATTTTTTTTAAACAAAGATATTAACTGAAGTAAGGTGTACTTTAGAGAAAAAAAATAACATGCTTGCTATGTTTTGAGACACTTATTATTTAAATGCCCCCATGTAGATTGAGGATACATTTGCAATATTCTTAGGAATATGCAGTTTATTTTGAATCTTGTTAAGTTCAAGTTAAAAAGATAGGCGGGAGGGAGGAAACCAAAACAAACCAAATCCCTCTTTCAGTCTTTGGGAATCATTGATAGTTCTGAAGACTAAATGATTTCAATCGTGGTCAGAGAATCAGTGAAGAATAAATGTCTTATTATCCTCCTATTGACATTAGTGATAGTTTCCAGTGTATTCTTGTTCTAGAGGACAAAAATATTGAGGCTACTGTCATATGACCTCGGTGGAATCAGCGACGACCGGTTGCTTAGGTGCTGTTCTCAGGCAGACCCTGACTGCAGATGTATTAAAATTTTTGCTTGATCACCTAAACTTTGACATTTGCTTAATACCTGAAAGAATGGTGGGGGAAAGGCCAAATCCTATTCTGTATTAAAATAATTATGAAATCTTTTCGTAGCATTGGAACAAATATGACTGAACTGACTTAAGTTGTCCAGTTCAGCAAGAGGATACTTTATTACTGAAGAGATATCACTTGGCTTGACTTTAAAATGATATTGTTGAGATTAGGCCTGGTACTTAAAAAGCTGGCAGAAGGCAAGATGTGTATTATACAGAAATCAAGCATGAACCTCATGCCATTGCTCTTACTTCCAGTGTTTCAAATAAGGTTAAATTCTGTACTTCAGCTATATTGATCCGTTTTAAGATGGTGCATATAAATAAGATAAAATTTGTAATTTCTATAAGTTTTATAAAGAGAAACTAGCATCTCTTGTATGTTTATATTTTTGCAGGACAAAGATACAAAGACCGGAACTTGTGGCTACTGTGGACTTCAGTTTAAACAGAAACATCACTGAAAGATTATCCTTGTGTGGCTGCAGATTTCTGTTCAGATGTTAACGTTTAACAAAAAATAAACACTGTATTTAGAAACCCAAGCTTAGTGTTAGTGTTTGTCTTAGCTATGGAAAGTCCAGCCTGTACCTTTTTAAAATCTAGCCTTTTAAGTATTTGAGAGCTGAATGGTATTACGGTACCTGCTTTGTGTTTAATTTGGTTTTCATGGAACAAATATCCTGCCTGGTTTGGCAGACTTGTTGCAGGCTTGTAAGTGGCCCTTGGCTGCAGCACAGGGTTGGTTTGTAGTGGGTAGATTTGTATTCTTTTCAACACTGGATTAGATGTAAATGTTTACTGGGGGATTAATTATCCTAGGTGTTTGTCTTTTGGCATTGTTTGACACTCTTAATTTGTTCATGGCTTAGTATCTATAGCTAGATTCACAAATAGAAGCACAAAGATATTAGGATATTCAGCATGACACCATTTACGCCTGGAAGCAAGATTGTCATCCCTGAATCAAGTAGCTACATTTGCTACTTGTTTAAAAGAAACAGCCAATTAGAAACAGCTTTAGAATGATAATTACTGTGACCTAGAGAGCTGTCTAAGCTGGCACACGTGAAAGGTGAGTACATCAGCATTTGTCCTCCAGTTGAGACGATCAGAATGTAAATGTCTGATTCTGCTTGGGATTCACGTTCTCGAAAGCTCTTTACGAATTGGGTCTTGTCTGACTCAAAAGTAGGGGTTGCTCCATTACAGGTAGCAGCTTTTCCTTTAATACAGGTAATCTGACAATGAGAGCATCCACCAATGTGTAACACTACGTAGGCTGTGTGAGGCTGGTTGTAGGACTTCATCTACCTTTCTGCTTAATTTCACTTATGTAGCATTACATCATATAAGGATGACTGAAACAGAGCATGTGTGTGGAGAAAGAGGATCCAAACTTTGGTCTGTCAGTAAGTGACTATTTTTTTTTAAGTGCTGGTGACAGAACATGGTCCCAGATATTAACTGTTTGTTGGTCAATGTTTTAACAGGGCATGATTCTAAACCTGCTGTTTATATTGTTAAATTGTCGTTTACATGTAGTTACGATGATGTTGTGGTATCAAGTTGAACTAAGTTATGTGGGCCTACAGCTGCTTAGCCTGCTTGTGTCAATTTATAGATGACATTGAACCAACACAGGCTTAAAGCAAGGTCTGAGCTATTCTGTCTATAGAAGTTGTGTGATTAGAGGCTGTATTGCAATTACTCGTATGTATCCCCACATTCATTTCACCTGTAAGAGCTTAACCTCCCTTTGTCTCTTCCCCTTCTTCCTCCTTCCCTCTCTATATTCTCCTTTCCGTTGCTGCTGGTTTCAGTGATCTTCTGACTGGCCTTCAATTCATTCTTTGTAATGACCTAGGTTTAGGAAGTAATACTAGAGTTATGCACTGTAAATTCAGTGTAGGTTTCTGAACACTGACTCTATAAACCCAGGGTCTGACTGAGGCTAGATGGTTGTAGTTTTGTAGTGTTAGTGCAGTGGCCAAGCTCAAGAAGACTTAGTGTATGTTGCATTTTGAGTAGCACCTGAGTGTGTACAAAGATGGCAAAGGATCCTTTCATATAACCCAGTAACTCACATTCAGCCTATCTGACCTTATGCAAGTGATCTGTCAACTGAGCATAAATGGGACATTATAAATGGTCTTCTGGTAATTCCATCTCATGCTCTAAATATAAAATAATTACTTGAACTTGCAGTGTCTGTCTTTAAGCATAAATCTGGTTGCTTTTTAGTCTGGCTCTCTACCAGTTTGTAGAGCATCTTGGCTGGCACAGGCCTCTCATGGTGCAATCATCTCTGCAAAGAGACCTGAAACAAGTAATTGTATGTTGTCCTCCTCCTTGGGCCTTTGATTTTCTTATGAATAATATATCTGTTTGTATCACTGCTCCTCATAATAAATTAACAGTGTTTAAATTGGCACGGCATCTGCTGAGGACCCAGACAAATCCCATCCCACTGGTCTCAACTCTGGAATGCTGTTCTTGGATATTCTCCCTAAAGTACTTGTGATATGTGAAGCCATTGACACCAGTGAAACAAAGAAGATCTCTACTTGGCTCTGGTGATCTTCATAGGAAAACTTCAGACTTTGCTTGTTACTGTTTTCTATGTGCTAAGTTTGTATATCTAGGTGGGAATGGCTGCTTATATGAAGCCTTGCACTTTGAGCCACACCATCCCCATACGTGTGGAAGGCCAGCCTTGATCTTCAGGTAAAAGAAGTGAGGAAAAGCAGGAGCTTTTACTGTGATGGTCACAAGCGGATACATGTGAAAATGAACCTATGAGGATAGACTAAAGCACATCACTATCAAGGCGTGGATAGGCTAAAACATATCAGTACCAAATCAGTGTTACAGTTGTCAGGTAACAAATTCAGATTAGAAAGCAATATGGAATAAAACTTTCAGACTTAAATTCTATCAGTCACTGTTTTGTTCTTTGTAGATCGTCCCAGGCTGGAACTATAGTCTCTTACTCTGATTACCAGGGTACAAACCACTCTTTATACACTGTCACTATGGAAACATGAAGTATTCTACACTAATGTGTAGCTTGTCTTAACAATTGTATCTTGGCTTTACCTACTAAAACTGGATAAGCTCTCTTTTCTTTACTACCACATATATTAAGCTTTTCTTGGTCAAAATCACTATGTATTTAAACTTCCAAAACAAATAAGGACTGTCCATCCTTCTCCCTATATTACTTGGTAGCTCTCCGTCCTCTAATTAAAAGTAATTAAAATGAATTTACAAAGTAAGTTCTGTTAGTTCACAAGAGTACAAAGCACTACTATAATATGCAAGTGCACATTTTAAAAGCTTATTTCAGTTGTATGGCATCTGATTGTGCTCTAGAAGTTGCTCTTGTAACAGGCTTGTCCAAATCAGCAAATAATATCCCTATACTTCTTACTCTCCGACCCGCTAGCAATACTTGCACTTTTTATTTAATGCTGTTTCAAGTTTCAGATAAAATGTGGCATGCTGTAACAGGAGTAGAAATGTTTAGTTCTGTAATATCCACATTGTTGGCGTTCTTTGGGGTGTCCCCTGCTGTTGGTCTACATTGGTTTGAGAGACACTTAAATATTTCTGTGGTGATCTCAAGAGTATGTAGTCTAAATTTAAAGACAAGGATTCTTGAGGAGCACATCTGGCAATTCAGTCTTGCCAGTAGAATAGATGGATTGGGGGTGGGGGAAAGGACCCTGCATTCCGCTAGTCATAAAGTTCATGGCATCAATTATAATGCATCTACCTCTCCAGAAATCCACCAGGACTTGTGTAACTAGAGAAGAATAGCAGTTTCAGTTTTCATAATCAGAAGCAATATAGTAGAGCAAGAAAAGTAGAATTACAAACAGGGTATGTATCATTGTTGTAAATGTCACTCTGATTTGGATGATCATCCTTTCGCAGGCTTTTGTCAAGCATTGTCCAGTGTTAGCAGCATGTGTGACAAGACGTGCCTTGAAGATTTTTATGTCCAGCTAGTGACAGCTTTCACTCCAGGCTTTCCAGGTTCCAAGCCATTTTCTACTGACTGATTGCAGTGGGAGGTTGCCCAAGAACAGGATTATCAATTTTTCCATGTGCCAAGGAGCTTGTGGAACTCAGGTGTTTGAGATATGGTGAATTTAACTGACAGTTACAGGAAATATTTTTTCTGCTCCTGAAAGTTATGCAGTCACTATTGATTATTCCAAGTTTGCATTGCCATCCATCACCATCCAAAATCCTCCATATTCAGGTGTCAGAAGTCAAGCTGACAAAGCAAAAAATGCCACGTGGAAGAACAGATTATGGAAGTGCAACAGAGGAACCAGTGCAATATGAAAATGATGCAATGAAGCACTGAGAACATTGCCCACCCACCCCCCTTTTTTTTTAATTTTTTTTTTTTTTAAAAAGGGGGCTATTAGTTTCCCTTAGCATGATACAAATGCTCTGCGAATATACATAACTGCACTTATCCATACACCTTCTGCTGATACAACGTCCTGATTTAGAAAGTCCTCTCCAACAGCCTGCTGTGCACACATTTTTATTGGTGTCCTGGCAACTGTATGCCAGGACAAATGCTGTCAACAGCACTTTTATATAGTAAGTGCTAGAATTCAATCAAAAAGTTCTCCTCCCTAAGCAGTGTGAATCCAGTCATGAAATGAAAATATATTTAAATGTTACAGAATTTGTAAAGCTAGCTGCAGCTTTGTAGGTATTTTCCCACCTTTTTTTAACATTCGGCTTAGAATGTAGTTTCTCTCTTAAATTTTTTTACTTTTTGTTTTTATACTTGTCCTCTTCCACATTTCTGTTGCTCTGCCCCAGTCCCTTTATTAAGGACTAGGTCTTTGATAAAGCAATGCTTAATCTTACAATAAATCTGTCCCTTTGGAGCAGCCTCTAGTGCTTATTTCCTACTTCAATAGAACAGTGCCTAACTCAAAAGCTTGTTCTTTCTGAAACTCTGTCACTGGGTCTAAAGCATAAATTAAAGTGATCTAAGTAGGCAGTCACTTGGCTAGATTTTCTCTTAATGTTGTGTGGATCAAGAACTCCAGAATGCTTTCACTACAGTCATTAATGATTAAAGTGAGATCTCTTTATTTTGGACTAACTGCAAACTTAGGAGAGTGATCTAGGAGAATTTGAGACTTTATAGTATAGCAACCTGGTAAAATATTACATAAACAATACTGGTCTTCACTTATGTTTTGTGTTAACAGCAAGTCATTTCTATTTGTGTTAACTTTATTTAAACATTGAAGTCATTGACTTTCATTGGCGTGAATAACTTTCTAAGATTGAAATCTGTTTTCTCTATCGGAGATAGAAAGAAGAGGGGAAAATTAGTGTAGAAGCCTGGTGTAATATATTGGGACAGAATGTTTTGGGTTGGTTGTTTGGGTTTTTTTTTTTTTTTTGGTTTGGGCTCTTTTTTTCCTCCCAAAAGATGTAGTTGGGAACACACTCACTCACTCTCTCACTCTAATTAAAGATTTTTCTGGGCATATATGTTGTTCTACTAAACTTTGATTTGTTGTAGGAAAGAGTCAGTTTCAAGAAAATTTCAAGTATACTGGATCTTTGTTTCCAGGAGGGAATTGTTGATTAAGGGAAGGAGAAAAGAGCACAAGATGCATCTTCTCCCTCCTCTAAATAGTCTGCAACTGGTAGTAGTCCTATGATTTACTACCTAATTAGATTTATGGAAGTACTTTGGACTGTGCAGTGCTCTGTGGAAGTTTTTCCCTCTTACAAAATAAAACCCAGTTCTTGCGCATCAGCTGTTGTGTTTTGGGTGTTTGTTTGAAATGTGTTTTAGATACTAAAAATGGATTTATAAACAAAATGGGGTAACAGTGACTGTAGCAGAAAACCTCAAAGGGTGAAATGGAACAAGATTATTAGCCCTAAGCATCTGTTCATTATCTGTAGTGAAAAAGGTAATGTTGTATTGGAGAATTCTGATGTGATCGATGTGTACTACAGATTTCATGTTAACAGTCCAAAATCTTAATCTTACCTATTAAATTGTGTCTGACTTGAAACAGTAAGGATAGGAACTTTCTTTTTGATAAACAACTGTGAGGTGGTGTTTGGTTGGGTTGTTTTTTTGAGTGCTTCGTGTGGGCAGCGAGATTGCATAACAAATAACTTATTTAGCAGCATATGAGTAAATATGGAAAGCGTATTGGGATAGATATCTTGGTTAATATAAAGTTGCTTTCCATTTTAAATTTTAAGATAATGCCATTATCCCTTTTGTGTAATGAAGGCATGGAGGCCACATGGATTAAAAACTTATCCCCATGTTCAGCTAGTGGAGCTATAAAAAATATGTATATTTTAAAAGTCTGAAGGAAAACAAAGAAAGTAAAAGGGAAACAAGTTCAATAGTGAGCATAACTAAGGCTGATAAGAAGCACTGAATTACTTTACAATCAGATAAAGTCTTAACATGTATTGGTCTAATGTGAGAGGGATGAGGTGAAATTGTTAAGTGATGTAAAAGGATAGGAAAATTAAAAGATGTATCTGTTATATTATATAATTGTATAATAGGAAGTCAATGAAACAATTTCCAGTAATAGGTACTATAGGGTACTCTTTAGTAGCTGCTAAATTTAGACATTTTTTTTAAATTGGTGTGCCCAGATAATTAGTTTCAACAGGGCTGTCCAATGAGCTTCCTGGATCATTAATGTTGATTTTTGATAAGCTTTGAAATACTGGAAAAAGGGGACAAAAATGGCTAATGTGCCAACATTCAAAGAGGGTAAAAGGCATGACCTGGATAATTACATGTCTGTCAGCTTGACATCACTTCTGGGCAAAATAATAAGGGGCCTAATTAATAATGAATTAAAGAAGCGTTGTATAATTAGTGCCAATCAACATGAGTTATAGGAAAACCAGACCATGTCAAGCTAGCTTGATCTATTTTTGATGAAATTAGAAGTAGTGGTTGGTAAAGCTAAAAGTGTTGATGTAATATCTTCTGATTTCTGTGAAGATTAGAGTTGGTAGTAGCCCGTATTTTGATTCAGAAATGAAAGTCTTGTGTAATCAACCAGCAGCCCTTCACATGTTTTACATGCATTAAAGGGTAGCTAATTCTTAGGTGTGAAAATGTCAGTGTAAAATGAGACTCACCGCTGAAAAGATGCATTCCTCTTGGACTCTTGATGGCATCCTTTCTCAATCCTATGGCACTTAGCTTCTTATCAGTGTCCTGAAAACTCATGTTACAGCTACTGATGGTTTGCTGAGGATTGAATAAAGGAAGAGGATTCAGCAGTGATACCATTTACTGCCACTTACCTAGCCAAGGCTGGCACAAAGCTGAATGTGTTTCAGTGAAATGAACTGTACAGGAAAATAAAATGCTGTCCATATTTATTGAAAAAATGTATTTCTGTGAAGTGATAACTGTAACAGCCTGAGTTGTGATTTATCCTGTGTGAATAGCAGCTTTAATGACTTCAGATAACAGGAAACATTCACTGTTACATTTGACCAGGGTAATTTGTTGATCATCAGATCACTATGAGTTTCCAGTTCTATTCCGCATCTTAAATAACTTTTATGAGCTTTGGAGGAATAAATAGAGATGTATTGAGAAGGGATATCTTTCTGAATTTGGCACAAGTGCATTTGTTACTTGAATACTCTGTCCACTTTGAGGTCTACGGTTCATTAATTAATATGGATAAATTAGAGAAAGTTCAGAGAAAGCCATGGCACTAATTACAAGAGTAGAAAATGTGTTGTGTAGTAAAAAGTCTAACAAGCTTCATCTTTATGCTTCCTTATATGTGAGGTTAAGGGATGACTTGATTAGGGTCTACCAGTACAAACACAGGGAACAAAACCTTGACAATGGCTTCTTCAGTCTGGCCAAAAAAAGATAAGATCTGGTGGCTGGAAGCTACAGACAAGCAGATTCAGACCTGGGGAAAGGAGGCTTCACAGTGAGGGTGATTTACCAAGGACTGCAGTAGATTCTGCAGCATTGCTGAGTCTATTTTTAAGGTTGGTGTTTTCTAAAATGTGTTAATTGAAACAAGACTGGAATCTGGAAACCATTATGTACTGTTAGAAAGGCAATTAGATCATTACAGTGGTCTCTTCTCAATCTGTAGAAATTAAATACGCATCAGGCCAGAGACGCTGGTTCCATTGAACAGTGGTGCTGTTAAAATAAAGCACAGAAAGGACTTGAACTTTGTTTTTCCACAGAAATATTCTAGTAGTCTGAGGGATGGGGACTTGAACTCTGTTGCAAAAGAATCTCTGGCTTTGTAGCAATGTGGAAAAAGACCAAACCTCAAATCCTGATGTTTTTCATGATGAGGGATGGTCATGATCTGATCAGTGCCTAAAAAAGCCGGACAAACTAAAATAAAAAATTCAGAGCTTTAGGACATGTAGAGTTAGAGGACTTCATATCTGTTCTCATTTTCTCACTTAATGAAACATATGCGAAATCTGCATTACTTTTTAGGATGATAATTAAAAAGGGTTGTTCCCATTCAAAATTAGGTCCCAGTTTCCAAAGATTATTGTAATTTTTATTTTTTTTTATCACTATCACTTTTGTAGTGCTTTTGATACTATACCTTATTCTGGAATGAAGAGTCTTGCACTTTTCTAAGCTTTGCTTACCCTCTTAATTGCCACTCTGAATTACAGTGACTACTCAGGTTTTCCATGGCTTTGATGAAGTAGCTAGCATTCACCATCTCCTATCTGTTGGATAATAGCATCTTCCTCAAGAACAGTCACAGAACAAAGTGTTTACTATTTAGTCATGAAATGCCTGAAATTTATGCCAATGTTGAGACATTTTGGGGGAGCCTAATATAATATTAGGGCACCCTGGAGATATTAGTGAAATATCTAGCTTTATTACTGCTAAGAGTGATTGGAAGAATTTTTAAATAATATTTAAAAAGAAAAAAAACCCCACAAACCAACACAAAACCCCAACAATAATTCACAGATTTGACAGAGTTGGAAGGGGCCTCTAGAGATCATCTAGTCCAACTC
>JAOXJM010000012.1:91364591-91374904 GCA_026413425.1 Tringa solitaria
AAGTTCTTCCTCATATTTGAGTGGAACTTCCTATGTTCCAGCTTATGCCCGTTGCAATTCTTGACAGTGGTCTACTCTAAAGAGATAAAAATACCAGAAATATTAAAAAGAGAGAATATATTTAATAAATAATGTCCTGTGATTAAAAAAATCTGATATATTTATATTAAATGTTGGTGAAATATATTCTATTCCAACAGTAAATGGAAAGGATGTTAGGTATATACTCCTGGTAAAGACTTCTAGACTTGCAGGATTGGATAACATTGAACACAATTGTCTGAAGACCTTTCACTGTCACTGATACTGACAGATCTAACCTCTTGGAACACAGGTAAACCTTCAGAAAACTACAAGAAAGCTAATATGGTAATATTTAAAGATACTAAATGGAATAGTTGTTGATGGCAGCATCTTGCTGCTTGTTCTTACTGTTTTCTATTTAATTAGAAGAAAGAGTAATTAGCATCTGGTATTCCACCTCCGTGAAGGCTTCTATGTACTGTTTCCTATAACCTTTATTTTCTTTTGCTAAGATGCACAGAATGAGGGGTTTTCGTGACTCAACACTCAGCAATTTTTCAACTTTTTAAAAATATGATTAGCTACAGTGAATATAGTAACAGCATTAAGCACATTGCTGCTGCATGCAGAAATAAAACAGCAGGGAAGGAATCCCCTTTTTAACACAAGGGAACACATTCACCCTCTTGGATAGCATAGTGCTGGAAGCTTATGCAGACTTAGTTGTCCGCTGTGCCCTCCAGATCTTCACTCACAGCAGTTCCTATGCTACAGATTTGTTCTGTATACTAGTTCTGTTCCTGACTGCGTGACCTTGCACTTGATTGTATGAAATTTCATTGAGCTTAGATGTGCTCAGCTGAGTGGTTCAAATCACTTTGTAAGCAGTTCTATCTCCATCTTTTTTTTTTTTTTTTTTTTACTTCTCTGCAAATATTTGCATAATCAGACATGGTTTTGTGTTTCTTACTAATTCTGGATAGCAGTTTTGCTTGGTGTCAGGCCTTGCCTAATAAGAAACATCCTTGTTTGACAAGGATTTCCTCATTTGGAACGACTTTTTGAAATCTGCCACCTAGCTAATTTCTAATTTCATCTAATGATAGAAATACAACAATAGCGTAAAACTTTCCCTAATGTACTCAAAACATTTACTGGCCTTACATCTTTTACACTATGAATTTTTCCTAGTGCCCTCTGTTCTTTAAGTTTTGATTAATTTATGTAGAACATTTTCTGTATTCTCCCCTTCTTACTGTTTTTATTTCAGTTGTTTTGTTATGATCACACATATCAATAGTGTATGTAGTTATTTCTATGATCTGCTATTCACTCTTAAAGCAGGCTCTTATCTCAGTTCTTAGCTGACTGAAATGTGCTGAAAATTGCAGAATGATATTTTTTTCCCCTGTGATTATTTTCTTTGTAAATATTGGGATGTTTGTGTTTGTGGTGGTAAGAGGAACACCCAAACCAGGGTTTATCTGTTTGTTTTTTAATTCATGACAAGTGAAACTCCTAACTTTCCAGCTTGTGATTGAGCTTTTCAGTTCTCGAGTTCTATCTTAATTTTTGAAAAATACGTTGCAAAGCAGGGAAGTATTTTGGGAAAAAGAAGTCCCATTCCATTAAGAATTTTTTTTCAACCTCTCCTGCATATTTTAAGAGGGCTTTTCCAACAGTCCTAGTAACACTTCTGTTTATTATTTAATGAACAAAAAAATGGTTGGTTTCTTGAGGTTGCTATAGTTGTTAGCTTTATTTAGTGAAGTTATCCCTTCCATATTTGAAGTTGTTATGAACTTTGTAACTTGGAACAGAAAATAATACTTGGAAATAAAATGTGTGAAGCATGAAACCTGGTCTACTGTGCTGTACCCATTCAAGTCAAAGAGGAATAAGCATGTCAAATTTGCTGTCTTCAAATTGCCTGTGCTTTATCAAGGATCAGAATTATGAATAATCTGACTTCTGATGGCCTATGTGGTCAGAACCTGTGAAATGTTTTCTTCTCCTTTCAAAAAGGAAACAAACCTTCATACTGAATGCTTAAATTATTGTCTTGCTACAACAAATCATCTTATTAGCCAACATTTCTTGGCAGGTATCTTATTGATATTTTTGAGAATTTCCATTTTATTCTGTCTAGTAATTTTGTATAACATTCCCCTTTTTTTTAATTTTTCACACAACTTGATAAAAATCAGTACATTTGGAAGCTGCAAAAAATCTGATATGATAAATCTAGTATGATCTCAATACTCCTTTTTTCTACATCTCTGTAAAAAAGTATTTCACAGACTCCATCTGCTTGCTTACCTCCATTTGGCCCATTCCATACAATTACGTGTATGTAGGTAATACGTAATGGTTTATCTTTCACCTCTCACCTTTATTTTGAATTACCCGGGGCTTGGCTGGTGTCTGGGAGCTTGCGAGGGGCGAGGGAGCAGCACGTCTTGACTCAGGCCTTACCAACATGGAGGCCTGACTGAACCCAGCCCTGCTGTGAGGGCCTTGCTAGGCCGCGCCGCCTCAGGAGCTGAGGAGCCTGGGCCATCTCTTATCAGGAGCTACCAGTGCCAGCCTGGAGCTCCTCTCCTATGAGGACAGGCTGAGAGAGTTGGGGTTGTTCAGCCTGGAGAAGAGAAGGCTCCGGAGAAACCTTATAACGGCCTTCCAGCAGTACCTGAAGGGGGCCTACAAGAAAGGTGTAGTAGTAGTGATAGCATAAGGGGTAATGGCTTCAAACTGGAAGAAGAATATTTAGACTAGATATTGGGAAGAAATTTTTAAATCTGAGGATGGTGAGGCACTGGAATAGGTTGCCTGGAGAAGCTGCAGATAGATGCCTTATCCCTGAAAGTGTCCAAGGCCAGGCTGGATGGGGCTTTGAGCAACCTGGTCTGGAGGTGTCCCTGCCCATGGCAGGGGGGTTGGAGCTCAGGGATCTTTAACGTTCCTTCCAACCTAAATCATTTTATGATTCAAACACTTTATGCTGTAAAAATTGATTGCCTGCCCTGAGCCCACAGAGCTCTCCTGTAGGGTGGCAGGCCACATGGCAGCGATCCCTCTCCTCCACAAGGACGCCTCTCAAGGTTACTCCTCGAGGCTGACAGTGCCTTGATCTGGCATCTGACATCTATAACGAGGTAAGCGAAATTTTACATTAAGCTAGAAGTATATGCTAGTGACCTTTTTATGTATCCAGATATAGCTTAATTATTAGAAATGTAGTGTTTGACCACTGTCTACATCACTAACATTCAGTTATTGCTTAATTACTGTTTGGTTGCCATTTGATCTTCATTCAGTCATTGATTAATTACCATTTGATCATCACTTGATCAGTAATAAAACTCTTTGAAATAACCCCATAATGATGACTTCTCTTAATAATTCACCTGAGACAGAGCTCCATAAGTAAATTAATGCTAAATGAAGTGGGAACCTATGTCCATAGTCAAGTGAAAATGGTGTGGGAAAACAGGTTGTGTAGAAATATTTTAGTCTGAAGCTTTCATGGGTTTTGGCATTGATAGACCGGTTAAGGATCTGTACATCAACCTCTGAAGAAATAACCTTTTCTATGAATCATATTTGTGGAGATAGGAAAAAAAATAATAACACGAGTTGCAGGAAATGCCAGTTTTATTTCATTTTGCTTTCTATCATCCATAGATTATTCTGCTCTCCAGACTATGTCTGTTTTGGTGGAGGGGATTTTTCTGGTCCAGGGATCATCTAATGTAAAACAATCAATCTAAAAAGAGTAACTGGAATCCTAAACCATTTCGCATCTAGCTGACTGTCGTAGTCTCTTAAGCTAGCCTTTACTTTCCTCTTGCATGTTTTCTGAGTGTATGAATTTCTGCTGAGTTGGTTGGATGATGGCAAAATGTTAGCAGAATTATGGATATGGCTGCTTTCTTACAATAGGAGTACTTTGTTGTACAGGGTGCTCTTAGTAACAGAAAGTCTGACAGTGCAAACTTTCAAGTAATGAACACAGGCATTAGAGCTTTGGTTCCTTGGCAAATATTCTAACAACTTGGCCATTATTCCAGTTAGTGTAATAATGACTGCGGTAGAAACACAAGTGGTGTTTTTTGGACTCTGAATCCAGACTTCCCCCAGCCCTTTCATTTTTCTACCCCTGCTCCCTGCCTCTTTTCATTTTTTGTCTGTCTTCAGCTCTAACGATTTAGCTCACTAGCTCTTGTCATGCCAAGTCTTCAAAGTTGACATGTTCATCTTTTTCTATGTAGGAAATATTAGCACTATGATTTCTGGTCTTGAAGCTAGGCATGTGATTTTTATGTCTTATAATTATGTAATTGCTATGTTCCTCTGTATCCTACTGTATTTTTCCTAATAGGTCTTACGTTAAAAGAAGTATAGAATAATATTTCTTTCTTCCTTTCCTTAATGACTACTTGATATAATTTGAAATGTAGAACTGGAGTGTATGTAACAAAACCAAACTGATCAGTACAAGAGTATAAGCTTAGATATTTTTTTTTTAATCCCTACTTTTTACTTTCTGTACTGTCTTCACTGAGTCATATTCATTGCATGAGGATTTCACTATATGGGTATTTGTGAACTATTTTTACAAATATATGGATAGGATTCCATGTTGGTAAATCTTAACTTAGTTACAAAGCAAACCTGATGCGGTACTTTCTTCATTATGAATGGTGGGGGCAAAGAGCCTTATGTCACTTAAGTAAAAATATGTATGTGTGTATTAGGTTGTTGGAAAATGTTGGGAGAGGACAGGAACCAAACGCACAATGATTTAATACTTTTTTTGGGTGGCTTGCCAGTGTAGCCAAGGAAAGTCACATCGTCAGCTCATCACTCTGAACCCCATGGTACTATCTGAAGTGCTTCATGTATCATTCATTACAGCAGGTAGAGGAACAGTGAAACGTGGTTTACTTCAGCAGTAAACTCCTTTAGGAGTGTTTGGTTAAGTGACTTAATGGCTTATTCTTAATGTTCTTTTCTTTTATCTTGAGACCTCATAACTCAAAATGACCAAAAATAATTCAAATTCTTCTTGGCAGCAGGTCACCTGTGAAATATTTTCTGTCCAACTTTATTACTTTTGAATACAAAATGCCAAGAAAAATGTGTGTGTCTGGGTATATGAAAGACTTATAGATATATAAATTTTCTATATATGTCTATGGCTTCTATGTATCTTCTATGTACTTCTGTGGCTTTTTACAATGTAGTTGTAAGTACAAAGTAAAAGTATTGTAAATCATCTAATTTGTATTTCATTATAATCTGCTCCATCTTAAAAGCACTTAAGTCACGACATAAGCCACTGATAAGTGACATAAAAGCAGAAACAAAGGAGAATTAGAGGCAGTGGGACTTACTGGGATAGAGAAAGAAGTAGTGAAGAAAAGATGAGAGCTAGGGAGTATTTGAGGAAAAGACTGGACTTCAGAGGCAGCAAACTTTGGTCTACATTTTTGTCTAATTTTTTTTTTCCTAATACAGAAATATCTATGCATGTTACATGGAGGAATTTTTAGAAAACATTCGATATCAGGTACAAACAGAAGAAATTGGAAATTTGATTTAAAAATAAGATGCCTCAGAATTGCCTAGAAGGATAATTGTATGCATTCTTCATACATCTTTTAAATTACATTATCAGAAAAGATAAATGAACAGTCAAAATGAACATTTTATGTAAATAGAATTTGCCCAGAAAAAAAATCTTTTCCTAGGTAAATTGCAGTTATGAGCAGATACAGAAAAAGTGGCAAGCTCAGGGGTAGTGGTGTGCTGGGCTGTGATCAAGGAAAACAGAGTTAATAGTCCCTCTCTTTAAGACCCTGGTATAACTATATGTGGACCAAAACAGATTAAATATGTCTGACAAGAGGAAGTGAATCCAGGCAAAAAACCTGTAAGTTCCAACTCTATGTACCATAGGCAACTACCCACAAAGCATTCTGTGTGTTCAAGGAGAAGAAATGGGATCAAAACTATTATATCTGTTATTTTTAGTTCCTTGCTTTTGATGCCATTAACCACTGTTTTTTTTTAATGTCATAGTAATTTTCACTGGTATACTTTAATTTACTTTTCCATGCATGTAGTCAACAGGCTGTCATCTGTCTACAAAGCTGTATCTTAGTTCCTTCATCACAGAATCATAGAATACTTTGAGTTGGAGGGACCTAAAGGTTATCTAGTCCACCCCCCCTGCAATGAGCAGGGACATCTTCAATTAGTTCAGGTTGCTCAGAGCACCATCCAACCTGACCTTGAATGTTTCCAGGGATGGGGCATCTACCAGCTCTCTGGACAACCTCTTCCAGTGTTTCACCATGCCCAATGTAAAAAATTTCTTCTTTATGTCTAATCTAAATCTTCCCTCTTTTAGTTTAAAGCTACTACCCCTCGTTCTGTCACAATGGGCCCTGATAAAAAGTTTGTTCCCATCTTTCTTATAAGCCCCCTTCAGACACTGGAAGGCAGCAATCAGGTCTCCCCAGAGCCTTCTCTTCTCCAGGCTGAACAACCCCAACTCTCTTAGCCTGTCCTCATAGGAGAGGTACTTCATTCCTCTGGTCATTTACGTGGCCCTTTGGGTCCAACAGATCCCTGTCTTTCCTGTGCTGAGGGCTCCAGAGCTGGATGCAGTACTCCGGATGGGGTCTCACCAGGGTGGAGTAGATGGGCAGAATCCCCTCTCTTAACCTGATGGTCACTCTGATTTTGATGATGTTATAATGTTGTTGTGTTAGCATGGTCCTTAGCGTAACAAATGATAAAATATAAGAGAGCTTGAATAAAAACGCATGTGCTTGGAGGGGACTCCGGAACTTTTGATACAGCCTATTGGGTTTGCATGGCAAGGTGTTGGGGGCAGGAAAATACTGTCTATATTAAATGTCTCTACTTTGTCTAATTTTGTCTATTTGTGAGGTGACCAACCCCATCAAGCAATGGATCAATGTTATCTCTGAGCCTCCTTTTGCTGTTAACATATTTTTAAAAGCCCTTTCTGATGTCCTTTACGGTACTGGCCAGCTTTAACTCTAATCGAGCCTAGGCTGCAGGAATTTTCTTCCTACTGTGGCAAACAGCATCTCGGTAGTCCTCCTGTGTCACCCGTCCTTGGTGGCAGAGAGATGGAAGCTAAGTAGTGCAGTATACATCTTTTAAAGGAGCTCCAGGGACATTCAAGTGGTTCTATCAGTACAGGCCTCTGGAGTAATGAAGTTTTTGTGTGGTCCACTTGTATACTAATAACTATCCAGAAGACAAAGGAGAAGTTATGTTAATAAAAGGTCAATTTTTGTGACAAGATGCATCAGGAATCTGTAATAGCATTCAGTGTATGCATGCATCATCTGGAAAAGAAGATAAAAACTATTGTGAAAAAAAATGTGATAGAAAATTATTGAGGGCAGTAAAAATTAAGAGTCACAGAAGAATTTTCAGATGCAGATTAACTGAACTGTAAAATGGTTTAGGAATTCAACATTGATAAATGTAAAATAATGCAGTCAAAGGAGGAATCTATGCAAGGAAGAACACTGAAATTGTGGATAATTCTGTTAAAAATTTGATCATGTGCTTAGTGATGCTAAGTAGGTAAATATAAAAATGATTAATGAAGGAATAGCAAAGAAAACTGAAAAATCACTATGACCCCATATAAAATATAATGCACTTGTCTCTGGAGTACTGCCAGCAATTATTGTTACTGCCCATTCCTCTCTGAAAAGGTGTAATACAGCTAGAGAAATTAGAGAGTAAGACAGAAAAATGTAGGAACTGCCTTGATGGGACAGATCAAGGACCTAGTAACCTGTCTCTGACAGTTGGGCATGGTGGATGCCCAAGAAAGATTCTAGACTATATGTAGTGATGCTTCACTTCACTCGCATAGCTCAGGGATTTCCTGGTGTCATATCTTCGTAATTAGTAGCACTAGACAGATTTTGTTTCTCACTTTGTTCAGTCCATTTTTGAACCTATCTGCAGAACCCTGTATCAAGGCATCTCAGCCCTGGTAAGAGGTACAAGAGGTATGCATGAAGCAAAACTAGACAGGACTGCAACTCTTTGGCTTGGAAGAAAGATGAGTGAGAGAAAACATGATACAGGGCTACAGAAGAAGACAACAAACATGTTGTTGTGGAAGATAACTGAAAAAGGAAGGATGGGAACAAGGCTAAAAAGTCCAAAGCAAATAAACAAGAGATGGATATCAATAAAGTCCTCCCAGCAGTGCTGGATGAGGGGACTGGAGGAAGTGCAGTGATGGAGTCAACAGCAGAGGCAGAGATCCTGACTTGTCCAAAGGCTGCCTGTGGTAGTGGTTTGCAATGGCAAAAATGCAACTGAAGTGCTTCTGTTTGCAGGAGAGGTCACAACCACATTTTGGTAGGATCTGCTCTGTATTGCAGGAGAGAAAGATAAACTGCTAAAGTGAGGAGAAAAAGCATATGGGATAAAGGTGTGGAGTGTAAGGTGTTCATGCTAGAAAGGGAAGGTAGATACAGTAGAAATTGAGGAAGAGGGAGGGAGAACGAAAGACAAATATCAGAGTTATAAATGTCTATAGAATGCCAGAGGTTTGGCATTCCAGTCCCCTAGGGGCAGCAGGGACATTATCATGTCCTTTTAAGACTTGCTTGGGGCAAACAGAGTACTAGTATACATACAGGTTGGGAAAGGCTTTCCTTGTGTGGCCAAGTGAGAGAATGGCTGTAGCTTTATATTAAGAACAAATAAAATCTTTGTCATTCAACTTTCCTGCTTCAGAAAATGCTGACAAAGAGAACAGAAATATGATTTTATCCATGCAATGTAAAACACAGTCTTCAAGTAGGAAGCTGAAGTCATGAAGTTTGCCTTAATGTACTGTTTTGATTTGGTATATCTGGTGGGGATTAGTAATTTCTTGGATAGGAAATTAAGTTTAAAAATGACATATTACTCCATTAAAAAAAGAAAAGTCTAACAAGCCATCTTTTTTCATGCCAGTAAGGAGTAAAGCGCAACTACATTAGACAGATGTTGGTGTGTAGTTTATCTGAACATCATGTTCACAAAGCACTGTGAGTGCAGTCTTAACATTGGTCTAGAAGCATGAGACATGAACATTAAAGAAGCATCAGAAAAAAAAATCAGAGAAGGGATTAAGAACATGAACACAACAGAGGTAAAATAGTAATGCTGCATGATATATGGAAAGCCAGCTGCAGATTTTCTTTGTTGATATTAGAAAAAATGAGCAAACATGAGACATTTAAATGTAGAAGAAAAATATTTTCATGCACAATGTATAGTGAACTTGTGAAAGTGCTCAGTCTGTATTACAGAATTAAAGGTAAAAAACACTTCTCATATAAGCTACCCTTCATTCTGCAATTGTTTTATTTGAAAAATGCAAATGCTTATATTTACACTTGGTAAATATAAATTCCAGAACTTTTTTCCTTGTCTTGCTTTTGTGTTGCCTTTTCACTTCTTCCCCAGAACTGGTAGTTCCCTGAGTCCCTGCTAGATGGCATGGCAAGCCACCACAATAATAATAATGTGATAAGGCAGGTATACTAGTATGTTCTGCACAGTAGCAAAGTCAACTGCTTAGCCAACATTATTCCTTTCCCTTTTTCTCCATATTTTTCATCATGTTTTCTGGCTTATATATGGGAGATCACAGCTAGGCTTTTAGTTTCTTAATTATTAAAGGAATGATAAGCAGCAGTAAAGTTTGACTTTCTCCTGTATGGATGAAAGGAGCTGAAATCTACAGTGCTTGTAGCTGTATTTTAGAACGCACACTTGAGTCGTAATAGATGTTCTCACTGCTTTTCCTATCTCTCCTGCTGTAGAAATGCTATGATCCAAGCTCTGGCAGTGTACCATTCCCTCCCCCATACCCAACTGCAGCTGAAACTTTCTCTTTGGTCCCGTTAAGACCTTTTGAATCAACATATGCTGTCCTTCCGCACATCTCTCTGGCTTCACAAAGATCATGCTGGGATGAGGGCATGACGTTTGAATGCTGGCACTAACAAAACAAAAATTCAGTTTTGTCTTCAGTGCTTTTCTCTCTCTGAGCACATTAAGCCTGATTCAGAAAGCTTGATTCTCCTGTCACTTCTGTTAGGGTGAAATTAAGAGTAGTTCCAAATAACTCACTGCGGTGACAATGTTGTAACTGCTGTTGGCAAAAGCACAACTGTAGTGCAAAAGATTTACATGGGACCATTTTCAGAAAATACAGTTTTGAATGG
>JAOXJM010000012.1:91374946-91407870 GCA_026413425.1 Tringa solitaria
AGTAATTACTTTAAAACAAGGGGGGGAGGGGATAGATTCAACAGGGAAAGACCAAATATAGGTGGTAAAACTGACTAGGGGGATGTTACCTGCTATAGAGTTCAGTCAGTATTTGCTGGTGCAGATTTACAGCACAGCACAGTAGTCCCAATCTCCAGTTCCTTGCGGCAGCAGTGGGAGCCTGTATATCCACAGCACTGTGGTTTCTCTTTGGCATCTTGGTCACAGGAGGCAGATGCAGATCACTGAAGGGGATCCGTGATACCATGCAGCTGCTGTGTGAAAGACTTGTCCTGCCTAGTGTATGGTGGGGCAAGAAGGACTATCTCCCAGTATGTTATCAGGTGTGCAAGGGGTAAAGCTCATCTGTCCCTCACCTCTCCCAGTCAGATGGGGACTGCATTGGCGTCTGCTGCAGCTTAACTTGGCAAAGTAGTCAAACACTAAATAGAAAGGCTGCAATATTAAAGACGTTAATGTGTAAAGATGTCATGTAAAAAAAAATCTATGCTCTCTTTTGACCAGAGTGTAATACAAAAAAGCTTTTCTACACTGTAGAGTTAGTAATTCTGCACACACAGAGGGTGCACAGAACTAGTAGGTCTTATAAATAGTGCTAAGTGTATCAGTTTGAATCTCATTTGTTTTCCTAAAGGAAAGGTAAGCATTAATGGACTCTTAGCTTGTGATAAATGAGTTCTCTTGTGTTGCATTTCAGAAAGCATCTAGCTATGGAAAACTCTGGGGAAACACCTACTTAGTGTAGTAAAAACAACCTATTTAAAGCCTGCACAAGTAATTTCAACAGTGTTAGTGCTGAAAGTATTACACAGAATGTGAGTAATGGATATGAAAATATGGTATTGCATTGTAGAAAATGCCCTGGAGAGGCAATATGTGATTATAGAGTCTGAAGGATCTTTTGTGTGAGTCTAAATGTGAAATCTTTATGTTCGAGTCAGTGGCAAGGGCTGTGTAATGACACCTGAAGGGAGAGGAGCATAGAGCCAGTATATTGATTATTGATACTGTCTTTCATTAGAAAACTATTTCAAGAAATGTATACCTCTGCAAGTGTTCCTGTAGATAAAAAGGGCTAGATGTACAAAGAGACTTAAGCATCCATGCATTCCTTTTGGTGCATAACTCTAGTCTTAAGGAACTAGCAAGATTGTTAAAGCCTTAGTTCAGCTACCAATGGACATGCAGAAATGCATACCCACAGCCAGCATGGTAAGGATCCTTCTTCATAATGACCTCAGTCAAATTCCTGCCAGATTCAGTCTCCCTCTGCTTAGCCAAAGGGCTAAGGGCTACCTTGCAGTGACTATGGCTATTCTCTGCGCACCTCTTCTCAGATTCATTACTCCATGTAATTCAGAGGAAAGACTTGAACTCAGTTCTTCATCTGTGCCAGAAAGAGTGCTGCAACCTCTTGGTTGTCAGATATTCAGAGGGGAGGGGAAGAGGGAGGAGAGCTGTCTCCTGTTAAAATTCTTCCAGTATATACAAATAATGACAATTCATTACAGCAGAGACAGAGATTGATGACATGGGCATGTAATTAGGGCTATCACCTGGGAAGTGGGAGAGTCAGGTTCTGGTCCATGCTCCAATGAATATTTAATTATTAACATGAGATGGAACAGCTCTGTCAAGCCTGGGAAGGCTGCACCTGCAGTTCTTCAATGGTTTTCAGCTGCAGGCGGTCTCCTGGCCAGTAGGAGAACTGGGTTGAACTCCTTGCTTCCAAATTAATGGGTATCTCAGAGCAGATCTCTTACTTACTGACTGAGACCATTCACCACTGAACAATGGCAAAAATTTCAGTAGCTTTTATTTATTTTGTGAGAGGTCATGTGTCTTAAACACTTAATTCGAAAAGGGATTGAAAAATGTTGGCAAAACCTAACAGTTCCAGGAGGGATTCCCTTGTGTTCCACCACGGTGCCAGAAGTGAGGTGTAAGGACTCAGCTTACTCATAGAAATAACTCATCCTGTTATTTCTTTGAATTCCTGAAAAGGAAGAAAGGAAACAGAGATTTTTAAATTTTTTTTCCAGTTCTTTCCCAGCTGAAAAATAGGGAATAAAAATCTTGGGATTGCAAGGTTTAGTTTCAATAAAATCTCTGGAGAAATTCTGTTTTCCAGTAAGGAGTGGATTGAAAGGTGAGCTACAGCCCCCAGGCACTCCAAGGAGGTCAAGCTAATGAATACTCAAGGAGGAAGGGAAGATTCAGTTGCCTTAACAGGAGTGTCAAGTGCTGCTTTTGGTATTGTCCCTGATGTTTTAAGCCTGCCTGGCCTCCACTTGCTGTTTTGCAAGGCAGTGGATCTCCCTGATGTCCTACCTTAGACCTGCTAGCCCCATGCAGATGTTGTGACTGCCCTGGGGCATCTCGGATAGCATGAGGTGACAATCTTTAGGCAACTGAATCCCACCCATCTTGTCTGTCTTGCACATAGGATAGATACCTCTAGCCTCTGAAAGCAGTGCAATTCCTCTTGACATCCTGCTTCACCGGCAAGACCAGTGGCTCCTAACGTGATAATATATCTCAAGCTACGCAGTGGTTAAAATTGTTCTGCTGTTGCAGAGGAAGGAGCAAAAACAAATCAATTTGAAAACCTTGTCATCTTGTAGCTGCTCCAGTAACACCTTTTCACTGATACAAAGCATCAGGCTTTCCTTTTTGCTGCTCATAAAGAAACTTCACAGCCTACAGTACAACTTCTAAGATGTGGTTTGTAAAGACTGACTGCATTTTAATAAGTGTATTTTGGATATACATAATTTCCTTTGTTATTAGTGTTTTTCTTACTGGTTTGGTTGGGGTTCTTTTTATATTATTGTAGTTTATTGTAGAAGGTTATGATGTAGTAAAAAAGAAAAAAATGATGGCAAATTCAGTTCTGAAAGATCAAAAAAGGCTGAAATGTATAAATAACTTCTCAGCGGAGAATAAGACGAAAAGAACAAAACAAGGAAGATGATAATGGGGAAAGATACAGATTGGGGACATTCTGCAAGATGTTGTGTAAATACAATGTGTGCTGATAGCAAGTAGTTTCAGTTCTCAAAGACATGCAGCTTTGCAACTTGTATCATTCTTGTTCCTAATTCATCTTTATTGTCTTATATTTGAAATGTTCTTTGCCTTTGTTATAAGCAGATCGGTAAGATTTACTATTTCACTGGTTTTTCACTGCCTAGAACTCATGACCTTGAGTGACATATATCTGGCTATGAATTACATTTTATTAAAAAAATATCCATTGTAATATAAACACTTCCTCCCTCCTGCTTGCTTCAGTAATACTTACTGAGATCCAGAAAAAAATATTCACAGTTCACTCTGATACAAGAAGGCAAGAGCGATTCAACCTTCTTGTGAACAATGTTCTACAAAGTGCTCTATTTTACGGATAGTTTCTATTCAGTGTGAACATGGATTCAACATTGATTTTTTTAAGAAGTTGTGTGGAACTACTTGTTACCAGTCATTCCTCTTGGAAATGCCATCCAGGCCTTTGGATTGCGTGCCAGATCTCTTTTGACCGTGTCTGTTGACTGATGAGCTAGTTCCAGTTTGAGCTTGTTGCTGAGCACAAACCTTGCTCCTCCTACTCTGGATCATTTTCAACGCCTGTGTGTCAATTTGTATTCCAAAATGCTATATAGTGCGTTAGCGTGTTCCAATGTAGAAGGTGGCCAAGTCTGGGGACAAACTGGCAGTGAGCTTACGCTCACGTGTTGTCCTACGATCAGCGTAGCTCTGACAGCTCAAGCCTTGCCTGCCCTCATGCTCTTGCCGTTACAGTACTGCTTTGGAAACTTGCTTTCTTTTCCAAACAGCCATGTGTGCATCAGGTATCACAAGGGCTCCAATCTGGTGCACTAAAGGAATGAGAATATTTATTAATGCCTTGGAAAAAGCTGTTTTCTAGTACAAAACTTTACTGCTAGCAGGAAACCTATGCACAAAGCAGGAGATTTAGAAAGCTCATTGACTAGTTGGCAAGGCAATAGTGGAGGATTATGGGTGGCTGCTGACCACTTCTGGGGTCAGTAGAATAAAAGAAGTTAGCTACCTACCAGCCATAGAGCTACTCAGGTAAGGGGGACAAAGACAGCCTTCTCTCAGTGACCTCTATAGAAACAAAACAAACAAAAAAAAAAAAAAAAAAAAAAAACACAAAAAAAAAACGGAGAGCAGCACTCTGAGTTTCGGATAACTGTGTGGATGGCATGTGCCAACAGTGCAAGTCCCAGTAAACTGCGGGACCACTTCATGGTATTGACACCATCAAGTGATCATTAAAATTTACCTTAGCAAGGTTGAAGCAGTGATGATGGGGGCCAGACCAAGAGATTTTTCCTGCCTTCTGAGAAGAATGCCAGCTGCAGCAGGGTGTCCTCTGGCACCGTCACTGAAGGGAGGAGCTGGAATAAGCAGCATGGTGATTTTGCTCATCTGACTCTTGAAATCAGCCATGTTACCTGCTGAAGTTCTCTCCAGCAACTAGGATAAAATGATCTGACTCTGCATGGGCGATATCATGCCAAACTGTTGAGAGATTGGCAAAAATTGTTACTGAAAAGGACTTTTATAATGGGAAGTATTTTGCATCTTAATCAAAGGCAATACCCCTCCTCTGCTTATTTAATGGCTGTGAAACTAAAATGCTGTAGAGGGCCCTAAGTCCACATACAAATCTGAAATTTTCTGATTATTGTGTGGACTGTTTAGTAATAGAGTAAGGGTCCAGGCAAGTAGTAGATCCTGGAGTCAGTGTGAAGATGGGATTTCTTTCTGGGAGCAACAAGATAAAGACTGATTTTGTTCTGCAAATAAATGAGACTCTAATCAGTGATTAGAGAAAGGATAGATAATTCTGTAGGTTAATAATTGATCATTTCAGAGAATCTTTTCAGCTTGCTCCTCTTACATGTAATCAGAGATGTTGCTGTGCTCTGCAAACTCTTCCACTAGTGATAACAAGTTAGTATTTAAGTTTCAGAATACACCCACAAACTGTGGAGGAAAACTAGAAAAGGAGGGAAAAAAAAGAGCCCGGGTGCTTTTCTCTTTGTCTCTTTTCTCCTTGTTTGGAACCTCTCTGTGCAATTCCACATTTTTCATGGAAATAACAGTAATGAAAAGAACGCGGCTTCAAGAGCCAAACTTTAGTCCAATAACATTTGACATAAGCAGGCAATATTTTTCCCTTATTTTCTTTGAAGAATTTGTATATTTTTTCTGTACAATAAATAATCCAATCTACATATTTCTTAGACAATTTACAACATTTCGAATATCCCAGTACTCCTTGACCTATTGTTAATTAATTCCTTGCACTCTTAAGGATTCATACTATTTAAATATTTATAAAGAATTAGTATGTCTCACCTTGATCGTTACTTAGTCATGTTAAGTAACTTTTTTTAATCTTGTCTTGCAAGCCAATCCTTCCAGCTTCCTAATTTTCGTTCTTGCTCTCCTCTGAACTCCAACAAATCTGTGAGTATATTTTTCTTCAGAGGTAGGATTCTAGCCTGAGGATTGTCTTTGGAGTGAAGACAAAAAAGCAAACCACAAAGTCCAAACAACAGTAATACAGTGCCAGTATGGAGAAAACAGGTCTACAAACCAATTTTTTTGTATCTCAGAAAATTACAATCAACAGGTTATAAAAACATGCAACTGCAATAGTTTCTCTGAAATATTTTCTCTCAGTTTAATTTGTAATAGAAATAGATTATCTCTCAAGAGCATTTATTTATGTATTCCTCTTTTCTCTAATTTGCATCATTTTTATGGGGTGTTTTTTTATTCTACCTCGATACAGAAAGTAAGATTATTTTTTTTAATCTCCTCCAGACTGAAAAATACTTTGCTTTGCTTAGGTTGAAGGTCTTCTGGTTTGTCACTGGAAGGCCCCTTTACTTGCTGATTTCTACTCATTAAAGTGGTAGTTTATCCACCTTCAAATGTCTCTGCTCTGTGTCACAGACACTTATTTGTTCTCCAGCCATCAAAGTGTATTAAAATTAACAGCAGTCATCACATGAGTGGAGGGTAGCCGTTCTCAGACACACAGATAGTTATATACTCACAGCAGGAAACTTGCAATCAAATTCTAACAAAAGGTCACATTTGCAATAAGTAAAGGAAAATGTAGGTAATTGGTTATGGAATCAGTTAATATCTTTGCAGGCCTTGAAAGGCACTCTGACGGACTTGAAACCCTTTTGTTCAAGTAATTAAAACTGAGGTATTGTTATAGTATTAAAAAAAAATCAGGAAATTCTTGGTGTGCTATAAAATATTGTCACTACAATGGCAAACAAATTCACGAGGGACAATTATTTGTGGTTTATTTGAAAAGACTTACGGAGTCAGCTTCTGGCTGAAATGTGGAAAAAGAATAGGGAATGATGTGCAGGACAACATGAAGATTAGCCCTTACGAAGTATATTTTTATGCCCAGCTTCAAGGCATGCCCACTATTTCTCTCAGCTGATTTAAATTTGTGGAAGCTTCAGAAATATTGGGTCACAGTGATTACACAGGCTTTCCACAGACTTCAGGATACTCACCCATTGGGAAAGCAGTGACTGACTTTCTGAGGCTGGAAAGCATTTCAGCATTGGCTGAAATCCTGTTTCTTTGAGCGGTATCACGCAGTCCTGAGCAGCTACATGCCAAAGCTAGAGTTTGTTACTGTATCTGAAGTTGGGCAAGTCCGTGAGCCTCCTGCATGACCAAGGGGAAGGGTATGCACCCCAGAGGGGACACCAAGCAGCCAGAGCATGGAGAGGGGACCTGCCAGGGGCATCCACCAGGAAAAGCTGTGGAAATGTACTGTGGTTTTCTTTACCCGTCAAACACTCCTTTTCATCTAGTTCAAGCTAGGAGTTTCTGACAGTTTCTGGCATGTCTGGGGGCCGAGTCTGTAGGGTGCCTAGTGTGAAGCCTTTCTTCTGCCTGTAGAAAATCAAAGTTGGGACCTGAGAGCCCTCAGCAGGAGGCTGTGGGCTCCCTCGAGCAGGGGGTAGCACAGCCCACACCTTCCCCCTTATGCTCTGATGCTTTGAATTGTACAATAAAGAAGTCTGCTGAAACAGACAGAAAAGGTGTACGACGACCCAGGCATATTCCTGGGTCTGTGAGCTGGGGCATTCATCAAGGAGTGGGAAGGCATGGTTTAAAGCTTCTGCTTGAATAAACATTTTAAATAATCAAGCAGCCATTAAATATACTCCAGGAGTTCCTTTCTACCCACCAAGTGCTCTGACTACTAGGCTAGGCTGTCATACCGACTACTCTGTGTCTAAATTCAGATTTAATGGTACCACCATTCAAATTTTGACCCCTTCTATAGGTAGGAGGTCAGGATGGTTTTGCTCCAGAATAGCCCTGAACCTGGCGTTTAGGAAGCTTCCTGTTAGCTGAGGAAAAGCCATCGCTGAACCCTGGTCTGTCCTATCACCAGTGAGCATTCTTCCTGCTGTGCAAACAGAAGGTGGACTTGGCCTTGCACAAATTTGGTGCAGGAACTTTTCCATATAGCACAAGGCCTCTCAGAGATCCTCAAAGAAGTCCTAGGAGCTTTCTCAGATATGACTGGCAGTGGGGATAGAGTTAGAGATGTGAACGAGATGCCTGTGGACTTTCAGGTGCTCCCAGGCTGAGGCAGGGGTGCCTGTATTATCTCAGATAAGCAAGATATTGAGAATTGCAGTTTTGTCTTGGATTCTTCAAGAGGAAATTTGGGAAGGGGAAGAGAACTTCCAAGGCAGAATCAAAATCTCATTAAAATGAATGAATTCAGAGGCAGAACGTAGCCAGTGCTTCCTGCAGGAAAAACTCTGTTTCAGGGATGCTCCCGCTCTCTAGGCTCAATTTTCCCCTTCCCACACGCCTATTGTTCACTTTATCCTTACCTCTGCATTATGTTTAGTGTTTTTCCCACAAAAGCGATACTTTCTAGCTTGAATAAGTGGGAGCACTGAGGACATGGTAAAGGAGTATGAGTGAGAGCAGAAATGGACTGAGTATGGGGAGAGGGATCATTTTTTAAGTTGGGAACGAGCAAGGCAGAATTTTCTGTGTTGTCCAAGCCTAAGCAGACAAATAAATTGTTTTCACTTCTTCACTTCCTTTTCTTTCCTCACTGTGGTGCCCGAAATGACCGTCATCCCTTAGACCAAGGCTGGCATGAAAAGCGATTTGCCTTCTATTAGAGAGAATGACAAGTGTCATCTCAAACATGTGCTCATCAAGCTCTGCTGCTGTGCAAGTGCAACAACTAGAAAGAAGGAAAAGCTGGTCAAGGTTTGCCTGCCATGGGGTTTTTGGTTGTGCAGGCCCTACTGGCTAATGTGTTCAAGCAATTCGGCATAATAATACAATTGTGAAAATCAGTGAGAATATTCAAAAGATTTTGAATTCTGAATAATAAATATTCCAGAGAACTCTGTGTGACCTGTAATCTGTATGTGGGAAAAAGGGGAAGAACAACTCCTGCTAGCCACACATCAATTTTATTTGTGGCTCTTTCCCCAAAGAATCAGCAAGAAAGAAGATTATAATGCATTTTCTGAATTGTTAGGTGGAGATTATCTGCTCAGTTCTAATTGAAATTATTACAGGAAACTCTTTGTAAATTTGAGTCTTTCAACTAATAGGAAGGGGAAAAATACCCAAACATCCTCTCATGTTTAAGTAATCAATCATAGATGGAAATGAGAATTTCGAGTGAGACAATATTTGAATCAATGATTACAGTAGGTAAGCATTACTCTATAGGTTGAAATAACTTTGCTTAATCAATCTGTTACAAAAGTCCAAATTATAAACATACAAAAAAAAAAAGACATAGTTTCTGAATATAATTAGGGATCAAGTTCTTGCAATTAATTTACTTAACTGAAAGGCAAGAAAACGGAAATGCTGAATAAAAGTACTAACAGCCTCTCAGCATTTTGCCTCTTTCTAGGCTAAATTGGGGTTAAAAGTATCTGGTCCAAAGAAATTTTCATAGAAGTTATGTTTTTTATATTTAGGGTATTTTGGGAAAATGTGGAAATTTTTTTTCTGGGACATTATCTTTCGAAATATTTGGCCATGTGAGATCAAAATATTCAAGCACAATGGTATGAGGCTTTCAGAGCTCATCTTGCTCAGCTTATTTGAAAAGAAGATCAAGATGTAACTTGATCACTGGCACCAGGAATTTCGTAGTGGAAAAAGCTTTGACAGTAGCGGATTACAATCTTGTTGACAAAAGCTTCCAGAGATCCTACTGAAGCTAGACATCATTTCATGAAATACAATACCATTTCTTTGCTGTGAGGGTAACAGAGTATTTGTTGAGTGTACATCTAATCAGGTTCCCATCCTGGAACTGTCTTGGTCTCTGCTGTCCTCTGCCTTTGACTGACTGAAATGTCACAGCCCTTGGGCTTGAGGGAAAGTATTTGATTGACTAAAGATGTGTGAAATTTAGCTTCCCCAAGAAGATGATATGATGGTCCTTTTTGTGCTCAAAGCCTATAAAAGATAACAAAATAGCTTGTTGTACAGGCTTGGGCTTGCTTGGTTTTGTCAGAAAATTTTTAATTAGTAAGTTCTTCTTGGGGTTATTTTTACTTGGTTTAATTATTTTTCTGTTGTTAAGTTACCTTTAGTTTCTTTGTCTGTTTAACAAAATCCCACAGGACCATTCACACCACGTTTCAAAAATGACTTTTGTCCTCTTATGAACCCAAAATTCTTATTGTCTTCTTTTCCACTTTCCTTTCTGCTGCAGCTTTCCAGTGTTGTGCTTCCCCGTGCAGAGGGAAGAAAGCCTGATGTTCCACCAACTGCAGGTTGAGTCAGGTGTAGATTAAACGTAAATTTTAAAACTGGGGTTATTGCACTAGGATTTGTGTTTGATTCTCCTCATCCAAATCCCCGATCCATCTTTCAATGGCCAAAATGTATTGCTGGCATCCCGGCAGCCTTAAAAAAAATAAAATTAAACCAATTGTATTGTAAACTTGGAGGCTGAGAGGGTAAGCGTAACATTGACCGGGCTGATGTTTATACAGTTTTACCCTCTCAATCTAAAAGTCACAACTTCAGCTGCTCCTGCTGATTCTGGCCATGTCTGTGCAGTCTGTGCTGATGGCTGCAGTGCCCAAGCTGCCCTGCTGTCGAAGATATGAATGTCTAAGTCAGGAGAGTTTTCCTGACCTGAGGAGCCCATCGCTTTGCAGAACCGAGCACCGCACCCCCAGGCTGAGTACTTGCTGACAGAGCCATGCCTTGCTGGAAAGCCTGATGGAGCCGAAAGGCTTGGCAGGATCATGTCAGTTCTCTGGGCACTTCTGAGAGGGCTTAGGGAAGAAGTCAGTTTAAACTATAAGCAAATCTCCTGGCCCGGCTTCCTACCTCTCTACCTGGGTTTCTGGGAGAAAGAGGGTAGAAGTTCCCTTGGTCAACCTGCTGGCACGCTGCAAGGAGGGGAGGGAGGGACAGTACTGAGCACTAGCCAAGTGACAAAGACCCTTTTCCCTTTATGCACTTCCAGGAAGAAGAGTATTGAGGACATAAAGGCTTCAGTTCATGGTAGATAGATACAGTTTATCGTATGTGTTTTGTAAATAGTAGAGAGTTCAGAGAACAGAATAATAATCCTTAGCTATAAAATATTTATAATTTATCTATTTATAAAGCTGATAAACAAGTAATTTTATAAAACCAATTTAAAATGTCCTTTTATTTTTTAAATCTCAAATTGGTTCAGCTCTCAGGATAATTCCCACTGTAAATTTTATGTTGCATATTTAATACTATTTGGTTTCAAGTAATTATCTGTTTTAAATCTTACTGTTGCAGTTTTCTTGTATGCCCCAAGGCAACTGTGTATAAAGCTATCAAAAAGACAGTATATTCAAAAAGAAGAACAAAAATATGTAAAGTTTTGTCATATTTTTACAAACCCATGTATATTTATCATAATTTCTAATTATTCTTTTTGCTTTAGTGCATATTATTAGTTTAATTGAACCATAAACTTTAGACTAATAAAGCCAATTTGTCTTTCATTATACTTTGCTCTATTAACTTTTACAAATGGGTTCATCTGAGCCACTGATTGATGGGCGCACAGCAACTGTGCTAGATTTCTCGCCCACAAACAGCTACATTGCATTTTGTGTTCTTGGAAAATGCTTTTGCTTTTTTTTTTTTTTTTCTTCCAGGATATGAGTTTTTATTCTTTATTCTTGAAGTTTAAATACAAGATACATTTTGTAACTTTCCTCTTCCAAACTTTAGCCCTTCTGGCAGAAACCACCAGCAGTAATAAGAGCTAGAGTTGTCAATTATTTCAAGGGATCCTTTTCAAAATAAAATGCTTGTTTCAGGGTCCCAGTAAAGCCCTATTCACTTCAGAATTTGGGGAATTTAAATCTCCTAGTGATCTTCTCAGTAAAGTGGTGGGAATTCCATGAAAATGTAAAGTCATATACATCTGGGGAAAAAAAACCCCAACACATAACTATATTACACAAAAATAACACAGAAAATTGCACAAACACAAATATGGAAAACTATTTCCAGGTCACGTGACAAATTCATACTTTGGCTAGGGCCAAAGCTCCTTTTAACAGAACAGTTCCTCATATTCCTTTTTACTGTATTCACAAATCTAATTAATCTGCAGGGAGAAAAATGAATAATGAAAATAAGCTGATGTCACCCAGCTGGGTCCAGTCTGATCTGTGGTCACCTTGGCCAGCTTCACAGGCTCAAGTGGTGCTCTGCCTTGCCCTGTCCTGTCACCAAAGGTCAATTCCATGATTACTGTCCATGCCCTGTGAAGACTTCTGGATATACAGTCCAGCTGTCACATCTTTGAAAAATATAAAGAACAAACAGTATCCTGTGCATACTTTTCCTATCTTTGCCATTGTTACTGAGGCTCTATTTCTCAAGTATCTTGCAACACACTTTTCTTTCTCCCATGTTCTTCCTCTATTTAGAAAAACCTGTTCAGCTTCTTACACACAGTCCTGAAATGTGATTACCTTTTCAAGGCTCCTTCCAGGCAGAAATAACAGGAACTCCAAGCCATCTTTTGCCAGGCAGCTGAGATCTACAGTGTCACCAAAAAGTGCAGGGAGAATATAGTCACTTGCACAGGATCCTTCTTGAGTCCCACAGAAAATGGTGGGAGATAACAAGCGATTTGAATAAGGGAAAATGTGTGACCCACAAGTCCAAGCTACTTTTTGCTGTGTATCACCATATTTGTGATAAAATTATGTTAAGCTAAGGGGAAAATAAATGGAGGATGGATGAAAAAAATAACAGCTTGAGAGGCAATCAGGCAGAATGAAAAGAGCATAGGAACAGAGAGGGGACCCACGTGAGGAAATTAGGAAGGAAGAGGAAAGGGAATGGAAGTTAAAAACACTCCAAAAGAAATGAGAAGATGCAGGGGAAAAGCAGCAGAGTGAGCTGCAATGTGTGCAGTCTTATGGCACCCAAAGGTCTTCTACTGCAGTAGAAATATTGCAGCTCTTTGCTGTGGAAATACTTTTTTATACATCTTGATCAGTAGAAAAAGAAGTGTGCTTATTCCAGAGTCACAGCAGCCCAGGAGCAGTGTCCCCAAACAGCAATCTTTGTGAGGGAAAAGAGCCATTTTGGAACCAGGATGAAGCCTACCAATGGGAAATATTTACCTTGGGAATTTGGTAATCCAAACTGTAATATCCTCCACAAAGCCAGTGTTTCACCAGATAGAGGGTTGTGACATACTTTTCATTTCAGTTTTGAGTTGCTGTGGGGTACTAGCAATTTTTAAAAATATGGAAAAACGGGGTTGAAGCAAAAAATAGCAGAAAAATAGTATGGAAGGGTCTGTGTTTTCCTGTGTCTCCATCATAGTGTTTTATTGTGTTCAGGTATCTTCTTTTTTGCACGGATCTTACTGGAACCGGTCTGGAGTTCCAGAGTTTCTGTGAGTTTCCAGCCCGTTTCCAGTGCTTCAAGGGAATGTTTTTAACTGCTGGGCTAATAGAAAAGGAAACCTTGTTGAAGGTTGTTTTCTGTAACTTCAGGCGGCACTAGTTACAAGTGAGCGCGGAAGGTAGGGACAGCGAGCAGGAGGAGAGCCAGCGAGAGCTGCGCCCTGCCTACAGTGATTGCTGTGGCACAGTAAAGCACAACACTGACACTTTATTAGGTTAGTTTCTATGTCACTACACTCAGATACTCACAAATGACGACTCAGGCCTGTAAAACAATTAAATCATTAAATGAATTATGAGACTTGGTAATAAATAATGCATCTGGGGACTTGGTGCATGTACTATCTGCATTTTATGAATACTCTGGCGAGGTCCCTTTTTCAAGCGTATTCGTTCAGCCAGGTGGGCTGCAACCTGCTTTTCTAAACAAAGGTGGAGATTTCCCAATAATCACATATCTTTGTAGCATATGGCTTCCAAGTAAATTTCAACTGTATCACTGCTCCAGAGAAAGCCGTGAGAGCTGGCAAGGTTTCTAGTCTCCTGCAAAGCATCTGATATACATATATCTTGAATATTTTGTAGCCAATGTCTAGGTTTTGAAATCTGAGATGTAATATTGAGATTTTCTTGGACGCTTGGATACCTTATATGCTTCTATTTTTTGGTGGCTTTTAATAAGGGAAACAGCTATAATTTTTATGTAGGAGTCTTCCTTTGTCTACGAAAGTCACCACACCCTGTATGTCACATAAAGGGACACCTAGTGAGCATGTAACATTCTGCAAGATAGCATATCCTTACTGGCTATCCATTGAACACCAGAGCACAGAGTTTATCAAGCTAAACTTTTATGTAGGTAATCCTGTGATTATCTAATTTGTATGTAAAGCAATTATATCTTCACTACATGCACATTTGAAATGGCAATAAACTTTTTACTAGGCAGCTATTAACTTCAGACGGTGTTTCAGTATGTGTTTTTGAAAGTACAACTGTGAATATTTTTCAATAAATGAGTTAGCTATTTTTTATTATCTCTACTACATGGATCTGCAGGTACTATTTACAGTAGAAAAATATAAATATTTCTTCCTTCACTTGAAAGTGGTGTTTCTTTATGATATGTCATAACATCTCTGTCTTTTATGCTGACACTCACAATGATGAATCAGTTCAGCTTTCCACATGTAACCTTTTATTCTGTTCCTAATCTTATTTTAAGTGGTTCAAAATGAAAATATAAAAAGGGATAAAATACCCATTTTATTTTTTTTAAATCAGTGAAATCACTGTAAATTACTGGTTTCCTAATTATTATTTATTATTATTTCTGTTATTCTTTCCCTCAGTTTCTGTGTCATTCTTCCTGGTGACAGTGGCAGAAAATGGAAAGTGTCATTTTGCTGGAACAGAAAACACAATTTTCTTATTGAATTGCTCACTGAGGCCATCCATGTCCTTATTAGTCAGTAAGGTTGTAAAGTTCTTACAAAAGCTTTTTTGTAGTTTTTAAAATGGCGATATGTGTAATGGTTATTAATAAATAGAATTTTGATCCATGGTGCATTAAAGTGAAAAGGAAGAAACTAAAATTCAGAAAAAATATTATGATAACTGAAATGTTCATGTCCAGTTTTATTCCTCATTGAAATATATACTCGATATTTTTT
Organism: Tringa solitaria; assembly: GCA_026413425.1. NCBI lineage: Eukaryota > Metazoa > Chordata > Aves > Charadriiformes > Scolopacidae > Tringa > Tringa solitaria. The sequence continues at coordinate 91,389,651 of JAOXJM010000012.1, forward strand.
CTTCTTTCTGAATGTATTTGGCCTGTCATTTATTTAAAATACTAACAAAGTTCGTTGCTGAATTTTCCAAAAAAAAGATGTGTAATTATTGACTTTTAAACTGGCATGAAGTTTTGCACTCATGTAATTAGGAGAGAAGTAAAATACGTCTTACCATAGAAAAAAATGATTTTTCTCTGCATGTTTTAAACAATTATTTTCTGGACATGTGCTTTTTGGCTGGAAAAACTCTGCAGCTTATGAAGTTGTTTGTTATTTTGCTGTGATTTTATACACAATGGAAGGGTGAGGAAAAGGTCAGCAATAACTCTGCTGTTGCATTTTCACTGGGAAAAACATAATATTGATCGATAAGAAAATGGAAAAAGCACAACTATTAGCGTCTTACTTGATCTTCTCCGACCTTTACCCTGCCATGTTGATTTTATTCTTAAATGTTATGTCTGTTGTTCCAAAGGTTTGTCCTGTTTAGTCTTTTATTTAATTAATACATGATCTTCTTTACTCTCTCTAATGTTAAAACATGAAATTCGTTTTATTCCTTGTTGAACCATTGTCCTCCCTACACTCAGCAATGCATGTTGGATAATAACTCTGTGTAGGAATTGGCCCACTTAAAACTATTCTAGAATCACAATTGATGGGTACTTAAGTTCATCAAATTGTTTTTCAGGTCCATAGGAAATTAGCTTTAAGGGTGTGCGAGATCTTTAAAAAGAAAATTTAAATCTCACACTCTTAGTCTTTCTGGATGTGGACTGAAGAACAGAAAATACAGTATTGAACCTCAGTACTTTACTAAACGGCTGTGTATGTGCTCGGTAGTGGCTATAAAATGTACTCACAGAACCACTCTACACCGTGAGAATAGTCTGCATATGGTGCTATAACTGGTACATATGCTCACCCAGGCCAGGGTGCTGCGGCAAGGCCACTGGAGTGCCTTGGTGTGTGCCTTGGAGTGCCTTTCTTGGCACAAAATCTCCTCAGGCTCTGCCAAAGATGACAAACTGTATGTTTTGGCACTCAAAAGGAATTAGGGCCTGTTTTTATACATGGAGGGAGAAGAAAATAATTAAATGAAGTATGCAAGGATAAGCACATATAGAAAGGGCAAGAAGTTGAATTTGCACATGCTGGGCTTTTGGGGCTCTACCCTCAGCAAGCTGAGGGAGTGAGCGGAGGCAGCACGGCTCCCAAACTCCCTGGGAGCAGGTGTCCCTGCCCTGTGGGCAGACAGGGGCGTTCTTGGCCCAGCACCCTGCCCTGGCTGGCACCTTCTTGTCCCCACAGTACTGCAGTTTGGGAAGCACCCGTCATCTTTGGCAATGTATTTAAAAAAAAAAATAAAAGAAAAGCAAACCAAACCACAGAAAGTGAACCTCATGGGATTTTTTTCTCCCCCCCTCTCCTGCCTGAATTTCCTCCTCTAAAAAGGGACAGAAAGCCAGTCCCAATCTGGGCTGAGACTGAGGTCACTCATTTGTAGCTTCAAAGAAATATATGAGGAATCCATCATGTCAATAATTTAGCTTATAGCTACATTCTAAGTTGGTAACTTAGTTTATAACTTCTTACTTGAGGTGCTCTTTAACAGAAAAAAAATGGTCACAAAATCATTTGCACTCCTAGAACCAAACAGGCTTCAGAAACAAGTTAGACAACTATAAGGCTTTTCTACAAAAAAAAGAAGAAAAAAAGAAGAGTCCTGATTACTTGAATACGTGAAGAGTTTTAAAATAATTGTGAGGGTTGTTCCTGGTAACACTGTAAAATTTCAGAATGGCAGGGAAGTTTTAAAGGATGGCAAGTAAATTTGTATTTTAAAACAGTCATTAGAAGAAACCTGTAAAGATGACACTGAGTCTACCAAAATAATGGGATAAGTGATATGAAAAATAAAGGATGAGAATATAATTAATTTCAGTTGACATTTTTTATATTTTTTTACATAAAATAATTCTTGTTGGCCTCATTTCTTTTCTTAAGAGACGACGGGCTGATTAAAGGTACCTTTATTAGCCTGATCAGACTGAATGTCTGTACAATTTTCCACATATTACCATGCAAATTTCTCACTATCATAAGATGATATGATACGTGATATACGAATGATAAATATCCAGCAGAGTAATTACTAGAGAATCATAATCAAGTATGTTTCCACTGAGGTCTCACACAGACCAGTTCTTGCTCCAGTGCAGCCATAAATCATTGACAAAAGCACATAAAATATAAAATAATTGTTGATAAGGTTTTCAGGTGCCACAAAAACAGATGGAATGGTAAAAAAATCATGACGACAGGTCGTTTGTACAGTATCTTCTGCATCATTTAGTAAATTGGGAAGAAATAATACACATTTTAATATAACCAAATGCAAGGCCAAAAACCTAGGGATAAAAAGTACAAGATTTAACATTAGGGAGACAATACTTTAAGAAGCACTGGGCCTGAAAATGCAGTAATACTTTTTCAGTGGAAATATTTTGTCGCTTGGTGCTTCAGCTGAAACAATTAGTGTAAATTTGTGGGTTTATAAACAAGAAATCATGGAACGGGGGAGAGAGCGGTATTATCTCTGTCTGCAAAGTTACTGACACCACTGCCAAAATTCAGTCTGATATCTGTTCTTCAAAAAAGATAGTAAAAGCTTGGAGAGTGTTCAGAGAAATGCTACAGGAATGATTTTACAGACAGGAAATTCCACCTTATGAACAAACCAACAGGAAGCTTAAATTTTTTAGTGTATCTTAAAGAATCATACTCCAGGAGATGTATGTGGCTTGTAAGTAGTTCTCTAACTACTGAAAGTGCTTTCTTTTAATAGGGCACTTGAATTCAGATGACAAAAGCACCAGCTCCAGTAATCAGAATATAAAGCGGTAACACTATGTATAGAAAGATTTATTTCTTTTTTAATTTGAACTTTTACATCAAAACTGAATGTGGTTTTTTTTTTTCCTCTTTTCTAAAGGATACTTTGCAGTCAGTCACAAGTTCTTAAACTGAATACCAGATGAAAATAAATAGCTAAATCATACAGAAACCCAGATGATATTCTGGTCTTAAAAATCTATTAACCTCTATGAATCTTGCATATACCAACTCTTCTCTGTAAAACTCTTTGACATAATGCCAGAATAAAAGGCTGTGCTTATCATTATTATTTGTTCACATTATTTTTTTTCTCAAAGGTGAACAGTTGTTAAACAAATATTACAGGCTTTTTAGTGCCACTGAACTCCTATCATCATATCATTATTTCCCCAGAGCTCTCATTTTAAGTGCTTGAAAGTTGCTTTCAATTGCAAATTAGCCAGGGCAAAAAGAAGAGGGATGGTGAAATCTCTCGTATCTGATTTTAGTGACCTGTGGTTTTGGATGTTTGTTGTGAATAAGGATTGTATAGTAAAGACACTGTTGATAGATGTATTTGATCTAATGCAAGTTATTCCTTATGAAGCCTGATTTATTCTTCTCCAAGGTTTTGCATATTTCTTCCACTGTGTGAGGTTAGGAGGAAGAGCCACAGATAAGAAAGTATCTGGAAGACTCAACAAGTTATCTGCCTTGACCTTTGGAGAGCCTTAAAGGGAAGTGTTGTCACTCTGAGGAGATGTGGAGGTCATACTAGGCACAGAGCCAGCCTACAACTTTTTTTAGAGTGTGTCAGAGCCAGGGCAAAGTGAAGACAGACTAGATTTAATCCTTTAACCTAACCTGTCAAAACTGCATCAAGTCAGCACTGCCAAATCTGCAGCCACCTCATAACTCAAAAAGGTATGCATGAGTGCATTTATGAATTTGCTTTTGAAAAGCGGTTTTATGGTTTGGTATTCACAGCATTATGAAACCTGGCCACATCGCTGGGTATGCAAACATAAAGCTAAATACTGCCTGCTGCATGAGCGATTCATCCCACCGAGTAGTAAGAAGATATGAAATAAGATTATTGCAAAAGGTGATTGTTTTTAAGGGATACTTACTTCCAAACATAAAAAATACAGACTTCAAAGAAATGAGGTTTGTGCTGTTTTGACGAAAACAGTGGAAATAACCTGTTTGTCAAATCTATGGTAATGGGTAAAGCACACAGCACATTAACCTGATATTTTATATTCATTGACTGTGCAGAAAATACTGTTCCTGTGTAGTGATGATAGTTTGTTTAAAAGAAACATATTTTGCTTTGGAATTTGGAGGGTTTACAGATGTGCATTTGTGCATGTTGGCTTGTGTGTGTGTAGGTATGTCCATGTACATTTTGTGTGAACCTGCAAATAGTTATAAAAGGAAGCATTCATGTGAAAAATAACACGAATGCATGCAAAACACAGGGCCATATCCTAACCGCTGCAAACTAGCGTGGCTGACAATGGCACCGCAGCCACGCTCAGACATGACAGTTGTCACAGCTCTCTATATGGCTGTGAACTTTAAATCACAAATATACTGCGATGCAAATGAAAAATGCTAGAAAGCTCATTTTGTGCCGTTAATCCTTCAGCTTTTTCTTTAGATGGGTAAAGACACAGTAACAATTTTATCTGTCCCCAAGGAGGATATTCTGAAAACTATAGCCTGGATACACAAAGGGACCGGGACTATAACCTTCTCTTGAAAGAAAGGATTCTAATCTGTGGAAAAAAAAGCTTATGTTTTGGTCCTGCGATGGGCTGGTGCTGCAAACCCATACCCAGGTGCAAGAAATAGATTACATCCCCTCTGTCTGTGAGGGCTCACATGGCACTGTTGGCAGAAGCACCCTGCCATGGCATGGGCTTCTTGCTTGACACTGGAACAGGTCAGGGCTCAAGCCCTTCCCCCAGTGCTTGTTTAAGTGCTTTTATTGTTGGTCCCCTGGAGTGCGGCCTCCAGCTTGGCCCATTGGGGCAGCTGGAGCTCCTCAGTGGTCCTTGCCTTCTGCCAAATGCAAGGGCTACTACAAAGAGGGCAGGGCAACTTCTGCCCCGGGGCTGGTGGTTCAGCCAGCGTGGACCTTTGTGGGGATCAAGGAGCCTTGAAGAGACTCTGTGTGTGCGTGTGTGCGCGTGTGTGTGTCTTCAGGGGGCTGGTGCCATAGAGAGATCTGTGTCTGTGAGGGACAAGGACAGAGCATGAGTGTGATCTCTGCCTTAATGATCAATTAACTGTGAGATTGTCAAAAGAAAACACAGAAGTGTCAAAATTTTGTTAATAGTTCTTGCTTGTGAGCTTGGAAGAACCATTAATGACACTTTGAGATTTTTGCACTGGAAACATCAAAACTAAAATGCAATCTTCTTTTCTCTTGGAAAATGAGTGTGCTCTCATCTTAATGAGTCATCTGAGCACTTCCAAGACAGGGCAAAGAAGTCCTTATATTTACTTTCCACTTAGAACATGACAGAATTGGAAATCTGTGAAAGGTAGACCAAAGCATGAAAAGAAAAAGGAAAAGTATATGAACTATTGAAAAGAATAAGGGAGTCTGAATTATGAGGGAAGTCAAGTAAAAAATACGTTAAACACACGTGTTGGTGATTTTAATTCATATGTACCGGTGACCCCTTGTGAAAACTGCATTGACTAATCAAGAGTTCCGCTTCCAGAAGGAGCAATACGTTGGCAGATGTTTCCCACAGTCTTTGTGCTGTTCTGAGGAATGACTGTGACAGCCTATTTATGTGATAACCCAATGATCATCTTGGGCACAAATATTAACTTTGGCAAGTGGATACAAATTGAGCAGTCTAGCTGATTGCTAACAAGAGGAAAACAAGACCCTTTTCCCTTCAGAACAGGACTCAGAATCACAGCTATTTCAAAGGAACAGAAAATATGTTGTTTCACGTCTAAATTACTGAAGATATTTAATATAACATGCATATAGCATACATTTACAAAGAAATGAGTCGTTATGCTGCCATAAAACTGAAACCTGGATTATCTGTTACTCAGATAGAAATGAGTCACCTCAGGATATGTGAAGAAAAATAGATTTCCAACTTCAAATACATATACATCAATATATTTTGACTTACATTTTTAGACTTTAATTCCAGAAGGCCAGTCCAGGTTTCTGGGATAACTGACTTCATAACCCAGGCTGTAACTCAGGGCTCAAACCTCTGATGGCTTACAAATGGCCACAGGCCTAAATCTGCACTCAGAGTTAAAGATTTCCATCTTTCAAAGGAGATCTTACCTGTTTTTCCGTTCAGCCTTTATTCAGACTTGTCTCCTGTGCTTTTTGTAGAGAATAGCCCTCCCGTAGTAAGAACATGTGTTATGAAATGCTTATTTTGTTCCCCAAGTTTTAAAACATTACATGTTTCATAACGTTTGGGTGGTGGTTTTTGTGTGTTTTTTGTTTGTCTTTGTTGGGTTTGGTGTTTGGTTTTTTTTTGTTTTGTTTAATTGGTTGGATTAGATGATCTTGAAAGGTCCCTTCCAACCTAGGTGATTCTGTGATAAGTAATTCTGTAAAAATACTCTGTAAAGGCATAAATTTTTTCAGAATAGGCATTGTAACTTTGGACAGCTTAGAATGTGTGTAGTCATACAAAAAAATTAGTCTATAGTTAATAGTACTTACATAACACAATAAATTAAAGGTGACTGTGGATTAGAAATCCTGCAATAGTTGTACTTCAGCTGCATCGTAGTATGAAAGTTAATGGCTTTGCTACCTAGGAAAGAGGAGTGGGAGAGAGATGGCCTTGCCATTTGCTTGTTAAGTATTTGTACTCGACCAGCGACTTGAGAATGGTAAAGACGAAAATGAGTTGTTACGTGTCACGCAACAATTACAGAATGAAATCAGAGCTCAAGGTAGACTTTGGCCATGCAAACCTCTTTGAGTGAACGCAAAATCAGTAGATGGAAGTTTGCCTTTTCTAACTAGTAACCTTATGACAGTCTGGTTGTTTTGTCTTGCCCAGATGACCATTGTTGCTGGAGACGAAGCATTACCATTTATGCTGTCTAGAATATAGAGGGCATAGAAGTATTTATGACTCAAAAACTTGAGTATGACTCAAAGAGTTGAATATGGTGCATGTTGTTCTACTGAGCTAAAGTACAGGGGTAAAGAGATCAAGAAAAAATAACAGACCCTTATGAAAAAGCTTCTTGAATTGTATATTTGCTTCAGGTATTTAAATGAAAGAGTTAAAACATTTTAACAGCTCCTCCTGACGCTGAAGTAAAAAGCAAAAGAAAGGGATTTGGTCGCAGGAGGAGCAGGTGTCTCCCAGCACCATGGGGTGGCCTGCGCTGCCTGAGCACCATGCCGCTCGGCTGGCAAGGGAGCAGGTATTGCCAGTGCTGGTGGGAGCTGTGAGCAGGAGAGCTCCTGTACAGGCAGAATTCCCTAAGCTCTGTCCTCTGTGGCTCGGGAAGGGAGTGTTTCTTTCAAGGGCCTCAACAGTGCAGTGCGAGCCTTTGTTTTGAGCTCACCCTCGAGGGTGTGGTAGGCTCTCCACCAAATCGGAAGTTGGTGGGTTTACTGACATTATTCCAAGGAGCTAAGCTTTTTAATCTGATCAGACTCAGAAACACCCTCTTTCACCTCTGACAGGAGCCTGATTGCTCTAGTGCTTTAGATCTGAGTTACTTAAAGATACCGAACGAGGCCGATCAGATGCTGAAGGGCTGCCAAGATTACAGGGCTGTTGGTCCTATCACTTTTGTTATTAATTATGATAAAACTGTACAAACTGCAACCTGGTCCATTCAGCGCAGACACTGGGACAGCTTTCCTCCCTTACAGTCCCCTCTTTTCACTGCTCCAGCTATTCTTAGCTAGGGGAACAGTCCCTCGTGGGATGATTGTCATCTGGTATATATACATTGCAGCAGCTGACTCAGATAACCAGGAAACTATAACCAGCTCCCTGACTGCCCTGGGAACTTGGCGGCATCAAGGAGTCTGGCTCAGTACCAGGAACAAGCACACAGCCATGGACTGCATCTTGTAGGAGCAGGACACGTGTTTCTCATGCTTTTTCACTTTTCAGACTTACACCATAGAGACTTTTGCAAAGCAGTGAAACACAGACAGATATTCAAATTGCAAAAATGATTCCCAGATTTAAAGACAAACAAAAAGATGCCCTACATGATAATGTGTGTATGGTACCCACCTTGTATCATCGCTGTGGAGATCTCTGTCTCCATTTAAATTACAAAACTGGTGTACCTTCTTCTGCTCTTATCAGTGATGGCTTTGTGTTTCCTGCTGACTCCCCTACAAGTTCCCTTACTGGTCATCTTCTGTCAGTATGTCTGTTCCTTGCAAAGCAAACAAGGCAGAACTATTAAGTCATTATTAACCCTGGGTGCACAAAGTAACCTCCTCCACAAAAACCCTTTTCTGAAAGTCTCTGTTATTAAATTCATTCTGATCTTGTCTCTGAAAATTAGTTTACCACAAGAAAATGTGCAGGAAAGGAGGAGTGGAGAGGTGGGTTACGAGCAACTGCATGACAGGATCTGGCAAAGCTGGTGGGGCCTTGGAGCTGGAAGGACTTCCTTCTTCTGGCAGCAGTGAACAATTCTATCAGGTTGAAATGTGCGTATAACTTCACGCTTAGGCTGCAGTTTCACAGGCAGTTGAGCCTATAACATCTAATTGCAGACAAAAGGAGGAAATCTGGTGCACCTCATCCCTGCTTCCTATCCTCCTTCCCCTGCTCCTTCCTCCCTGTCTCTGCTCCCAGCTGCAGACCTTTGTCTGCTCTCGCGCTTCTTGGTTCCTCTGCTCATTCACATCAGCTCACTGAAACAGTTAAAAGAATATACACCTTTTTTTTTTTTCCCCATGAATTACTCTTCTGCCGTTTTGGTGGGCTACATTGGTTCCTGCAGAAGCACTCTTTGTCTCTGCACAGAAACAGCTGAGCTAAGGCAAAACATGTCTATCCCCCTGCACAACCGGGAGAAGAGGCTAGGGCAGCGTGCTCCCTGCTTCTTGTCATTTTACTGCCTGACCAAGGTTTGGTTGCTCCTTCTGTTGCACCTGAAGGATGGTGATGGGCTCAGCCCTTGTTTTGGATAAAATCCTTGACTATGTTTGAACTTAAGCTCTTCCTGCCATCAGCCATTGGGAATAACAGCACTGCTGCTTAAGCAGAGCGGTGGAAGCAATAAGGGGAGGTGCTCAGGGTGGATTCATCACAGCCCTCCTGTGCAGTGATCATTCACCTGAGGAGCTGATGGAGTTGTTTTCCTCAGTGGCCAATGAGCTGCAGTTTTGGACTTCTCTGACAGCAGATATTTCTGCCAGCTTTGCAAGTCTCAGCGATCCATCCCTGGAGTCTTCTTGTCACTGTTTCCACTATGGGGTTCCTACGCCATTCTGGATTGCAAAGTAAAAATCCCTGATAGTGCTCCTTGCTCAGCCCTAGTACGGCCTTTTGCCAGCTCTCTGCTTTTGTTCATTACTATCCAGTATTCAGCTAACTTCTGTTCCTTTTGAACTGATCTCACAGAGGATCCCTGCGTTTCAAGAAGGAGGCACAGGGCAGTCGACAAACCAGGACTCTTTGACTTAAGAACCAAGTCTAGCTCCCAGAAATCAATGAAGTGATCTACTCACATTCAGAGGTCCCAGAGCAAGCTCTAGCCAATCTTCCAAAGCCTCAGTCTGCAGAACCAATGCAGCCTGTGGACAATAAGCAGCAGTGGATGGCTGTTCACACACTCTGGAGGAGCAGGAGGCACGAGTTATCACAAGAGAACACGGCCAGTCAGGGGCTGGTAGCGGGTTTTTCCACTTGTCACTGCTTGCCTTCAGCTGTCCTTACGTCAGCTTCGAAGTACCTCTTTTCCTCAGGTGGTGAACAGGGTACATATACATAAAATATATTTTTTTCTTCCTTATTCTGGGGCCATTTAAAGAAATGAACATGTCTGAGAAGCCACTTGGAGCTTTTGGGAGATATTTGCAGCTACTACTGTTATGACTGAATGGAATTCAAGTTAAAAAAAATGAAAGAGAAGCTGGAAATGAGGTTGAGGGGGGGAAGTTTCTTTAGGTATAAGAGAATACAAAACAGTAATGGTGAGAGACTGAGAGAGGAAGAAAGAACAACAGCAGGACTAGTGGGAACAGTGCCAGAGCAGAACTAGGATGAGCGTTAAGAGGCATGGAGAAGGGGGGAGAAGAAGAAAGAGAAGATTATGATGCATAGAAGCAAACCAATCCACCCTTCCTAATTCTGTGGCATGTTCCACTTTGAAGCCTATTGTGCTGTATCAAAGCAAAGACTGTATCGCAGAGCCTGGGCAGCCACCGCAGCTGCAAGCTAATAGGAAGGGGAAGAAGTAGCAGTTTGCCTTTTAGGTTTGCATGATGCTGATATCATGCCTTGCAGGATGGAGAGGTATGCTAGCAATGTCTCCCTTACTTCAACGGGTGTGTGCAATATTTAGCTCCCAGCTTTACTTATGAAGATTAGTGCTGTTCCCTTTTAACTGTTGCTTTCTGGAAAGTCCAGATCAAAAGACACAAACCAGTTCTACAGAGAGTGTTGTTCAGGGAAAGACAGAGAAGAAGCCATTGCGTGCCCAGATTATTTCATACTCAGACATTTTGTCTGAACCAATGCTGAGAGCTCTGTGTTCGGGTTAAGGGAAGTCTGACAGTGCTGCTGGAACTGCAGAGAGGAAGATCCAGACAGTCGGAATTACCCATGGGTGCTTTGTCCTGGCCCCCAGGTTAGGGTACCACAGTAGCTGCTTTTGCCCGAATGCTAAGGTAAATCCCCAGTAATCACCATTTCTTCTGTGCCTCCTGTTCTGCGCTTAAAGGAAACCTGAACAAGCAAGGAGGGAGTCAAGATCTGTTGCAGCAATCCCCTGCTGTGAGTAGTCAATGGACTGGGACTGTGAGAGTGAAGGAACAAGCCTGCTCCTCAGTTCAGCCAAAGCTTTAGTGTCAACAGATGCAAGCCAGGTCTCCTGTTCCTGTACAGGTCAGCTCCTGGGACTTCCTTCAGGACATTATTAAAGAGTCAAATAAATAGACCTGCATTCTGTCAGATCTGAACCCCTGACCAACACATTAGAATGAACTAACAGCCAGTGACCAGCTAGTGAAGAGGAACGCCCTGAGAAGTACTTGCCTAAATTCACAGCAAGATCTGAGTGGGATTCCTCTAACCCATCATGGATATTGGAGGTCAGAGGACCTACCATAGGAAACATCTCTTTGCACTGACTATAGAGGGAGTTTAAGCTGATTGGGTGAACATCTTATTTTTTAACTCATCTGCAGTTGGGTTTGCCATTCTTATTATGCAGGAACAAAATCTCTGTGGGGCACAAAGAAAAAGCTGAAGCTTTAAAAATAAGAATCTAAGATCAGGCAATAAACCACATACTTCCTTTGGCTTAGGATGAGACAATTATATTACCATTTTAGTTACTGCAAGTAGCCTGGAGGTTTTAAAATGCTTAAAATCAGGTAATTCCATTGACTTCAATGTGTCAAAAAGAAACCAAACTATTCATTAACCTGCTGTCCATGAGTGTAATCAAACGTAATCCTTTCAAAAAGGCAAGTTTTACAAATAATGATAGAAAAAGCATAAGCTGTCCTAAATTTCCTGTGCCTGCTGCCTTTTCCTGCTTAAAATGCTCTCTGCTTTCCCTTAAAATTTCAAAGCCTTAGAAGTACTTTTTGGCTTTGCTCATATTTATAAAGCTAAGGGTATCCAGAGGAAGAGAGGGGGAGTTGATTTACATGGTCGGTCATACATAACGGAAGATGCAGCTCTGCATTTGAAGACAAACCATTGTCTGACATTTGTTCACATAAATGATATGATGAATAATTATGAAAAATGATCTAATTTGGGAAAATTACAATCAGGTTATGTACATTACGGGGAAAAGAACTAAATTAATTATGTACAGTATGTAACTGTCAAACACCAACAACATATGTAATGGAAAGTCAACAATATATATAAGGATCCAGCTAATTTCTATAAAGCCTGAATTTCTCTCATGCTCACGTTCCTCAGATTCACAAACTGCTGTGGTCCAGCTTATCAGACTGTACTTGTAAAAAGATGGGCCAGGATTCAAAGAAATCTTTTAATGAGGATTATTGTTCTGTAGCATCAAAACGGTAGTCTGACTGCTGATGGCTGCACCATCTTGTGTCATAGGTTTTAGCAAAACTCCTAGTAAAACTGCAGGCAATTACTGAGCTCCCAGTGTTGAAAATCAAACTTGTTGTGAGAAATAGGCTAACTATGAATCACTTATCCGCATAAAAATGTCTAAAGAGTAAATAATCTTTAAGATTTTGGTCACAGTGTTGCATTATCAATCCCTTAAATTATAATAGTGGAACTGCTGGTATTACTGGTCTACTGTAAAATTGCTTTTCTGTGAAAATAATATGATTTTTTAATGGTTTCTTGATTATTTGCATTATAATTAAACCTAAACTTTTTTAGTGTAAATATTCTCTTCCCTAGAGGCATTAAAAACATCACTATGTCTGAACTGTGCTAATTATTAAAACATGAGCACTAAAGAATGAAAAATTACTAGAAATGGCAGCATAAAAGCCCATCTGCTTTTTTATTGTTTTATATCCTCAAAGAATTCTCAAAAGGAAGAAAGTGCATCAGTTGTGAAAAGTGAGACCCTCAACTTTCAGTTGAAGTAGCTGGTGTCTTTGCCTTAGGTAGGACTGTTGTGATTAAATACAAATTGTACTCCAGTTTTAACTTTGGGAGTTGCTGATAGAAAAATAAGTATTATTTTAAAATAGGTGATCCTAAGCTTGGAAGTAGCAATTTTTACTCTAACTCTGTTTCCAAAACCAATAATCTTATCACCCAATGTGCGCTTACTTCAAATTTACTTTAATATGGAAGTCACACATCTTGTACGAAATGCAGAAAACAGGTTAGAAAGAATAAAAACCCCATTTCAGTATAGACTGAGTGTTCACAGGCTCACTGGGGACCTTTGATCTTACAGTCAACAACCATGTATTTCCATCTCCTCAGTTTTTCTTATATGATTACCTTAAAAGAATTCTTGCCATATGTCATTTGAATCCATTGGGGACTTTGAAGGAAAATGAGAAGCCTACTTAAGCAAGCTTTGTAAATGTATGTGTCTGTCCATATGTATTAAAGTATACAGATAGTTTTATCTTATGCCATACTTAAATTTATTAAAAATAAATGAAAAGTACTGAATTTTATCACAGCTAAAACATGCAGCTTAACTAGTTGATATTCATTTAGTTTTTGCTGACATGTACGAGTTAGGGACCAAGCTCAAGTATTTATTTTAAAAGAATGAGAAAAAAATTCTGAAGCTTTAGTAAGTCCAGCAGAAACACCTCTATTTCTACTTGCAGAGGTATGTACCTGCAAATATCTGAGACTATGCAAGTGGTTTTATTTCCTCATATAATTATAAATAATTGTGATAATAAAGAAATTGACTTTGCTTGAACTAGATAAGGTGATATAAAGTACTGTGCATGATCTATCGTGCAACAATGCCACCCTGAATTACTAGCTCACCTTTTTCCTAGCCTGTAGTCTTAATATTGGCAAACTACGCTAAAAAATATAGATCATGATTTAACGTGTGTGTGTGCATTTGTACATGCACACGTTAGGCAAGCTCAGTTCCCATGCTATTTAAAGCGAATTACATGTATGATGGGGTACAGCTTGAGAGAGAGCAGCTTCTGTGGTCCGTACTTCTTCCTACGCTCCTTGAAAGGGCAGAGCCAAGATCCAGTGGGCAGGAACAACAGATAGGAGAAACAAGCAGTCAAGAGGAACAAAATATTGAAATTCTGGGCTTTTTAGGCAAATTCCATATAGATACAGTTTGCATAATTGCCAATTTCTTGAATCAGAAGCTTCAGGACCTTACAGAGGAAAAAAGGAGGGAAGAAAGGAGGGAAGAGATGCCGTAGTGTAGTCTGATCAAAGGTTTTTCCACAGTACTATTTATGCAAGTGCTAAAGTCTAGATCTAGAAGGATAAAGGACCTGCTTAACTCCTTCACAGTGCATCAGCAGCATACAGTGAAATATGCTGCAGATAGAGCTCTGAAGTGAAGGTAGCAAAATGGTCAAAAACGATTAACTCTATTTCTCAGAGAAGTGCCTAGCCTTTAATCCAACCCCCCAAAACATGTGGCAGCCTGTCATTGCTGAAGCTGTTAGAAAATGTGTTACTGATTAAGAGCATATATTGTTTCTGTGCAGAGTGCATTCACTGAGTGTATTCAGTCTCTATTTCTTAAATTATGGCTCTAATGGGCTTACTGTTACCACAGAAAGATTTGGTGACGTGAGGTATGCTACACTAAAGTATCTTCCACGCACATGAATGTGCGTGTGGAGTGGATTCAGCCTCTTTGCTCCAGCTTTGAAGAAGGAAGTATCCTTTATTTGAAGCTGGATGCAATAATCATGGCCATACATCCTTCTTTAGTTCAGGAAATCTCACTGGTGAGAGCTGTGCCAAAGCCTGCCTTTAAGACAGCATTATCTGTCTGAGTTTTGGTAACATATGCAAAGTCAGGGACTTATCCTTTTCCAGATCACAAACAATTAATATATTACTTCCTTCTGGCAGAGCATTAATCAGGATAAGTCAAGAGGAAGGCTGAAAACCTTGTCTCCTTACGTCTCAGTGTCTGAAGAATTTATAGTAGTTAAAAGCAATGGAATGAAAATAAAACACTTCCTTACATCCTTTTCTTAACGTTGTCCTATTTGTAGAGCTATCTGTCTACCAGCCAGCTACCTCTGTGACAGCAGCAATCACCGTCTTGTAATGATACTTCCTGTCACATTCTCCTGGGCCACCTAGAGTCCCAACTGCTTAAAAATAACAACCCCAGGGGCATACCAGCTGAAAAGAGGTGTGCCCAAAAGGGCAATCTCTGCAGCTATCTTTGCAAGAATCCTTCTTCACCTGTACCTCTGGCTGTCCCATATACATAGCCGCACACAGCAGTCACTCGTGGGGAAACAACAAGCTGCTGTTATGTCTTGGTCTGCAGAATCTCTTCCTGTGCTCAGCTGACTTTGTATCAAATTTGGGAGCATGCTCGTGGTGAACAGAACATTGCGTTTCACCACTCTCCTGTAAATGATGCGTCACGAAATAAAATGTCCCCGATCCACTCTGTCACTGTCTGTCCTACCGTTGGGATTAGAGAGAGAAGGATGTCAGCAGTTGTTCACAGCTGATCACGAATGGACTGTGTCTTTTCTCTAGCCGTCTGGGAGCGGTGCTTAGAAGACTTCAAGACACACCACATCGTCCTCTCCCCATGGGTCCCTCACACTCAGGAGTACCAACCGTTTTCAGTCTTCAGGGTCCAAGCCCGAAGTTAGGTTGTAAAGAGCTTGGGGGTTTTGTTTGTGAAGGGTTGGGCTATTAGCTATAGTCAGCTGGGAGATCAGCTCTGAAAGGCAGAGCACCACGCTCAAATTCAGCCACAGTAATCCTCATGGGAGGCTGATCAGAGAGGACAGTAAGTAAATAAACTGATTTGCCCATGCACTGTGACTCAGGTTTCCAGACTGATACCATAATACAGTTTGCCTGTATTAAAAACTGGGCCCTTTCAGTGACCAAGTTGGCCCACTTATGCTCTTCGGGATTAAGAAACTACAGTTTTGAATTAGTGGCAGCTATAAATTAGTTCTATGGTACTGCTGTGCACATACCATGTGAAGCTTATTTGTTTGTTTGTTATTAATTGGAGAAGAATGTCATGGGAATTGTCTATGCATAGCTAAGTAAAGTCTTTCCAAAGGCAAAAAAGCAGGAATTTGGTGTCTGCAGGAAGCACTGATGGCCACGTTTCAAATGTCTGCAGCATTATCTGTTTATGATGTTTGCTTTCATCCTACTCATACTATAAGTGTTCAATCTCATTCTCCCAGACTTCTGTCAGTCATTTCCAGCAACTAGGAAATTCTGTTTTCTTGATGTATAACTCAGTTTGTCTTGTTTGTTTCCTTCCTTGCTTTTCACCCTTTTTTTTGTAACAGAGATTCACAGCAAGAAAAGATGGGACATTGTGTAGTAGGCTTGGTTTCTGCATATTGTTCATGCATAATTTGGGATCAGGATTTGGTGTTCGTGTCCTTTTGTTTTGTTTTTACTATGGAACAAGGCTCATTTCTCAGAATCAACTGAGCATTTTCTTATAGTTCCTTACTCTTCAGTCAACTTGCACAATTGGCACTATTTCTTGCTTTTTTTGTAGTGCACTATAATTTGAGTTCTTTACGTTCTTCATTTTAATTAAAAAGTCTTACTTTAGGATTTTGGAAAAGTTTTATTTCGTTAAATGTGTAGAATGGAGGTGTGGTGGCTATTTCCAGGAATACCTTTGTATTACATGATTGCTCACAATTGCAGAATTCAGCCCCTCCTCCACGGTGATAGGCATGAGCTTGCGCCTGTAACTCCTTGTTCAAGTGAAGGACGTTACTTCCCACCTGATACTTATTTCTCTTTCATCACTTCTCCTAGAAAGGGAAAATTCAGGCAAAGGAAGAGCAGCAGCAAAGATTCCTGCATAGCAAGAGAATAGTTGTATCTGAAGACCTTTTACTGACTAGGTTGTGTGGCAGCACATGGGAGAAGAGCAAATGTCCTTCTTTCCTTCACAGATCTGTCAACCAACAGGGGCTTTCCATTCCTCCAGATGGGAAGATGAGAGGAAAGTTCTTGATGTTTCTCTCTTGCATTACTTTGGAGAAGAGAGGCTTAGTGGAAATGTTTGAAGGTGAAGCTGGCCACAAGTTTGGGAATCTGACTTTCAGCCTCCACATTCGTCAATTCCATTTCCTTCAGTTTAATACAGAAGTAAGGTAGCTTGAACTGGCCTGCTTCAGTAAAGCATTCCCTTTATGGGACTAAAATCCTTAATCTAAACCAGTTCCATAATGTGAGATTTCTTCACGTACGTTGTGAGTGTTGCTAGATCCCAGGTTTACATGCAGGAATTGTCGGCAGGGAGTTTACCCAAGTCAGCCTCGTGTACAGGGATCCTTCCTGCTGTCTAATATGGTATCATAAATATGGAGAAGCATTAATGAAGTTAATCTGACTAAATCTGATGTAAATGAAGGCAGAAATCAATACTGGGTTTGTGCATGGATTTAATAAAAAGCTTTAATTCCTGTCTAAAAACCTCTCGTCCTCTGCTCCTTTTCCTCTAGTGAGTCTTCTGTCATAGCAGGGCTTTCCTGCCCAGTAAAATCAACATGAATACCTTAATTATTGTTTATATCTGCTAGTGTGGGCCAAACCTGTGGTAAACTAACTACAAAACAGTCCAGGCTGGTTCAGATCCGATTTACTTTTACCTGCAAGATTATGAGACTGCTCCATTAAGTGAGCAGGTTGTCACTTGTTTCTCTGTGAAGACTGTAACCAAAAAATTATATTGCATATACCAGACTTTGTGGCAAATAAGACTCAAAAAAATGGCGTTGCCTCTACTTATCACAGATGTGACATTGGACTAAAAGTTATGTATCACCTTTATTTGCAGTGACAGCAACAGCTCCCAGCTTCTGCCTCTTCTGCTTAATATACCATCAGCCATTTATGTCCCAAGGTCGGTGAGATGGTGGTATAGGCAGAAAGAGGGCATCCTAATGGCATGAAGGCTCAAAGCCAAAGCATTCTATCCACATGGCTACCAACAACTGATGTCATCAGGGTTGACTTGACATCACTGTCACATACAGCACTCTTCTTTGTGTGCTGTAAGCTAACCAGGCCAGAAGGAAAAACACTATGCTGTCTTTTATGTAACTTCTGTAAGGGCCTGGCTGATCATTTTTCCTGTTCCCAGGAAGAAAGGAAGAGGAACCCCACTCACAACGGATTCCCAAGCACTCATTTCATGGCCACTTCTCCTACCTGGAAGTGTTCCCCTTCAGCTCACTCCCTGGGCACTGTCCTACCTTTTCAATAGTTTTTTTTCCTGGCAAAAATGCTAATATAATTAAACTGTTAGTTACCAGAGCACCTTCAGGTTGAGGACAACAGAATTTACTCTACTCTGAATGACTTGTCAGAATATTACAAGCCCAGTATTGATAGATGCCATGAGAGAGGACAAATCTTCAGAAGACTTGTCAGCCTTTGACGTAGTACATCTCCCATCATAAGGACATAGCTAAAGTGTTGGTTATTCAGCTTTGTTT
>JAOXJM010000012.1:91429004-91443971 GCA_026413425.1 Tringa solitaria
CCCCCCCCCCCCCCCCCCGCTTTCTTTTCCTCTCTTTGGCCGAATCATGCTAACTTGAACACCCCCACGGCTTTGCAAGGTGCTGAACATCTCAAACAGCCACAGCACACCTTCAGCTTTTGTGGGTAGCAGTCTGAGGTAGTATGTCAGCTAATGCTCAGTAAGATCTGACTCCAAGAATAAATACCTTGGCATTTGGCCTGTACTTTATGAGCAACAGAGGCTGTTTTTTTATAAAAACTGTTTAAACCATCACAATTTTCTGATTTTCAAGGGTATTTTATAACACAGCATGACTCAACAGCAGGAAAGTGTTAAGAAATATGTAGAAGCTGAACTGTTGCTACCAGTCAATTGTTTTTTTAGCAGAGGTGCTCTGTTCTGAGCAGCTCTTCCTTCCCCTCTGTAATCTCAACCTATAGCCGTGCTCCTAATTGTACCCAGGCCACGAAAGCAGATCGTAGACCCACAGTCATTACACCCTGGAGATAGGGGTTAACTTCTACCCTTTGTAAAATGGCTGCTTGTTATAATTATTCACTGATCCGAAATAATCAAACTGCATATATATTATTCCTCAGTGCAGAAAGTTTAGAAATAGTTGAACTAGAATTAAGCACACACCGTGTCCTCACATTGGCATGTACACACACACACACACACACACACACACACACAGGGAAAGGATGCAGAGAAGCGTCTGTTCCATATGAAGGGACTGTATTCCAAGAAAAGATTGAAAACACTCTATAGAAGACTAATTATGATATTTTCCAATGGCTACCTACTTTCAATAGTCACTGATAATTTTCTCAGCAGCATGCTAACATTTTCTCTACATTTAAATTGTTTTAAACCGAGTAAAACATGTCAATAAAGCTGCAGAGATAAATGCGTCTTTATCCCTTCTGTTTCTTTTCCTTGGTCATTCAAAATCATAAGCACCTTAAGAGTCTTTGAGCATTTAATACTGAGGTCGTGTCATGAAAATGTAACAAGTGTTTTACAGCCCCATGCAGCAATTCTGCACCCCGCAAGTGTGAGGGGGGGGAGTCTCTGAGCAATGGAAAGATCCACAGCTGATGGCAGTTGCAAAAATACAGTTGCTGACAATACATCTGTTACACGATAGTTATTCAAAAACTGCATGTAATAAATATAATACCAGGCCAGAAACATCAATAAGACTCAAGTTTTGTCAAAGACCTCTGTTTAATAGGGGCAATAGTCTACCCATGATGCTCTTTCCATCAGGGACTGTGGACCGTAGAAGACAGTTTGAATACTATGAGCAAATACCCATAATATTCACCACAGACTCACATCTACCAAATTAGCACCTGTGACCCGCAGCCAGATTCAAATCAATTTTGTATAAAAACAGCTTGAACTTTCTATTACACGTTTGTTCTACCAATTACTCCAAACCACTGTTCGCAAGCATATAAAAGCTCTTCTCTTCTAAGGACTATGCAGTTAAAAAGACCTTTTTTGAGAATAGTCAGGTTTATCTCAGAAGGGCTATTTGTCTAATAAAGGAACATGTGGATTTATGAATATATAATAACTCCATAAATTCTGAGAAACTGTAGGACATTCCTGCGTTTCCCCTCCCCCCCTTTTTTTGAAAATCAATAAATATTTGAATTGAAAAAGTCTCTCTCTCTCTCTCTCTTTCTTTTTTTTTCTTTTTTCCCTAACCTGTGGTGAAATGGTTGAACTGCAGTAATATAGAAGAGCTGAAGTAAAAAACAAGTCAGAATATTGGCTTCAGATTAAAGCTGGGTAAACCCTGGATAACTTGTCTGGAAAGTAGAATCATTTCATTGAAAATACATGTCAGGCAAGGTTAAATACGATTATCAAAGGAAAAAAGTACCCTCGTATGTCTAATTTTTAGATTGGCAAAAAGTCAGTGCAGTCAAGATATGAAATGTAGTCACGTTTGTTGTAAGGTGCTGTGTTTCATCTGTGCTGTATTTTCCAGTTGACACTCCTCCTCCTCCTTTCCCAAGCATCTGATTTCACAGCAGGTAGAGCCACCAGTCCTAAGGATGCAGACAGTTGGAAGCCGAGGGATTTCTGCAAAAACCCTCATTAATGTTGAGGGAAGGCCTTCCTTGGGAGGATGACTCCGTTTCCGGTCTTTGCCCATATCCAGGGACAATCGTGGGAGGTAAAAGACAAAGAGCAGGTACCTGCAGCCGCACAGGTCCACAGACAGCATGTCCTGTTTGACATTTCAAGCTTTGCACAAGGCTGCCGGTGGAAGCAGAGCAGAATGGGACACGAGCTGCTTCTCCAGGAACCAAGAAAATGTCAGCGCCAGGCTCAAACTCAGAGTGGCCGGGGATGCAACGGAGCCAGCGGTGACATGGGTGAAGCTGGTTCCTGTGGCCGACCGTGCGTCTCCTAGAGGAAATTTCAGCTGAAGTGAGGCCATGGAGCCAAAGGTCAATGGCAGCCCATGGCACCACCGCCATTTCCAGAAGATACTCCAGCTCTCACTCAAGCTGTAAAAGGACACCTCTTGCAAGTTTGGCCAGGTGGTCATGCGAGCTGCTGGCTGCCCGTGATCAGCCAAATGAAGATGTCCGAGTGCGACAAGTGTGAGAAAATCTGTTCATTTCCAGCGTTACCAAAATGCAGGGAACCCCTGGGCTTGTCCAGACTTGGTAGCAGGAGCTCAGCTGGACCCTTGCTTCTACCTTGAACCAATAACTAAAACCTTGAGCTGCCAAATCTATTTTGTGGTTCCCTGTGGAACTGTTGTTGGCTTGCGGTTTTTCATCAGATTTTCTTACCACAAGGCAATTAGCCACGTTACACTAATGTGTAAAGAAAGATCTCCTGACTTTGTCAGCTCCTGGGCCTCAGACAGTGCTTTCTAATCTTGCTGAACATTTGGGAGGACTTGCTGGAAGCCTCAATCCCAGCTGACTACTCTTTCATGAAAGTTAAAGATTTGAAAAAAAAAGCACAGTGAAGTAAAACCTGAGATGATCTTAAAAAGCAAAAGCTATAGATAGATGTAGAAGACTCCATAAATGTAAGTAAGACTTATGAATCTGAATTTTTCCTATTTAAAATATTTTATGTGAATTAAACTGCTGGGAAAAGGCAGATGGGGATACTGCAATCGCTCCCGAGAGCAGAGAATGTTGCAAGAAGGCTTGGGAGGGCAGCTTGTTCCTCTGGTCTGTGTTATGCTGGTCCTTGTGATGTGTGACACAAAATAGCTTTTTGGGGGCAGTTTGTGAGTCATGCTACTGAAATGGTTGATCCTTAAGAGAAGAAAAAAAAAATAAAGACAATTCTTTTTTTGCCTATTTAATGAGATATATTTACTTTGAAGAAAATTAGCTTAACCTGCGTTTCAGTAACCACCGATGAATTTATAAGGCTCTCTAACCTGTCTTTTTTTTCCTGGAATTGCAAAATGCCATGGCTTGCCAGATAAACAATCCCCAACATTGCTCACCTGCAGTTTAAAGAACTTAAAATCACTCAGACCAGCTTTGTGAAGGCACTTCAGGATTACCAAAAGAGACAGGCAGGGGGGACCTTTATGAATTTATAAAAATGCAGTCATTAAGACTGCAGTTCAGGAGCCCAGTCCCAATTCCCTTTTCATTTTACTTCTTTCTTTTACTGACTCATATGAGTTTACTCTTGGCTTAGCTTGGTTGCATTAAAATATCCACATGAAACTCACCAAGAAAGAGGATAATGATTAAACCTTTTTTCTGTTTTGAATGCCACCTTTCTTTTTTGTAGTTTTGTTATTCTCATGGAAGTGCATGTGCCAAGGTAAATTTGTTCAATAGTAGAATTTACAATTGAAAATTTTATAGATAGAACTAGGAAAAATAAAGTCAGTTGTAACAATACAAATAAAGAATGAATCTTGTGTTACAGATGAATCACGCAATTAGTGAATTCCACTAAGGACAGTAATTGTTCATTACTTCAGATCTGGAAGCTATTTTGAAATGCTCTGGAAAGTTGAATGAGAAGAATATTGTTTATCTTCAAAATCAAGTTCAAAGAACTTACCTTCAAGCAAATGACGGCATTCCCAAGTAAAGATGACACTACAGAGTAAATGCTAAGGGGAACTAAACCTAAAGCAGCCTAATATAGAAGCTTGGCTCAAATAAAACTTGGAAGTAGTTTCCAGGAAGATGATAAAAAAAAGTTTATGGTGAAAAACAGCAAGACGACTGAAGGCCTAGGACAGTCACACCAAACCCTTCTCTCGAGCACTTTACATGTGCGTCGCAGAGCCATGTCCCGGTGCAGCTGAATCCCATCAAGGGTCCTGTGTAAGCCTAATATTTTTCTTTCGTTTGGAAGGAAAGTTTTATGCTAGTACTATATAGATATGTGTAGGTGCTACAGGTTCTGTGTATATAACCAATTTGATTTTCTTTCCTCTACCAGATTTAATTTCATAAATAATGTTTGCAATGGATGAAATGCGTAAGACGATGTGGTAAAACTGCCTGCCCCAAAACATTTTAAACACATAACTAGCAGTCCAGTTTTCATACCTAAGTACTCTGAAGCTTCATTTAGCAGGATTCCGGAAAAGAAGGGTAATTCTATGGGTAAATAAAACGCCCAGAATCTTTCCTCTTGCTTTATCTGCCCCCAAGATTAGTAAAGACATAAACTATCATGTCTTAGGGCATAAACCAATTGATGAATTTGAGTTTCTTTAAGAGAGGATTTTATAGTCTTTTTCAGCAACAGATGGTACTGGTCAATATTAGAAATAGGATACTTGATGGATGGACTGTAGTTTTGTTTCAGAATAGGCATTCCCATATTTCTTCCAGATTCAGCTTTTCTTTCTCCTTTCTTGACTGCCAAAATTATTGAGGATATTTACCCCAACACACCGCTCATGGTCTTGTTTTTAAAACTTTCATTGAAGACAGATTTATTTGGACTTCTGCTAACCAGTTTAGAGGAAATTGTCCTTCTGGCAGCAATATCTCCTTAGGAATCTGTCAGTGTTAATTCTTTCCTTAGCTGTTGAGCCAAACCAGGAGTCAAAATACATATTTAGGAACCTAAATAAGTTTTTCAGAGTTTCTGAGCATCAGCAATTTCCACTCTGGTCAGTAACAGCTGATGCTCAACGTCTCTGACTAGGTCACTTTTTGGAGAAAGCTCTTAACTCTTTTATGTATCAAGGGATGGAACTCATTTCCTTGTGCCAACATTTTCAGAAAGGGATGCATAAAGTCACGTTTAGGAAGGAAATTTCATTTAGAGATTTAACAGTAAGAATTGGTCTTATCTCGTGACTTAGACAGCAGATTTAGAAGCAAAAGCCTCTTGCGATGTATTCTCTGATGCATTTAAGATGGAGCAATTTGTCATGAAAAATTCTGCTCTAAAGGAGCAGGAGAGAAACCTGAACTCAAGTCTTCTGTGAGTCAGATTGAACATGTGTCAATGATGTCTCTCAGCCAAAACATTCAGATTTCAGTTCCAAAATGCAAATTCTGGCAGAATTTCCTTTTTTATTTTGAACATACCAGAAACCTTTAGCATAGAGGTAGAACAAAACTGGTCCCTTCAGGGAACTTTTCACTTAAATCCTCATATGCACAGCCTGATTTTCAGCAGTTATGGTGAGCGCACAAGCACTCTATAAACTTCCACAGGGGCTGAACAAGGACAGAAGAAAAGCGGAGTGAAGAGGTTCTCTTTTCTAAAATTGAAACATAATTAAGAGGTTTCATACAAATATACGTATATATGCATACACACATATATATATATATAGGAAGGACTCCTGTCCCTCTGTTTGAAAATATTGATCTAAAAGTTTTAGAATGTATCTGATTCAAAAAAATTTAAGCAAATTAGCTTTATATTGAAATGCTCAGAAAATTTAATCTTTCCTTGAAAATGTAATCTGTCCTAAACTGGAAAAAAACAAGCACAGGTGGTTTGCAGTTACTGAAAACCGACATTGCTTAGCTGAAAATGCTTCAAAACCTAGAAATACCTGGTAAACATCCAGAAAAGAAAATAAATCTAACCTTCTTTTGCACCTTTAAGCACCTAATGACAATTTACTGGTAGAAACCGGGAGTGGGAACAAATGAGAGTAGGCTGATGATATGCGCCTAACTAGAAGACCAGAAATAGAAATTGAACTCTTGTCTCTTCTAACACTTGGTGCTTCTATGGTTAAAACCTCTAAATGTTTGTTTTTAATCTGAATCCAATATTTTAGACAGAGATCTATTTGCCCACTTGGGAGATAATGGAGAATCTCCTATAAGGGAGGTTAGGAAAATCTCTTGAATGCTTACTGAATGCTTACTGCAATTTAGGCATTTTTTTTTTGTTTGCCCTTTTTTTTTTTTTTAAACTAAGTCATAGCAGCGTGGAATATATCTATAGCAATCTGGCAAATACACCAGATAAAAGACAATTTTGGCTACTTGCACTTGCTCTTGTATTCTTTGACCCAGGATTTGTACACACAGAGTAGAGGTTTAATCTCAACTGCTGACCCAGGCATTGTTATGGATCATTTGGTTATGTAGTGCATGACCATTAGACCTTAATTTCTCTAGACATAGATATACCATTCTACAGATTCCAGTTTCTTTAGCCAGAGAAATTCTGATTTTCTGGGCTATCTGCTTCTCTACTTTCCTTCTTGAACACACCATGTTTATGTATTACATTACAGTGTACGTAATTTTCACAATGCTATTTCATCTTTTGCAAGTTTATTAATAGCTGTGTTAAACTGCTTTTGCAAAAAGCAAGATTGTACTTTAAAATTGCTAGAGAAAGGAAAGCTTTTGAGTGGCTTTAAATCCATCTAAACATGAATAATTGCTCTTTGGAAGTTCTCATGAACAATGCCTAATATCAGATGGCATCTATTTTTACAACATTTCAACACCAAGAGTATTTGACTCCTAAGAACCTAGCTGAATATTGGGCCAGACACATAGTCCTGTTTGGGCAAGAGCCCATTCAGTTCCACCACTGGAATATGGCTTGCTATCTTGCCCAGAGTTGTTACCACTGAAAGCAAAAAGTTGTTCAGTAAGATTTTGATAAACCATCCACAGAATTTTTGGCACTAAGTCTCTGCTCATTTGGTGACATAAACCATTCCCAAATCTGCCCTTTACAATTTGATAGGAACAACACATTCCACCTTGCATAGTTAAGGAGTATTTTGTCAATGTAGATTTCTTTCTCTGACAATCAGATCAGACTTTGCAATAAAGACTTCCTTTTCATCGGGGTTTGTAGACTCCTTACAGTCCTGAAGAACCATCAAACTAACCTCTTGTTTGCCACCCCTCTCCTGGTCAGGCTGTATCTGTCCTTTCTTTGGAAGGCTGAGTCATAATTTCTAGGTTCTTACTGTCATTTGAAAAGACTACTATGGAAACTGTTTCCTAGCATTTGGGCCTCTTGGTTGAGGATGTGTTATGGTTCCTTCTCATCTTCTGAGTACCAAAAAGCAGATTTTGAGATATTGGCTTTTTTAGACAAGTGAGACACTGTAATTATCAACTTGGAAGCACAGAGGTGAAGCCTCTGCCTTGGCTACTTTACTTTGGTGCAGAATATACAAAAGTTTCAAGGCACTGTAGACCAGCAACCTCTTAATAACAAAGGATGATGTTTCCCTTCTATGTGAAAGTTCCAATACTTGCTCAAACGACATGCATTTTCTTAGCCTGAAGGTGTCACGATTAAGTTGGATTCAGAGTGTACCACCCTTCTCCTTTTCAATGAAGGATCCTTCCTTTTAGGTTATGAAACAGCTGGAACAAATACATTTAGAAATTGTCCTTGATCCACTTTCTCTGAGAACAGTTTTGGAGCACAAGATTTATTTCTTCATGATTGCTTCATAATGTTTTGGGGGAATTTGTTGTATCTCCCAAGGAGACTTTCTGTGAAGACTTTTAAGAGGTGGCTGCTAAAATACGTATAAACATTCACATTCTATTTGAGGAATTTGTCTTTATACTCAAGCAAATGTTTGAAATGCTACAGATAATTCATTTTCTAATTACATAAAGGGGTTATATTTGCTTTCTATATGGCTGCCTTGCTGCTTACTGCTATATTAGCTCAATGTGAAGGATTTTTCTTTTTCTATTTATTTTGATGTCTGTTTAAGCTAGAGAAAAGGCATGATGTGTTTTGCTGAGATAAGAAAGATAAGAGAAATTTTTGAAAAAGGAGGTGCTTGCTAATCACCTTGTTGTTGCCATAACCTCCTGTTTCCTACTCTACATCGCTTCCTGCCTCCTTTTCTTCCTGGGACCACATAGTTGAGTTTGGACATTTTGGTTTGAATGTCTGTTTGAATGCGACTTGTTCTGGGTAGACCTGAGCATCTCAGAGTCATTTGTACTCCCCGTCACCAGACCATGGAACTGTTATTTAACTAATGTGAGGAATAAGCAGTGGTTGTTTACAGATGGTCTTTGGAAAGGAGGAGGAGGAGATTACGATAGATTGAATTAGTAGTAAATAATTCTTTCCATAGAAAAGTGGTTCTATGATTCTGTGAAAAGGACTTACAGTCATCTCAGTGAGTTACTAATTTGTTTACCTTCAAGTAAAATCATATCTCTAGAGCCAGCCAATTTTTATACTGAGGTGTAAAAGAGCTGTCCTATGTGGCAACGTGATGGATAACTTCATTATACAGCTTAAGAAGCTCTTCTTCCCTTTCTTGTACCTTTTCACACTCTAGTTAATCACCTCACCCTGGTTAAACCAACTGACTACTTCAGCATTAAAAGTACGCAAAATTAACATTTTACTGCACCAGTGCCAGATAAAGGCAGCCTTTTCCATCTGGAAAACAGACAGCCTTCTTTAAATGAGAAGGCTTCTCCATCTGATGTGTAGTCCAGCTGATGCCATTCCCAATCAAGGGGTTGAGTCTTGCTTTCAACTTCCATCCCTTCTCCATCTTTTTCTCATGATAACAACATAACGCAAGGATGGCTGTCCTGGGCTGTGTCCTGTGTCTTCGATAGTGGCAGGTACTGACTGCTGAGTGTGTATGAACAGGAGGAGGATACAGAGATTTTTCTTGAGAATAGTCTGTCAAGCTCCAGCAACCTATGGTTCAAGGGCTTTCTCAGTCCAAGATGACGAAGTCGTGGTTACTGTCACTGGGTCTGATCCTGGCCTGTGGGCTGACATCCCACCCAGCCTCGGTCCGACCCCAGGGATGTGCCGTGAAGGTTCCCCCTTCTCCCTTGTATCTAATGTGAAATGACTCTGATGATTCTTTCACCTTGCTAAGTTTTTAAACAATTTGCCATTGTTTTGAGATGGAAGACAGAATCAGACCTGCACACAGTATTCAGCATATTGGTTCACCTTAGGTTTATACAGTGATATAACAAGGTTTTAATTCTTTTTTTTATTATTATTATTTCTTGAAACACCTTCATAATCATGATTTTAAGTTTGTAGTTTCTTAAAACTGGCTGAAAAATTGTTTTCATCCCTGGGGCCCAAATCATGTACAACAACTATAAAGAAATTTCTGCAATTTTTAATAAAAAATATATCTGCTTGAGAGGCTGTTTCTAACCACCGAGAACATCAGGCTTTCCAGTTTTTTGAAGTCTTTGTTAGAGTGAGGATTTGTATCTGCAAGACCTTATCTGCCCTTCCTATAAAGATATCGAGATGGATTCTCCTGTGGCAAGAGACTTTGCAGGGTAAAATTCACTGCACTTTCTCTTTGTAAGCAATGCTTATCATCTCTCCCTAAATTCTGGGCTTCTGTTATCAGAAAATAAGAACAGTGCTGAAGCACAATTTAGAGATTTTTCTTCTTTCTTTTCAATTGAATTGTTTTTCCTCAAAGCTCTTGCATGAACACTTCACAGTTTGAAAACAAAAGCCAATATGACATCACGTTTTGTCACCATCAATCATTTGCTATGCAAATTCAGATGCCTACAGGACTTCAGAGAGTTCAAGGCTTGCCTGCGCACGGGGCTTGTACAAACTATGAAAGATTTACAATCTGAGCAATAAGTACTTTCAGGAAAAGACCGATTACAAATCAAAGTATAAAAGGATATGGATAGAAAAAGAAAAAAGAGCAAATGTTGATCACGAAAGGGAATAGTGAACACATCTGGTAAAATGGTTTTATGAAACACTTTTATTTGAAAAATATACATTAAACTATTTTGCCTGAAACTTGTGCTTACTTTTCAAATTATGAACAGCTTTGAAAAATAAATGTTTTTAAAAGAAACTAAAAGCCTTAGCAAGAGATCAAAGTTCCATCCACAGCTTGTTTCTGAGAGGTTCAGAGAGGATGCCTATGCTAAAATACAGCACCAGGGCAAGAATACAGTGATGTCGTCCAAGGCTCCAGCCATTCTCAGAACAGGACATGCAATAAAGGTAATATATGTATTTAGTAGCCCCTGACTTTTTTTCCCCTGCATCAATTTTTCTGATTCCGATAATTTTTTTACTTGCTCTACATTTCAGGATTTGTGGAATCCTGTGGCAAGGAGTTCCAACACTTGTGCATACACTGTATGAAGTATTATTTTTTGCTTGTTTTGAATTTGCCACATGTTAATGTCATGCTATGATTCCTGCCTGCTGGCGTTCACTGGAAAAGTACACTCAGTATCTAATAACAAAAGAATCGAGGCTACTGTATCAGGAATGGGTGACTTGATAATCATGATCAATTCCGACCAGTCTTCTGACCATGTAGAATTTGAGATGCCAGTCTCCAAGAAGCAGATGTCTCTATGTGCAATCAATGACACCAAACCATATCCATAATTATATATAAAAAAATAATAACAAAAAAGACCATGAGACACACTTTGTTATCTGATACTGAAATCTCTCACTCAATTTTTCAGTCTCTGCTGTAGTAGAGCCTAAAGCTAATTTCCTGGCAGTGTTGCAGGATAAGCAGTTTCACTCTAGCCGGTAGGCTTCAAAAAGAGATCTGCACCCAGGTCTTTGATGGCAACGTTAACTACCCTTTCGGAAAAATAACTGTCCAATTTTCTGTCAACAAGTTGGGCACAATCCTACGATGAGGTATGATAAGCAATAAAAGCCAGATGAATTTTTACAACCCATACAGGGGGCTCAGGTAAAACTCAAGAAATCATATACATGAGTACTGTGTTACTGCAAGAACAACCTGTTCATTATCTCTTCAATTAATGGCAATCTGTAAAAATAACCTCCTTTGAAGGTAATTGTCTATTCTAATTTTAGTCAGACACTTCTTGGTTTCTACACTGAAGAATGAAGGTTTCCATCCTTAAGGAATTTTTATTCTGTGGAGATTTTCTGAGTGTCTCCACTGGTGTCCACCTGCTTTCAGAACAGTGCAAGTCTTCTGTAGGCTTTCCGTCGTATTTGCCACACGAACCTCTTAGGATACTTAATATCATGTTAAATGTCTCTATGTGCCATGTTCAGGCAGCTGAATGACCCCTTTCCACCCTGTTCATTTTTGAGCTGTTGAGCTCAATTGTATGCTATCACAGCAAGTTCTTCTGCTTCCCTTCACACAAGGAGAGGATGAAATTCCTTTTCTAGGTTGTTAATTTTCCTTTAATTTTATTGGCTGTTTCCTTGGGGGTTTTTTGTTTCTTTTTGGGTTTTTTTTGTTTTGTTTTTGCAATGAGGAGATAAATAAGAGTTCATAATTTGGTCTTGCCTTTGCATGCATTATTTTATTTCTCTCTTACAATTTTCTCTCCAAAGGAAAGAATTCTCATCCTTAAAAGCTTTCATTTCATGAAAATCTGTCATTATATTTGCGTTTATGTTCTGTGACCACCTTTTGTTTGCCCTCTGTTATTTAGTTTAAATGAAGTGACTAGAATTAAGCACAACATTCAAATGAAAGCATACAACAAGTCTGTAGTAGGGTGTGTTAAGTTGTAGTGTGTTGATATCCACAAGTCCCCAGACAGTATAAGGATCCTTTAGGCTGCATACTGTGCAAAGACGGAGCTCTTGGCTGGAAGATCTTCCAATCAAATTTTAAAACAGATATTAAAAAGGTGAATAAATTATAGAAATGGGAAAGGAAAAGTACGCAAGGGAATAAAATGGTTTATGAGCAGTTAATGCAAGCCCAAGTAATCTGATTGATCATAGCATTATATAATTTTTCAGGTATTATTGTAATCCAATTTTTTATATATTTTAAAATTTAGTCCCCCTAATCCACAAATAATTAATAAATATGTTAATGGAGATGCCAACAATGACTCATTGTCTCCTATGCCTGACTCCCAAATGGTTACCATTCACTTAGAGCTCATGAAGGTGTATCGTCAGCTCAGATCATATTGAATGTTTTACCTCCCACTGTACATTAACATGCCTTTGCTAATATGGAGTTTTAACTGCAGTCAGGCTGCAGAGTTGTCTATCTTTTAAAGTGTCTCTGGAATTCCACATAGTTCTTTCTGGTTTTCAGTAACCTAAATTATTTTGACATCTGTGAATATGCCACCTTGGATTTCACCTTTTCCCAAATAATTAATAGACACATTAATTAGTCATTTCCCTACATTTTTAAAAGAGTTCCAATATTAGCTCTATTGTTTACGTGCAGAACACAGTACAGCAGTAATCACAGAGCCAAAGTGGTAAAACGTTTCCTGGGTCAGCTGGTATTTTTGAAATTAAAAATTATTGCTAAGCAAAGTCTAAAGGTAATTCCTTACTCTAGGCCTGCCTTAAACAGAAAGAAGTCACAGTCTCCAGTTATTCTGGGCCAATGGAGGATATTTACTCCAAAGTGCAGTTATCTTTGAAGAGAAAATGCTGATTGAATCTCTTCTGTTTGAAATGAAAGGTATCCATGGGTCTCAAATGCAAGAATGTGTCCTGGGAAAACTTAGGTAGAAAAGACAAAGCAGGGCTGCACAGGTGAAAAGCATTGTCTTAAAGTTCACCTGGAAGTAGATCTTCCAACCCCTTGACAAGAGCAGGGAGAGCATTTAAAAATAAATCTCTAATATTTGTAGCTTCACTCTAAATCTCTAAAGGTGTGGCTTCAGATAGATTTCACTGCAATATTCTTGTCTAGAAAAGCCAAGAGAGAGCTGTGATCGTCATTTCAGAGGTAAGATGGTTGCATCTTAGCCAAATATAGTTAGAAAAAGGGGTCTGGTCACAGTAGTTTCTTTTATGCAGTCAAAGAGCAGAGACTCTCTGTTTTTGAAGACAGAGGCCTTTTGATACAAAAGGTGGTGCTGTAAATTACCTCGTGGGACTATTCATACTTACTGGGGTTTTCAAAAGCTTGAAGCTCTGAATTCCTATGGAAAGTGAGAGAAATTAGGCAATTTCTAAAAATCCAATGAGTCTCTGTGTCTAATTTCTGTGTCTAAAGGTCTAAGTCCCTGTGTTGAAATACTGGTAGTGTCATATCAGTTTCTGAGCGTTTCAGTTTGGTTTCTAAATTATTTACAAGCTTTAAAATTTTACCGTGGATACTTTATCAGATCATGGGGCAATGATCGAATACAGTCTTTTTGCCATGCCAGATAATTTCAGTTTATGGGGCTAAAAAAACCTGGGGAAAACTGGGAAAATTATCTCTGAACAGAATAAAGCTTAATTAATGGATTTCCTACAGAGAGTAGGTACAACTTACTTTTAAGGCAACCTCTTCTTCTTAGGAATGAAATTCACTTTCTTATAGACCTTACCAATTTGGAGAGACAAAGGTGCTGAGCACAGATGGTTGCAATACAGTTGGCATATCAGTTACTATCAGTTTTTTGTCACTTCTAATTCCTGCATTTTGTTTTCTGCCCTGGAAGAGTTCCCAGGTATAAACAACACTTTACGCAGCTTTGTTGGCGGCAGCTGATATTGTTTCAGTTCTGAATTTCACATTACTAAAAAGACCCTGGGAGAAATTTAGAGAACAAGAGAAATAATCTGGATAGAAACAATGGGAGACAAAATTGGTTTGTGGGGACAGAGTAAAGCGTGCACAGCTTTGTCAAGAGGTGACTGCAGAGGAAAGGTGGTAAGAAAGAGAGGGCAGCATACTAAATAGTATATAATGGCTGGAGGCTTTTCAACTTCAGGAAATTCATATGGTTTAAGAAGATGCAATTATAAATAATAAAAAGAAAGTGAGAAAAAAAAATCAGGTATATGAATATTGTAACATCAAGACTTTAGGTTGCAAAGCAGTTTAGTAATTAAATGTCTAAGTTAGAAGAACATTCCTCCTAAGGGTGGGTGGTGGGTTTGATGCAGCTCTAGATTCAGACAATGAACGGAGGTGTCTATTGATAGTGGAGATGCTCACATGTGAGCGAGTGTCTAAATCCTGTCAGAGTCAATGGGACTCAGATTCATTTGCCTAAATGCAGGCATCTAGCATCATTTAGGTGGCCACAGGCATCGCTTTTATCCAAAAGATCTGGCAGATCTAGCACAGGTTGTAGGGGAGACTCGTGTCCCCCTGAAGCAGCAGCTGGTGGCCAGGCAGGCTACCATAGCAGGAACCTGCCTTGGGGCACTGGACGCTATTGTCCACATTGGCAAAAATCTCCATCAACTTCAGAGGGAGCTGAGACCCTCCACCTCTGGCTCACGTGCAGTCACCTACTAAAACCACCTACAGGATATTTCCGAGTCCAGAGCTGAATCCTGCCTTAGCTGTGTTTTTCATTTAATCTTTCTACGACAAGGTAATTTCTGTAGTTAAATCACAAAGTCATCTACAGATTATAAAGTAACCTCAGCTATAAAGGATCTGGATATTAATTCTGATGTGCAATTAAATCATATGCTATCTTTTCTCTTATAATAACATGATAAAATTTCAGTGTTTAATTGAATGAAATTTTAACAGTTTTGAAAATTATTTATATCTTTCCAATTTCTTTTGTGAAATCTTTTGGG
>JAOXJM010000012.1:91446979-91483801 GCA_026413425.1 Tringa solitaria
ATAGCTCTATGTGTACCTATGGGTCTGCAGGACTCATCTCAGCATATGGAACCCAATTATGCCCCCATTTAATTGCTTATTCTCAATGGAATTTCAATAGGATTACAGTCACTCTAACAATTTTGAAATATGTGAATTTATGCTAAGCACCGGCCTTCAAGTCAAGAAAGCTGCAAATGTTCATTAGGAGGACATAATTTGATTTCAGGCCACAGTCTGTGTTTTGGGGATTTTTTTTATTTTTATTTTTTTCCCCACAATCAGAGTAATTTGAAAAGATTTTCATGCAAATGGAAAATATTCTTTCTAAACACTTTCCAAAGATGGGCACAGAGAGAACACCTTGCAGCATGTGTTTGGCAAATCATAGAAACACTGGTCATCCAACACCAGATCCTGCTAGCTCTTCTTGTGTGTGTATAACACATCTTTCTCCATAGATAATTCCACTGATTTCAAATAAGTAATTATGTTTATTAATATAATTATGTTAGCACAAGAGCTCTCTCTAGTGGAGTCAATGATGCTTTACTGGTTGTGTTGCTCAGATACTGAAAAATAGTAGAAATACTTAATCCTGCTGTCTCCCAAATACAGCTAATGTCAGAATGGCATTACAGTCATACAGCATATGAGGAATACTGTGTGTGTGAAATATTAAAAAAAAAATAAATTAAAAAGCTGCTGGAATGAAATCTTAACCAGTCACTAACATCATTGCCCTCAGCAGAGCTTGGCTTTTTTTTTTTTAAGATCTCCCTGGGCTGTTCAACAAGAATGTGAGATTGTTTCTGAACATCCAATTATATTTGTCAAGTTTTTTTTTCCACTGTTTTTTTTTTTTCTGAGATATGGTGGCTAGAACTGGACTAAATGCAGAACGTATCGATGCTGTGTCTTTTCCATTGGAGGACCATGACATTGTGCTGCATTTATGTTGCTCATCCTGCTCCTGAAGAACAGCCCAAGCCCCACTGTTGTCCCAGACGCAGCAGCTTTCAAGAAAACTTTGTAATAGGTAGAGAAGCTCAGGAGACAAGTTGTCTCCATCCAGAAAGCCTTTTCCCTTAACTGTGTGGCTGGCTTCCATATCCAGCAGAAAGCAGACATTAAGAGAAAAATCTAGATGTGTGCAACACAATAACACATTTTACATTAATCACACATTGGTTCTACTGAGTTTCTCATTGCTTTGCATCTACCAGTGATGCGTAAGGAGAAGGAAAAATTTAAGATAGTGCTTTTGGAGACAGCATGAATTAATCTACATTGTGTGGCCTTTTCTCTTTTTTTTTTTTTTTAAATGAGTTTTCAAATTCTGATGTGCTTGGGCTTCATAGCTACAGCTATTTTTCCCTTAGATTTTCAGAAGCCCCTTATGAGCTGCTAAAGAGACAAACTAGTTCTGCTATGGAAACTATATTGCTTGGATTGGAAATCAGTTACATTGACTGGAAAAAACAGCACGTTGATCTGATGGCACATGGTTAACAGGGAGGTGCCCCAAGGTTTAATGTGGCGGTCAGTGAAGTTTTAACAAATTCATTTATGCTGGTGAGTAGTGGGATGACAAAATCTGCAGCAGACAGTTATTTGGATTACCTACCATCAAGAAAGATTATGAAAAACTAGGTAAGCCGTGAGGTGTGGAGCAGCTGAGGAAATTGAGATAAACCACACTGGGAGGAATCAGAGCACTCCTATATCCTGGTTACTTCATTATCTTCCTTTCAGATCAGGCAAAGAAATGTAGGTCTGCATCCTAAAAGAGGAACAAATCTAAGTGGGAGCAGTTAAAAACAGTTCCACTGAAGTGAAAAGAAAATGTCTAAGGAGCCCAATGCTGAGGGCACAAATTGCAGAGGACCAAGGGCGTTGGCTTTGTGTTTTACATCGTGCCACCATCAGAACTGGCAGATATTTCACAAAGTATTTGCAGCCTGGAAACCTACCATAAATGTAAGTAATTATGCCCTATTCTTAAAAGAGGTCCTTTTATTTATTTATTTATTTATTTATTTATTTTTAAAGTAGCAAAAAGAGCACCCATCTTTCTAGGCAGTAGCCTGGTTGAACACCAGGTACTTTTTTTTCCAGAAGCCAAATCTTTTCAAAGAGAAGCATGCATTTCCCTCCCTCATGGCTTCTCCCACATCCTCCTCATGTTCCTGCCCCATCACCAGACTTCTGCTGAAGCAATCATCTAACAATAGCATGTAATTTTTCTGAGGAGCTGGTTTGAGGAAGCATTTCTTCACCTCCAGTTTCTCCCTGCCTGTTCCATGTTGTAGCTAATGATCTTTATTACTTTGGGTGTTTGGTTTTATGATTGGTTTGCTTCTTTTAAAGTCCTTCAGTGCTTGTTTTTGTATGACTCGTCCTTCTTGAATGGCATTAGAGGAAAATGGGATGGTATTCATGCAAGCATCTGCACTCCTCATCTTTGGCTTCTCTTAAAGGAGAGAAATTTGCATCTTCAGGGTCTCAGATCATGTTCTTTTAAAAATTACATCTAAAGTGGGTCATGTGAATCATGACTTTAAAATGCCTATTTTATATCCAGTTTGAGTATGAAAAGAAAAAAGTGTATGGACTGCTTCCTGAAAGACAAAAGTTTTCTTTCCTTTTTTGTGTGACAAGAAGCAATGGACTCAAAGGTGTTACCAGGACTCTAAATAGAAAGCAATTCAGGTAGCTGAAGAAATGTAACTGAGAACTAATCTGGCTTCCATGAGCATTATTACTAGTGAGGAGAAGAAAAGTGTGGCCTGTCCATCCACCCTGTTTAAATTTGGCAGGGCTGGCAGGTGGAAGGTTGTAGTTTTTCTCTAAGACTGAACACACTGATATGGCCATCACTTGAAGCTGAATCTTTAGGTGTTCAAATTGTTATTTTTACACATCTACTTCTTAAAATAGGTGTTCACTTCAGGTTTAATTTTGTACATTGACATTTGAAGAAAAGCAAGCTTCCTTCATGCCTGCCTTCTTTTCTTCCTTTTCTTCTTTGATTTGTGCAATACAGAATCACCATCCCTGACAACGACAGATAAATTTCAAATTCTGGGTTGAACAGTTAGTGTCTCAAGTGTTTTATTCATGGGCACCATATGCAAAAAGGGAGTAGTTTTTCCTATTGTGGAAAAGTAATGTTATGTTCAGAACTGCCAAAGTTAGTTGAATTTGACTTAGCTGTGTTTTCAGGTGAACGTAGAAATAAATGGAAAGCTGAAAAAAGCAACTACATGTTAAATACATAGTATACCTGTAGTTTTAATTCTTTTAGGTCAAAAAATATTCAAATGCATTCACAGTATTTTTGATTGAAAGAATTTGTAATTGGATTTCCAAACATGCTGCTTTCATCTTGGGCAGTACAATATGCACTTTGATAATAACATGGCTATGTCATTAGAAAGAAGTCCATTTACTAGTTTAGGCATAAAATGAGATACAGAAGAAGACAATAAAATGCTTTCTAACATAATGCACCTTATTTTTTATTGTATTCAACAGCGGCACGATGAATAAGTAATCTTATAAGTGCATCAGAAATACACCTTGGTTAATCTCTTAGAGGTGTGGAGATTTCGCTGCTATTGAGACTATTCATAATATCACTTTAATTTCTAATAAACTGCATAAAACTTTATAATGGATCAAAATATGTGCCCACAAACTGCTCAGATCATCTGCTAGAAGAGACAAACTTCCACACTGTAAAAGTAACCCAAGACAGGAGGAAAGGAAATGAAACGAAGATGAAAAGTAACATCTTCAAAATTACTTCTTTTTTAAATATAAAGCCCTTAAATAATAATTTCCTTATTTTCACTTATTCACACTCTTTTATTGGTAGTTGAGCTATATATCTATAAGCTGTTCTGGGCATTAGTTACATTTTCCCCTATGTTTAATGTTATCTCATGCAAATTAGATTTGCAGCAAACTAATCTGGTCCAGGTAGTAAACGTCACTGCTTGAATTATTTTATTCATCCATTCCTTTTTTTTTATCTATAGCATTTATTCAATTACCAGTGCTAGTGGGATTCTCCCCTCCCTCCCCCCATGAAATCAGAAAAAATTAAATCCAAGGAACCTAAATAAGGTTTACAATCTTTTCTAGCTTTTTTTTTTCTTTTCTAGGAGAAAGTGAAAAGAGCTTTATTTGCTTTTAAGACAAACGCAATTTAAAATTTAATATCAGAACATAAGTATTTTTTCTGATAATAACAGTACTTACTGTATTAATACGAAATTCTTGAAACTGGGTGTTTTTGCAACCTCAAAGACAATAGCAAAAGCAGTAGAGTAGTTCTTTGTCAGAAGGTGTGCAGCTCTGGTTTTGGACTCTCAGCATTTCATGCATGGTAGTTTTGCCTGCTTAATAAAAAAGAGACTCGTATGACTACAAGGGTGTCTAGACTGCTTTTACACGGTATTTGTTTTGAATTTTGTTGCTCACAGGGAAAAAAGGAGGCTTTTGAATTGACCATTATTTCTTTTTAAAAGTACATTTGAATTATGTACTTGCTTGGGAAACATATCACAAAATAAAACCTGGTAATTGTTCTAGTTTTTGAAAATATTCATCAGTATTAATGTTTTTGATATTAATAATATTCTAGAACTCATGAAACACTGAAAATAATTTGGGATTCATTTTGCACATTGAGCCTTCATATTCTGAAGGTCACTTGATGTGCAAAATTGCACCTACTGAAACATACACTTTTTTGAAAGCCACTCTTCCTCTTGAAAAGATTTCTTCTGAAACCTTAATGAATTAGACAGGGATTTGTTGTACTTTCTATTGCTAAGTATAGTTCTCTGACAGTTCTTTTGGATTTTGTTAAGTAAAAGGCTGGCTATGAATTCAGTTTTAGAATACAAAAAAACAAATCCATGATGTATTGCAAGAATTTAGGGTGGAAAATATCGGCTACTATAATGGCTCATTAGTAGTAATTTATTGCTCATACCCGAAGTATTTCATAGTTGGCTTTCAATGCCCTCATCCTAGTTGTTGCTATAGTGAGTTAAGTACTGTATAAACAACCACTGTTTTCCAAAATATAGACCTTTTAAAGAAACCAAACATAACGTCAACTTGAGTCCATTTTATTCACAAAAAGTGATTTATTTCAAAACCAAAGGTGTAATTCCAGCTTTTCCAGATAATCTTTCTTTTTCATGTTGAAACTGTTTTCATCTAGAAATTGCTAAAATGGAATGAAAAAAGACATTCAGGTTATTAAAAGATGAGCAGCAGCATAGAACAATAAATTCGGAGTTTAAAAACTCTTCAGTTAAACTACATTTTTATCTTATAAAATAAACATGCATATTATCCTTTCTGTTTTGTTTTGGGAGTGAAGATAAAGTTGATTACTGTCAACAATGGTCCTGATCCTGCAAACAATTGTGCACATATTTAACTCTTCTCTTGCAAGAATCTTCCTCTATTTTAGCTTCCTGATGTTGAAGTTAAACTTATGTGACCAGAGACTTTTTCAGATTGGGAGTTATGTAAGATTGATGTAAAATGCACAAAAAACAATCTGTAAGTAAATCAACATTATCTGGTTACATTTTTTTCCCCTATATATATTTTTTTAAAATCTTAATTTGTGGTAGGAACAGAATTACTATGGTTGCACTGTTTCCTTTTCCCAGAGTGGGAGAGAAGAAATCCAGTTCTGCTCAGTTCCTTTGTGTGTTAGGTCTGTGAACCATGTTACTGGGAGGGTGGACTTTTTTTTGTCTCTCACCAAGTTCCATGGCAGATGACCTTACCTATAGAAATGCAGCAGACTTTTTTTTTTAAACTATCCTTCATATTTGCTATACCAAATCAATTTTGCTATTAAAACGGGCTTAGTTGCTTACATAGACTAGATGATGTGCTGTGATATATATTGCGATTTGCAATAAAGAATGTTAAAGATTCTCTTCAAAAGAAAGAAAAAAACCCCAAACCACACCTCCATTAGATTCTCCAAATCTATATACAAGTGACCTGAAAAAGCAAGCAAGGAATTTGTGTTCTCAGCCATGTTTCCTTTCAATACATTTTAGAAAACTGGGGAAAATTCCAGGACAGAAGAGTGTCCCTCATGTTACTCCAAGAGGGTGCGTGACAGAGTCTGGGAAATGGTAGGGTGGGTTTCATGCTGTAGTAAATTAAGAGAACATCCTGTCATCATAGTAGTTCATAAATAACCAAAAAGAACAGACTAAAATGAATACTGGCCAGCATGGTTTCATGCAAAATAGATCTTTACTTTTATTCTTTGATGATAAATAGGGCTGATATGGTAGATGAATAGATGTGATGCACTTAGACATTTAAAAGGCATTTGACTTTGTACAACATGCTGTTCTGATTTAAAAAAAAACACGTATCACTACACTGTGTCAATAAAACACGTTAAATAGATTAGATAGCTGACAGGTAATGCAGGTAGCTGTCAATGGAGAGCCATTATTGAGTGTAGGTGTTTCTCATGGTCTTCTGCAGGGACAGACACTGTGCTCAGTACAGTACAACACTTGCCTCAGTGTTCATGAAGCTAATACGACATCATTGCTGATAGGCTAATAGAATGTTAAGTAATCATGAGGAGAGCATAGTCTTATGTAGAGACTGACACTTGCCAACCACTTTATCTTGATTTCTTTTTCTCCATAAGGAGCTACCCTATTGAACTGTGGTCTGTGATATACATTCATATTCACATGGTATCAGAGTTGTTCATTTAAGAGTTGTGGTGGCATCTCTGTCTTAAAAACCATAATGGAATAAGGTTAATGGACTGTTAGGAGGATTGCATGAATTTCACAGGGACACTGAAGATTTCTTTTTGTTGTTGTGGAACATGAAGTATGGGAACCTAATCATGTTTAGGATAGCGATGAGCAGCCAGAGAGTTATATGCCTGAATAAATCAATACTCGTAAAGAGAAAGGCATGCAACGGAATATAGGTACCCTGTCTGAGTCATCAATGTAATGTGCAGCTGAACTGATAGCCTGAGTCTTTATGGTCCTCATGACACACAGGCAGCAGTACTTGGCACAGATCCTTGAGGGGATCTAGGTCTACCTTAGCCCTATTCACTCAGCATTGCACCTTCAGTAATCAGCCTGAGTCAAATCAGTCAGCCCTGGCTTTTGGGGGGGATTTATGTAGCCATATTACACGAGGACTGGAGGTGACATGTCCAGCTAGCTTAGGGAGCTCTGGCAGATCGTGTGGAGATGCCCAGAAGAGGCTTTCATGTTGATCATACATTTTACCTCTGAGATGAAGAAGACAGATCTGTAGCATATGCTGGGACACTGCTGTGCTTCATAAACATAGTGACAAAAAAGAAATTCTGATGAGGAACATCAACTGCCAATTATAGTTCTTTGGGTAATACTTCATGCTGGCGGTCTTTACTTCTCAGCATTCAAAAATGCTGCTGAATGAATAACCTGTAATGGAGAAAATCAGACTTTGCTCCTATTGCTGATCTAAATCCTAACTTTTTCCTGAAGCTGTTTGTGTGCAATGCTGGTGGGGCTTGTGGGCAACATTTTGGGTTCCCTTCCATTAAGTTAGACATCATTATGATAGAGTGATGTGTTGATGGTACTCTTCCTATATCAGCAACATTAAATGGAAGTCATTTTTGCAGTAAGACTTCTAGTTTTCTGCAGTATTAGTGTTGGCAAGTATAAGTTCTGAGTCATATTAATTTATATATAGAGAAAAGGATCTAGAGAGTTATTTTAAATGAAGGTCTTACTGAATCAAAATAAAAGAGCACAAAACCATAATAATTTCCTAGAAAAAGAAAGGATATGTCCCTTAGAGTTTTGGGACAGCCAAAATTGACCTTGCAAACAGCTGAGCAGAGAAATTTAACCCTTAGCTATTTAAAAAACTCAGCACCAGTTTGTTTCAAAATAAACTTGGGGGAGGGAAGAAACGAACCACCTGTTTTTGAGAAGATGGTGAAGAAGTAAAGCATTCCCGAGATAGAGTTTTTCTTTGATTATTGAGAGCTAGGAAGATTT
This sequence comes from Tringa solitaria, assembly GCA_026413425.1. Taxonomy (NCBI): domain Eukaryota; kingdom Metazoa; phylum Chordata; class Aves; order Charadriiformes; family Scolopacidae; genus Tringa; species Tringa solitaria. Next base: position 91,455,046 of record JAOXJM010000012.1, read on the forward strand.
TTGTTGTTATTATTTTACTTCTTATTTTTTCTGAAATCATTCCCATGCCTGAAAGGGAGGGCAATATTTTATCTCTGCTGATACAGCTTTCTCTTTTGCATTTTAAATCATGGCAAGGGGCTTAGAAATCTGGGAAAGATATTCTTTTAACATATTAATCTTTACCAATGTTTCATCCTTACTCTATTTTTCTCTTCCATTGACAGTTACCATATTCGATCATATTCTTCTCTTGAAATAAAACTGATAAAGGCGATGAAGATATTTGGCACATACAATAAGTATTTCTTACCAAATGAGTTTATTAAAATGTAAGATTAAAAAGAAAAATTGAAGGGTAAATATATATCAAGAAGTCCTAAAAGAGAAGCTGTTGAGCATATCTTAGTTCAACAGCAAAAATTTCCATTGTTTCTCAGTAGTCAACACTGTGTTCTTCACTTTCTAACATTGGAGCAAGCTGAATGGAATATACTTTCAGAAAGGCTGAGGATAAAACTAGACAATACACAAATAATTTGGAATTTCCCTTTTAGCAGAAGAAACTACTTATAGCTGTAATGTTATGTGTATATGTACAGGTAACATCATGGGATTTTCTTAGGCATTGTATGTATTCTTATGCTTACTGATGTCTGATTTTCAGCAACATTTTTGCTGTTCCTTTCCTGACATTAGTCTTATAACACCCAAAAAATGGATTTAATTAATGACTAGTGGATGAATTTGAGTATCCCCAAAGCCTTGTTCCATGTATGGACTCCATGTTTTATCAAACACAAGATTCTACATTGTCTGGGCACTGATTGCCTGAGTCAACCCATTTTGTGCAGGAATACCTGGCATCAGCTGTAAAGTGGTTGAGTTGACAAAGCTTTGATTTTAGCCATGAGAGAGATAAAAGCTCTTCCTTGAGGGTCTTAGTGCTAGACCCTAATGGCCAGAGAGGATTTTTAGATTTACAGAATCTCACTTAAGAGATGGGTTTAAATATCTCCTCCTTAAGGCACTCCCAGAGATTCATTAGCAGGTTTGGACTGCGGTGATTCAGCAGAAATATAAATTAAAATGTTCAGTTAAGTTTTGTAGATGTGCCTCAGGATGGGACAAAGCATATGTTTATAACCTGGGATATAGCATGTGAAAGAAAATAAAGATTACAACAAGTCTGTAAGAAACACAGAGAATTTGTAGCCGCAATATTGTTTGTCTTGTGAAGAGAACCACGGCATGTATTTCTTAGTAATGTCAGCTGATGGAGCTGAGACCATAAAATGTTCCTTGCCACTAGCGGAACATTTCTATTGCTAGTTATTGATCGTATTGCTAGTTATTGTGAAAAACATATATTATAAATTACATTCTTCTTTTTTTTCCTTATGTGAAAAAAGTTGCTGTGTGATGCTGCAGAGGAAGCTACTGCCACAGAAATTTTCTGGAGAAACAGGAGGGCACACTTCCTCTCCACCACCTAAGTTAAGTATGCCAAATAGGCAGGCAGGCAGGCAATCAGGCTTGTCAAATGTCTTGCTTTTTCAAAAATCCTTGCTTGTATGTGATGGCGACCCCATTTCCACTCATGGTCTGCGCGTCTCAGGTTGGTCGAAATAGCATGTTATTCAGTAAGAGTATCTCGTACAGTAGATGATAGATGAGCATGTAAGGAGGTACACAGAATTGCAAATGCTTCTGAATGGTGTTCAAAATCACTAGCAACACTCAAGTAGTAATAAGGTAGGGAAAATGGTTGGGCATTTAAACTCTGATTAAGTACATACATAGAAAAAAACCATCACAAATAGAAGAATGCCAGGAGGTTGGCTAGACCAACTCTTTGCTGGTGTGAGCTGTCACAGATCAAAATGTTCCAGACACAAGAAGTCTCTGCCTTGCTTCTGATGTTATCTTAATTTCATTTGTAGCCTTCAGCTCCATAATGCTTGATTTCTACATTTATACAACTGATCAGGATGAGTGAATATTTCTTTTTTTCAGAGATGTAAAAGTAATAATAAAATGCCATCTCTCCACCTCTCCTTTTCTGAGGGATGCACCCCAGCTTCCCCATTTTAAGTCCTTTCCCTTCCATCCAGCTCCCCGGCTATTGCTTTCTAAGCACAATAATGTAGAAACATTAATAATTCATGTTCTTGTCTTGCTTTCATTTTCCTCCTTCCAGACTCCATCACAGCCAAGGTTCAAGCCTTAAACAAAATGCTGGGCGGTGTTGCACACTGAGCGCCTCGATGTGCTCCTCGACTTCTTTTCCGAAAGACCCTTCCCCAGGAAGGGCTGCTGGAGCACACTTCACCCCACAGCTGTGCAGCCTGGAGTCGCTTCCCACCCGCTCCCTCCCCTGCCCACTCCTACGGACTCACCCTCCGCTGGGTGACATCAAGTCCTCTCCTCGGGCAGGGGCTGGCAGGGGCATGCAATGCTCCGTGCTGCCTTCCTCCTTTCCACCGCTCCTCACCACCCAGTGGGTTGTTCCTCTCCTTGATCAAACATGCCTTGTACCTAAAAGTTTGACTGCTGTTCCTCAGGCCTTTGGATTTTTTAAACCTCATTTTTAAAATGCAGTTTATTCATTTTCTTTTTGACTTTCCCCACATGCACTCACTGTTTGGGTTTTTTTGTTTCATTTCTCACCATCCATCTACCCAGTTGCCCCATCTCTTCTCATTACCTTCTCCTGGGCCTCCCAGAGTTACCGGTTACCCTTTTTGTCCCATCATCAGTAGAGTTATGCCTCTCCTTTGCCCCCATTGCCTTTTGGACCCCTCTTTAAATCATCTCTCTTATTACAGAGATGTCCAGTTGGATCAGACTTCTTACTAGAAACCTCTTTGCTAACAGTCAATTCTTGCTACTCCTTCTTTTCCACTGATTTTTCTCATAGAGCCTCATTGCTGCAGTCCCGGTCCTTTAGTAGTCTTCTGCCTTTGTAGAAAAGTAAAATGTGACATTAATGTTTGGTTTTTGTTTTTTGTTTAGACAATAACACTTTGACCCTGCTTTATGGAACTGACTACATGCTTCCAGTACTGGATACCAAAATATACTTTCAATCTGACTGACTTTTATTTTGAGTTGCAAAATCTCCTTGTTTTTCCTTTTCCTCAAAAAGTAACAAAAGCTCAAGAACAGATATTGCAGTTCATCATACAAAAATTTAAGGTGTTTTTAGGAATATTCCAAAAGCTTTTTCCAAACTTTCACATGCCAAGTTCCCCTGAAGAGGAAATTATTTTCATCCACTTTCCAATCACTTAATGCTTTGTATGAAATGCAGCCTTATCAGTTAGAATCATTCCGCAGTTCTTAAACAGCGATAAAAATATTTTGAATGAAAATGCTTCTGCATAAGTTATTTTAAAGACTGATTACCACTACTGGCTCTTATTACACAAACCTGAATATGCTATTTTAATGATCAGTGTCTCATAAGTTTAAAATCAGCTTTTCAATGGCTTTGTAACTGAGCAGTAAAAATTTCTTTATAATCAGTGAAAATAATTTGATTTTGTTTAAGTAGCTGAAGGAGATTTTTTTTTCAAGTTGCTTTCATGATTCACAAGCCTTTGAATAATAAAAGAAAGGCATAGATATAGAAAGTAAAGTTATCTAGGAGCAGAGGATCCAGATCAATGAAAGGTCAGGAAGAGGAAGCAAAGTCAAAATCAAATATGCCTGAAATAATTATACTTTACAGATTTATCTTCTCCATCCTCTAGTATTGTATTTCATATACAGGGTTTTAAGTGACTCAGGGAGGAGAATGCTAAAGGATACACTGGCTGGAGAACTGTGCCAGTAATTAGTAATCTTGGACCCTGGAGGCCTTATATGTGGTGGCTTTCCCCTGTGCCAGGAACATTGTTCTGAAAATAAACGTTAGCCAAAATCTTTTTTTAGCTAGAGTTTTGATTAACATCTCTAATTTCTTCCAAGTAGCCTACAGACAGGGAAAGCATTAGAAAATTGTTTTTCCTAGTTTTTAAATTGACCCTTCCTTCCAAGATAAGAGAGGTCAAAATAAGCTGTTTATGTCTGGAGAGCAAGGAGAACTGGATAAAATGTCCGGTATCACATTTGTTCTGTGGACAAGGAACATCACCTTTTACTGCTGGGCTCTTCCAGCTGCTCGCCTCTCTCCTTCCTCCCGCTCGCTAACCAGCACCACTCCATTGCTCTTGACCTGATGCTGACGAGACAGCGGCTCTGCAGTCATCCAAGATTACTGATAATCTCTTCCAGCCATTCATTGAGCTCAGATAATAGCTCAAATGTCCAATTTATATATTACTTCAAAGACACATGCTCCTCCTCAACAGAGTTAGACTCTCTCCCTACACCTACCCCCACGGTGTGACCACGGCTCCGTTCCACAGTCACCTGGTGGTTCAGCTGTGCTTTGTAGCTCCTTTCTCTCCAGCTGTGAGTTAACACTTGTTTACTTCTAAGTGTGCAAGGCTGAAGGTTCTTCCGCCGCCAACAGTAAGCAACATTGCAGATCCTACAGCGAGTTTCTCTCTGAACTTTTAATTTTGATCACCCTCTTTCAAAACCAGAAGGAGAACTTTTAGGGAGTGTGTTTTAGGATAAGAGAGAGAAGAAACTAGCACCTATGGAGCAGGCCTTTACCAGTGGCAGGCAAACACAATATAAGGTAGGTAAAGCCATTAAGGGCTATTGCATGCAAAAATGCAGATTAAAAATAATTGCTTAAAAATCTCAAGGGTACTGGAAACTAGGAGGGTGCAAGAGAAGAAAAGATCATTTTAGATAGGTTCATAAAGGGTAATCCAAACCCTACCAGACTGACAGCTGTGCAATGAGAAGATGCGTCTGGCTCAAAGTAGGCATCACCTGCTGCTCAGAGGGTGTTCAGGGGAAGTCTCGCTGCATGTTTGACAAGAAATGACCATTGTTAGAGGCCAGATACCAAATTATTGGTAGGACCTGCTGTCTCAGTTAATGCTGTCACTCTTTATGTTTCTACCTTGTACACTGTTCACACGGCCTTTCATAGGCAGATGCTGTCAGTAGCATGATGCTGGAATAAGTCATTCTTTGGTCTGATCCAGGTGCAGGTTTCTTGCCTCACAAAATGTATCATTACTGCCTTTGTTTTCTTCCACAATGGCACTTGAACTATTCTGACAGAACACAGAATGGTGCATTTTCCGTCTTCTCCAGATTTTTTTTTTCCCACTGCCTGTGTGACAGTCAGCTCAATCATCTGAGAACTCACAAGGCATTCTGAAGATCGGGTTTTTTTGCCTTCATCTTAGAGCAACCCTGGGAGCGCAGACTAATTTAGTAGCTGCCGTTCTGCTTTGTCTAACGCTCTGTGGTCTCAAAATCTGGCACTCTGTGAGCAGAGAGACGATTCATACTTGTGGCATTTCCTGGTTAACCAGTGCTGTACCTTGAATCCCCACAGCTGGGGCTGCTCCGCTCTTCACCTCCAGTAGCTTTTTACTTCTGTGCTCCTGGGCTTTCAGATTATTGCCCCCTGCAGTGGAAATGTGTATGAAGTCAGGTAGTGGTCAGTGGAATTTTATCTTTTTGGTAGCAGAATATTACATAGCCTTTAAAAATGAAAACCGTAAAAAAGATCAGAAAGCTTTAAACTTTTTACAATTACTGGCATTGATCACCTTATACTTAGTATTATAACTGATTTTGAGATAATTAAACCAGTGTAGAAAGCTGCAAGGGAGATAAAAATCTGTTCCTCAGGTTTTTATCTCACGATGTCCTGTCATAGCAATGTAATCTCCTGCCTTTAATGGTCAATCACATTGCCCTTTAAGTTGATTTCCTTTTTTTCCAGATTGTGTAAACAATCAGATGGAATTCACAGAATCCTGTTTGTATTGGTTACGATACCAAATAAAAAATCATAATCTTCCTGATTCTAACTGCTTACAAAACATCCCTTATGTTTGAGACAACAGAGCACTGCAAGTCCAGTCATATCTGAGGGAATAATGGCAAGTTTTTTACCCAGCGATGTATTTGTTTGAGCCCTCTTTCCATTAGGGCACCTGGATCTATAACTTCATGTGATAAAATAAGTGTTATTCATATATGAGTGAACATAGTGTACTGTTCCTTCTTGTGGGACTTACCACTGTTACTAGGGGACTCTTTTCTTTTACTGGAAGCAGTTAGGAAAATCTCAGCAGGCCTTTGTACAATTATCGTGGCCCCTAGTTTCCATCTAGTGCACTTCCAGCTTTGCTGTTGCTAGCCAGTGGGAATTTAACAAACTACTTGGAAGGAGATCTGGTCACTGAGGCATCAAAATCTACCTTCTCCTTGCACACCAGAAGGTACGGATGCAGCCTGAAAGCTGCACTGTGCCTTTTCACACAGCGATCTCATCAGGGAGAGAGTCCCAGGGTTGGGACACAGTATCCAAAAATAAACACCTTTCAGTGCTTTCGTTATGGGGACTTGTTGTCTTTTCTCCCTTTGTCTTGGGTCTGGAAATCAGGTGAGGTATCTTGCCTGCTTGGCCATGTATAGGAGAAACCGATAATTTGAATTTAGGATGTCCTAAGTTTATTAACTTTCCCTGGCTGCCATGAGCAAAGGCAGGGAGCGAGCTCTCAGAACATCTCTTTTACTAGCAGATCAGACCTATACATGTCTCTGACAGAAATATTTGAAAGCATGATTAAATGAAGTCGCCTGAGCCAAGCACATTTTGAAAAATAAGCACTGTATTACTTCAATTTGCTGTAAATAGTAATTTACTTTGGTTATTTCCTTTAATTACAGCGCTCCATCTTTACACAAGGCTGTATTTAGGAACAAAGGGACCAGTGTCACTGTAAGGTGTATGTTATAATAGAGACATTTGTATTAGACTTCAGGAAAAACCTACAGTGTACCCAGCAGTTCTGTGGCTCTTGTGACCACCAACCCTCCTCTGGTTTTGTTAATGTATTTTTTATATATATATATATTGCTCTTTTAGGCTCTTTCTGGTTCTGCTATGAAGTTCATTTGACACTTCAGCTATTACCATGCACTGTTCTTACTTTTCTCATAGACAATATTACGATAAACCAGAATTAGAATAGCTTCTCCTCTATTATATAAAATACACAGATTTTAAGGGAAACAATGAAACCCCAAATTTTTAACCTAACAAGTGTTATAAATGAGTGAATTTTTCCAAAATTTTTTACAAAGAAACAGGAAATCAAGTTATCTAGCAAACCTATTTATACACAGTAGGTAACCCTGGGTTGCAGGCAGGACTAATAAACAAAAATGACAACCTATTTCTTTTAATGACAAGCTGACATATTTATTTTTATTATTTCACAAAAGTATTCACCAGACTCATCTGTCACACTAAAGCCCCATTCTCCCTCCCTGCAGACAAAGCATGTAGCCTTACTGCACCCAGGTTGAGTGGAAAAATAAAAATGAAACCCAACATTTTTGGAATAAAAAAAATATTTGAGGGCCTGCAGTATACTGTGCTGGAACCTAAAATATAAGATTTATTTTTTTTTCTGAATAAAGTTTTATGTTGCTTATTTTTGCAAAGTTAAATTACAGCTACAGAAAGTGATTTTTATACTAAAAATTGGCTTTATGGTATGTTTAAGTTGAATTCCTACTTTTCCAGGAACTAGAATGCCTTTTCCTCTAAAATCTGACTGACCTTTTTACCTGAATAAGACACTTCACAACTTTTCGGGCATTAAATCAAATAATTCCTTTAGAATTGATAGGCTCTCTTATAGTATTTAAAAACTGCAATAATGAATTTCAGATACAAACTAAGTTAGCATAAAATGGGCTTGACATTTTCCAATAATAGCATTTTACACAACAAAAGTGAGAATTCAGTTTTGCTCAAAGAAACAGTCACCTCTTTTTTTGCCAAATGCACATTTTGTTGTTATTTGTGTAACACTAACATGGATATATAAAATAATTTGGAATGTCTTGAACTAGAATTTAGAGTAGCTCAGATCATGATTTGCTTTTGGATCTTGGACATTCAGACACTGTGTATGCAAATCTCACACTGGAAAAGAATGAATATCTGTTTTGCATGTCACTTAATGGAGAGCCTATTAATTAAATCCTTCAAATGAAATTAAGTTAAGCCATGGAAGTGTTTAAACCACAAAGATTTTTCTTTTACTGTCCATTTTTATTTATATTTTACGTAGATGTCAAATACATGTTCTGAGAACTTAAAACCCCTAGAAATGTAATGGTAGTTTGGAATCTGCAAGAAATTCAGGTCTAGGACATAAAAAAAGAAAACAGAATGATGCTGTAACATGATATGTTTTGGTATGCTCATGTGTATGTGTTTTCTTTCTGCCACTTATAGCAGCTGTTTGGTCATGGGAAATATGTTAATGAGAAAGGAAGTTTTATGCTTGTTCCAAGAATTATGTTATAATAACTAGAGGATAAAATAAGGACTTCTAGCCTTATGAAGTTATCATTAGTTTAATAAAAAAAATTGCATACTATATAACCCCCAAAATTACAATTACAATGAAAAGAAATAGGAAAAATATTTTTAAATGCTCCAAATCCCACATTTTAATTTAGTTCTAAATGGATCTTTCAGTGTCACGTAAATGCTGCTTGTTTTGAAGAGGTAGCCAAGTGACTAAACATTTAAAAGTCCTGGGGATTTTATAGTTATAGTCCTGGGGATTTTATATATATTTTTTTTAAATATTTTTTTAAGCAAAATTAACCCATCCATTTAAAATTATGACACCAGCATCCGCTTTATTAAATACTTGAAAACACCTTATGTCATGTCCCTATTACTTGCTTGAAACTGTGCAGGTTTTGAATGTGAGCTAATATAAAGACACTGTCACAGCCTCTTGTATGAATTCAAACTTTGTGGAAAAATACAGTCTTCCCCCTCCCTCTCCCCCTTCCCCCCCCAGTATGCCTTCACTCAAAAAAATTACGCTATTTTAGGTGTCCTCAATCCTGCCAGGTCCCTGCACAGTGTTTCATGATACCTGCATTTAATGGAAAAAAAACAAACCCAAAATGCCAACATAGTTTTTACATTACCATGGATATACTAGAAAAGTGCCATTATTGAGTTAGCTACCTATTCCTGTTCATTCATGAATGAATAATGCTAGAATTAACATGAGCTGTAGTGCATTATTTATTATTTCTCTGGGTTTGATGCCTAGCAGAGGTGTTAGAGGTCTGATGCCTTTTAAATGTAATTCATTTCCCTTTGTTATGTATTTTGCTGGCTAAAAGAGTCACTTCACTTTTCTTTTGCTATTGGCATTTTGGGATAATACTTCTTAAAATTAGAGTAATATTAAAATTATTTCAAGTTATTAGTTAAATAAACAATTGGTTAAAAGCATGCAATTACTTAGTGTTAGTGAACAGATCCTGAAGTAAAATTGAAATCTATGTATTTACCTAATGTCTGCACTTGTACCATGAAAATGAAAATGAAAACAGAATTATGCTCTTATGCTTTTTTGCTGTGATTTTTATTTCTGAAAGTTCAAAAACTAGCAAGAAAGCATCCAGGCTGGAAGGCTGGCACTATCAAAGTAATGGGAAATTCATTCACAGTAGCATAACCCTGTTCAAAGATTGTTTGTTCTTGTTTAAACAAGATTCTTATTTATGTTGTTAAAGACTCAAGATTAATATTTTATGATTCATAATACAGGGTGTTGAAGGTTGGTGAACCAGGCAGTAAAACAGCCATTTCCTAAGAAGCATTTTCAGCACAAGCAAAACTGTCTGAATGTGGTTCAAAAGAGGCTGTTCACGTGGATCTGAACAGGAGAGGTATCCATACAGAAATTAGAAGTACTAGTTACAAGCTGGGAAAACACCCTGTCTAACTGTAAAAATCTATCTATTGTGTATCAAAGCAAATTGAACAGTGAAAGATTCTTACAAGCCACTGTGAGAATGCTTTCTCACCTGTGGGTATATCTGATTATCAGCCTTCTAGTTATGAGGGTTTTGGCAAGACTTGCAAATTCCTGCCATGACTTCTGTCGACTCAAAACAAGCTGTTGGCTAGTGCTCTTGGCAAGCTTAGCTTTTGCTGTGAGGCTTCTGCAAAAAAATATTTTGGTCCTTCATCATTTAGGAGAACAACTGCTTCCCCAAGGCTTCTGTCTGCAATTTGAGTTGACGCGGCTCTTCTGTAGAGGTGCCATGGGACATGTCTCACAGCTACCTCAATTTGAAATCGCAAACCATATTTTCAAGGGGTTTCCCTATACATCTCCTTGCAACTCGCCAAATTGTAACTTTCTGAAGAACATCCTGGAATCGTGGTCATAATCCCTACATGAAAACCCAAAGGAACCAAAAGTACAGGTATACAACCTGCAGTGGGCAAGAAAAGCTGGACAGAGCTAGAAGGACCTTTCTTCTCTCAACATTTATAAGATGCTTGATGATAGCACTGAACAACATTAAGTATCACCACATCACCCCAGTTCTCCTTGGATACTGACTAACAGGTACTTTGGCTCACATTAGGTTTTGTATTATTAGTGAACACTCTAAATTTAAATAGCAGTTGTGAAATCCAGACGTTCTGCAATTGAGTGTGTGTCCGTGCAGAGGTAGACAGCTGGTTAAATACACTGCTTGATTGGACTAACTGGACTTGGTAGAGAGCTCCTCCAATGTCAGCACAGTACAGTACTGCAGCTCACTGTGGTGGTTCCTGCACTGCCCAGAATGTTCTCCTTGAAGCTTGGCTTCGCATTTTCCGTCTGTGTTTCAGGATCTGAACACTTTCTTTCAACCCCCCATCCATTCTGTCAATATTAGAAGCCAGTGCCTAAATCAACAGTTATTAAATGCACTGATGGATCCATAGCTAGACTAATCTGAGCCTTTCTTCTGTAGAAGGAGGTACAAGAAGGAAAAGCACATTTCATAGTTATTAAATGCCTGCTAACTTCAGAAATGTAGGCTAAGCAGCAAGGATTAGGAAGGAAAATAAAAACAACAGCCACAACTTAGGTCTGGACAGTTTCATCCCCTTTTTTATAATGGACAAATACTTAAACCAACAGTAGTTTTATTTAACTCCTGTTTATTCTAGTGGTAATTATGAATCTAAGTAGAGACTAGACAATGAAATATTTGTCTTCAGGAAACTTAGTCTGTGTGGTTTGAGTAGGATTGTGTTGCAACTTGTTTCCCTAAGGCTTCAAGGACCTCTCACCTAAAACTAAGGTAAAGTATGACACTGTAATGAATTAATAAAGAAATTTAAACTACCTAATTAATTAAACCCCTCACAAATTAGTATTAAAATTACATTCCTTGCAATAGTAAGAAGATTATTTACAGGTTCTTTCTATTCCATATTAAAACCATAAACTGCTTTAATAGCAAACAAATCTTGGAAAAGGTACTTCCCGTAGAACATTTTAATTGTGAAGTTGTACTGAAATGATCACACACGACTGGAAAAAAACTTTTTTTTTTTTAAATCCACGTGATCATTTTTGTATGTGTGCATGATTTATTTTTCTGATATTTTGGAGGTGCAGAATGTTTAGTGGTGACCAAAAACCCCACCCAATCCATTCCCACCAATTCAAAACGTGCCCTGAATTAAAAACAAAACCAAACCAAAACAAATGACCTTGTAGTTAACACCCATTAACAAAACAAACAAATATCCAAACCAACAAACCAGGGACTAAGCACCAGAGGGCTGAAGTCAGCATCCTAAAGCATATTTGTGTGCCCTGCATCTTGTCATGATTGATGGGTTGCACTCATGTGGCATTTGACAAACGTTGTTTTGCAGGTACTTAGCATGATGACAAATTAACAAATGGAATAAATGGATTACAAAGCATTTACATTGTCATTTATGCCTTTTTTCCCATCCAGTCTGGACTACTACAAAGTGATCTGAGGCTAGTTGTGAAGAGATATACAAGCTTTACAAGGTGCAGCATGCAGCAGGGTGATTAATGCAGAAAGATTAATGAACATAATTTTGAATCAGTAGCTTTTGTCTTACGCTATTTGCTCGTTTTGTTATTAATTGGCACTGAAATCATGACCCTTATTTCATAAATCCTCAAAGGGCTGGCACTGAGCTGCCACAGATAGCATTCTTGAAGCATCTTTGAAACAACCTGTGATAAACAGGGACAAAAGAGACGATCATCCAGGAGCAAACATCTGAGAAGCAGGATAAATTAGCTGGGGTGACGGTCCACTCTGTCATGGCAGCAGTGCTTCTGGCTCCTCCATACTCTACTGATCTGGCACTGTAAATCTCAGTGGGCTATTGCTGAAGTGGCCTCAGGGTTGAAATGACGTAGCGGGGTGTCCCCCAACATTTTTATGGTGGGGAAACGACAGGAGTAATTTTTCACACTCTTCATCCCTCGAGAAAGATGATTGCTGAGTAGCGATGCTGCATTAGTAGACAGTGACCAAAAGTGCTCCTTTCTGGGAGACACCTCATGGGATCTTGATGTTTCTGCTGGACTGCAGAGGCTTCTGCAGCACGAAGGTGGCCCTCACTTCATGCAGATGCCATCAGTGCGTGGTGCTAAGCTGCTGCAGCTGTATTCCCGCTGTCCAGCTGTATTCCACCGCGCTGTATTCCTGCTGTCTCTTTCTCATTGTGTCATAAACTTGTTAAAACTTGGTTCATCCACTCTCCAGCACAGACAGCAGAGATCGTGATCCTTAATATATTCTGGGGATGCTTCCCTTTGTCCTGTTTTGGACGAGTAAATAGAAAGGCAATTTGCACCAAAAGTGTTTTGAGCTCACTCTTTTTTATTAATTTTGTTTGATTACTTAGATGATGCATGGTAATTTTTGATGTGTAGTAAATCTGATGTGTACTAGGAAACGTTTGATCTTATACAGCAAGTTAACACGTGTCAGTTGAGCTGTGCTAACTGCCCAATTTTGTGTTCTTTGCCTGTGGCAGCTATATAATGGTTCAATTTAGCTGGCCCTCAGAGAAAGCACCTGCAGAGGTTCTGTGTACCACGGACTGTCTCACCCCTTACAGGCATGTGAAGCTGTGAGCGAGTTCCTCAGTTTGACCACCACAGTTTGCTGCATGCTTGTGCTGTCCTGGGTTACGACAGATGTATTTGTGGGGAACATACTGAAAGCCAGAGGAGAGGTTCTCCCCAGATATGAAACACAACAACTTGCAGGATGAGCTCCTTCTGGTGCTGCTCGCGCCCTGGGAGAACATAACTGCCTCCCACTTGCCTGTATGACTGCCAGGGGACGCATTTTCAGTGGTGGATAAATTGCCCGTTTGTGGCTGCTTGAGGAGATGGTGGGGAGAGCCAAAGGCTGGGAGTGTTGTGGGGCAACCGGTGTGAGTTACAGGGGAATGAATTCTGGCACTGCAGATTTGCAACCCATTCTAGGAATGCTAAAGAAGCGCTACTTCTGAAGACATTTTGCTACAGAAATGCACCACACCCCGTCTGGGGTGCAAAGGGGGGAAAGAAAAGACTGAATGAAGTAATAGATGAGGGAGTGACAGCAATTAAAGAGTTGCAACAGACACTTGTGCCTTAGGGGGCATGGGTGGCATGAACAGATCTGAGGAAGGGAAAGGAGGAGAGTTAAAGGAGGTGCGTTAAGCTGTATGTAAGAGCTGTGATTCTTAGCTTAAACTAACAGCTAAAAATTTAATATGTTGAATGAAACTCAACGACCAAACTACTCCAAGGCACTTGTATGCATTAAAATTCAACAAGGAAAAGAAAGAGTAAAAAGAGTGATAAAATAATACGAAGAGGGTGGTCCTTCTCAATCAACATTACCTGTGAAATACATGCCTGAAAGCAAGCTCTGGTAGTCAGAAAGTAGAAAATAGAAAAGTAAATCTATATAATCTTCTCTGCACATTTCAAAAAAACACTTGGTGGAACAGAAAATATAGAGATTGACAGACGGAGACAGCTATAGAAGGAATTAAAGAAAATTCAGTTGAAACAAGAACAGAAGCATAAAACTTGTATCTAAGGATGTTGGAGATTTTATATTTGGATCATTACAACAGCAAATGTTATATACTTTAGAATTGGCTCTTATGATGAGACAAGGCTCCTTCAGAAAGCAGAACTCACCAGTTCTCTAAAATAAAGTGAGAGTACTTTTAAACTAACTGATGTATGACCTATGTGAAATGTACAGGTTAACGTGTTGTTCCTAAAATTCTGGTTTGTGGTGACATATGTAGTAATTTTAAAATTTTCAAATAGAACATTATTTGGAAATGGAAGTGGCAAATCAATTTACAGAATTAATTCCACTTTTGAAATGTAAAACTCAATAAAACATCTGATCTGAAGAGTTAAGTAGAATTCAGAACAATGACATTTCTATCATCAGAACATTTAGGACACTGTTTCTTGCAAAGTTGTTTTCTACATGTCAGATTTCATCTGGCAAGTCGTATATTCTGCAAGAGTTAAAGATGGTGCACAGTGGTAAAAAGAGCACTTGAGGCAGAACTCTAGCTGGTACATGTAGGGACAAGGAAGGTGAGTAGCTAGTACTATCTCTACTCTTCTGGTGAGTTGTAGGCTGACATGAGTAACATTCCCTACAGAATATACAATTCTGGATACCTGTTGAAGTGATCCAGCTTCCCTGTGTTGAAATGTTGATCTTTTGCATGTGGAGTTCTGAGCTTCCACAGACAGCAGTGACCAAGGATCTGGTCATATTTCCACATATGGGAGCAGTATATCCATGCTAACCAAGAGGTGACAGCCTTTAGCCCAGGTGCAGAACTGCACTAAGGTTATGTTGGAATCAATGCCCAAGCTAGACGTCCTCATGCATAGTGCCTGTTGAATTTAGCTACATCCACAATGACCCATTGGATTCAAAACAGGTGCTTCAGCTAACTAACTCAAGTAAGCATGTGTGGAGAAAGCAAAGAAACATTAAGTTCAGTCAGAAGTGTAACAAAAGGAATAAAGGCTGCGAGACCTTCAAGAGCTTATCCCTGTAGCTCACAGGGCAGTCTTGAGTGTAGAGGTGACAGTCTTATTAGAGGAGGGGGTTTTGGATGGCTCCTGAGCTTCTTAAAGCATTTGAAAAGTTGCCTTGGCCATATTGGAATAATTAATGGGACATGGCATTTCTGTGAGTGCTTAACTACAGATTTATGCATGGTGAAGCTCACCACTGTCCAAATGTACCTGTAGGGCCTCAGCTAAAGCCTTTGAAGTAAGTATCAGTCTGACTGACGGGAATGAGAGGTGGATCATGCCCTTAAATATTTCTGGAAAGCCCAGTGTGCATATGGAGAAATATTTTCTTGCTAAGCTGACATTTTAAAATTAAACAAATTTTTGGCTCCAGGCCTTAAAGGAAATGAGACAACTTTCTTTTCAAATATTATTTTTTAATGATTCATAAAATAGGTTTAAGCTTCTTTTTATTTTTAAATGATTGCGTATCTTTTTTTCAGACTTTTCTAAAGCACCCAAACAACAAAAAAATACCCCAAGCCCATTGATGGAAGAGAAAGCATCAGAAGTTACTGACCTGAAATGTTTTTGAAAGTTTTAAGTTTGGAAAGCAGGGAACAAATGGAAACTGTTTTGCAACTAGAAGAACTATTTTGCACTGTATGCCAATATGTGGGTGTTTGTGTGTGTCAGAGCTCGTCAGGTAGTTATTGGGATTGTATTTTCCATCCATGCTTATGAATCACTCAGAAACAGATCCAGATTTCTTCTATTGCTTTGCTATTTGTAAGCATAAATCGAACAATCTGGGTGACTAACTTTCAGACTACAGGATGTCTATAAAGTGATTGCTGCAGTGTGTCACCACTGGCCGTTCACATAAGGTGGTTGATTAACAATTTTACAGTGTAAGCTTTCAGCTTCTCTTTTGGAGAACTGAAGCTTTAAATAAGTTCGAACAATGAATATCAAATTAAGTCAGAATTAAACAGCAGTTAAAGGATCTGATTTTCAACTCCTGTTGTGAGTCTTCATCTAATGGGAAGCAAGCGTTGCATACCTTCTGTAATGTCAGTAAACATTTGCTTATTTGAATTGTGCTACTGAATAAAAAAAATCACTTCTAGGAGCTACTCACCATCAGTTTAGTAGGGACCCTTGTCAGTTTAGAGCATAGTGTTCAGAAGGGATGTTTTCATACAATTTGGTTGATAATAAGTTCTCTTGGGCGTGAATTCAGAATGTCTGGGGAAAAAAAGGATTGTATTCATGTGTGCTTCTTGTTACTATTCTGTTATAACCGATTGTTGCTAGTCCAACAATACTGTAAAACAAATGGCACTATTAAAATATGTGGGGGATAGATAGCAAAGGACCTTTGGAGGAGGTTAGTCCTTGCATGCCCAGCCTTTATGTATTGTTAACACCTGGGTGATGCCTGAGGCATGCCAGCCAATAATTATATACCTTCATATTTCTTTCCTGACAGTCTGTCATCATTAGTGCTGACTGCGAGTTAAAGAGAGATTCTTTGTGCCTACCCTTTTTTCCTGTACCAAATTCTACAGTATCTTCTGCAAAATCATACTTATTTCACTAGCAGGTTACATAATGGAGTTCATTACAATCCTTTTGCATACAAAAGAAAAATAATGCTGTGCTGGATCTTCTGAACTACTTACATCACAGCTGCAGAACAGACTATTTGAGCAAACACATAGCAGAAAGTCATTTGCAATTAAAACATTTTTAATTAAGTTCCTAATGACCATATTTTGATCTCACTTTAGATCAGGACCATCATGGTTTGCACCTCAGAGAAAGGCAATAGCTAGGATTTGCATGTAATTCATGCATGGTCACTCCAGCAGTGGGATTTCTGTGAGAAGCAAGGAGTCATAAAACACCCATGTGTCAGTAACACATGAAATTCGGGTTGTAACAGGGGAATTTAGCGCTTTACATGAAACTGTAGGGTTGAAGGGCAGAAAGAATCAATAGGTCATCTGGCCTGATCTCTTGTACAATATGAGAATCTACCTCTGTAATGAGCTTAATAATTCGCTATTAATTGGTGCGTATGTTGCATCTGACTTATGTAGCTTTTACAGAAAAGCTCTCAATCTTTATGTGGAGGCATTAAGATGTGGGAAACTACATGTCCATTGGTCATTGCTCCAGGGATTAATTGTTCTTGCAGTTATCAACTAGAACCTTTCTCCATCTAAATTTCCTTGTTCTTGTCTTAGTGAGGTTTTTTTTTGTTTGTTTGTTTTTTCTTTTTTTTTTTTTTTTTCTTTTTCTTGTTTTATTATGCTTTTCCTGATTTGGTAAAATTACTTTTATAGTTGTTATTTTTTTTTGGCCATTTTGATATGTTGTAAGGAACTCATCTCTTGCTATTGTTTTTTAAAAGCTGAGCAGATTCCTTGTTTTAGCTATGCAAGGCATTTTCTTTGAGCTCTCAAATAATTGGGGTAACACTTTCTGTGCACCTCCAACATCTTTCTTGACGTAAGAACACCAAAGCTGGAAGAAGCGTTCCAGTATTAGCTTCACCAATGTTATAAGGGATAGCTAAAATCCCCTTGGCTTTGACCCATTTATTGCTCTTTGTGTATCTGAGGATCACAGATATCTCTTCTGCTGTGTCACTGTAATGGAAACTTACCTCCACACATCTGTGTACTTAGCTGCCCTTAATTACTTTTTTTTTGCCCCGGATGCAATTCCTCAGCCTGTGGCTATGGTCAACATTTTCTTTTTCCTAGATGTATTACTTTCATAGAATCATAGAATAGTTTGAGTAGGAAGGGATCTTTAAAGGTCATCTAGTCCAACCCCCCTGCAATGAGTAGGGACATCTTCAACTAGATCAGTTTGCTCAGAGCCCCATACGACCTGAGCTCGAACAGTTCCAAGGATGGGGCATCTGCCACCTCTCTGGGCTACCTGTCCCAGTGTTTCACCACCCTCATTGTAAAAAAATTATTCTTTATACCTACTCTAAATCTTTCCTCTTTTAGTTTAAAACCATTACCATTACTTGTCTTATTGCAACAGACCCTGCTAAAAAGTTTGTTCCCATCTTTCTTATAAGCCCCCTTTAAGTACTGCAATAAGGTCTCCCTGGAGTCTTTTCTCCTTCGGGATCAGCAATCCCACTGTCTTCATAAGAGAGATGTTCCAGCCCTCTGATCTTTTTTTGTGGCCCTACTCTGGACTGGGTCCAACAGGTCCAGGTCCTTCCTGTGCTGAGGGCTCCAGAGCTGGATGCAGTACTCCAGGTGGGGTCTCACGAGAGCGGAGTAGAGGGGCAGAATCACCTCCCTTGACCTATTGGCCATGGTTTTTTTGATGCAGCCCAGGATGCGGTTGGCTTTATGGGCTGTGAGTGCACATTGTCAGTTCATGTCCAGCTTTTCATCCACCAGTACCCCACAGTCCTCCTCAGCAGGGCTGCTCTCAATCCCTTCATCCCCCAGCCTGTATTGGTAGCAGATGGCTGCATAACTGTTTAGAGTTTGGCAGGGTATTTGGGCTGCCTTTCTCTCAGTTTCATTTGCCATTCAGCTAGATCAATGACAGCTACAGATTTGATTAAAATGTTGAGTAGCATCAGGCTAAATACAGACCCCACTAGAAACATCTGCTGCTGTAGGTGATTCCCAACTTTTTGAAACCTGTCTGTGAGCCATTATCCTCAAAGAATCAAATCAGTTTTTTGACAAGGTGTACTTTCCAATATACTCTGATGACTGGTGGTAGTATTAATATTCTTATCCTTTAATTCTTTGTGATGTAAATCCTACATGACTTTTTCATTAATCTATCCTGGATTAATACCAGGATCGTTGGTCTTTAGTTATGCAGGTCATCTGCTTGCCCTTCTATTGAGAGCTTTCACAAAATTAATGCTGTCTAGGCATCTGAAATCTTTCTGCTATTGTAAGCTGTACTGGAGATGAGTACCAGCCATCAGGGCATTTCAGCTAATTCTTATGGAATTCTTGGCTGAAAATTATCTGAATTTTCTGTTTTTAAGATATTTATCTCTTGTGGATGTTGTTCAACATCCTTCTTAATTACTTACAGACTGCAAAGTACTGCAATGCCCTGCAGTCTCATGCATCATCCTTTTTATTGTCTCAGCACCTGCACTTCTCAGTGGCAAAGCCTTAGCTCTGGTTTAGGTGTAAGAATTAGCAATTGTTCATTTCTTTCCATTGTGATTCATAAATACTATGGGAACAATCCGTCCCCTGGCTTGCAGGTGTAATCGTCATTGAGTTCAGCAGAACTTGTGGCAAATGCAGTAAATGAGTTGTTGAGCAAGATAACATCCTCTAGTTGATAAAGGGGCTGAATGAAAGAGGAGATCTCTTACTCTCTACAAACCTTACTTCTCATTCTGATGGCACTTGCAGCTATAGTCTGAACAAAATAGCCAAATCACAAACATGTAATTTATGAATGTCTGTGTTTAGACACCACTTGATGTGTGTATTATACTAAAGCCACTATTATCAATGTGTTTCAGAATGCTAGTCATGCACTGCTTGGTTTTAATACTAATCTAACACAGTTAAATGCATTTCCTAAAATTAGAGTTCTACATAATTTCAGTGGAAAAAGAACCGATAGTCTCAGTAATTATTGCTGAAAACAGTCCACCGAATGTTTAGGAGTGAACAAAGTAGTACAAATCTATAGAAAAGTATTTTCTAGTAGTAGTATTTGTAATTTCTTTGTAAGACTAGAAGCATGCATATTTTTAAAGTGTCAGGTTATTTAGAAACAACTATGTCTGACTATTATAAACACTTTCTCGAGATATACTGATACCAGTTAAATTGGTGTTTGTTGAGCAAATGAATCAACTACAATGATAAGAACTAAAGCTAATTTAGTTACTATTTTGAATGCATTGTAAGTTCAAGGCATAAAAAATACATCTTTGGTGGAAAGGAATAAAAAAATATATGAGGAAAACCCATGCAATTAAATGAAAACCATAGAAAAAATATAGAAAAATGAATGTTTCAAAGAAAGGATATGCTTTTTGGCTCAGGCTAATACCGCATTGACTCATCCAGGTTATGAAAAATATTGTATGAAAGCATCCTGTAATAGCAGAGGAACAGATACCTACTGGTAATCACAAATGTGTACAAATACAAACTGATGTATATCCACATGTGTAGAGTAGCAACAAATAGCAGCCCTAAACATTACTTCAGTGCAATGCTTGGAAAATATTTTATCCAAGATGTGCTGAAATTGTCTGGGCAACTTTATACTAATCATGCCCTGTTCTTACACATTTTATGAAAAAACCCACAGGAAATTGTATGTATGTATCTTCTTCATGCCAACAGTCAGAAAGGACAAAAGACCCAACTTGCATCTCAAGAAACCTCAGAAATGCAGAATCAAATGACATTCCATCACCCATTACATACACTTTATGGGCTGAGCAACCTGTATGAGAAACAGCATGTACTAGCAAATATTGTCATGTTAAGTCTTTCTTGATAGGCTTCAGAAAAGTTTTCTGCAATTACTTTGTGCAGAAGGACAATGAAGATGACTAAAGGAACCATTAATATGGTAGCTCATGTATTAAAAGTAATTTAGAGATGGTTGGGTTAACTTTACCCCAAAATAAAATCATCCAGTATTAGTATCAGTACATAACATCTAGACAGCTAAACAATAAAGGTGTTTGCAAACTGTTAAACAGAAAATTGAATTTGTTTAAGAACACTAGGTTTCATGACCGAAAAAGAACTCCGTAAGCTATAAGAAAGAGTACAATATATAAGGAAAGAGAGAAGTAAAAAAGTAAAATAAGCAACCAGCATGAATATGAATAACTGTGAATATAAATAAGAAAATTAAAAACTGCAAACTCTTGGTATCATTGCAGTATCTATTCCCAATTGCTTTAAGGAAAACAGAGAAGATGGAAGGATTATACCAGGCTCTGAGAAAGAGTAACAACAGCTTAAAAATATGAAACCAGCTACTATTAGCTAATCGGTTGAATGCTCATTCTGGACAATATATGACAATCGCTAAAATGGTACTGAACAAAATGGGAACATGAAGCAGCGACACCCAAATTTTCACAGCCCCCACACAGAGGTTTCAGGACTAACTGCCCACTGCCTTCCCATTCACTGCCTTTCTTATCCTGAAGGCATTACAGTGAGTTCACTGAGAAAATGAAGAATGAAAGCCATGAATGGATTACAGCATGCACTGAAACCTGCCATATGCCCTTCCTGCTGGTTGTCCACCCTATACACAAGGAGGAGTGCCCTCCAGGCGCACAGTAGTGTGATGGGAAGACATCTGAGCAATCCCTGAAGCTATGGTGACCACGAGGACAATGCATCTGGTCCCACATAAGTAACTAAGGTAGAGTCACTGCGGGCAGGGATCAGATGGATTGTTCTGGTGGTGCTGCACTGAATTTGTGCAGGTGGAATCAAAGGACAGAACAGGAGTTGCTAACAATCATCCTGGCTTAGTGGAAGTAAATTTTCCAGAAAATACTTGAGTTCCCTTTTTCTTGGAAGAGATAACAAATCCAACTGATAAAAGGAACTGCTTTGCCGTCGTGTAGCTGGCCACCAGCAAGGTGACCTCGGACTTAACTGTTGCAAGATGTTTTCAGTATGAACGTATTACTATGTGCAGAACAAGCATTCTTCCACAGGTTAAAAGTTTGCTTGTTGATATATATATATGGACGTATGAAGGGCTATCAACTGCAGGTTGGTTCTGCAGCACTCTGGGGTCCATGCACTTCAATCAACTTTCTGGAAAAAAATATGTTGTTAAGAAAAGGATCTAAGACGTATATATAAAATTTGCAGATGATTCTGAGACTTGTGGCTTGGTAAACCAGGGTAAATTACTCAGTTTGAACTGGATAAGTTATTTAATGTTAGAGCAACCAAAAAATAGGATGTATTTTAATATGTCTCTATTTTAATATATGTTTGCCCATGGCAGCTTCCTCCCCATGGACTGGGCTTTCTAACAAAGCTGTACTAGTCACTCATAGAGGGCTTAGGAAGGAGGTGGGATCCTGTATCTTCTTCCAATCTAACCTCCAGTTCAAACAGCATTTTTAGGTCTGAAGCAGGTAACATTATGTAATTTGGGGTCTGATGCAAATAATGCCAGATAAATTTGTATGGTTGGTTTTATACAGACAGGTAGACTAGAAAGTGTAAGTTGCTACTGAGCAACGGCCATCCTTTTTGCAATAGCATGCATAAAACTATCAAAAATGTACCCTGTGATAAAAAACATAACCTGTCAGACTTGAGTATATCATTCACCTCAGCTTTTTCCACCACAAGCTATGATATAGCACAAGCCATATATATTGTCACAGACATGTCAGGTATGCTGCTGTCCAACCTTTTTTGTTTCCTGAGAAGAGTGTAAGGAGCAAAATAATATCCATGTTTATTTGCAGGCAAACCATTTGCTGAGAATAAACACAGAATTACAGGAGCGTAGCCTTGCGCCGGCCAGTTTGTAAAGCTCTGCCTTTTCTCAATAAGTGTATCCAGGGGCACTAAATATCTCTCTGACTCTAAAGACAGGTTTTATCAGAGATCAAAATTGCTTAACTGGAACAAGATAATTCTTTGTATGGAGAGATGACTGCTCTGTCAGGTGACCCATATTAAGTAAGAGGTTTTGAAAACAAATCTCTGAATTCCCCTCTCGTGCCCGTTGTATCCTTACAGGACAAGATCTCTCCCTCATTTGCCTTTCAGACCAGAAACACTCAATGGCCCTTAGTTCGCTCAAACCTCTTGCTTAGGAAAGTTGCTTTTCTTTCCATCATGCCAGAGGGAGGTCTGCTCCTTTCTGCACACAGGTCCCCTCCTTGTGCCAAATCTTTCCTCCCATGTCATGTCCCACTTCCTTCTCATGCCCTAGAAGCAATATGTGCTGATCATATCCAGGAAAGGTGCAGTTCTCCCTCCAGAGAGTCCCCACAGTACAGCAACCAGGACAAAATATAATAAATGGTACTCACAGAATAAAGAGAAAGAAAACCTGCACCATTTCTCTCAATCAGGCTGAGAATTTTTTATAAAATGATTCTTGGAATAATCCAACTTCGAGCACTATTTATTGCAACAGGAGACGCTATTCCCGTATTACATATAATACATGTATATTATATTTCATAAAATATAGTTCCACTAGGCAGGACATGCTGCCTCCTGTCTGTTTCAGAAGAAAAGATATTCCAAAGAGACTGCAGTTGCAAATATTGCAGACATTTAAACAAAAAGGAAGCAAGATGAAAATTGGAAGTGCTGAGTACAACCAACAAAATTAAAACGTAAGAAAAGAAGTGTGGTAAGAGAAAATGAAAACAAAGAAGCAATTATAAAGATCGTGCTGTATATAGATCCTGGGAAATAGTGCAGCCACTGTTTTAAAAGCATTTGTTTTTTTAAATGGGAATTATTTTCCACATGCGTGCCCCTATGCATTTGCATTTTATTGATATTCTAACACTTGTGTTGAAGAGCAGAAATACAATATATAGAGTATTTGCAGAAAATAAGACTCTGATTCATAGAAGAAATATGGAGAAAGTTACATGAGAAAGGTAAATCTATAGGGACTCTTTAGAGCATTTACAGGAACAGACTCCAAACTTGGGCACTTCTCTGATGCTATGGGCAGGTCCTAAGGATACCGGCCATTCTTATTGGCAGGAATTACTGCTTTCTGCTGTGCACGCTCTGCTGTTCTGCAAAGTACAGCTGATGCTGGTAGGCGTCGTCCTTCTGCCAGTCTTTACACTGGTTTTCAGAGGCTCATTGAAGTTCACTTCTGCACAGCAGCTTTAAGAGGAGGGGACCCTGCAACTTCTTCTTCCTTAACATCCTGTATATCATTTAGGAATATTGCACTGCATTTCTATTTTGCATTTCTGTGATTTATAATCTCCTGCAAGGTTCTGTTGATATGTGAAACAGTTGCTACTGTTTCTTTTCAGGTTGATATTTCATCATTCAAATATTTTTAACATTTTTCTGAAGTTCATAGCATTGGCAATTCTTCTGATTGCATTTAAGGTTCATAAAACAATGAGAGAGATTTTTACATTCTCAATGGCCATACAAGATGTGAACTTTGAATGTAGTGATCAAATATTAAACACATTTTTACCTTTAATTAGCATAGACACTACTTTGAGTTTTAAAAATAATAGTTGTTATGGTATGGAAAACATTATTTATTCATTTTTATTTTGTCATGTTTCTGAGCTATGAAGAAAAATAGAAATCTCATTTCTGACATGAACTTAATAAGCTATTTCTCTGCATGGTTTTTAAAATGACAAAAGGAAAAAAGAAGTAAAAATTCTTTGACTATTCATAAAAAATGGATTTAATACATTAGACATTAAATATTCCTTTAGCATTGATAGAATGGCTTGAATAATAAATACTTTTAGTTGTAAATAATGTATTTTATTTCTAAAACCTCTGAACCTATTATACCCTCAAATAATTTGACCAGGGCTAAAAAGGCTTAGCTGGTACTTCTCCACTGAATATTGGAAGGTCGCTGCCTTTGCTGGGACTACTGGGAGTGAGCATGGCCTCTCTGGATGCACAAAGAGAAGACCTGGGCTCTGCTGGCTCGTTGCTGTTTCAGTTGCATTCTCACCCTCCTTAGCCTTGCAGGCAATGAAGAGCCCAGAGCCTCCCCACAACTCTTTCTAGCCTTGAGGAGGTGTCACAGCTCCCTGAAGGTTGTTCCTCTCCCTGGATATGAGTAGGTGTTGCTAGAGAGAAAATGAATTACAGAACGGGCCATAACTGCCCATCAGGAATGGGCAACCACAGAAGTGTCCTCAATTGCCTCACAGAGGTGTCCTTGTTCACCCCAGTGGGATAAGTCACTGGGAAAGCTGACAGTACCCACCAGTAGGAGAGGGGTTATTTCTCCATTTAGGTAGCATTTTATTTTTACCTTTCATCTGGACTAACTTAAGTGGCACTGGATGTTTTGTTGTGGTGTGGCCACTCTGATGTCCTCCACGGGCAAAGGTGGGGAAACTCAGTCAGGTGGATGCCGGACCCTGACAGGAGGCAAGTTTGTGACAGGTTGAGTGTGGACACTGCCTCTTCTGGCTACAGTGGGCAGCCTGGGCAGCCTGGGCAGAAACCTGCTCACAGTCACCCCAAAGCCATGGAGGAGCACTGGTGGGATGGGATGGGTCTTACATTTACCTACAAAAGCTTAAAAATATGTTTTGGGTTCCTTAAATATTGTTGGGAAGTCAAAAGCCTTTAGCAGTAATAAAGATTACTTACGACAAAGGAGTGCAGTCTGGAAGCAGGAAAATTAACAGTTAGGGATATGATTAGTTTTCACTAAGGACCCTTGACACTTCAATGCAAAGGTAATGCTCTAAAATTTTCAACTGTTTTCCTGATGTTGACTTTGCTCACTACCTGCACATTAAAAACAAAGGCTAAATAATGCCTGTGTCCTGATCTCCACAGTAGTTTTGGTGGGTTTTGCAGATGTTATGAGCCATGGGAGACACTTAACAAATCCATTTGAAGTTTTTAATTTTAAACAGCAAGAGGCATAAATCAATCCTTAGCACTTACCTACCTTTGTTATTTAATATAGATCTTAATTGTTTAAATAATTGTGGGAAATCGTTTTATTTCTAGAGATACTATGTGAGTCTGAAGGCATATATTTTGAGTCTCACTGTATTTTAATTGTCCATTACTGTTTCGGATACTGAGGTCTGCTCAGAAATAGAAAACAGGCTCAATTATTCACCTGAAAGAAATGAAAAATACAAAAAAATACTGTTCCTGGAAATTTCCTGGTATAATTCCAAATCCAAGAAAGTCTCCTTATCATTCTGAAAACTTGTGTGTGTTCTCCTTCTTGACATGTCCTATTTGTGAGCAAAATTTTAAACTACCGTCTTAAAGCAACTTGTTAACTGTTTTTCTTCTCAATGGTGTAAAATGACAGACATACAGCATCTGTAAATACTCATGAAGACCACGTAGGTAGAAAAATTATCATGTCAGTGCTTCACCTTTCAGTACTTTTTCTGTGTGGTGGTCATTTTTGAAGGGCAGGAAAGAGTAAAAGGTCTGTCTTTCCATCTTATTGACTCATAGCTACATTCAGTGTAATAACAAAAATGTACTATCAGATTTAACTGTAAAGACTTTAGCTACAGTCTTGTATAAATTGAGTAATTGTGGGAAAAATAAGCAAGGATGGGATCAATGAAGTGAATTTGGGATTAGGAAAATAATACTGTGCTTCAAGGAGCATTAAAATATGTTTAGATTAATCATGGATTAACACGGTAAAAACTGAAAACCCATTGTTGCTAATCTCTTTGAACTAGACTGAGCTATTCTAAGCCATCACTGAACAAAGTTTTCATGTGTGGAATGAGGCAGGAGTTTTCAACTTTTCTTTTGTTAAAATCCAGATTAAAAAAAAATACTGTTGATGTGTTTGTTTCAGCAAAGGTTTCCTCAAGGCTTAAGTAGAGTTTCATGTTGAGTGAAGGAGAGGAAAAGAGATTCTAGCCATGGAATAATCTAAGTGAGGAACTGCATCTGGAAAGTGGGCAAGAAGAATAAACTATGTGGTTTTATCCTGGGATAAAATATGATGGAGCCTGAAATGCCACCTCCTTAAACTGAAGCTGTATATTCCCCTGCATAGAGTAGGGAAACAAATCTATATTTTGCAATTAATTAATAAATTGGTTTAACAACTTCTTTTTTAATTTTTTTTTTTTTTCTGAAAGAGAGGTAGACAAACTGTTCTCCAACTCCTGAAATTTCTGCACTTTTACAACACAAAGACAGCTGGTCAAATTAACAAATAGCATTTAAAAAACTGTGGTACTTAGGCAAAAAATGTTTCTTAGAGAGCAATCATGATACACTCAGTCAGCCTTTCCAATAGTCCTGGGTCAATATGGTATGTACAATTGCTGCATGCAGCAGAAAGACAGGAGGTACAACTGTCTGATTTTTAATCAGACATATAGCCTGTTGACCCAAGCTTTTCTACAGTCCCAATAACCATCACTCCAATTATATACAAGAGAAATAATAGTGCAGCTGATTTACAAACTATTTTTTGAATGGAGTCTATTTGCAAGACATTTAGTAATTATAAATAATTTACATGTTTTGAAGAGTTTATTTCATTGCTAAACTAAATTAGGTCAAAGATCAGACCAAACTTAATGTCTTAATTCTTGAAGCCCTCAGTTTTTAACTCTAACTGATTTATTTATGGAGAAAATCCACTAAATTGAAAAGGAAAAAGTTTAGAATGTAAAGATGTTTCTCTCCTCTGCCCTTTTGCTAGTTATCCTGGCCAGTAAGCATTAAGGATTCTCCAAGCTCCCAAGCTCTTTCAGTTTCCTACTCTGTCAGAAGGACTACTTCAAAGCTTCTAATGTCCCACGTGTAATTTTTGTGTGAAAAAATTAGAGTTGGAAGTGAAGTAACCATGAGAACACGCACTGCTGTTGGAATGGATTGGCAAGCACAAATATGGGCTTTAGGAAAGTGGTTTGACAAGCCTGAAGCATGAAAAGGGGAAGAAAAAGGTGAAATAATAATATTTTAGCAAAAATGTATAGTTAGAAGAGGCAAACAACTGTGGGGGTTTTTTTTGTTTGTTTGCTTGCTTGATTTTTGATATCTCTTACCTTCCTGCCTCAGTTTAGAAGGATTTTTTTAAAATTAAGTTGTCCTGTTATGTCCAAAGTGTACGCACACAGACGCACACACGAAGAGATATCTTGGAAAACTTATTTTATTTAGAAGTGAGCTACAGAAATGTGCTTTAATAGTATTTACAGCTGTGCCTGACACACTGTGCAGTGGTCAGCTAATTTGTGGGCATTGAAGTCATACAGCTGTCGGTTTCACGAGTGGAGTGTCCCTGGGCTGCGGTACAGCAGTTTGCTCCAGCACCACTTATTTCTTTGCCTGGAAGCATAGGAGATAAAAGACTAACCTCAAGATGATAGTGCAAGTCAATAGCAAGGTCCTGAATGAAGTGGGAGACACCGCGCTTACAGTCCCTGCTGGACAGCAGTCAATATCAGACATCACACTTAAACTGTCACAATTTGACCTGACAATCCTTTTTCAGAAGGACCAGAAATAGAGCTAGCCAAGTTACCTTGCATTTCTGAAGAAGGTCATGAGCAGGTCACTGGCAGATGGAATTGTGTATTAAAGACGTCTAGTATGGGTATAAGCATGAACATTTCTAGCCTGCATAAACATAAATGTTAAGATGCATAAGGGATTGTTACTGCCTAGCTGGAACAGGAGCACAGTTAAAAGATCTTTATAAGGAACAAAGAGAGATGTTTGCTCTGTTCATGTGAAAAAAAAAATTACTGGAAGAAAAAAAAAAGGAGACTTATATAGTCAGCAATATATGGTCTAAAAATGCAATTTCCGGATTAATAACAAAGACACTGTTCTAGTTCACTAGTTCCTTTAGGATGTGCGCTTTTGACCCATGCAACATATTGTGCCCCATGGCTCTTAGCTGAACTGTGACTTAACTGTGCCTATTTTTTTAAAAATGTGTGATGTCTATTAAAACTAGCTGGTGCTTGTACCAGGACCCCAGTGGAAATGAAAGAGATGTCTCAGTGGACTGTC